>OX123188.2:40759044-41959044 GCA_944739405.2 Euclidia mi | reverse complement strand
GGCGCGAGGGAAATCTTGTAAAAAAATAAACAAAACCGGTCAAGTGCAAGTCGGACTCGCGCACCGAGGGTTCCGTACAAACCTGTAGGTATACAAGTAAAAGTTCACCAGTCATAGTTATGATATTTTTATTGCCAAATAAAATCCATAACATTACAGTATGGAAAGCTGGAGGAGCATAAATTAAATAAAAAGGGGTCTTTGTCCTTTGTTATCAGTCATCCTTTATTTTATATTAACATACTAGAGGACGCCAGCAGCTACGCCTGCATTTTTTTTTAATTTACGCGTTTTGGCCGATCCCGTGGGAATTTCGGAAAATCCCTTCTTAGTGCACCCCTACGGTCCCCAAGGAACATAAGTGCCAAATTTCAGCTTCCTGCGCCTAATAGTTTCGGCTGTAGCGTGTTTGTCAGTCAGTCAGTAACGCAAGGATTTTATATATTAAGATATCGCTTATTTTATAATATAACTTAAATACCTATACCAGCCTTGCAGCAGACTTGCAGCAGCCTTGCAAAAGTCTGCTGATGAATGATGGTAAAATTGGTTATCAAAGTTATTGATTTACAAAGTTTTTAGTGACTATTAGAAATCTATTACGAAAATACGTATAAAGTACAGAATAATTAGCAAAATGGTTTAAAGATCATGTAATTATTTGAAATCTCAATCTCAATCAGCCTTTCGCAGTCCACTGCTGGACATATGCCTCTCCCAACACACACCACAGCACACGGTCCTCAACCTTCCGCATCCTTTATCTCGGCTATAAGACGTTGCTTCGTACCAAATTTCAAGATTTTGAGTTCACGAGAAGTACCCTGTAGGTTTTGATTCCCTTGCGAGTAGTCGCGAGTTTAAAAATATGATTATATTGCTCTTTCTTTTGATTGCGTAGACATAGAAGTTTGATTTTGTTACAGCCTAACGGTGTTATATACCTGAGTATTTGATATGAATTTCAATTTAATACCTCTACGCATTCAAGAGAAAGGGGTAGTAACTTTAAATTTATAAACATATTTTTCTTATATGATGTAACAAAAAAATTATGGTTTTCGCAATTTTTCCTTTATATGTGCTATAAGGCGTTGCTTCGTACCAAATTTCAAGATTCTGAGCTCACGGAAAGTACCCTGTAGGTTTTGATTCACTTGCGAGTAGGCGCGAGTTTGAAAATATGCTTATATTGATCTTTCTTTTGATTGCGTTGACATAGAAGCTTGATTTTGTTGCAGCTTAACGGTGTTATATACTTCAGTATTTGATATGAATTTCAATTTAATACCTCCACGCGTTCAAGAGAAAGAGGTAGTAACTTATTTTTTTTTAAATATGTTTTTATATGATGTAACTAAAAATTAACGGTTTTCGCAATTTTACCTTCATATGTAATATAAGACGTAACTTCGTACCAAATTTCAAGATTCTGAGTTCACGGGAAGTACCCTGTAGGTTTTGATTCACTTGCGAGTAGGCGCGAGTTTGAAAATATGCTTATATTGCTCTTTCTTTTGATTGCGTTAACATAGAAGCTTGATTTTGTTGCAGCCTTACGGTATTATACACTTGAGTATTTGATATGAATTTCAATTTAATACCTCTACGCGTTCAAGAAAAAGGGGTAGTAACTTTAAATTTATTAAAAATATTTTTTTATATGATGTAACTAAAAATTTAAGGTTTTCGCAATTTTTCCTTTATAAGTGATATAAGAGGTTGCTTCGTACCAAGTTTAAAGATTCTGAGTTCACAGGAAGTACCCTGTAGGTTTTGATTCCAATGCGAGTTTGAAAATATGCTGCAATTTGCAGCATATACAGCTGTATCTTTTGATTGCGTTGGATTAGAAGTTTGATTTTTTTACAGCACTACGGAACCATAGATTCGAGTATTTAGTATAAATTTCAGTTTGATACCTCCACGCATTCCTGAGAAAAAGGGTCTTGACAGACGGACGGACAACAAAGTGATCCTATAAGGGTTCCGTTTTTTCCTTTCGAGGTACGGAACCCTAATAAAAAATACTACTATGTCTGTACGTGTGCTGAGTTAATGCTGATTCACATAATATGGTAACCAAGCTATCGATAGCGTAATTCTAAATATGCTTAATTTTTCTTTCTGATTCTCATAGTAATGATTTGTGTAAACCACACACGATTTTTCTACTGCTTCAATATTAGCTTTGTTATTAGCACTTAACTATATCTGGTACGAGCATCACCAAAAAACTAAATAAAATTATCACAAAGTACAAAACTGCAGCTGCTTACTAAAATTTTTAAGAGATAAGTTATTGAGAGAGCGGCAAATTGATGTATAACAGAAATAACTTAGTGTACGGTACGTGTTCACTTACATATATAACACGCTGCAGTCTCACGTAGCACTAAAACTATTCGTTCACTTAACCTAGGAAGTACTTCTACTTGGGTCTGTGTCCTTAAATAAACTATTATTTACCGACAAGACTCACTGTGTAGCAAGGAGACGTCTCATTTGTACATTGGCTATTTTTGTTGCTCTGCTGTCACAGAGAGTGTTGTAACAATTAAAGAGAGCAGTTGGATAATGATCAGAAACGCTTAGTTTTGAATAATTGGGTTTCTTTCATACGTTAAAGCACAAAGGAACATGAATGACGTTTCTATCAATAAATTGTCCTGATAGCACGGCGTTTTCTCTATGCCGGTGATAGTGATATAATTACGGCTAGGAACATCACGGTGCTATAAAATAAATTTGTAAATCAGAGATGTTAGTAGATAGCCAGTGGTCTGTTATGGCCCCTTTGGTATCCATTATGTGCGGCCCGTGTGGTAATCAAAACGAAAATAATCAATTTCGATTACCACACGGCGCAGACATATCGACGAGATTACTAAACTAATCATTTGTTGATCACTTAATTTAAAGCTCCATGTGCTGATAGAAACAAAAATTCTCGACGTATTGTGGTTTCGATTACCACAAGGTATAAATTAAGAGATATCACTGTTTTTCTTTGGGGTAATTAATACCCCAATACTTGACGTTAGGTGGACGGTTACGTTTACTATCTTTCACAGCTTTATGCATTCCACTGCTATACTTAAGTTTCACAGTTTCACTGTGAGTCAGTGGACGAATTTGGCCGACTATACAACGCGGGCCAGACGGTGTGGCCTCTTCGCAAAGACATAACATGCTTCGTATGTTTTATTTATGCGCCTTTTAAGACACCCACGCAATGAAATGGGTAGTGATATTTAGTAACCTTAATCTGTTAACTCGGCGTTATACCACAAGGAGCTAAACAATTAGTGATCGACGAATTGCTGGCAAAATTTCAAGATTTCTGTCTAGTAATGCTAATAAAGAAACTGTTTGTGTACAAAAGTGTTTAACAATAAATTAACATTAAATTTTATGCCACTAGATACAAAACTAGATTTAAAAAGGAACGTATATCTGAATATCCATATCGCTCTTGCAGCTAATAAAGTTATTAGCTGCAAGAGCGATATGGATATTTAGATATAAAGTAAAATTGGGGTCAGTACTGAATAAAAAACGTATTGTGATGCATTTGCTAATAGTACCGAACCTAAATATGACATAGATGTTTGCACTAGGTTCTTTGAAAAATCTAATGTTCAGTCCAATACTGTTGGACTAGAAAGCGGACGCAGGGTTCTAACTGGTATACCGCAAGGAGGATGATGATGTTTGCGCTAGGTGTTTTATAATTCGACTGTATTTTCTTCATCCTGCATGGTTGGCGCAGTGATTTAATCAGTCGCCTTTATGCTGGGCACTACGGCCAGTATTGTGGTTTCGATCCCCACAACACTGTTTGTGATCCACAAACTGTTGTTTGTAGTCTGGATATTATGCATGTTCTGCAGTGGGTCGTTACAGGCTAAAAAAAATTTTATGTTTGGGCGTTATTTGCACGTTTTTGCAGTCTTGATACTGAGTAGATTAATAGTAGAATAAAAGCCCTGAATACATTTCAACAGGACATTTCATCATGCCATTTTCATATTCATCATTTATTTTATGAATGCCCGTTCACGTACGTCAGTATCACACTATTTAAATGTCATAAGCATGACCGATTGATTGATATTGATCTTGCGGCAGAAGATAACACTCTTAATGTAATCTTAATAGTGAGAATGTCCATTTAATTATAAGATTATAACTCATCAGTCATCATCCAAAAATAAAACTTATAAAATTACTCAGCATTATTCCTAATTAAGCAGGTGTTAAATTTAGTAAGAGATTTCGAATTAAGATACGCATGTATTTTAAATCACGACATACTATTAGCTTTTATGTGATATCGATGTAATTAGACACTGATATCGAAACTGATTGGATTTTTACAAGTGATAAACTACAACCGTTATTCAAAAGAAAAGAAATTTCTTTAAATTACAATGCCCCTATTATCGCCAAAGCTCATAGTAGACGGTTTGCACTTAAGGTCTCAGGTGTACGTTAGCTCGTTTATCACAAAAGCCAAAAAACGCAAAAAGGCGGTTACTAAAACTGTCATGTTAGCGCTGGCATTAAAACGTGACGTACCTTTCCAATTTGAAGTAACAACAGTTTATTTAAAACTAGCTGTACTCGCGACTCCGTTCGCGTGGACATTTATTACCTAATGATCTACATTAAAGCTTCCTTGTACACTACATAAGGATAGCCTTCGGGGATATAAACATAAAGGTGCCTAAGCTCGCTAACACGTGACAGAGCTACATTAAACTGACCGTGGGAAAACAGCTGTTACTAAGATCCACACCCGCAACTTTCAACGTTTGGCCTTAACCTAAGCTGGACTCGTTTGAAACAAAACAAAAAATGTTTGGAATTAGAGAAATACATCCGGGGTATATATAAACATTATCAGCTGCTCTGTACCCTATTAAAATCTCTGCTTCGATCACGTTTCGTTGTAAATTTGTCACTTTTCTGGTGCAATCATAAAGCTTTTTAATGGGGTTACTTTTTAATGTATCTTTTGAGATAGCCCAGTGGTGTACGTACCACTGCTGAGACTATGGTCTCGGGTTCGATCCCCAAATATCCCCCGGCCATCGGCCTCGGCACAACACACCTCTGACTTTTCAAAGTTATTCACATTCAAAATGTTAAATATCGCTTAATAATGTGCCCGGTAGATGAAATGGTAATAGGCTCGGCTTGTGTAGTACATATCTGCCTACTCCTTCGGAGATAACGGTGTGAAGTTATGTCATGTTATGTCTTTTGAAATAGCAATCCAGGAGCATTTATGGATTCCATAAATTCCACTGAAATGTCAATAGTTGGTTGACTCTTTGTCTTCCATAACTCGTTATGTTGATAGACATAGGAGTACTCTACAATTTTCACTATCCTGTGTCCGTTTCTGGGTATCTAAATAGCCCTTTTGCGTAAGTCGCTTGCGCTCGCATATTTAATCTCGAATGCTAACTTCATCAGATCTTGTCCCACGTGGTATAACAGACAGAGTCTGATAAAAAATACCGCCCATGGGTTGGTAATTTTGCTTGATATCCTTTAATGTAAAATCTACATGCTTCAACCGCTTCACGGTTTGTCATCGTGCATTCATCCCATATGGTAGGCAAGGTAAGGGAAATTTTAGCTTTGTAGCTGTTTCTAGATATATTACAAAAAGAACTCACAGTATGGTCTAAGTCCATCAGAGTTTTAAACATTGTAGGCACTTTTTCCTCCTGATAACGATATGGCTGCTATCGGTCTATACAAATAAAATTCTTGCATTAGTGACTGACTGACAGACAACGCACAGCCAAAACTATTGGTAGCAAGGAGCTGTAATTTTGCATATAAGTTGCTCGGGGACCGTAGAGGTGCGCTATAAAGGGATTTCTCGAATCTACGGGATTGGGCAGAAATTGTGAAATTTATAAGCGGCCATGGCCCAGTGTAGTAACGGACTGCTGAGATGATGGTTCGATCCCCAGTTACCCTGGGCACAAACCCCTGTCTTTTTGAAGTTATGTGAGTATTTAAAATGTTAATCATTGCTCGCTTAATAATGAGCCCGGTATTACATTGGGACCGAAACATAGCTGGCGAAGTGAGGGTGTGTAATACACATCCTGTCTACCACTTCGGTGTTAAAGGCGTGAAGTAATGCATTTATGTTTATAAAAATGTGCGGGTGTAGCTGATGTAACCCTTTACTACCACATAAAGCGACAGCTGTCGTAATCTTACTTTAGCTTCGTTCCTTCGCCAAAGTCATCTTAATAAGATAAGTATTTTCAGTTCCACCCGGAGCGTCTACTATTTTGCTCAAAGTACTATACACGCTACAACACACACGATCATAATTATTTTAAACGCTGTTCTTCAGTTAGTCTCGAGACATCATTTTGTAGGATTTCGTTTAGTTTTAATCGGTAATAGTTTACCTATTCATATACATCGCCTAATTTTTATTAATACTTACACCATCAAATGATGCTTCGGGCAGGCCATATTGAGTTTTAGGATAGAAATAACTATGTCTTGAATAGAAAGCAAACAACGATTCATTCATCATTAGTTGGTTGTGAGTGCCTGAAAAAGTCCTCGGCCAATTTGTTATACTTGCTTTAGAAAAAGCGTCAACCCAGTGTTGATTCCAGTTAATGACTCGCAACTCGGCGCACTTAATTTACGCACGCAGTAATTTCCAACATAAGCTGAACATAATCATACAAATCAGAGTTCATTTTAAATTAGGATGCACTTAATTTTTTAAAATTACTATTTATAATCTTTCAAACGTCGTAATTTTCGGTTAACAGATCAAAATAGATTAAGTTTCAAGCAAGTAATAAAGAGTTACTTATTTACATTGTTACAGAACTAACCGAACAAAGTACATCTTAATTTTTAAATTGACACAACTTGTTTATTTATGAACCGATTCGTATAAAACAAACACTAAATGTTAAGTGAGCTTCCCACAACATATCAGTGAAAATTGCATTTATATCCGATAAGACGTTTCTGAAATTAGCGTGTACAAACGCACAGACAAACAGATAAACAGACAACAATTTTAATAATGATATTTTTAAATAGTTTTCTCCTAAATATCTTCCATGTACAGATATCGATCACATACAGATTTATTATATGTATAGATACTTAGAATAGATATAGCTATATCTTGAATAGCAATCAAACAACGATTCATTAGTTGGTTGTGCGTGCCTGAGAATGTTCTCGGCCAATTCGTTTTGAAATCTATGCTATAACTGTGCAGCATCTGAAAGTTTGCAGAACTCCAGCATTACTGCAAACAAATAGCGTAATCGATGAGGACTTTCACTGATACTTGCTTCAGACAAAGCGTTATCCCAGTGTTGATACCCTCCAGGAAATGACTCGCTACTCAACGCACCTATTATACGTACACGCGCAATATTATCCAGCCTAAGAATAAAACAAACACTAAATGTTAAGTGAGGCTTCCCACAATATATCAGTAAAAACCGCATTCAAATCCGCTAAGCCGTTTCTGAAATTAACGTACACAAACACGCAGACAAACAGACAAAAATTGTAATAATGATATTTTTGGTTTCTCCTCTTTAATAAAGACCCCTTAAAATAGTTTTCCCCTAAATATCTTCCATGTACAGACATCGATCACTTACAGATTTATTATATGTATGTATAGATTACGCTCTTAGCGTGGCTTGACTTGTCCTTCGTAATAGATTATCAAAGTTAAGTAAGGATAGTAGTAACAGGTAATCCCTTGCATGGGTGACCGATAACCTAGCCTATTCATCGGAGGGCACGTCATACCAGTACTTCCAGTGTTTGACTCACACACAAGAATCGTTGGGCCATGTTGGATGTTTTTGAGCGGACTACAACCTCCGACTCCAGGGTTCACCATTACACACGAAAAAGAAAGAGGAAGAATTGACAACGTTCGAGTACATTGGAAATAATGAATCATTAATTTTTTAGATCGATGGTGCCACTGTCAAAAGAGAAACCAATTTATCAGTGGCGACGCGTACGATCAGGCTCGCCAGTGCCATGCAGAACTATGGGCTCAAGATAGGAGACACAGTCGTTGTTATGGGAATAAATCATTTGGATTTGACCATTCCGTTCTATGCTTGCCACGTAGGTGGATACAGTATGTGTGGGATAGACCCATCGGGTGCTGGTAAGCTGAGTTATATTTTGTATATTATATGAACACATGAAGATGTAAATTTAAGCACTTTCATCAGGATTATAGCTCACCCAAGTTTCAATAATACAATCAAAACCTTTAACCTAAAATAATCAATAATGTTTACAGGTGATTTGAAAAGATATGGACATACGAGCACCCGAAAATGATATTCTGCCAGAAGTCTTGTGTAGAAAAAGTAAAAAAGGCTTTCGAAATAAACGGCGAATCGTGTATTGCGCTAAAGTTATGAGTAACTTATCAGCCATTTTGGACTCTACGCTGCAATACACGTCCACACCAAACGAACAACAAAAACTACCCACAGATCACTACTTACCTAGCTGTGTGAACCCTACTACTCCTCCCCCCACCGCTCCGCAACAACGTTCGCCACGTCGTGTCATACACGTCCACACCAAACGAACAACAAAAACTACCCACAGATCACTACTTACCTAGCTGTGTGAACCCTACTACTCCTCCCCCCACCGCTCCGCAACAACGTTCGCCACGTCGTGTCATACACGTCCACACCAAACGAACAACAAAAACTACCCACAGATCACTACTTACCTAGCTGTGTGAACCCTACTACTCCTCCCCCCACCGCTCCGCAACAACGTTCGCCACGTCGTGTCATACACGTCCACACCAAACGAACAACAAAAACTACCCACAGATCACTACTTACCTAGCTGTGTGAACCCTACTACTCCGCCTCCCACCGCTCCGCAACAACGTTCGCCGCGTCGTGTCTTGGGCAGACAAGATTTTTTTCGTGCACCGCTGCGAGCAGTGTACACAGTTCTTTTCTAGTTACGACACGAACTCTTGCATAGGCCTGGCATATTTTCTTACCGTGTACAAGCGCCGTTACTGTTAGTCTCCATATCTGTAAAATTAAATCATAATACTCTAAAGGCATAAGTTATACAAAACAAGAAATAACATTCCCACCGTAACAACAAACTTTAAACTCGATTCTGTGGTAAAATAGAATTGTCGGACGTATGAAACAGTAGGTAATCCAATAAATTTAAGCCAAAATCTAAGCCGAACAGAGCCAACTACCCGATTAGTTTAGTTGTACCGGATTATAGCGGTTGACATTACGTGCCAAATTATTATTCTGCTACACAACATTATAACCCAACGGAAAACATATACACAAAGTAAAATGTATAAATAAATTCGAGCTCTTTGCGAGATGTGCATTCAGTGTCACATTTTTGAACCAATAACGTAAATCCTAAGCGATAATTGTATCTCGCCGTCTGTTGGGCTATAATACAATACAAAGCTTCTGAACTGATACAGACTAGATCTGTTGTGTCTACAGAATGCATACCTTTGGTTTCAATATACACTTTGTTTCACACCGCTGCGCTGCATCAAATGATATTGAGGACATTGGTATGAACGTATATCGTACTATGATCTGCTCAAATAGATCTGTTCATGATCTACATCGTAAATCGTTGTTCCAATCCAATGTAAATCGTTGTTCCAGTTAGGTATTTAGGTCCCACGTAATACGGTCTGAAACTTTGTCTATCTGGTGGTCACATCGTCAAGTTTGTTTGATCACAATATCTCGGCAAGTGTAATCTCAAGTCTAAAAGTCATGCCAAAAGCTAACAATTCAAATAAACTACGAAAAATTAAGATAAATAAAAGCTATTAATTTTAAATAAAATAAACGTTCTTTAAATAAAATATCAGTGAATGTTCTTATGTTTATTGTGATTTTACTATACATAGTAGGTACAAGTATTGATTTTATACTTCGTTAACCTTTAACTAGTGACGTGTGGTCTCACAGGCGTCGCGTGTTTTGCAGATTCTCAGAATTGACCACTTCCCCCCGCTTGCCGCGATCCCGCGTCTCAGTAGCTTTTGTTTTAGTGCTCAAACGATCGCGGAAGGAAGCAGATGTGTCATCCGTTGTTTAATAGGTAAGTAATACTAATTAGAAAACCGGCCGTAGCCTGTGAGGCTACATGTCCCTTGTTGTCAAACAACAAGTCGCCGAACGAGAAGGTGGCCAATGGTGGTATTCTACAGTATTGTGGACTTGGGCGGCATAAATGCCTATATATTATATAATATGCATCCGCCTAACATTACAGACAGAGGAGATTTTTTAAAGTCGTTAGCCCGTTTGCTAGAGCTACCCCAAATGCAAAGACGTATTGTGTGCAGTCAATTACCAAGGGAGTTACGGCTAGAGATAAAGCGAGTACTGGGTGAAGATATGGTTAAAGAAGATATCCAAAGTCCTGAAACTAGTCAGGGCAAGCGAAGAGCACGCAGTATTTGTCCGCCCAAACTACACAGAATGACAGTGTATACATTTGTGGGGTGTTGCAATCCCATATGTCTGCAATGTTCTCGCCCCTTGTGCAAAAATTGCCAATGATTTATGCCAAATTGAGTAGGTGTCAGAATTTTTATTTTTTCATTTCAGAAGTAGTTTTTATGTTTTTTTTGTTTTTTCTTGATTAGGTTTTAAGTTAAAAATGTTAAATTTGTCATACTATTTATATTTATGTCTATTAAAATGCTAAACAAGGATCTCATTTCAACTAAGGCTGAAAAGTACCACAAATTGTTAATAATCATATTTAAACAAAAATAAAAAATAAATACTGATTAAATTCATTTAAATTTGTTTTATAACATTCCAATAGTTAAATATCAACACAAATGTAAAACATCCAGATACAATTTTATGACAAAATTTAACTTTGAAAGTAGTAGCCTGTGAGACGTCATGTCCCTTATAGTGTTATAAATTTGTCATGTCCCTAGTTAAAGGTTAACCAAACATAGCCGACGTCAGCCCGGCAAAGAGCCATTTAATATTTTGACTGAAATCTTCAACAAAAATGCAGCAAATATGGCGGGTAATAACTAGTGGCGAAAAACAAATGTTTTAATTCAAATTCTTTATTTGACCATCATTGTGTTTTCTTCACATAACAAAGGACATAATGACGTCATATCTATGTGAAAACATTATGTATGATGTTAATAGTAGTCATTCCGAGGAACCCCATAAACAGAGGCTACCTTATTTACGTGTTAGTAACACCACACTTTCGTTTAACAGGTCACCAGTTCCAGAAAAATAGATGTTACTTTGGCAATGGCCACTTTGCAGTGGATGTCAGCACTATTATATTTCATATCAGGTCCCCTGAAAGCCTATACGAGACTACAATCATCAGCGCCACCGACTCCGCAGGGACTCATTGCACTTATCAACAAATACAAGGTACTCGAAACGAACAATTCATAGCCAATAAAGCAATAAAATAAACACATTTACAAAATAAAATTGCTTTCAAAATGCTGTATATTTTAAATCACTTCACAATATTTAAACCGACCGCCACGGCAGCGGCAGAAGACATTTGTGACTTATCGTGTTTCAAATACATTATTATCGGCGGCAGTGCCATTGAGAAGCCATTACTAGAAAGATTTAGAGTAAGTATTACAACTCACACATTATACCCGCTATAGCTTCATTGTTCATAAAAGTAAAAATACCGTTTCTTTTTCGACCTGGCTTCATATAGCCAGGCTTTAAATCTGCCAAGAAAAGGTATCTAGCGAACGAATCTCAATGAAGTCGAAATACGTTTAAACTTGGGAAAACAAATGTTTTAACTGGGCACCGGGGCTACGCTGTAGGTTCGTATACAAATAGTAAAAGTTTCGCTATTTATTCGTGTAAAAATATTGCTCTGTAGATGTTCCATCTGATTTCTTAAGAATTCAGAGGTCGATAGTTCACTAATGCGTCTTTATGCGATTGAATTACATTGAGTTGATTATTTAAGTCAGCACTAATAGTCAATAAATACCATTACCAGATAAAAAACAATAGATTTTATTTGACCTTTTATACATATTAATAGGTATATGTTTTAGAAACATTGTAACGCACAAATCCAGTTAGTTTACGGCATGACAGAGCTTTTGGTACCCTGAAATCACGCCACGGAGCTTCTGGAAAACCTTTGTCGGATAGATGCGAATACAAAGTAAGTAGCGTATTTGTATATATTTTATAAAAATGGTTTATTTAAACGATTTTATAAAATTTGTCAATGTATTCATTTGATATAACTTTGTGCCAGATACGTAAGTAATGAGGTGAGCTGTGATGAAGCAATGCAATTCTAGCAATTAATCAATGATCTATACAAGTTCACGTCATGAGTTATGACTAATTTTTTTATCTTTTTGCTATCTTTTTTTTACAACTCCCGCACTAGGAATAAATCCTGTGTCGCGGGGACTTTACAAACATACAACCAACGGACACAATGAACACCCAGACTCGAAACAACAATTTATGGTTCACACACAGTGTTGTCTCGTGTGGGAATCGAACCCACGACACTCGGCGCAGTGTCAAGCGGCGAGTCGGCCGCTTAAACCACCACGCCAACCGTGCAGTTGATATACAAATTATACAAATTCCGCAATCTCATTGCAGCTGGTAGATATCGATGGTCAAGTTCTAGAAAAGCCTAATCAAGTTGGCGAGCTGTGGATTAAAGGCAACGATTTCTTTAAGGTAAGCCTACACAATTTCTTTAAAACAAAAATAATTTCAATTGCGTATTTGAATATTATGTCTATCATAACATACATATTTTACTCTTCTCAGTTTAATGCATTTTATACACAGAATATTCATCGTTTTCTGAAACAAAGGACTATGGGCAAAAATGTATGGGCTCCGTCCCCATATACCAACACACATGGAACTGATGCCAATGTGTACCTTTAGTATCCACTATTTGATTAAAATTCTTTTTTCACTTAAATCCGTGGCATATATCAATAAAAAATCAATTTATTATTATTAATTAACCTATATTTTTATTTTACACTTTTAAGTTATTTTAACATTATGGTTATATTACAGTACAAAACATGATTTAGTAACGATACAAAATAAAAATAATGTATTATTAATCATATACTTACTTACATTTAAATTATTATGAACGAATAATAAGAAAATAAAAAACTAAAGTTGAAGATGTGGGAAAAGGCTGCTAGCCTTAAATATAACTGGGCGGGCCATGTCAGCCGTAGATATACATGAGGATCGTTGGGCGAAAATCTCGACACTGTGGGTGCGAGAAAATGGTCATCGTTGCCGGGGTCGGTCCCGAAAACGGTGGCGAGATGACCTAGACGCCTACCACAAGAGTTGTCTTGAGATTGCAGGCGACAAGAGAGCATGGAAATATCTGGGGGATGCCTTTGCCCAGCAGTGGGACAGTACAGGCTAAAGAAAATTAGAACATAACGAATATAAATGAATAAATCATTTAAATTCATTGTCTTCTAATATTCATTCTTACAATGCTCATAGTAGGCAAATAACAATAGTAATAGAGTGTTAATATTACTGGTTTATTTTTATATACTATATTGACGACCGGTTGGCGCCGCAGGAGTGTAAGCGTCTGCTACGCCGAAGGTCGCTGGTTCGATTTCCGCTCAAGTCAAACATTTGTGTGCATGAACATGGATGTTTGTCTTGGTCTGGGTGTTTCTATATATAATATGTATGTATTTACAAAAATAAAGTATATATGTATGTTTATCCATTATCTAGTACTCATATTACAAGTTTCTGCTTAGTTTGGGACTAGATGGTGTTGTGTGAATGTGGTACAATGTACCATAACTTCCTGTAATAGATAAATGAGTAGGTATTTTACAATTAATCGTCAATAATGCGTAAACGAAATATTTGTTTAAACGTTAATTACTAAGACAACCCCGTGCATTTGGGCAACGTCGCCATAGTAAAAAAATATCATGTTGCCAAGATGTGTCGATTGAGCTACATTTCATTTCTGTTGATGGGTGGGGACGATTCCGCCCATGGTCCTATTACAAAAAAAATATAAGCTGTTTATTCATGCATTAATTCTTTACTTTTATTGAAATACCACTTAATTCTAAAAGGGAACTATGTAAATAATGTACCTTCTTAGAGCTTTTAGTGAAGATAGTATCATAATAATGTCATTTCACATTTTGTAATCAAATTTTATACCGTATGCAGACTGTAAACGAGAGTGATATTAAATGTTAAATGAATGAATAAGAAGAGAAATGAATAATTTATTATATTTCAGGGTTACATGAACATTGAACAATCCGGAGGAAACGAACTACATATTAACAGACGACGGGTGGTTCAGAACAGGAGATATGTTCTACAGAGATGAATCAGATTATCACCTCTTCGTAGAAATAAAAACGCTTTTAATTAAACATTGCGGGTTTAAGGTAACGATATAATATTTATTTAAATGCTTTATTTTCCTTCGTAGTTATTTTCACCCAGAATTTCTTTTTTGGTGAAATGTCTATAGTTTTGCTTATTTACCTATTACCTACGCTGGTTATGTATTGACAATTTTATGATCCGAAATTATAATATAGATAAACTTTACCACCATCAATAAGGCATTAGCATTTCATTGGAAAACCTTTTTTAGCTTTGATTAAAATTTATTTCATTTAAATTCAAGGCTATTTGTTGTATTTGCTGAATATTAATTATATAATAATATGAATTGATTTCATTGCAAAGCCAAATCTTAATATTATTTATATTCAAGTTAACCCCTCCCGCGCGGGACGTAAAAAATAAAAAATGGCCGGTAGTGCAGGCTGCTTTACCTCTTGATCGAGCAACAGCTGACCGGCGTCATTATTTTACCTATATCTCAGTTAGTTTTCAACGTATCACAAAAATAATGACGGTTTTAACATCCTTGAAATATGCTTGGAAAACTTATTATAGATATATGATGTATAATTACCTTTTCTCTGCAGTTCGTTGAAATAAAACTCGAAAACATTAAAAAATCCTCTTCAATAAAACTTTTAACACACACTATCTCACTAATATTTAGCATTTTAGAAATTATTCACATCACTTTATATACCTTACTTAATGAATTATTGAATTTAATCAACAGTTAATATCAACTTCACTTATATTTTTATAAATCAACAAAAGTTTAAACACATCATCGGAATACGAAACGGCCGCCATAATCGCGCGCGAAACTGTGTCGACTTAGATACACTTTCGTAAATATCAAAACCATAAGTTTATTATTTTATTATTATTAACTCGTTAGTTTGTGATAAATAAAAAAGGTTATGAGTAATAGTACCGACTTTTAACTACCTAATCTTACAAAACTGAAATGCGGACGGGTGTATTTACAACTTGCCGCCATGTTTGATAATGATATTTTGAAAACCGTTTTTCGTTATAATTAATACAATGATCATATCTTAACTATATTTTATAGCAAAGAAGATTAATTTCCGAGTATAATGACATATAATACATATAGTGAAATTACGAGATTGCGACGCTACACGTTTTTCAAAGCAGAGCTGTCGTCACTCTAACGCGCGCGAAATCGAACTTATAGCAAAAAAAATTCAGTCGTTATTATTGCAAAAAAAGTCTATAAAAATGACAGCCAATTACAATGCAGAATGAAAAAGAATATTCATACTTTGCAATAGTGGAACATAATCTTATTGGTGGAATTATTTTAACGTCATTTCAAGTAGTGAAATATGGCGCTGTCGTTGTGGGACATACGTGTTTCCCGCAAGCGCTGGACGGAACAAATTTTCCTGGGACATACGTATGTCCCGCCTGCGTTCCAGAGGTTAAAATACATGTAGCATTGAGACGAAGAATCAGTGAGCGTTAACATAGCTAGACTTATTTCGCTCACGCTCTGATTCATCGCTCTAGAGCGCTGAGCAGTGTCTTCACTCAGCTGATATGACAAAAGAAAAAAAAAACTTATTTCGCAGCAAAACTCAAATCTTCTAAGTCGACAAGGACTTAGAAGATTTGAATTTAGGTTTGAAGTTAGAAAAGTTTACATTTTGTAGAAGTTTTAGCGATATTTTTACCTTACAAAAATAATGTATAAAATATTGCTACCACCATAAGAGTACCTACTCAGGCTACGAGTAATCAGACTTTGATTAATGTAATTAAAGACACTACAGATGTAGTACCGCTGAGATATTTCTAATCACGTATGTCTGTAGTCAATTTCACACAAATACTCAGAAGATAATTATATAGCATTACAAAAATTCTTCGAATCAAATCTTTCAGATAAATTAATTTGGTGTTCTCAAGTATCTTGAGAAAGTTTTATTAAAACTTGGAAGAATCTTAGTATTATACTGATACTTTGCAGTGGCGTTGGCTTGAAAATACTAAAATATTATTGTTTTCAATCGTATATTGTATATGTCGATGATAGAAGTTGTCTCTCCACATACAATTAAAAGAAAATCGTGACGTGTTTATATGTAGCCAGTTAACTTTCATTTGTTGTGTTTTTAGCTTTCGCCATTGCAAATAGAGGAAGTACTCAAAAAGCATACAAGTGTTGCAGAAGCTTGCGTGGTCAGTCTTCCCGTGCCCGAATACCAGGAGCTCCCCGTAGCTGCCATCTTGAAGAGAAACGTAGACAAAGTTACACTAAAAGACCTATTTGATATACTTAACAGTAAGTACCGACTTCGTCTTTAAGAATAAAGAGGATAATTTAGTAGGTAATTTTACTTAAATATAAAATTTTAAAACCTGCATAATTTTGTGTCAATTTGTGGTCTTGCAGAAAATAAGAATCGGATAAGTTAGTTTTAATTTACTTACAACTGAAGAAGAACTTCAGACAAATAAACCAGTATACTAATAGCCAAGAATCTGCAAAGAATATAAAGGTTACCGTTATGCTGATTGCCTACGTAAAATACTTGTTTAGGATACACATCCTCATTACACAGGCCCATAACTACACCTTACAAGTAACGCTTAGTGGAGAAAATAAAAATATTCGCGTCCTTTATTGTCCATTACGTTGGCTTAACTACCCGCTATAACTGCGTCCGAATTCTGCTTACTTTATGCATTTTATTGCGTTTTTCATACACTACAGGTACTCCGTAACCCTCCGTTGCCTAGACATGTAATAAGATTTGTATTAACTATTTCTTTTAGAGTAATAAAAGAGCTATGACCTAGGTTCTCGAGTGTGCTACCCAAATTGTGTGACTAAATTAGGCACCGCCAAGTTCTTTAATTAAATATACACTTGTCATAAAGTGAAATGAATAGAATACTTTGTTTTACTTTTTCAAATCACTGACAGTAACCAAGCATCACGAATGATTAGACATTTTTTTTGTTTCTTACAGTTTCTCAACAAGACATGGACATTAAATTTAATATGCTTCACAAAATCTTGCACCTGGTTTTGAAATTTGCATAATTATTGATTTTCAGATTGTTGGTGGTATCACGAACTTTACGATAGATTATTCTCAAAACGCTCTTACAATATTATCTCCATTGTTATCATATTATCGTCTCTTCTCAGTATCTTTAAAGATATGAATTATTATTTCATATAAATATTCTAAGCAATTTGGGTCGTCTATACTCTACAGACTGCCTCCGTGGTCCAGTGGATAGCGTATGCGACTGCTGATCGGAGGACCCGGGTTCGATACCTGGGTCGGGAAAAAGTGTTACTGGGGTTTGCCGAATTCTCAGTTGCTGCACGGCGCCTGGTGATGTGCCCGGTATACAGGCCTCGGGGATACAGGCGTGTGTCTAATAAAAAAAGGCTAGATATTATATTTATTTTATTTCATATGAAGAAAAATGCTCTTACAAGAACATAATTGAAAAACCTCTAATACCAGATCTTACAACACAATTCTAGCTATTAGAATTTAGAAATACATATCTATTACGTCTAGTGCGTATGAGAGAGACTATAAGAGTTTATCATACCTAAGAATCATGCGGTACTTTATAGCTATTATAACAAACACATGATAGTTCCTAAGTATTGACTACAATAAACTATTTTTATCTCTTTAATCATAGGTAACTGTTTTCAATTACTTAATTTAATCGATTTGGTATAAAAATACGTTAATAATGACGATAAACGGAACTACTTATCACAATTACTATAATACGAATTGCGTAGGATTGATCGGCTGTCGAGACCGTTATGGTAAATCACATGACTCTGCAACGGTACTTCGACGTTTGACTTAATAATTTCCTTTGGATGGAGAGTTCCACACATTCCCCTTTCCTTCAACCCTTTCAAGTCATTTACAACCAGCCCTTTTTATTAATGATTCTTCTACACCTTATTTGTGTTTGGCTATGCAATATGGAGGTATAAAAGTACTTTATATTGACGGGTGTATAAATATTTTACCCATCTAACATAACGGTGGTACGTCGTCATTCACCATGTTTGTCTGTTTACTTTAGTAGTCTTTAGATGTTGAGATGAACACATCAACTCAGCCCTTTTAGGTCACTTCTCTTTTAGCTAATAGTTTCTTGTGGTATTGGGCAATGCACTCATCATTGTCTTGCCCTGGTCCCAATTTATTTGGGGTCGGCGCAGTATGTCCTTCGCTTCCATACTTCTCTGTCACCAGCCATCCGATCGTTTATCCCTTTCTCTTTCATATCCATCCTCACACAGTCCATCCATCTTTTCCTTGGGCGCCCTCTCCCCTTTCGTCCTTCTACGTGCATATTCATCACTTTCTTACCTACGTACATCTCATCTCTTCGCATAACATGTCCATACCAGGCCAATCGACTCCTTTTTAACTTTTCATCAATGGGCGCTACTTTCGTACTACCTTTAATGTATTCATTCCTAATTCTGTCCATTCTTGTCACTCCGCACATCCATCGTAACATTCTCATCTCAGCAACATGCAATCGTTTCTCATCCATCTTCTTTGTAGCCCAACACTCAGCTCCATACAGTACGACAGGCCTTATAACCGCCTTATACATGCGGCCTTTTAACTTCACAGGCATTTTGTGATCGCATATTGTGCCTGAGACCTGTCGCCATTTCATCCATCCTGCGTTGATTCGTTGCCTAACATCCCGATCAATTTTGCCGTCATCTTGCAGGAGTGAACCTAGGTAGCGAAAATCGGAGCATACTGGTAGAGGTGTACCGCCGAGTGTAACCGATATAGGACTGGAGAGACCGCCAAAGTCACAGAACATATACTCTGTCTTGGTTCTGCTTATTCTCAGGCCTACATTCTCCAATCTCTGCCGCCACTCCTCCAGCTTGCTCTGCACCTTTTGTCCATTCTCTGCTACCAGAACGATGTCATCGGCAAACAGCATGCACCAGGGTGCCTCTTTCCGTATGTCCGATGATATAGCATCCATAATTAACAGGAAGAGGTAGGGGCTAAGGGCCGACCCCTGGTGCAAGCCTACGGCCACATCGAATCTGGCTGTGATACCGGCCGCGGATCGGACTTGCGTTCTGCATTCAGCGTACATGGCTTGTATCAACGTCAGGTATTTTCCAGGCACTCTTTTCTTCTTAAGGGCCCACCACAAGACTTCACGAGGCACTCGTTCATATGCCTTTTCAAGGTCGATGAATACCATGTGCAAGTTTTTATGCGCCTCCCTGTATTTTTCGCACATTTGGCGAAGTGCAAAAACAGCATCCACCGTACTTCGACCAGGCATAAAACCGAATTGGTTTCGTGAAATCTCACTCTCGTCTCGCAGGCGTCGCTCAACTACTCTCTCCCATACTTTCATACTATGAGGCATTAACTTTATTCCCCGATAATTGTTGCACTCTTGGATATCACCCTTATTTTTAAAAATGGGCACCAGGTAACTGTTGCACCATTCCTCGGGTATGGTCTCCTCGTGCAACAGCTTATTGAAGAATAAAGCCAGCCACGTCCATCCATCATCTCCTAACGCTTTCCATGCTTCCACTGGTATTCCATCTGGTCCTAACGCTTTCCTATTCTTCATTCCACTAACAGCCTTCTTTACCTCATCTTTACTTATTTCCTTCACTAAACCAATATTCATCACCTCATTTTCAAGTTGCCCACTCCAATCGTTCTCTTCATTCATTAACTTTTCAAAGTATGTCCTCCATCTTTCTTTTATTGGGCAATGCACTATGGAGGTATAAAGATACCTACCTTACATTTAAGCGTGAAAGGTGTTTACCCACCTTTCTTATCGCATAGAGTTTGTGTGATGAATTTAGATAAGGTATCGCATATAAAAGTAATCATAACAAAGCGTAAATTTAAGATGAAGTAGCTGGTAGCCCAACGGTAGGTGTAGTCCAGAGTCAAATAGGTACATACCTATACGTAAATGCTTAGAGAAGCGGTATCAAATTTGATCTAAGATACTTAAAATTTTACTGAAGGCGTAGGTTTAACTTCACGCCTTTTATCCCCGAAGGGGTAGGAGGAGGTGTATTTACACACCCACATTTCGCCAGTAAACATTTTTAATACACACATAGCTTCGAAAAGTCAGAGGTGTGTGCCCGGGTACCTGGGGATCGAACCCGAGACCATCTTCTCGACAGTCCGTTACGTACATGTCGGCGATACGCCAGGGTTATCGTGTCCAGACTCCATTATAATAAAAACACTCACGTAATATTACTTAGTTTATTTTCAGACGATTTCTAGCACGGAACTGAATTGAAATGTGAGCAACAGTCCTTTTTATAAACTAACCGTCATTACACTTAATGTTTAACAACTGCCACTTCCTTTTCAATATATAATTGAAATTACTGTACAATTAATTATAAAATATAAATCAAAAATCAACATTAATATTGTAATGAATTTTGCACAACACCAAATGATTTATTTTATACTAATAACAAATTTATTTTAGTAACCAAACGCTGCTTTACAATAATCGTCAACAGATAGCGCTATCAACAGGATGTAAATATAAGCGCATGTTATTTATTACCGTAAATATAAAAATAAGTGTCAGGATAATGTTATTTAATACTAATTGACTTTACTTTGAAAGTTTCTAGAGTTATCTTAACACTTTCACGGACAGTAAACGCCTATAGGCGTGATAACAATAAAACTTCAATTGTGTCTCGTTTACTGTCCGTGAAAGTGTTAATAATTAAGCGATAAATTAAATACCCAATCTTTATAAAACAGTGAAGCAGTCGATACAGTGTCCAATATTCTAAAGTAGTGAAGTTCTCAGTTCTGTGTTCACAAATAGTTATTTAAATATCAATCTTAAATATTATTAACATTTTCGTAACAATATAATCATTATATTTTAATTTGCGCCCATATACACCACTGGGCTATCGCCGCTTTTAAGGTTTCAAATGGCATATTTCCTTAGAGTGTTACGAACTATTGTATTTCAAAGAAATGTACGTTAGTATCCTTTGAATACTTTGAGTACGCAATACGTGGAGTATTACGTTACACGTAACGTAATACTCCACGTATTGCGTTATAATATCTCGCAGGCGCTTAACGCCAGCTTAGCCGCAGAGCGTTCGCAATATTACCAAATATGGTCATGTTCACTAGCCAAAGGCAGTCTGTGAGTCATAGGTTTATACCTATATAAGATTGGTGCGCGTTGTAGAAAGGTCACTTTCCCTCGAGGTCGGAACGCTGCCGCTACACCTCGTGATTATTCTACATTCTACTTCCTATCTACTGTCCCGCTGGGGGTAAGCATATTCTAGTCGTCTGTGTGTCTATATGTTCTGTCTGTAGTATCTGTGTCTCCTAAGCATAACAGCCGATCTAGGGATGGCCTGTTCCTGACCGGTTGTTGTGTATTCTCTATGCTGTTTCCAATTCTCTCTACGGGCTGACGGTTCTCCCTACGGGCTACGATTCTCACTACGGGCTGCCACCTACGAGCTGCGGACGCCGTGCTGCTACCAGCCGCCGCCAACGCATCAGCTTCCGCCTGCGAGCCCAACAGCCAGGCCATGGACGCCTGACTGCGCCGGCCTTCGCCAGAGCCTTACCGCTTGGCCCACATCGGCTGCATCGCCTGAGCCTCCACTCTGCCTACACCTCGACCACCGAGCTGCCTGCGCAGCGTGCACTTCGGCCAGCTCACCGGCGACCCTGCGAGCAGGCTACCCTGCGAGCGTCGGAGAGCAGCAGGAGTCTACACTGCAGCCTTCAGGCCAGTGCTTACCTGGTTCGGTCATACTATATGAAGCGGTAGTGAGACAAAATAAAGAACCTGTTCAGCCTAGCAGTGTTTCTCTTGAACCCCGACATCCTACCTGAGATCTTCCGTCTCAAACGTTACAGCAATCAGCTATAGTTGCGGTCTGACGCTATTAAACGAAATGTTTACCGGGCCCCAAGGATAAAAAGATTGTAACAAAATGTTTATACATTAAACTTGAACTCTAAAAAGTCAGTCTGTCCTTTTTGGAGTTCAAGTTTAATGTACTACTTTTACCTTTCAAAAGTGAGAATAAATTCAAAATTAAGAAAAGAAAAGCGAAACTAATCTTACGGTGTAAGCACCCTTCAACAGATTGCACAAATAGCCTGACACATCTCATTAAAACAAATATTTCGCTAAATAAGCTTAAGCGCGTCGCACGATTGAATTATGATTTAAGAAAACTCATATAGCATGTCATCATTACTTGTGTAACAGTTGGCCTGTGTATTGCCATTACATAAATCTATGTACATAGGCCACTACATTTCGTAAACGACTAAATTATGAAAATTTATTAATTAATAATTTAATATATGATTGTTCAGGAATAGATGAATTTGATGAATGATTGGTATGATGATTGGGTTGTGCTATTATAATTTCAGGTAGGTCCTGTTTTGCGGCATTATTGGGCATATTTGGCCATTCATTTTCTTGTTTTAACAAGAAACTAGATCCAGACCACCATAAAGAATTATCCAAAATTTGATCAGCCTTCAGCCCGCGCGAAACAAGATCTGCCGGGTTATCCTTCGACGGCACGTAACTCCACTTGTAACCTGAGGTGTTTTCCTGTATCTCATCAACGCGATTTCGTACAAAGGGTTTGAGTGCGTTTGGCGACATACACAACCAACTTAATACGATTGATGAGTCGCATCAGTATTGGCATCTACTTATTGGCAAAGTTATCGAATTCAGAACCTTAGTACACAGTCTTGCTCCTAACAAAGCCCCACAGAGTTCCAAACGAGGAATTGTTGTGGGTTTAATCGGTGCCACACGATTTTTGGATACCAGAAGCTGAACCTTAATTGACTCATTACTAACCGAGTGGACATATACACATGCACCGTACGCCTTTTCCGATGCATCTGTAAAAACATGAATCTCGTATGACACCGAATTATCACCTGACACCCATCGTGGAATTTTTAATGTATTGAGATATGGAAGCCCATTTGCGAAAGATAACCAGAGCTCTCGTATCGGTTGAGACACTTCATCGTCCCAATCACATTTATATATCCATAGTTTTTGAAGAACTATCTTAGCTAGTACCACACATGGACCTATCAAGCCTAACGGATCGAAAATCTTGCTAATCACTGATAAAATGTGACGTTTCGTGACACGTTCGCTTATATCGATCCCTATAGAGAAAATAAGAGTGTCTGAGTTGCATAACCAATGTAAACCCAAACGCAGTCTTATAGTCTGACAAGTTAAGGCTTCCACCAGAATCGTTTAGGCTTTCGGAATTACCTGTAATTTGTTTTAATATTTCCAGACTGTTTGATTGCCATTTACGCAAATGAAAATTTGCAGAATTTAAAATGGCTAATACCTCCTTTACCAACTGCACTGCCCCGGAAATAGAAGCACTACTGCACAAATAATCATCAACATAAAAATCTCTTTTAATGGAGTTCTTAGTGGCCTCATTGGATGCAGATGCAGCCAGACTTACTAAACACTTAGTGGCTAAGTAGGGAGCAGAAGCCGTACCATAAGTGACAGTATTAAGCCTGTATGTCCTAAGAAGTAGCTCCGGACTTGTACGAAAAACAATTTGCTGCAATGACCGTTATGAGGGAGTTACAGAAATAGCTCTGTACATTTTTTCAATATCAGCCGTGACTACATATTTATGTTGCCGAAAACGCAGTAAAATTGATAAAAGATCGTCCTGGACAGTAGGACCTACCATCTGGATGTCATTGAATGATACACCAGATGTGGTTGTAGCTGATGCATCAAAGACTGCTCGAAGCTTCGTAGTAGTACTCGATTCTCTAACTACGCCATGGTGTGGTATGAAATAATCAATATTACCTTCAGAATGCGGCTTATAGGATGAACTATTCTCAGTCATGTGACCCAGGCGCTCGTATTCCTGCATAAAAGCTATATATCGCTCCTTGAAGACAGGATCGCGTTGAAAACGACGCTCTAAAAATAAAAATCGCTTTTTTGCTATACTGTATGACTGGCCTAAGACGCTAGGATCAGTTTTTAAGGGTATGGTAACTACAAAACTACCATTATTGTCGCGAGTAGTATTTTGTAAAAAAACTTTGCTCGCAGTCACGCTCTTCTCGGGACTGTGAATGTATTGAAGATACAAAATCTAGCTCCCAAAATTTGTTTAAGTTAAAGCCTACATCATCTACTGCCAAATTACAAAAATGTGACTTCTTTAATGAGGATGGATGCGATGGAAGAGCCACGGGGCCTGATACTATCCATCCAAGTTTAGTGTCACATAATTTTGGCTGGTTTCTTCCTAGGTCCATAGAAGTACTACCTAGGATATGCCAAAAGACCTTAGCACCTACAAAAATGTCAATTTCTGAGGGAATGTTAAAAGAAGGGTCAGCCAATTGTAAATTTGACGGTAATGGAATGTTCGTTATATCAATTAAAGTAGACGGTATAATTTTGGTTATTTTAGGCAAAATAAAGCAATCAATTTTTTTTGTAACTACCATTGTAAGACTCAATATATAAATTACATGACTGTGTACTAACGGAAGTCTGACTATTGATACCTGTTACAGTGGAGTACGTGTTACGTCGAGGTAATCCCAATTTGTTGCAAAGGGTCTGAGTAATGAAGTTTGCAGTACTACCATTATCCAGCAGGACTCTGGCGTCGAACTTCTTGCCCTTGTCGCCGACCGCTTTCACCATAGCTGTGGAAAGCAAAATTTGGGAAGAAGTAGTACGCGTTGACACAGTATCACTAGATAACACGACATCATCTGATGACCGTATAGGAAATGAGGTACGATCAGAAGTGTCAGCAGGGAGAACTACACTATTAGGTATGGGGTCTTGAAAAGCGGTGTTACTAGGCGGCTCAACATGTAAAAGCGTACTATGTCTAGCACTACAATATTTACAGTGCGATAATCGACATCTTTTTGTGGTATGTCCTAGACGCAAACAGTTAAAACAAACTTTAAATTCTTTTGCCTTTAAAATGCGTTTTTCAACCGGTAGGCTTCGAAAGACTTCACAAGTATGCAATAGATGTTCTTTAGAACACATAGGACATTGTAATGTATTAAGAGAGGAACGTCGATGCTGATTATTGCTCTTGTTAGTGGCAACTATAAAACTTCTACTACTACTACTGGCGTAAGTTCTACTGCTATTTGTTTTGTTAGTTTTAGTATCCTCCAAGGTCTCCAATAAATCAACCTTAATATTAATGAACTGACAAAACTGTGATAATGTGGGTGAGGTAGTCAAAGTGTTACGGTACTCCTCCCAATCTCTACAAGTAATGGAATCAAATTTATTTGCCATCATATAAATGATAATGGTATCCCAGTACTCCGTAGGCTCATTCAATGTTTTCAGCGCCCTTATGTTTTTATTAATGCCGTCAACAAGATGACGCAAAGATGAACACGACTCTTTAGGTATAGCTTCAACATTGAACAATGATTGTAGATGATTGTTTATTAAAAGTCTACTATTGTCAAATCTTTCACAAAGCAAGTTCCAAGCCATTTCATAATTACTAGCTTTAAAATCGATATTTTTTATAATTTCTTGAGCATTACCTTTTAACGACGCGCGAAGATAATGGAACTTGTTAATGTGATCAATACTACTGCTAATATGAATTAATGATAGAAACGTATCCCTGTACTCGAGCCAGTATTGATAACTACCATCGAAGCTAGGCAAATCAATTTTTGGTAAGCGAATAAAGTTATGATGGGACGATGCACCTGTATTATTTCCTGCCGAGCCCGCTACAGACCCGCCATCACCGACGCCTGCGTCAGCCAGCAAGCAACGAGCCTGTGCAGCCAAAGCATGGTAACGCTCCTCAAATTTGGCGCGGTCCATGAAGGCTTCGTCCGGTTTATCTGCCAGTATTTCTATCTCCGTCTGCAAATCATCAAAGTGTCGTATATGGCATCAAATTTGCGTAAACGGTCTTCTAGCTCTGTACGTTGGATGTTTGACAACGTCCTACAACTGAGAAGTACGTTAATAAAATTACTAAAGTTTGTAAGCTTTGCTTTTAAAGCGCTGCGCTTTTTAATAAACGTATCTAAATTGGCCATGATTGATATACGAAAGCAAATCGAAATATTAAATAAAAGAAGATAGCGGTCACAAACAAAATGTAAGTATAACTAATTAATTTATTGTGCACAAACAATAAGCGTATGAATGGGCGCTCGACCTTGAGAACGAGTCGACCGCACAGCTGTTGTGACCGTTAGTTTATAACGGAATGCAATAAAAACATGCACAGGTGCGTGCAATAAGATGTAGCTAACACTATATGAACCAAAGAAAACACTTGTAAACTCAATTAGACAGTTTTGAAGTGAAAAGAAAAAACGGTTATAATTTGAAAAAAGTATGTTAACTTTTGAAATATAAGCTAGGCAAGGCTATGCGAGGGAAAAGAAAAGGATATAGAAAGGACTAAATGGAACGAACTCACAAATACTCTTATCCTCAACCATAAGGCGGTTGTAAATCCCACGATGAGGCAATGACACAGCGTAATTGGACCGTTGATGCTGGATCCAATCTTCACCAAGACGTCTTGTACACGAAGACCTTGCCGTTACAGCTCTTCTAGTCTTCAAATCGAGCCTCCAATGAATGTATTTAAAGCTGCCATTTTCGAAATCCTTGGATCTGCATGGTTTGAAAACATTTCATATTTATCACCAACAGTCCGACTGTTCACGGCTGAACATAGGCCTCTCTTTGTTCTTGCCATTTTGTTTTCTTGTTTGATGTGGATAAAACTTATTTTGAATATATTAAGTTTTAACTGTTTTATCAAAACAGTTAGCGCGGCGTCTACGCGGCGTCGACGCCGCGTAGACGCCGCGTATACGCCGGGTTGCCGCTGCGTAGACGCTGACGCCCAATGTGAGGGGGGCCTAAGGGATAACACGATGCAAATACAATCTTTGCGTAGAGACGGAAAACTCGACATCAAACCTATACGACTGCCTCGTTGGTCTCGCGGCATAAATGTGCGCGTGGGATCGGGAGGTCCCGGGTTCGATTCCTGGGTCGGGCAGTGTTATTGGGTTTTTCTGTCACGAAATTCTCAGTAGCAGCACGGAGTTTGGAAATGTGCCCGGTACGGCAATAGGCTCGCCCCTTATTACGTGGGACTAAAGTATATCTGGCGAAAAGTGTAGAAATACACCTCTGCCTACCCCTTCGGGGATAAAAGGCGTGACGATATGTATGTATGTACACTCAGATACTACTTCACCAGTTTCTTGTACTAGAAATAAACGTTTTAATCAGACACAAAATGCTTTTCCGTGTAAATAATACGGGCTTCATTGCCGTTATTAGGATTGTTTAGATGTACGTGGTTTTAAATATAACGTGCCTAGCATTTTTTGTACTAGTTACACTTTTTGATTGGCCTAATGATTGGAGAACCTGACCGCTAAGCCGATCGTCGCTTCGATTCCTGTCATTAGAAATATTTCGGTGATGAGCATCTTTTTTGCTTTGTTTCTTGGTTTAGTTTATCTATTACATTATTATGTATTCTTTAAGAAACATATAAATTGGATAATATTACTTATCAGTTATCGGGCTGTCATCGTACTAGAAGTAGTCTAGAAGTATCTTACTAGAATAGTTTTATCAGCAAAGGCGTAATCATGTTGTCTACTTTTGCGTTATATCGTTTTTGATAAAGGTTTTACAACTAGGTCTCAACCTGGATCTCTAAACATAGCACCAAAATGTAAAAGCCTAAAATCTGTAAAACATCTTTATAATAAATATACTTTATCTTATCCTCCCAGACGGTTCGGCGAAAATTTGAACATGTTTAGAAAGTTATCTTAAAACGTGGCAAAAGGAATCCTGTGGTAATCCTATAAAGTCGAGCCCTCTAGCGGGTAATTGTAGCTTGTTTATTTTTATCTTTCGCTGGGAACACACATTAAACATTTTATGTTGTCGTGTATATTCAAAGCATTCAAGCATATTGATTACGTTTACATTTTAATATTTGTATGTAGCGGACGTTAAACAGGTTTACCAATACAACCTTCTTGCGAACGTAGCTACATATCTAAACGAATGAGAAATTATTATACACTTTGGAACTAGGGTGCCCAGTGGCTAAAGCTTTTGCGTTGGTTTCAAGGTTTCTGTGGGGCTTAGGTCATCCTTAGGTTTGATATTGAACTCACTACGCACTCGTATATATATATACCTATTATGATAGAAGAGGAAGAACGAGGCTGCGATAGCCTAGTGGAGATAACAACAGACCATGCAGAGGGAGACCATGCGAGTTCGAATCCACGGCGCGCACCAATGACTTTTCAGAGTAATGTGCATACTAAACTATAAAATATCACTTGCGCCGTGTCTCGGAGAGCACGTTAAGCCGTCGGTCCCGGCTGTTATAAAGATCTTTTACAGTCGTTAAAGAGTGTCAGTACCTCATAAATTGACACTAGTCTAAACCATGAAATATCGTTATATCTTCGGGTTGCGGAGGTCAGACAGGTAGTCGATCTGTGGAAATGCTAATATTCCGCCAAAACCGGTTAATCTAGTCAGCGGACCCCAGGTTGAAACTGGGATAGAAAAGGTAGAAGAATTCACCTATCTTATCAGTTTAGCGGGCAATCCACATGGATAATATCCCTAAACAAAAAGGTTTCAACATCCAATACATTTGTTTCGCTCTAACTATAGATATCATCTGAAAGCTGTTTGTTTGAATCATGATCTGTCTTCGAAAAATTGTTACAAAACAAACTAACTTTCATCATCATCATATCAGCCGAAAGACGTTCACTGCCGAACATAGGCCTCCCCAAGGCTCTCCACATAGACCGATCCTGAGCCACCCGCATCCATCCGCTGCCCGCGATCCCAACAAAATCGTCGAGTTCTGGAGTAGCGGCCACGCACTGGACGTCGTAGCAGAAGTAGAGGAGGTAGAGGCTTCCCGCAGTTCCCGCAAACTAACTTTACACCAAAATAACATAAAGGTGAAAATACTCCTATCTAAAGGATAAAGGAGGCAGATATTGGAGTGTGGATCCACAGTGCTCTCTCTCATCGACCGATACGCAAAACATTACAAAGATAAAACGAAAAGTTTGTTTTATCGCGATTAAGCCGGCAAATTTTAGCTGTACCCAAGGCTCTTAATACAAAACCATTACAAATGGAACAGCATTAATAAAGCGTTGCTGCCTTTGCAAAATGTTGTCAAAATAGATAGTATTATTTTTAATATAGGCACAAAATCCCGCTAGGTAAACGTGCAAAAACTTCTCATTCTATAGCCTAACAAGGTTTTTTTACAAAAGCACTCGATTCTCTTTCGACACTTAGGTTCAAGCATACACTCACGCCTTTTTCCAGTCGGGGTAGGCAGAGACAATAGAACGCCCCTTGCTTCTATCTTTACAAACCTCACACGCTTCCTCTACATTCAGACTAGACTTACAGCTTAGAGACTTTACCAAGAGAATGATTTTATCCATTCATATGCTTAAGATAATGTACCGATTAAAATTATATCCGAACCACAAAGCCTTCTGCTAAACTTGACCGCACAGCCTTGAGGCGGTCGGATCGATTGAACTAAACGATAACCATTTAACTACGTACCCATCAGTAAATAGTACGGCACAACTATTTATTTTACAGGCACAGCAAATAAATAGCATCGAGACTCTAAACACATGTTCTCGGAAATATACTGACATAGCATTTTCTATTTTCCGCTAGAGTGGAGACTCTAGCGGAAAATAGAAAATGCTATAGGTACGATTCGAAAAGCTTACACTAAGGTTGTTCAATTCAAGTATTTGCCGTACCATCGTTCATTAATGTTATATGACCCATTTATACATATTTGTAAGATAAGAAGAAGCGACAAAGGGAAATACACGAAGGAAACAGTATATTTGAGATAAGAGGGAAAAGTCGACATCAAGCCCTATGCCAACCCGTATGGCAAATGCTCTTATCGAGTCACAATGCTTTTGTGACGCAAATAAAGAGAGGTATTTGTCCAACGGTACATATATCTGCAAAAGTGCACCACGCCCAGTTAGTTCAAGAAGAAGAGGAGCACAGAGTGCCTTGGTAGTTCAATTATTCATCGCATTATACAAAAGGAAATAGAACACTGATGGTGTCAATCAACGAACCAGAGTAAAGGTCAATCTCGCATGCGACCTCGGCCTTACCGGGGATTAAGTATTAGGTCGCTTAGTACTTAACATTAATGCTAGGTCTTTGTCAAATTCACAGTGCCCTTGTGTGTACATTTAAAAAAGTAAACTCTTTTTAATATATAGTAAGTTGTTAATGGGAACGATGCTAGAAAAGCTACACACGCAAGTAAATATAACAAGTATAAATTGCATTCACTTGTCAATGAGCCAATGGCTTCTTTCGCTAGCCAGCGACAGAAATGCATCTCAATCAAATAAGCACTGTACTGCAAAAAAATGATTGGTGCGCGCCTTTGATTTTAAACCCAGGACTCTGCATAGCAGTCTGTCAACTTGCCACTGGGTAGGCCAATAATGTATAAAAGGTATCCCTATTTTTATAAAAAGAAAATACGACACCAGTGTAATAAATTCCAAAAGCAAACCTGAGTTTGTCAGAATCAAGAAAGCTTCCTATAGTGTAGAGACAGTTTTGATAAATAAAAGAGACAACTATCAAATCATACTTTCATTTATTCAGTTTGGCACAAGGATATATTTTTAGATTACGTCATGATTCTACATTTACATTTACAGCCCAGTTCGCAAAGCAAAGACATAGAACCAAGAGAAAGAAGGGCAATAAAACTCTTGATCATTCTTTTCAATAACTATATATAACAATAATTAACAAACAGTGGTACAGCCAATTTATATCAAATATCAATGTTGTGGGTAGTTTTATATTACTAGAAAGGTCTGTCTTACAACAGAACATAATAAGCATTATTTAGCATCAATACAATTTACTTAATGTTTACCACAGGTATATAATGAATCTCATTGATACGACTTGATCCACAGTATATTATTCTATCCTATATTACAATCTATAATATCTCACATACGATCAAACTACCCACAACACAATATCAATAAGATAATGATTACACTATCTTACATTGTTTCCTAGATGATGAAACAAAAGAACAAGCAACACAGAATATTGGAACACAGTGGCAGTTAAATAGTCAGAACCATATCGTACCTGAGCCGTCTTCGAAGGAGAATAGGACGAACTAGCCGAGCTTGCAGATTTATATAGCTAGCTAGTTAACAGTTCTGTCAAACGTCATGTCAGTGTCATTTAACTGCCACTATACTCTTACATATGTATAATATACTTGATATCAGTATTTTCAGCCTACGGCTTAAATACAATACCATATCTCTCACGGCCAGACTGACAAATACTTCGTCCTCGAAGTACAATAACTTACACTTTACTAAACTATCGCCCGACGGGCGCCCTCTATTACCTATGTAACAATTAATTCTTACCATATTGATTAAAACCATCTAAAAACTTTAGTATCGTTACGTCCGCTACGTCTATACTGACTTACGTCGTCATCTAAGTAAGTTCAATTATAAGTATAGTATCACAACAACAATCACTTTGTACGAAACATGTACACAAAAATAAACTGGACTCATATTTACAGTACGGTTTCATTTATTGAGTCTAGAAAAAAGTTTTCTGTATCAGCTGCTTTGATACCATTGTTACAAATTGTATCTACTATTCTATTAAGGCGAGGATTTCCCAAAATACAGTGTTATCTAGCGTGGTCAAACGCGTTTTATTTGTAAATAACAGAGATTTAAATTGGGAAAAAAATATATGTTATTCTACAGCATTAGACCTTTATTATTCGGCCATTCGAAACACGATTACTGTCATTTGATACGATAGAAAATAATCGCGAATATAGGTCTGTTTAAACAACTTTTCCCGTTTCATTTGAGTTGTATTGGTATTAGAATTTTCAAAAGTATACCAAAAGAAAGGTCATGTAAAAGCGGATGGTTTTCGGCAATCACATTATGAATTTTAATATATACAAAAATATAATAACGAAAATACGTAATTTCCTACTGCCGACGCGCTCTCTCCGGCGTCGTTCAGTCCCGAGCGGGATGTAATGGAGACAGGACGTATCGCTCGTTTGCAGAGCGCACCGCAGGATTACGAATTATTTTATCGTCAGTTACGAATGTCATCATCACTTATTGATAAATATATTACATCTAGGTTTAGTTTGTAAATAGGTATTGTAAATTTTTAGTAAGTAATAATAGTGTATATAAGTAAGAAGTATAGTTTTAAAAATATCGTTTTGATTATTGGACAAGATAACGACTTGATAACAACAGCATAGTTAGGTAACAGTACTTTAGAAAAATATTGATTTGTTGTATATTGTGGATGATTTATAGTATTATTGTTGTATTGGGTACCTACCTAATACAATAATTCACACTTTTATTCTGTGTACCTACATATATACGGAAATAAAATGTGAGATGTGCCTAAAAGCTATACAAGTGAATTTTATAGGTACCTACCTACCTAAATAAATACAAATATCCGCAGTTACCTACTGAGTGGTATTTATGGTTACTGCCCCACCCTCGTGGGTAGTAGCGTGATGTTATTTGGTATAACCTTTCTCAACAAATGGGCTAGAGAAGCAAATAAATCTTAGAAAATGGCCTGCTAGTTCCTAAGACTAGCGCGATCAAAAGCAAAAAATAATGAATTTCCGTGTATTCAATAATTCTATTGACTATTTCCACCAATAATATCATTGATTTCCACACTAGTACCAAACACGGAACAATGGACACCTAATAATATTATAGTAATTATTTATCACGCCGAGGAAGAATGCACTGGTGTCACAGCTTAGAAAGGTAGGTAAGGTGTTCGGTAGGTAAGTACCTATATCAATTTGACCGACAAATAATAACGAAAACAAGAGTTTATTATTGGTTGGCGGAAAATAAGCGTTGTGGGTGTAGGAGTATCAATTCCTACGTATGTATGTATGTAAAATTTAAACTTTTTTTCACTACTGCTTGCCGATGGCAGCGCCGAAGCGCCTAAAGGAGATCACCCCAATTGGGCTAATTTTTATTTTGCCGGCCAATCAATAAATTAATTAAATTAATATATTACACCAAACTTCTAAGTCAATAGGCTTGTGTCCACTAAGAATAAATCGGTTTGATTGTAGTATCTATAGATCCATTATTATTTTAAGATGTCAATAAAGTTTATTATTTATTATAAAATGGTAAGATTAATGTAATTTTTAGGATTCTAAAACTAAAAAATAATGTTTTTATTCTTGTGACAGTGAACACCAATCAGAGAGCATTACGTCAAACAGTACGTCCACCATTCATGTTGTTGACGTTTTAGTAGTAAATACAACTAAAAAGTAAAAGTGGGTGCATCAGACCAGACTTTATTCACGGATTGTTTTGTTTTGTACTTTGTGATATCACTCAACCGCTATGATGGTTTACAGCGTTTTCGTGTCAAATTCAAAAAGGTTTTTAAAAAGCCGTAATTAGTAATATTGCTGATTGATATTTGAAGAAAAATCAGGTATTTCAGTTTAACATCTAATAAAGGAACGAATCAATCGTTAATTACATTTCAGGATACAAGCGTATTCTCTGAGACAATATTTAGGTTTGAATGTATGTCTAAAAGTACTGTAGAGCAGTTTTGTTTTGACAAAAGTGATAAATCAAAGAGGTGTAACGGCAGTCAACTATACGTTTTCAGCCTTACGTGAAATACGTGAGCCTTAAAATGCAGTGGACTCATTAAAAAAGTAAAAAACATATTTTTAAATACTCCTGACCAAATATAAAAATATCGTCTAAACCTTTAGTAGGAATGTCTATGAGCGGTCAGGTACAGATGTCTTGCATGATGTACAGGCATGGCACCATGTGGTTGAAGAGATGTTGCGTTGCGACGTTCTCACTTTCCAATGTTTCGGCCGGTTCTTGTAGAGAAAAGGCCAGTCAGAAACGCCTGGATATCACTATAGTGACAGCAGCCGCAACGCTGTCCAAGAAACGGTGCTACAAATGTTGGTGGAATGCCCCGCTTATGCGTCCCAGTGCCGTGAACATCACCATCTTAAGCCTTTTCCGACCATTTTGGTGTAGACCTCTACAACAAATTCCTTTCCGTTCTGTTTTGGGCAGTCTTCAACCAATTACTGCCTGCTATCTTTATGATGTCTTTTTTTCATCTCATTTGCCGTTCCAGCTAGTCATTTACAATCCCATGGTTGCCATTTTAATATTTGCTTGCACCATGTTTCGGGATTTCTGGCTACATGTCCGGCCGCTACTCTTTTGGTAACATCTGGTACTAGACTTTCTTTTCGGAGCTATTTATTCTTCTTTCTGTCTCTGAGTGTCACTCCTGCCAGTTTTCTCTCCATTGCCCTTTGAACAACTTCAAGTTTCTGTAGCGCTGCCTCTGTAGTAACCCAAGTTTCGGATCCGTAGGTGAGCACTGGTAGGACGCACTGGTTGAATATTCTTGCTTTTTGTTGCTTCGTAAAAGCAAATGCCAGTTTATCGAAAGCAGCCCAACCCAAATGGGTACGTGTATCAATCCTGTTCACTTGGTTTGCTTTGCCCATCTTTATTTCTTGCCCTAGGTATAATATACTATTTATAGAAGAATTCTAATCGGGTACATCCTACTGCAATTGTTATTCCGCTGGAGTTTTCACTGGTCATGTTGCGAAATGGCAGTAAACTGATCGCGGCCATTGTTACATAGACTACAGGCCCATGTCCAAAATGGATGGGTTATATGAACCACCAGGTGACGTATATAGGACGATATAAGAGCATCAAATAATAAGATTCAGCACTATGCCGTCACTTGTAAGCTGTCCAACTGAGTGCTGGTGAGAATTTGATTTTCTGACAATTTCCAAAAAATTACCGACTTTGTAGCGCTCTATTTTTTTACGGCACTGCGCGCTTTCTTATTATTTATCATGGATCTATCGAAGGTCATAATGCCGTACAAAAATATATGACCGAAACGCATACTCACTCTACCTGCACTTTTGAATTCTCATCAGCACTCAGTTGGACAGCTTACAAATGACGGCATAGTGCTGAATCTTATTATTTTATGCTCTTATATCGTCCTATATACGTCACCTGGTGGTTCGTATGACCCATCCATTTTGGACATGGGCCTGTAGTCTAAACAGTCGTAACCTCGCTACCTGCCCTGCCCATAGTCTGGTGCATGATGGCTTAGAACGTCACCGTCTCTTTCTGTGAGGCAGTAATGCTTATCAATCAGATATTTCGCTCTTGGCTTACTACCTGTCATTACCTGATGCCATTTAAATTGCAACATGCACGTTATTTTAGGCAAAAAAATACCAGTAATTACTTAGGATTTATTTTAGGAACAGAATAGATTCTTTGAGCTGGAATATAATCTCACAGACTGCACTTAGAACCTTAGTGTAGTAATAAAAAGTGTTTATTTCGTAATATTCTATAAGTTTATTTTAGTTGGCCGGCACCATTGACATATATTTAGTACATATATATCAATGGCCGGCACTTTTAGAATAGCCTTAATTTGTATGGAGCTGGGTGATCTCCTTTATTATGCATGCACGTGTGTTTGAATGAGTATATATTGCTATAACTATTACCCTGTAATAAAAATCTTGTGTATTATTGATCTTTTTCCGGTACTTTTTTGACAGAGTAGTATCTTAGAGATTGCATAGTTAAAATAAATATAACAAAATATAATCATTGGTGATTAAAAGTAGCTATGAGTATATTACCCTTTATGTGTATTATTGGTTCTATGCCGTTGTTTTGCTGACAGTAGCAACGAATTAATTAATTTATATTAGTCTAATCCTTTTCCCTAAGACTGATATCGAACAAGCGATACTTTCGCATTGCGAGCGATCATAAGTTTTTTTATAATTAACAACAAACATAATGTTCATAAAATTATCTACTGACTAGAGGACGCCAGCAGCTACGCCTGCATTCTTTTTTAAATTTACCCGTTTTGGCCGATCCCGTGGGAATTTCGGGAAATCCCTTCTTAGTGCACCTCTACGGTTCACAAGGAACATACATGCCAAATTTCAGCTTCCTGCGCCCAATAGTTTCGGCTGTAGCGTGTCTGTCAGTCAGTCAGTAACGCAAGGATTTTATATATTAAGATTACTATTGTCACTATAAACAAAAGCAATTTTGGAAAACTACTTTCGAATTTCATAAAGGTTTATTCAAAACAGAAACGTTGCAAATTATTTATACTCGATAAGTAAGTTTATATTTCAATTGATATACTGCTTTAATTTTCTATACTGTGGCGCGAAAGTGTTATACCTACATATGGCGGCAGTGGCGTTGCGTCTCGCGTCGCGCGATTGATCGTAATTATACTCGCGAAAGTCGCGAACTGGGGAAGAGGGGAGCCTCAAAAGCTTTGAGCGCTCGGAAATCCTCGCCTTAAGGAATCATTAACATTCACAATACACATGTTACATAGAAGTACAGCTTTAATTTTACAATATTACACCACTGCATTATCCATCCACAAATTGACAAAAATAATATAGTACAAACTACAAAAGGAGCCACTACGAAGCATCATAAAAATTTAAGTAACGTTTTTAAGAATAAATTGAAATTCACTACTGAATTAAATAATTAAATTTGATTTCACTAATTTACAAGTACACAGGTACCTAAAGTAGTGTAATACTAAGACAATACTTTATTCTAATACACTGTCATTGCCATTGCCCTTCCTTTCACATTAAATAGATAAGTAACAACGGTCAATCTCCTTGATACTATCTAGCCCCACACCTGCTGCACATGAGTCCAGGCTAGACCAAGGCCAAAGACTTCAGCAGTTCGTAGGCAGTATGATCGATATCATCAACATCAAAATCATTATCAAAATCATTATCAAAATCGTTATCAAAATCATTATCAAAATCATATCAAAATCATCATCATCGCCAGCATTATCATCAATTTCTAAACCATCGGTAGGTTAATCACCAATAATAATTCAATCATCGTCTAACTAAACTAACCAACTAACTATTTAATCATCAATGAATAAATGGATGTTATCACATTATTATAGATATTTACAGATACCTTTATATCATCACTGCTACCTACATTATCAATTCTTGTCTAGAAGAAGTTTATATGTAATGCTGTGTATGGTTATCAGAACCTCTAACCTATAGTAAGACCGCCCTTTTACTTTCTTTGTATATGTATTTTAAATTTAACTTAAATAGCTAAGTAAGAAAATAAAAAATGTCAAAGAATATCTAAATGTTATTAATCCATAAATCGTAGCTATCTAAAAGTACAACGTTTTTTATTTTATTCTACAAAAATTAACCGTAGGAAAAACTATAAATGTAACTTATCATAATCAAAATTGATATTTATATTAATAAAACATATAAATGCAGCAGACTATTAAAGCATGTTACTATAATATTTTTAGGATCAGAAGATGGATTTTATTAAAAAAAAACAAACGAGCGACACTAACTAATTATAATCATGTATTTTAACCTTTTAATTTTAAACAGATTTTGACGGTAACAAATAATCAACACAAGATTAATAATCTTAACAGAAAAACAGCCATTAATTACACACGATTAAATAATAATCCAAAAGTAGGTAGTCACTATAAAAATGACTCACCGGAAGTAGCGCCGACACCTCACGACAACCTTTCCGTACGAAAGCCAACCAGCAAATGACCTGACAGGCGAACGATCCCCACTTTTATAGGATTCGTGAGATGACGTCACTAAATGCATGAAACGAAACTTAACTATCCTAATACGGCCTCTCCTGACTGTGCACCGTCCGCGGGCACGTTCTTAGCGACATCCTCTACAACGTCTTCAGCAATATCTTCGGTGGCAGGCGAAGGGTCTGTAGGTACTGCAGAGGGTCCTGCAATCTCATCGTCATCATTTCCGTCATCTGTACCTAAAAACATAAGTTACTTTTATAATTTGTTAACTCGCCAAGTATGGCCTATTCTTTCATACTTCACGCTACCAAGGCCCTCTGTCAAAGGATCATACGAGTTAATAAGAATCGTCAGTCACTTTTTCACAACCATCAAACACAGGCATCTCCATTTTCGTCACATACTCGCATTCTCATACATCACACACAACCTACACATATCACATGATATGTATGCCGGACCGAAGTCCACACATGTAACAACGTGTCTGCCGGGACAAAGCCCACACACATATAGTGTGTCTGCCGGGACTACGCCCACACACATATAGTGTGTCTGCCGGGACTGCGCCCACACACGCAAAGTGTGTCTGCCGGGACTACGCCCACACACGCAAAGTGTGTCTGCCGGGACAACGCCCACACACATATAGTGTGTCTGCCGGGACTACGCCCACACACGCAAAGTGTGTCTGCCGGGACAGCGCCCACACGTTACTTATATGTCAGCCAGGACTGCCACCAGAACCTCTCCCTGAGTGCTCTGACCTTTCATAACCAGGCAAGTCCTCGTACATTCCATACATTCACACGTTTTGGAACTTGGAACGTACCTAAAAGCTGTAACATAAGACACTTATTATGAACACAATAAAACAGTAGGTACTCACTTTCAAAGAAAGCCGCACAACTCTCGGGACACCACTCCCCTTTCCAGGGTATCATGTACTGTGCTGCTGCTTGCGTGGTTTTTCCACGAGCACCACCCAATAATTTGAGCTCGTAGCGGCCACTTGGAAGCACCGTGGTCACTCGATAAGGGCCTCTCATCCCCGAGTCTACTTTACCGGTGGATTGCGAGTAATTTATGACGAATACACAGTCGTTCACCTGGAAAGTCTTGGGAGGACGTCGATGACGGTTTACATAGAAATCTTGCTTGTGTTGATTTTTCTTCAGCAGATCCTTAGCTCTATCTCTGCACATCTCTCGCCACGCCTCACGATTCGGTTGTGCATTTTCAATTGCTACGTCGCGGACTAGCGCACGAATAACAGGAGTGGTCGCTTCGGATCCAATTAACAAATTTAGAGCAGACATCTGAGTAGTTTTCTGCTTAGTAACATTTAATACTAATTGTATTTTGCACAGCGCATCCGACCAGGTAGTATTTTTATTGCTACTCACAACACGAATGAGATTTAAAACAGTTCGCACATATCTTTCTACTTGGCCGTTTGCGTGGTGCATTTCTGGCGTTACATAATGTATGTCACAGCCCATTTCGAGCACCCACCCTGTAAAACCGGAAGCCTCAAACATTCGGCCACGATCACAAATCAATAATTTAGGTACACCGAAAAGTGATATTGCATTCTCAAATACACGTTTGAGTTCATTAGTGTCCTGGCGGTACAATGCATAAAGAAGACAAAATTTTGTAAATGCATCTACAAGTACTAGAACAAATTTAAAACCATTTGATTCAGGCAATAGGCCTAGCACATCTATGTGAATCGTGTGGAAAGGTACGTCAGGCTTTTCCCATGACGTAATAGGTTGACAAGGGGCTCTGGGAACCCTTTTCATTGACATACATACGAGACAGTGAGACGTATATTTATAAACAAATTTTTTAAGGCCGGGAAACCAAAAATGCTTGAGAATGAGGTTCAACGTTTTCTCAGCTCCTATATGTTGGTGCTCGTCGTGGAAAATGCGTAATAGGCTGAGCCTTTGCCCCTTCGGTATAAAGCATAAAAGCCTCGACTCTTCACCCACCGGAGAGTAACGATAATATAGAAGGCCATTTTTGCACACGTAACGTCGTGTATCAAGACTGCCATCTCTGAGTTTTTGCAAAAGCACTTCAGTTTCATTGTCAGCGGCTTGTGCAGTCTGTGCCCAATTTAATGGCTTCTCAATATTATTGACTTGCGTCACTGGTGGATTCCGGCCCAAGTAATCAGCATGAGACATCATGACGCCTTTGCTATATTCAATAGAGAAATTATAGTCTTGTAGATAAATCCACCAACGAGCAACGCGTGGGAGCAGATCCTTTTTGCGCTCAGTGGACTTCAGCGCATTGCAATCGGTTATAATTTTAAATTCCACGCCGATTAAATAATGCCTAAAGTGTTGCAATGCCCTGACGACCGCCAGCGTCTCCAACTCATAGGAGTGGTATCTGCTCTCAGCGCCTTGTGTGATTTTACTGAAATAAGCCACCACACGTTTGCTACCGTCATCATGAACTTGCCTCAAGACGGCACCGTAACCTGCGCTACTCGCGTCTGTGTGGAGTTCAGTTACCAGCTTAGGGTCAAAAATTGCAAGTATTGGCTCGTCGGTTAATATTTTAATTAATTCCTGACGAATCTGCTCCTGTTCACTACCCCAACAAAACGGTACATCTTTCTTGGTCAAACGCGAAATACTTCCAGTTTTTGTGGCGTAGTTTTTAATATATCGCCTGAAATAGCCAGCTAAGCCAAGAAATTGCCTAACCTGCTTTACATTCTTTGGTATTGGGGAATTAACAAGAGCTTCAATCTTTCGAGGGCTCGGCCTAACCTGACCATGAGTTATAACGCGGCCAAGATACTCTACTTCGGTAGTTAAGATCGAACACTTACGGAGATTTATCGAAAATCCAGATTCTGTTAGTGTTTTTAAAACTTCTCGTAACAAATCAATTCCTTCACTAGCTGTCATACTCATGATAACGACATCATCTATGTACACGAGAACTTGGCCTGCCTCTATAAATCTTCGTAGGGTCTTGTTGATAATTCTTTGGTAGACGGTAGGAGAATTGCACAAACTGAATGGCATCTTAAGGTATTCGTAATGTCCTTCAGGAGTTACAAAACCCGTCTTATGGACTGAGGCCTCATCTATTAATATTTGATGAAAGCCTGAGGCTATATCGAGGCCTGTGAAAAACTTCGAGCATGCGAGACGGTCAATATGATCCTCTATCAAGGGCAGGGGATACCTATCCTTGACAGTGATGCGGTTGAGCGCTCTGAAGTCCACACACATCCTATCCGTGCCATCCTTCTTCTTTACTAGGATTATAGGACTGGCATATTCGGACTTAGACTCCCTGATTATATTTTTGTGCAACAAATCCTTTATTATTTCCCTGACCCTAAGTTTTTCCTGATAGGATAAGCGATAGGGGTGGTATGCCACGGGGACGTCGCTTGTCAAATTAATTTGCATCCTGCCCGTAGTGACCGTTGTGGTAGCGGTACCAGATATGAAGAACGGTATAAAATGGTTTATCGTTTCTACTAGTAAGCTTAGTTCTTCACCTTGAAGAGGTGTGTTAATATCGGAGAGCTCGACTGACTTAACAGAATTTATAGTGCAAATCGGGTTTGAAGCATGTGCCAAAAATTGTATGTATTTTGTTCTGATATATGTCACGCCATCTCTGTTAAGCACATCGTTTCCAATAATTAACGGTGTATTCATATATGATGCCGGCACCACCACAAAGTCTACCTCAAGCGAGATTTTACAGAATTCGACCGTTAGAGTAACGTACTCGTGAGCGACAATCCCGTTACTACCTATACCTTTAAGGATACGATAGGTTGGCTTTCGCGAACAAGCAAAATGTTTAAGTATGTCTGACGAGATTAAGGACACATCAAGCGCTCCACTATCTATTAGGACGTCGACCGGAATGCCCTGAATTACGGCGGTAGTAATATCACTAGCCACGGAAGAGACATGTACCTCCTTGCAAAGGTTCACCTTCCGTTGATTGCTATTCGAAGCTTCGACGCGTCGCTTCGCATAACAATCACCCTCTGAGTGCCCAACCTTTTTGCAAAAGGCACATGTCACCGCATTAGGTTTATCATCAGGTTTCCTCTTCTTAGGGCAATTGGTCCGTAAGTGTCCCGTTTTACCGCATAAGAAACATAAATATCCCGACGGTACATTGTTACGTTTGTTAAAGGGGTTGGGTTTAGAATATGTACGGTGGTCAGGTTTGTTGTGGTTAGGTTTGGTATAAATCGCTAAGAATGTAACTAAACTATCAACGGTTAGATTGGCGTTAGTTGCTGCGGCCCGGACCTGGGCGTCATTGATACCACGAATCACTATTTGAACCATTAGCTCTTCGCTAAGCCCTTTAACAATGCGAAGTCGCAGCAGCGAGCGTCGAGCGTACTCAGCATGCGTATTGAACTTATTAGAATTCGTGTTCATCATTTCAAAGAGGATATTCGCGTAGTCAAGTTTGTGCGGACATAGAGATCTAAATTCTTTGATAAAATTACTCCAAGAACGGTCGCTGGTAACCCATTCGTTCAGCCAGGTCTTGGCATCGCCTTTTAAACAATGAGCTACCTGTGACAAACATTCTGAATCACCCCAATTATTTGTTAGTTTTGCCCGCTCAACTTCGTCGCACCATGTCTCAAAGTCACGAACCGCCGGATCGAAATTTGACACGTAATAGTTATGTGGTTTTACTTTATTTATAACGGCGTTAAGGGCGTCCGCTAACGTATCGGTCGCGGAGGGTACGTCACTACTACAGTGAAGACTGGTACTATGTTCGACCCTTGGTGGCGTTTGCGATGTGGTAGCCGTGCTACCCTCTATAGCGTCTAATCGCGTCATTATGGCTGCTAGTGCCTGGCCAACCGTGCCATCGCGACTGCGGGAGCGCGTGTGTCGCGACCGGTAATCACGTCGGGAGCGTGACAGAGAACTCGAAGATTTACGACGAGAACGCGATCGCGAACGTGAAACGGAGTCGCGGCGGGAACACGAACGAGAATCGCGACGGTGCCGGCGCGATTTGCTACGCTTACGCTTAGTTTTATAGCTTGGTGACACATCAGAATTATCACGAGATGAACGAGGCATTTGAACAACAAATTAACGGCTGTTTTTCAAAACTAATCTAAAATTTTAATTTATGTGGCTATGTAGGTGAATCCCAATTCTGATTTTAGGATAAGAAAATGAATTTATTAAAAAAAACAAGCGAGCGACACTAACTAATTATAATCATGTATTTTAACCTTTTAATTTTAAACAGATTTTGACGGTAACAAATAATCAACACAAGATTAATAATCTTAACAGAAAAACAGCCATTAATTACACACGATTAAATAATAATCCAAAAGTAGGTAGTCACTATAAAAATGACTCACCGCAAGTACCGCCGACACCTCACGACAACCTTTCCGTACGAAAGCCAACCAGCAAATGACCTGACACACAGTCGGGTCTATACGCAACCCCCTAGAGGGTTGGCGGAGGCTGGTACAGGAACTGTGCCCTTCTCCAGCGGTCTCTAGACGCTGCCCCTTCAATAAAGGGCAGGTAGTTGGGGCGGGCTGTATGCCCTACAGTGTCGTCGTCAACGATTGTGTTATTCACAGGGCCGTGCACACTTCACGCCGTCCGGGCGGTCAGCACGAGCCAGGTGAGACCCCCGGCGAACCGGGGGAGGCCCAGCTCCGTGTAGCCAGCGACGTGGACGGCGGCTTACGTGCGGCCTCTGTGAGGTATGTTAGTGTTGATAGTGATGGTGGTAGTGTAGGCGTCTTTTTCGTGTGAGTGGTGTAGGCGGCCGCTGTTGCGGTGGTCGCCCGCGCGCGCACATGATGCACGTATGCGTGTCATACGCACAGATGTCGCGTGGAAAGGGGCAGTCACCTGCAACAGTGGGGAAGAGTGGGTTCTACCCGGTTAGAGGTGGCGGTTACCTGGGGGTGACCGCAGTGTCCTCGGAGTCGTCGGGAGTGATGAGCAGGTCTCGCGGCAGCTTCTTCTTGTCCGGGGGCGAGCGTGCCAGGGAGCCAGGTCCCAGACGTGGTCCCAGGCTGAGGCGTGGGCTCGCTCGAACATCCCCACGGACAAACGGCGGATGTAGGCGTCCAGGCTCTCTATTCGCGTGTCCCGCTGGATCACGGCGTTACGTACGGTGCGGGGGGCACCTACGATGGCGCGCAGCGAGAGTGATTGCTGCGCGCGGAGGCGGGCCTTGTTCGTTTCGCTCGTAAGCGCGAACCAGGCGGGGGCGGCGTAGGTGAGCCGGGAGCGTACATACGTTTTGTACACCCCAGCTTGACGCGTAGCGGGAGTCAAATGACCTGACAGGCGAACGATCCCCACTTTTATAGGATTCGTGAGATGACGTCACTAAATGCATGAAACGAAATTTAATTATCCTAATAATATATATTTTAATTATAAAATCAAATGCACCTAGGTATATTACATAGACTTTATTAAAGTATATTACTAAACTGCTCCTCTCAATAGTATTCCATAATAATTGTTTCCTAATTGTAAGTCTACCATCTGTAAATGTACAGTATGGAATGCTATAAACTGAATTAACCTGAATGAATTGCAGGTACAAACAGTACAAAAGCATAGATAAATAACCGAACTGCCTAAAGTTAAACTAGACGCCAATGCCAGTAAAAATACTCTTGGTAAGAAACGGTATAATAAATAGTCATGTAGAAAGTCAAATCAGACACTAGTTAAAATAAATTTAAATTCAGACCAGTCGGTTAATATTTCAATATCTAGAAGTCAAATATACATAAATATATTCATTTAGGTCGACACACTTATAAATATCAATGTACCTATACAAATACTACCAGAATGATTAAATCCCGTTTTAATCATTATTGCCAAGGTCTCCTACGATTGAACCACAGTACAGGTACACATGTATATATTTGCATAAAAATATCTCTAAATAGCTAATCTATCGCAGTGCATGTACCCGAGATACTAAATTGATAAGATAGTTCATTACCGAGAGCTAATCCTAAGATTGATTATTACTATATGGTCTTAATAGGTTTACAGTTTAACATATCATGGCACATCATAATAAAAATACATAATTTCAATGAATAAAAGCAGATAAAAATAAATACCATTCCATATTCAACTAATTTATTGAATTTACTTGTATTATTTCCGAGAATGGATAAGTAAACTATGAGAATGTTTTCGAAAAACAATCAGTGATGTAGTATGGAACTATTTTCAAATTGAATCAATATGTGCTTATTTCAGATTCATTTAATTAGACATATGTCTGCATTTATTATACACTAGAGGACGCCAGCAGCTACGCCTGCTTTTTTTTATTTACCCGTTTTGGCCGATCCCGTGGGAATTTCATGAAATCCCTTCTTAGTGCACTTCTACGGTTCCCAAGGAACATACATGCCAAATTTCAGCTTCCTGTGCCCAATAGTTTTGGTTGTAGCGTGTCTGTCAGTCAGTCAGTAACGCAAGGATTTTATATATTAAGATTTTATTTAAACTATTTTATCTGCTTTTATCGTTATAAATAACGATAATAACCAAAATACCACTAATTGAAAATATTTGATACACTGCCATCTAATAGCGCCAGACATAAGCAAAATGATGTCACTTTCTTTAACAAGTCAATTTAATCTTATGTAATATAATACAAAATTCTTCAATAATTACTTTTTAATAAAAATACCTTGAGCTATATATTTAGATGTAGCGTCTATGACCCCTCAGGCCTCAGAAGGATAAGGTATGTTTAAAAAATAAAAGGAAAAAGTTACTAAACGAAACTATAATTTTATCGATATGATCTAGCTAGACACACACGCTTGATATAATATAGAGTATTTCTGTACCTTCACACAAAAGTTCGCTTGTATTAATAGTTATACAAAACTCATAGGTTATCTTTACAGCGTGTCATTCAAATGTGGTCCCTCTTAAGCAAAATGAAGCTATTCGGTTTTGTTCTTCCAATTGAATTCAAAGTGACAAAATCTAATATAAATGTTTACCACAGGTATATAATGAATCTCATTGATACGACTTGATCCACAGTATATGTCCGTTTTTATGCAAAAAGGAACCACACGACAAATTTAATTTTTTGCTTTTTTTGAAGATTTCTAAAAAAAAAAAAAAATGTGGTTTATTTTCTTATTCAAAAAAGATCCACATGATTTTTCCCTTGGAAACAAGTTATACAAAAAGCAGAAAGGAACCAACAGCAAAATCCCACATTATACATATTGCAAAACCGAACAATAGCACCATGGGACTCGTTTCATCAAACAAATAAATCATATAAATTCCATGTCATTTTATACAAAACAGATCCACAGATACTTGGTACCATTATACATTAAAAATATTTCTATTTTTTAACAATTATTATATTACACAAAATGGAACCAAATTTCTGTGGTACCGTTATGCGTAAAATAAATTCCTATTTTAATTACTAATATTTTTTTTTGCAAAATGGAACCAGAAGTATTCGGTTCTACCATGTATAAATAAATATTGTAAACAGCAGAACCACAAGTACGTGATTTTATTGTACTGCGGAAGGCGTAAACATAAGTTCGAAATTTTAGTTGAAATTGAGAGATTCTACAAAGACCTGCACGCATCATGGAATTCTTAACACTTGAAACCAGGAAATGATGACTATAGAGCCCAACTCCCGCACCAATACACAGAGGACATCCCTGATGTCAACCAAGGCGAGGTAAGAGAAAGTCTCGAGCAACTTAAGAACAAGAAGTCTCCATAAGATGACGAAATCACCACAGAGCTCTTAAAAGCAGGTTGGACTTTAGTCCAGTCCAGTGAAAGAGCTGGTGAGCTTCTTTAATTCCGTTTTCCTTCAGGGCCTTACAACTCAGGCGTGGAGCGTTAGTGCGGTTGTCCTATTCTTCAAAAAAGGTGACAAAACCTTGCTAAAAACATATAGACCCATTTCACTCATCAGCCACCTCTACATGTTGTTCTCGAGAGTGCTAACAAACAGCCTCGCCAGAAAACTTGACGATTTCCAGCCACAGGAACTAGACCACGTCCATACTATTTGGCAGAATATACAGAATACCAATGAGTACAATAAGCCACTGTGTATGGCTTTCATGGCCTACCAAAAGCCTTCAACTCCATCGAAACCTGGGTGGTTCTGGTTGCTCTGCAGCGGTCTCGTACCGATTGGCGCTACATCGAGGCGTTGATATGTTTGTATGATATCGCCACTAAGACCATTCAACTCCAGCCCTGTCAACGCGATTGCGTCGAGGAGTGAGGCAGGGATACTTTATATTTTAATCAGCTCTTCACCAGCGCACTCAAAGACATCTTTGAGATGCTGGACTGGCCTGAACTGGGTATAAACGTACGGCGAATACATCTCACACCTTCGGATTGCTGACGATATCGTCATCGTTGCGGAGTCCCTGGAAGAGTTGAGCGGGATGCTCCACAGCCTAAACGGAGCCTCTCGACGTGAACTTGTCTCGACATGAATTGAACAAAACCAAGATTATGTTAGACGAACTCATCATGTCGGGATCGGTTTATGTTCATGGATGGATGCTTGAAGTTGTTTAAGAGTATGTCTACCATGAGCAACAGCTTGTTGTCCAGCTTGGTAGCAATAACTTCGAGAAAGAAATCGAACGTAGTGTCCAATTGGATTGGGCAACGTTTTTGCAAACTACGTCAAGTTTTCTCTTCGCCCCTACCACAATGCCTGAAGACCAAAGTCTACAACCAATGCGTCCTACCTGTTATGACGTACGGTGCCGAGACGTGGACACTCACAGAGGGACTAGTCCCCAAACTTTAAGCCACTCAGCGAGTTATGGAACAGGGTATGGTTGGCGTCTCTTTGAAGGATAAAATTCGTAACGAAGTTATCCGACAAAAAACCAGAATTACCGACGTATATACCGATAGCTCACAGAATAAGTAAGCTTATGCGGCAGTGGCCTGGTCATATCTGCAGAAGTACTGATGGCCAATACACCAAGCTTGTCCCAAAGTGGTGACCACGACTTGGTAAGTGTAAGGTAGGGCGGCACACGGTTAGGTGGACTGACGACCTGAAATCGAGGCTGGGACGAAATTGATGCGAAAGACTATGAACCATGTACAGTGGCGCGTGTTGGGAGAGGTCTATGTCCAGTAGTGGATTGCTATAGGCTGCATATCAAAGGTTTACGATACTACTTAGTTACATGTATAACGGTTACTCCATGGCTTTACCGATTATACATGAAACCCATGGGTTGTGGTTCTTTTTTGCATATGAGGAAAGCTATTAGTTAGTAAATATTAAAAGGAACCACATGCACATTTTCTTAATTATCTAGAAAAATTAAGAGAATCCAGAGCAAATTTATATACACATACTTAAATGAGTAACTTATCAATACAATAATATAAAATAAATGTAATATTTTACTTAATCTAACAGTGCTGCACATGTTTTTGTAAATCCATTGATATCTCAGAAGTGCGTTTTTGCTCGGTGGTTCCTTTTTGCATAAATACGGACATATGATTCTATCCTATATTACAATCTATAATATCTCACAAACGATCAAACTACCCACAACACAATATCAATAAGATAATGATTACACTATCTTACATTGTTTCCTAGATGATAAAACAAAAGAACAAGCAACACAGAATGTTGGAACACAGTGGCAGTTAAATAGTCAGAACCATATCGTACCTGAGCCGTCGTCGAAGGAGAATAGGACGAACTAGCCGAGTTTGCAGACTTATATAGCTAGATAGTTAACAGTTCTGTCAAACGTCATGTCAGTGTCATTTAACTGCCACTATCCTCTTACATATGTATAATATACTTGGATATCAGTATTTTCAGCCTACGGCCTAAATACAATACCATATCTCTCAAGTTCAACATGTACAATTTAAAATTATTCTGAATTGAGTAGGTACGATACCTGTGTGCAATTTAAAACAAGGATTTATTTTAAGAAATAACTTTTTATAGCTAATATCTGAAACAAATTATTATAAAATGGATACAAAGAACGATAAAAAACGGATTAACATTTAAAAAGCGTCATAGATATTTTACGCAGCGCTGTCAATAGGAGCGCGTCGCGATTGATCAGAGGGAGCACGCAAAGGATCGACCAGTATCTTTATTAGATTTTATACATATAAAGATTATACAGGAACACTAGAAATTCTATCTATTCTTGCTAGGAAGGAAGGAAAGAATATATTTATTGTAATTGAGGGCATGCCATTTGCCGTATATATGTCCGCAGTCAACATCCAAATTTATAACAAAACTACATACTTTAAAATAAAACGACTCGTCACTGAAGTACACCAGCCAACAAGACCACACAAAAATAAACATCACTCGACAGTTTCAAAACTAAGTTAACGTCACGAAAACGATCTTTTACCATCGCTGTCCTCTTGCGTCGCACCTAGTAAAGCCATTGATAGCCACCCTTATTTGTTTTGTGTTTGACGTCCACAAATCAAAAATACTCATTGCTACATTTAAAAATAAGTACACGTCTAAAGGACATTTTAATAAGAGACAGAAGCCAAGTTTTAGCTACTTTTGTTCTGTTTATAAGCAATTATTGTGCTTACAATGTAATTAAAGCCCTATAAAGAGTCTTAGACTGGTATAACCATCGACCTTCAACTGCCCCAGAATCGATCGTCGTTTAATTTCAAAATGGTTTGTTCAATCTCTCATGCCTGACACGCACCCAAAATCTACCTATCTCAGAGTTTAATTCAAATGTTTCTATGAAGGGAAAATAGGCAATCACATTTCACAATCAAATCAGGGTTCACCGCAAACTGTTAAAATCAGTTGCTAATGTTTTAGACAAACCCTCAATCCATTTATACTCGAAACTGAATAGCTTTACCGTTCGGTGTATAATACCTTGGCAGCTAATTATAAGGATTAATCGATAGCTGTGCCGAACTTATTCAAGTCGGAGTGAAAAATTTGTGGAGGATAAAGGTGTGGTGTTCCTCCAACTAGAGGGAGGAGCCTCTAACCAGGCTGGGTGGTCGTGCTTGGTGGCCTGCAGGTCGACGGATATACATTTGAACTTGTATATATGCCGCTTGGCTCGCGAAAGTTGATATCGCGGTTCAGGATTGTTTGAATATTTCCCGCCTTGTTAGTAGTCGTTGCTGTAGTGTGTCGTAGTAGTTTTCGTCGTCATTGGGTAGATGGCGCTGTGCGGGTGTTATGTAGCTGGCCGCTACAAATTCAATCAATAGCCGAGCAATAACAAAAACTGGAATAGAACTTGTTGGATACGTCTAATTAATTACCCTGCCAACAACTTCTAATCAATCCCCCGACTAAAAGGATGAACCTCCTTCTGTCTCACTAGCCCAATTAATCTGTATCCTGTTTTTACTTGACTTTTTCCTGTTCACATCGAATCTTCGGCTATTCAGTTTGCTCCAAATTTAACTTTGGTTACAGAACAAATTCAAAGACATGGGGCACTCTATTAACAAGGTGTTTGTACATAGAATTCGTTTATAATCATTTGAAACTTGTAACACACGGCAAAAGTACTGTTACATGTTAAATACTGCCTGTCAGAAATTAGTAATTTAGCAATCATAGATTCGTTTTGAAATGTTACTGGCTACTGATAATAATCTCCAACCAAATTAGTTCAAATGGAATGGCCACCAGGTTTAGCGACCGCATTAACAGTCAGAAATGTTGATATGATAAGCCACTACCGATAACTTTGGCTATTACGGTAAAGGCAAAGGGCAAACTGCCACGAAAATCTCCATTTCAAGTACATTATAATGTTAATTCATTTACTACGAGTATTAAAGTGATAAATGATAGCCCAAAATCCAGCAGCCTTTGATAAATATTATGAAATAACTGGAATGAATAACAGCTGTACAGTGGCGATAACAAGCCCGTACTTCTGCTTTCATTTAAAGATGAATATTAAATTAATTATAGTTCAATGAAGTCTGAGCTCATACTTAAATGAACACATTATTTTAGTCTGTATATCTTTCATTCCAGCAAATATAACGTATTTGTCAAAAATTATTAGCTATGGCGATGGCGCCTCCGTTTTAGTATATTTATAAGTCTGCCTACTAGCGCTCATAGCGAGACTTGACTCACGGTTCGTATAATCGATCGGCAAAGTTAAGCAACGCTTGCACAGATCACCACTTGGATGGGTGACCGTGTGTGGCATTTACATCTGAAGGCCAATTCTCGTATTTAACAGAGACTGACACTGAATTTTGACTGAACTGCGATTTAATTTTGAATTGACTCACAATTGGTATTCTGCTCCACTTAATCTCCTTATAGTATAATTTCGATATAATCAATTTATAATCTCTTGTTGATCTTAGAGGTAATGTCAAAAACTCAAAAACAAAAACATGAATTTTGCCATTGTATGGGAAAATACATTAATAGGAATGGTTATTGGATGCCAATACGTTTACATGCCAAATTAAAATTAATATACAACTAAGTAATAAAATTTCGGTAGGTAAGTAAATATATTCGTTCCTTGGATCGTGTGAATTATTTTCAATAGGTATTCAAAAATTAAAAATTTTAATATTCAATAATAGAAATAATTCAGACATTATAAAGATTTTAACGATGGTAATGTACAATTGGGTTTTTTAATTCGTTTTTCCCTCCTGATAATTTTATCTCATTTGTTGAATTTCTCGAGCAAAAGTTTCGCGAATATTTCGATCTTGAAATAAATATTGTCAATGCTGGCAACGAAATACTTAACATGTTTGCATGTTGTCCACCAGGATCTCCTAGCCAGATCCCCCAGAGGATCCTCGTGAACTCATTAGTTGTGAAATTGTATAAAAGCAATTAACGTTTACAAAACCAGTGACTATCAGAAAGTTATCAGCCATCGATAGGGATTACAAAAATCAGGTGCATGCGATTTTCGACCTTATTGACGTAACTCAGAATTTATAATTTTAATAACGTATCAATGTCAGAAAGCAAGAAAATACCAAAAAGAAGTTTATCATGAATTGTCAATAAGGTCGAAAATCGCATGCACCTGTTTTTTGTAAGCCCTATCGATGGTTGATCATTTTATAGTCATTTGTTTTGTAGACATGAATTTGTCTTACACAATTTATTTTTAAACTTATTTTAGATACCTATCCCCGTGGTAAAACTAGTGGCACATAATAGCTAAAGGCGATTCCTATGTTTATTAGCAAAATAGATCATAAATATTACCAGAAAAATATTCAACACTATTAGTGGTATCGTTGGGAATGTCAAATAAATCACGTCGTGTCCTTGGTAACAAATGTATTTTTATTCCGTGCTTTTAAAAGTATCAGGTGCATGCTTTTTTGGTTCCACTCGCTATTTTATTTACAACTGTACTTCTGCCGTATAGCGAATCGGTCGAGTCCAAGAATCTGCCCAATTCACGAATCTGTCGAGTTGGGAATCTGCTGAATCACGAATCTGTCCATTCCAGAATATGTCGTATACCGAACAAGCGATTTGTCTTAACCTATTGTGACAACCCTACCAAAATAGGTAACAAATTTACAAGCTCTTAAGAAGCTGTTTCTCTGTTCGGTTTATTTACTCATGTGGTTATATTATGTACGATGGTATCATTGTGAAAAAACTAGAAATACCTTACCTGCTCTACTAATAATTAGCAGAATACCGTTCACACTAGTTCACACTTGGTTCAACTTTCGATGTAGTCCCAATCTCATTCAAGTGTCAGTTAAGTTACGAGAATACCATTTATGACGCCGAGACTAGATCGATATTGGAATTTGAACAAATATAATTACCAGAATTGGCCCTCTGAGCGCTAACATGCTTCGGAGGGCACGTAAAACTGTCGATCCCGGTTCTTATCTAAGAATAAGGATTGTTAGGCCATGTCGGAGGCCTTCGGGCGGTCTGAAAACTGCGACACCAGAGTTGGCCACACACTCACACGAAAAACAAAACAAATCTCTGTCTACTTATTACTGTTTTAAATATTACCAGATGGCAACAAGAAAACAGATAGTTTCTATTTTTATACTCTTAAAGGCACTTTGACGCAGATTGTGTCTTATTTAAAATCACAGTACCATTACTTTTTCTCAGAACTTATATCATGAAACTTGTAACTATTGCAATGTAGCATTGGTGTATATTTTCTTCAAATTTAATTGCTCGCGACTTAGTGACAAACGATAATAATAAAACCTAATGTTGAATATAAGGTTCAATGGTATATCATTCTAAAAAATATTCGTGGTAATTATGTTAACATAGAATTACAAAAGCTGACTTCAATCAGTTTGAATAATGATTTAAAATGTTATTATACTAATATAATTCTTAGCTATTTTGGTGCTCTCCTTATTAATTTGCACTGTACTAGCAGCATTAATTGTCAATAAAAATAAAGTGCCCAAAAAAAATTGTGCAGATAATCATCATCATCACCTGAAGATAGATATACTTTTGTACTAAAATCTACGTCACAACTTGCGTAATTAAACAATATATTTTATTAAAAGCAGCATATTTTTTATTTTTCGTCACTCACGTACATATATTATCATCATAATGATTGTTTATGAAAATAAAGTCAAGCCATCTTGCCTTTCTTTCCATGTTTTCACAAAGTCGTAAGAAATCCTAGTTGAGATTATTGAGCCACCATTATTATAAAGAACCTACGTGAATAAGATCGCGGCGAGTGAAAGCACCATCTAAGTAAGTTATTTTAACCCAGCTAACTGTAATTCCAATATCTTTGGCAGTTGGTCGCACGGCGAACCATCGGACCTGTCGATGTGGCTAAAGTTATTATGAGAGTGCACATCTTGCTTGAAGATCTTGTGACTAAAGATTCGGCCACAGGAGTAATAAGTCTGTATAAAGACTTTAAATACAAGATTGGTACGTTCGTAGAGCGGGTGTACTTGTAGAGATTTTATTCATTAACTAGCTGGCCAGGGCGAACTTAGTACCGTCTAACAGTCGTTTTTTTTCTCTCCGTAAGAACCATCTTCAACCATACTTCAAGGAATATTATAAAAAAAGAATTAGCGGAATCGGTTCAGCTGCTCTCGAGATTTGCGCTTAGCAACACATTCAGCGATTTATTTTTATATTATAGATAACAAATAACCATGTCTGCATCTGACAAAATGTAAGTATTATATACAAAGAAAACCAAGTACACATTATAAATAACTACCTAATTATTCTATAAGTACCACGGTCTAAGATCTCTAGAAAAAGTTTCATTTTAAATTGGATTGCTATCATATGTGGTAACAAAGTGCATTAGCAGCGCGCCCTCACATAGTTTCAAAGGGATATAAAAGTAATAAAATTTTATGAACGTAAGGCCCTTCTCTCACGAAGCTATTCAAATGCTACGGGACTGAGATGCAAACCATGATCGAATACTGGTATGCTACTCGTAACCGCACACGGTGCTACGCTAATGAGACTATATTTTATCATTTGAAGGACAACATTCGTCCGAAGATGTCTAGTGACTCTAGCGATGAAGACAATGTTCTTCTGTATTTATATTGCAAGAATAAACGAAAATATAAAAGAAGATTCTGGGTGCATCCGTACATCGAAAACAATATCAATTGTAGAGCATTCGTCGCTGCTAGAGAACTGCATGAAAATGATGACGAGAAATTTCGTAATTTTTATAGAATGTCAAAAGAATCATATTATTATTTGATGCAGTTGTTAACGCCGAATATTTATAAGAAAAGTACAGTAATGAGAGAATGCGTAACAGCTGAGGAAAGGATTTTAATAACACTCAGGTAAAGCTATCAAAATACTTATTTATTGAAACGAAGTAACCAAAATAGTTATTTATTGAAACATATTAAGTATTTTCACTAGGCTGTGTGGTCAAATCTTGTCCTGCTGTTTGATAATACAATGTAATCTGCGAATTGTCTATTGACGATGATGTAGAAGGCGTATCTTCCAAAATATCGTCTATTAACTGCATAACGCCTCGTTTAAATTTTCTCATTTGTCCGTCGGACATAGGTTCTAGATCGGGCAATAAGCTCAGCAGAAACATTCTTTTAGGATTTTGTGCATGATGTTCAGTGGTTTCTGCCCTAACTTGTTTAGCCTTAAAATAATCAAGGATGCTTTCATCCATGGAGTTTTTTGTTTTGCGCATTTTTTTCTTCGTTGAAAGGTTTGATGTCGACGATGTCGTTGGTAATGGTGGATATAGCGTTGGCATTGATACTGAAGACGAATGCGGCGATGGCGTTGGTAATGGTCGAGATTGTGGAGATAACGTCGGCACTGAATATGGTGATTGTGGTGATGGCGTTGGTATTGGTCTATGTTCTGTACTAATCTGAGTATTAAACGTATGAGTATTATTAAAAAAATTGTTCAGTACTGATTGGGATCCATCTTCTTCATCGGTTAACACATCGATGTCAGGTAGATTAATTTCGTCGATAGGTGGCTTTTCTAAGTTCCCAGAAACAGACGCTGTTGAAAATTTAATAAATGGTAACGTGAATTGCATCACCTCATTTAGGTAATATGGTTTCTTTTTTTTTTGTCCCAGCTCCACTTTTACCGGGTTTCATATTACGAAAAAATACGTTACGAATATTTCGCCATTTCTGTTTACACTCGGCACCTGTAATTAAAGTTTTAACTATGGTTTCAGGTATTTAGGTGAAGGATGTACATTTACAAGCTTGGCATCATATTTTGCAAGAGGAGATAATACAATATCTACAATTATTGCAGAAACTGTAATTATTATTTGGGATATACTGAGTCAAACTTATATGCCAATCCCAAACATGGCTGATTGGAAGAAAATTTCTGAACGTGTCTATCTGCTATGGAATTTACCCCATTGTTTAGGTTCTTTGGATGGCAAGCATATAAGAATAGAAAAGTTACCTAACACTGGTTCAAGCAATTTCAATTATAAGTCTTATCACTCGATTGTGTTAATGGCTCGCAGTGATGCAGATGGTCTTTTCACATTTATTAAAACAGGTTATGCAGGAAGAAATAGTGATGGGGGTATATTTAAAGCATCGGCCATTAAATACTGGATGGAGCAGTCCAGTCTGAACACACCGCTACCTTCTGTTTTACCAAATGATATAAATGAAAACCTTTTTCCGTACTTTTTCGTTGGCGATGAAGCGTTTCCGCTAATGCGGTATTTGATGCGACCATATCCACAAAGAACATTAAATAAAGTAAGAAGAGTTTATAACTACCGACTTAGCAGAGCTAGGAAAACAGTTGAGTGTGCGTTTGGGATGATGACAGAAAAATTTGCCGTCTTGAGCAATGCAATACGATGTAGATCAGTAGATAAAGTAGCCAACATTGTTAAGGCTGCTGACAATTATGTTCGTAAAAGAGAAGGTTTACCGTACAGCATCCGGCAATTTGAAACACAACAATCGGAGGGACACATTTTTATACCTGAGAATCTTCAGATTTCTCCGCTTTCATCACCACAAAATCTGAGAAATTATCTGGCCAACTATCTAATAACCCCACACGCTTCGCTTCCTTGGCAATCTAATTATTGTGTATAAATTTAATATAAGTACTTACATAAAAAATAACCTATAAATAAAAAATATTATTGCTGATAGTGTTGCGATCAGTGATATTGACTTTTTTTCCAATCTCAATCCACGCTTTTTCTGTAACATCTTTCCGTACATACTCTGGCAGCCTATAATCATACAAACATGGATAATTTTCCACCTCCTGGACAAAATTAATATTAAATTTTTGTTCCGCCGCCATTTTTTTATGCTACGCGTATACGACTCGGGTAGCGTGCGACCAGCAAGACGGTAGCGTGCGACTTATGTCAAATGCGTCGTAGATGCGTCTCGTCGTGTGCGAAACTAGCTAAATAAGTATGGCGGCTACTGACAAGCGCCGCGTATGATACGGGTGTAAAACACAAATAGCTTGAGAGTCGCTTCGTGAGAGAAGGGCCTAAGAGTGTTGCGATCAGTTCTTGTGAACGCTACTTTATAGCTACAGTCGCAGATGTAGGTGACATAACAAGAGACGATTAAATAATGACGCGCCACCGACACTGTTTAAACGTTATTGGAAAACTTATTCATTTTCAACAATATTAGTATGTTAGGCAATAATCACTATGTATATAAGGCTATGCATACATCTGCAAATGTCAGTACAAAGCTTTCAATATTCGAATAATTAGCAGTTTTTAAATCGTTGAAATGTATCTCTCTACCTGTCTTTTTAACATGGGTTCATGGGTTTACGCATCCACCAAGCAAATGTTATCTACCAGCATCACACGTTTTCTTAAAAGTACCCCATGAACATAATACTAGACCGAAGTATACAGAAAATGCTGTGAACATATTATGCGGGTACAAAGTACATCGATACTTTGTATCTAAATCCGAATCAAATTTTTTTATAAAGCTAGTCTGAGACCTCCAAATCCTATACCGTGTAGTAATACGATCGAAACACGTAGCATAGTAACATGCTCAAAGATTGCAAAATAAGTACCTATGTAGGTATGTCGTCCGGTTACGCCTGGAAAGACCGCGCTGACGAGAAATTCAGTGGAATATTTTCCATTTTCTTAGGTAACTGGCGGCATGCGCATTAGAATCTGCATTGCATTCCATGATATTTTTATCTTCCTTACAATACTATGGTAATATTTGAAACTAGGTTACGGTTATGCGATGCAGATTTATTAGAATGAGGTTTCTGTTAGTCGAAGTTGCTTTAAGTAGAGGTTTAAATTGATAGCAATTCCCAGTATTGCAGGTGTTTATTGAAATATTCGTGAAACTTGGTTTAACAACGTATTACTAAAAGTACATTAGTAAGTTTATCCGTTAAGGATGCTTCTAAGAGTCATGTGATCAAAACTTTTATTGGCAAGTTTGAAGCAGAATTGCATTCCACGATTCCACGAACGCTCCATTCATGAACATCATTCAAATTGCAAGCTTCCTCTTCGTCAACATACTTACCAATCTTTACATTCTGCCAACTGGCTTTATGGAATTCAGGTCAGATGCTGTTTGTTTTCAATCCATAATACTTTTTATAAAACGATCGCTATGCAATGCATAGATATATGTGTTATGTTCTTTGTGATGGCCCCGTTCCTGTTTAGGAATCGAATTTTAAGAGACAGTGTGTCTGATTTTCTTAACAATAAAAATATGCGCTTTTACTACCAACGAAGAAAGAAGAAGTTTAAAAAACATGTCGTATTCATTATAGGTAAATGCTTACTGACTGGTTCCTACATTAGGTAAAAATTTAATACCCTGATTAATCAAAGTTTAAACATAATCTTCAGGGAAACTATTTTCTTTCTCATTTGAAATAATGTTTTCTCTTGTACGTCGTAATATATAAACATTTTCAAATTCTGGACAGAAACATAACTGCTTGTGGGTCACACAAATACTTGCTCCTCGGAGAATCGAGAGCGCAGCGTGCGGCGCATTGCTGCCGTCTAAACTGAAAGTTTGTGGGCACACTTGCCTAGCCATTTCGAACATTGCTATAGTAGCGGCTGATAAATGGTTTAACAAAAACAAAAGGTCATTTGAGTGCACGCTTTGAACGTTGTGTCACAGTTGTGTTGCGAATTATTAAATGTATTTCCTGAACGTGTAACCACGGCAGAATACACGTCGTCGGAACTGTCCGAACCGCGATTGATCAATTACATTTTGTCGAAATACGCTTTAATCGTTGTTATCAAACTCGACGCCCCAAAATCGCGTCATTACTAAATTATAGGCTCTATTTACACCAGCGCTTACTGCGATGAATGGCGGAAGCAATGTTCGATAACTATTGGTGCAAGATATCGCGCTCTGCAAATTCCAATTACGCCATCAGTCACTGACGACAGCAGCGTTGTCTTATCTCAAGCCACTTCTTTGCAGTTTCTCCGAAAAATTTCTTGTTTTTTTATATTATTCGTTGTTAGTTGTGGCCTAGTTTCTTGGTCCCGGATGCGTGTGCCGGGGCCGCAAACGCTCGTCTGTGAACGAAGTAGACTGACTCTGACCATACAATTCCGCTATAGAGCGCCGTGGAACCTTCTGCTAAAACGTCAACTGTGCTTGTTTTCACAAGTTCACTTTACGTGCCAACCATACATTTCTATTATAATATAGATGGAAAGTTTGGACAGCGCAGGCAACTTTGTATGCTAAACATGAATGCTATTATTAGCTAAATAACATTGCGGTCCCACATTGCAAACACTAATGATTAATAGCTGTCTTTGTGTATTCTTTGGAACAATGACAAAATATTTATTCCTCGCGCGAATGATAAAATTCGCGAATTACAGATGAGTAACTAACAAATTTATAAAATCTCAATTATTAAATCTCAAAAAAGAAGTATTGTTATTTGAACAATGGTTGTATAACAATGAAGCTTGTTGATAATAGGTCTGTCAGTTCTGTGGTACTTTGTATATGACAAAAACAGTTATAATTATATGTTTCAGCAAGCTGACATCACTGATGTCAAAGAAAAGCAACCTGTACAATATTGGCACTGTAATTTCAGATATAAAGACTAATTAAAAAGGTTCACACAATTTCACTCTGGAGGCAATAAAGCATTGTGTAAGTGAAATAAAATAAAAAGTAATTGGAAATGAATGCGAACTGTGAAAGATTTCTTATTAAGACTTTTCACGGTTCAAAGTAGCTATTTGAATAGCGGGTGGGCTGGCGGGATACGACCGTCCGACCAATGTGTAGGTAGTTTATACACAGTGGGTTAACCTCCTGTCTCTTTAATGTGGGTAAACAAGCGTGTATGTCAACCTTAATGCTTTTTATTCATAATCCTAATTGAAAGTGATTCACTGAGAGAGCCCACATTTTGAATACGATCACGTTTTTCCTCTGTCATTATCTGAACCCTTTAGATTAATTTTATTTATCTGTGCCTGTCTGGCCTCCGAAACCAAAGGTTGAATGTCGATACTCCTATCGACATACCTACCTTTGGTTTCGGAGGCCAGACAGCAATCGGTCTGTAGATAGTAATATTTTATCAAATATAATTAAACTAGAAAGGGACCTGGTGAGTTAAAGGTGCAAGTCTTGGATGCAGCCGGGATAACGCTGGGATAATGATGATGAGGAAATACGTATCACTCGATATATAGAATTAGATACACGTAGGTATACTTACTTAATTACTCATTTGGCTCCGCGACCTGAAATGTATCTTGGGTTTACGATTCGGAATGTCGCCATGTCTCGCGGTTGTTCTCGGCTAGTTATTGCAAATTTTTTGTTTATTTTAAAAGACAACTCCCGCACTAGGAATAAATCCTGTGTCGCGGGGGACTTTACAAACTACAACCAAGGGACACAATGCACACCACAACAGTTTATGAATCACACAAAGTGTTGTCTTGTGTGGGAATGGAACCCACAACACTCGGTGCAGTGTCAATCGGCGAGGCGGCCGCTTAAACCACTACGCCAACCGTGCAGTCGAATTATTATGAGCTTGAAGCTCCCTTAGATCCGCCTCCACCACGTCTTACTAGCGATACAGTGGTCGAACAATTAGTCGTCGTTTTGTAAGTTGAGCAAGGTATGCTTTCTTTATACTTTGATTCTTGCCCGTTCGTTGTGGCCGAGCCAACAAGCAAGGAGGCAAGCAAGAAAAGTAAACGGCCACAAGTTCCCAGTGGTACGTTGAGAACCTTGATCCTTAACGTACCACTGGGATACCGCACTTGGCCCAGGAATTTGCAAAAGACCTCTCTTTAGTTTTTTTAGTTTATTTTCTACTAGCTTTCGCCCGCGGCTTCGCCCGCATGAAGTTTTAGTAAAGAGTAGCCTTTGTAGGTACTTTCCCAGGTTTCATACTATCCATATCAAATTTCATCACAAACGGATCTGCACATTAGCCGTGTAGCATACATATAAACAGATAATACTTAAAATTACTTTTGTTTTCATAGTCGTCAAACTTCAGGTAAAGATTAGTATGTAGGTATATTATTAAAGTTATTGAAGAGCTTATGTATCTACTGAATAGAATAGCAGCAAAAATAAAAACAGAAAGCATTACCACAAAGTAGGTACATAATCAGACCGCCCCTCCGCCCCGCTGCGCTTAAGCGCGCCAACTCATTGTAAGCGCTTTTAATGTCGCTGCGCTTAGGTCAATTATATCGTGATAACTTTTAAACAATTCGTCCAAACTACTTACTGTAAAGACAAAGTTCATCTGCATTAAATACTGAAGGCAATAAATCTATCAATTTTGAAAACAATTTGATAACTACTGTAGATTTTTTTTTATTTTATACAAAACATTTGACAGCTGAACGGAGCGGAAGGAAAATTTTTATATTCCGTTAAAATATTTTTTTTTTTTCGTTTTGCTACAATTATTAATAGCCAACAGAGTGGTGACGATATCTGGTTGTATAAATATAAACGTGGTTTCACCCGCTCCAACGTTTGATCACTAAGAAAAGTGAAGAAAGCCAATTACGTCGAAACCGTTGCATCGGAAGAGAAAATACCTTGCTGGCTGGTGTGAGGAGCGCCGTTTCGGGCTCACCGAAGCGCACCAAAACGTACAGCTCTAATGTGTCACCATGCCGGCCTCCCCTAGCGCACTGGCCGATGGCAAAGCACCGCCATCACGGACAATAAAAATATTAACTAAAGTGCTTGACAAACGTCAGTGTCTATTGTGTTGATTGTTTTGATTGTTTTTGATATTATTTTTTTAGTTATAAGTTTATTTTTAGTGAATTGAGTAATACATGTCTAAAGATGGCAAATGCGATGAAGAGGTAAGTGCCAGTCAACTTTACACACCGACTACCCTGGTGCGCTGCCCCATCTGTCCCCAAGCACGTTTGTTCAAAGGTGAGCGGGGCCTCAAAGTACATTTAGAAAAAAATCACAAAAACCAAAATGTACTTTCCGGCCCCAATACTTCCACCAGTACTACACAGAACAATCCCACAGATGGCCCCTAAAATTCCCTTTTGGCAGTATTTAAGTCAGTTAAAAAATTCCAATCCGATCCTGAAGAGAATTCCCCGTGGTGCGACGCCTTCAGTGGCTCAAAACCTAGCACATTGCATAGGCCTTGTCATCCGGTAGAATTCCATTACGGCTTGGGAACAGCTACTAACTTTCCCTTATAGAATTTTACATGCTCAAAGAGACCGGCTTACAAAAAAACTTTAACAACAAAAATAAAAGAAAACTGTAATATTTCGGCATCAAAATTAGAATACCATCCTCCAAAAGCTGACCGCAACAGCACCATCTTTCATCATGTAGAGTCTAAACTAAGGGAGTGTGACATCAGGGGAGCGTCCAGGCTCTTATTCAGGAGCGATGAGGTGGCGCCTTGCTCTGCCGACACACTCGCAAGTCTGCAGAGCAAGCATCCAGCGCCAGGGGATAACCTCTCCTTTCTAGCGCTGACTCGGGCTTTCTAAGCATTACAGCCAAGGACGTGGTTGGTGCCGTTGGCTCCTTCCAGAGCGGGTCTGCTGGTGGTCTCAACGGCTTAACACCACAATATCTTAAGGATCTTGTGTGTTCAAGCGCCGGGGCGGCCGGCGACTCGCTTTTGAGCGGGCTAACGGCATTAACTAATCTCATGCTCTCCGGCAATGTGAACGATGCCATCGTTGAAGTTTTGTATGGCACTAATCTGTGCGCCTTACGAAAGCGGGATGGTGGCATTCGTCCCATTGCCGTGGGGTGCACGTACAGGCGTATGGCAGCCAATATATGCTGTCGCCATCTTAACACCACCTTTTCTTGTAAATTTCAGCCACAACAGCTGGGATTTGGTTCTAAGGGAGGCTGCGAGGCTGCTGTACATGCCTTGTCAACGTACCTTGACTGTAATGGAGGTGAGGTTGTCTTGAAGGTTGACCTAAAGAATGCCTTTAACTCAGTCAACACAAGTTAAATTGGAAACACCCTAAATCTACAATTTTCTTTGGCAATGTTACAGACACCCTTCTAAATTAATATACAAGGAACATCTTTTAGAATCTGCCGTCGGTTGTCAACAAGGTGACCCTCTTGGACCACAAATTTTTAGTTTGGTCATCCATCCAGTTATAAACCAACTAAATTCAAAATTAAACATCTGGTACCTAGATGACGGAACCCTGGGAGGTGACGTAAACACTGTATATCAAGATCTGGCATTCCTGAAATCGAAATTTTTATCCATAGGCTTAGAGATGAATACAAGCAAATGCGAAATTTTTATTAATGACAATTTTGATAAGTCCTCTATTCTTTCAAAATTCCAATATCTGGCACCCAATATCACCCAAGTTGAAAAAAGTTATCTTCGCCTCCTGGGCTCCCCAATTTTAGACGACGGTTTTGATTCCTTTATACAAGAAAAATTCAAAATTTTAATGATGTTTCAGACAGGCTACTCAAAATTAATATACATTCGGCTTTTACTATTATTCGATAGTGTCTTTTTGTCCCTGAATTTACACACGCGTTACGGTCTTCACCTTTTTGGAAAAATCCGACTCCACTCATGCAAATTGACAAAATTATACAGAATACCCTAAGTAAAATTTTGAATGTGGAGCAGAGGCAATGGGATGGGCCGCTTTGCAGCGTTGTACGAGAAAAACTCCTCAATACATCGGCCAACGCTGCGGAGCGTGCTCGCCTGCTGGCTGTGGGAGAATGAGAATCGGGCCTCTGGCTTCAGGCACTGCCATCGTCCAATATAGGTACTATGTTGGACGATACGACCTTCCGCTTCGCTACTTGCCTTCGTTTAGGCGCGTCATGTGTCTCTCCGCATCGCTGTCACTGCGGAGAGGCTGTCGATAGCCTTGGTCACCATGGTCTCTCATGCAGCAGGAGCGCAGGTCGTATTTCACGACACGCCAACCTCAACGACATTCTGCGCCGTGCTCTTGTCACCGCTGGCGTTCCAGCCCAACTTGAATCTCAGGGCTTGGCACGCGACGATGGCAAGATACCATGGAAGCTGGGTAGGCCTTTGGTATGGGACGCGACATGTGTCGATACCCTTGCGCCATCCCATCTTTCCAGCACAGCAGGTTGTGTGGGCGCTGCTGCTGCTTCAGCAGAGACCCTCAAACGGCGCCAATACGTAAATCTTGTAGGAGATTATCGCCTCGAGTGACCAGAGGGCTGGCACGTATTTAGCACAAAAGATAAGCATTGCTATAAAACGAGGCAATGCCGCCAGTCTTCTGGGCACGCTTCCGATTGACTGCGATGCGGATGACTTTCATGACGCCTTCTAAATTTAATTTTAATTTATTTTTAGTCTTGTATATATTAAATAGGCTTATTTTAATTTTAAGACATCATAAAAGTTAATTTATGTCGGATAGTTTAGTTTTTTTAAGTATTTAATTTTATTGTAATACATGTCAAGAATGTATATAATTACGCAAAAAATGTTATACTATTTTATAACAATAAAAATGATCATACAAAATAAATTAGCGGGTCTTAATCGCGTACAACTAACTTATTTAAGGTATAAATAGCTATTTGGTGCACCGAGCGAAACGTCGGAATCAAATAGGTATTTATACCTTAAATAAGTTAGTTGTACGCGATTAAGACCCGCTAATTTATTTTGTATGATGTATACAAATCGCGAAAGTTTAAAATCGATTAATAAAAATGATGTAGTTAGGTTATGTACTAAAACCTAAAAAGAAATTCGATAAGTCCTAGCTACCAGATCGCACCAATCTTCTCATCAATCTGGGGTATTGATCAGACAAATATAAAATCGTTGGGCAAGTGAAATTTCTATCATAATATTTATCCTGGATACGCTACGCCCAAAATTAAAATAATTTTTTTTTACTTTATTTTATTTTCAAGTGTTTAGTTTTGTTGTTAGTTGATACTTCTCATTCCATTTTCATAGTGAGCCCTTTTCTACCAATCAAACCCTGTCATTCGTGGAAAATAGGTAATCCGCCATATTGTAGCGGCGGCCATATTGGTATTTTTATAGTGGGGTCTATTCTACCAACCAAGCCCTTTCATTTGATACCCATATTGAGGTATTTGTGGCAAATATGTAATCAGCCATTTTGCTGCGACAGCCATCATGGATTTTTATAGTGAGCTCTATTCTACGAATCAAGCCCTTACATTTGATACCCATTTTGAGGTATTAGTGAAAAATAAGTTAACCGCCATTTTGTGGCGACGGCCATCTTAGATTTTTCATAGTGAGGTCTATTCTACCAATCAAGCCCTTTCATTTGATACCCATATTGAGGTATTTGTGGCAAATATGTAATCAGCCATTTTGCTGCGAGAGCGATCTTGGATTTTTCATAGTGAGGGCTATTCTACCAATCAAGCCCTTTCATTTGATACCCATATTGAGGTATTTGCGAAAAAGAAGTAATCCGCTATTTTGTGGCGGCGGCCATCTTGGAATTTTCATAGTGAGGTCTATTCTACCAATCAAGCCCTTTCATTTGATACCCATATTGAGGTATTTGTGGAAAATAAGTAATCCGCCATTTTGCGGCGACAGCCATCTTGGATTTTTTAAAATGAGCTCTATTCTACGAAATAAGCCCTTTCATTTGATACCCACATTGAGGTTGTTGTGAAGTAATATGTGATTCGCCATTTTGTATCGGCGGCCATCTTGGATTGGCGGCCATTTTGAATTAACAATCATTTAAATATTATCTTATTGTCATCAAGATTAAGAGTGTACCAAATATCAGATCATTATGTCATCAGGAAGGAGGTAAATTTCCAAATACCTACTAAATTTGTAACTTAGTTGATACTTTTTCTTATATTATGGCATTATTATACAAAATCTTTATAAATTGTAGCCTATGTATTATTCTGATGTATAATCTATATTACTGTAAAGTTTCATCCAAATCTGTTCAGTAGTTTTTGCGTGAAAGAGTAACAAACATCCATCCATTCATCCATCCATCTATACATACATCTTCACAAACTTTCACATTTATAATATTAGTATGATAGGACTTATTTTAGTCCTACACAAAAAGAAAAAACGTTCTTAGTGTTCAAGTCTCACACAAATAAATCGAAAAAGGTTTTTTATCCGTTGTATAGATTCAGATATTAAAATAATATATATATATATATATATATATATATATATATTAAGGGATCGCTGCCTTTATGCACGCTAGATACTCTTTACTCATTACGACATGCATTTATTTTGTGTCCAAAACTAAATCTAATTTGTGATGACGAGGATCATGATGATAATTATGATCAAATAAACAATTACACCGTCTTAAGGCAGTCACAGAGTGACGTTACTTACGTTTGATTATTAAGCAATTCATTTCAATTTTAAAATAGTACATTTATTTATTTATTTTTATTTATAGACTCAACAACAGGGATAGGCCTCCGCCTATCTCTGTTGTATTACACCCACCCCCAATAGTATATATATATATATATATATATATATATATATATATATATATATATATATATATATATATATATATATATATATATAGCGTGCATAAAGGCAGCGATCCCTAGTCAAATGACCAAAAGACAGCTGCACAGTAATACTGGATACAAAGACAAAGCGCACAACCGCTTGTTACCCAGTGAATAAAACTTCGTAAGGAAGCCTGCAAGTCTAAGAGTTCTCCATAATATTCTTTTTTTTTAATTATTATTCATTATTTTTAAAGAGGCTTTCACCAAACAATGGTATGCCAGCCTCATCATACCCTAATCTTAAAACTAAACATTATAACCTATGTACTTACTACTAGGTATTATTATTATAAGAAATTACCTATTAGTATTTGAGGCACTCACAGCTGCAGCAACAATTTCATATAAAAGTCTAGCTTTTTTAGAACCAGGCTTAACTAATATTTTTGTAAAAGCTCCTACATCATATTTATTTATTCTGCAGGCAACCAGTAATGACTCTCTTTCTCTTCGGTTCTTTTCAGATTCTAATAAGAAGTGTTGGACATCATCAATTTTGCCACATACCTACATCATAATATTCTTGAAAGACATGTGAAGTCTGGAAAGCTGCACTTGACTAGCACGGTAGGTTATAGACTTAAGACTTTCATAGTGAGAGGACCCCGTGTCCCGCAGGGGCCAATTAGTATATAGAGTTAATATTATAGCTTACTAGGTGACACTGCAAACACTGCTTCGCCATGTACTCGTAGGCTTTTCATCTTTTAGTTTTTTATGCCATATCATAAGAAAATAAAAGATGAAAATATGTCCAAAAAGAGTAAAATACCATAACGACCTGAGATCTACCAAATACATTTTAAATTAAATTTATATTGATTTTTTTTATGATTTTTTGATTTCTTGGTGATTTTTTTTTATTATTGTATAGTATATTATCTATTACTTAATTTATTTAATCTTTCTATATTTGGCAATCAATCACAATCACTATTACTAACATTGGTTTATAAGTTCGTTTTACTAACATATATGGATGTATTTGTAATCTGAAATAAATGATTATTATTATTATTATTTAATACACAAAAAAAAATCATACAAGTCGGTCAAGCCGTTTCGGAGGGGATTTATAACCACTGAAACACGTGATTTTTATATATTAGATATTAATAGCGAACATACAGCGACGACACGAAGCATTATATTACCTGAAAATATTACAACACGCTAGAGAAATGTGATTTTCACGCGCGATATATTTATATCCTTGTCAATATCAAGCAAGCCTTTTATTTTGAGCTGAGAATAGTCTCGAGTAAGTACTACAAGACCTACGTAGAATATCCTCACCAAATATATCCAATAACACTTTACGCGTTGAGAACATTGGACCCAGAATCTTGAAAGATATATATATGTATTGTATACCTACATGAACTACGACTTTTTGTTCGAGATCTTGGAGATAGGTTTTATTTGCTCTATATATGTTTTATACATGTAATCTTTGACGCACTATAATGGAGAATAAATACTGAAACTCTTGTTTCAGCACTGGAGTATACATTTGTTTTACTGCAAACCGTCGAAATCTGTTTCTTTCTAGCAGGTATATGCCGCCTTCGCTCATAAGCACGCTGCACGAATATTATAATATAATAATTACTTTACCATTTAATCTATCAATTACTCAATCACAACTTAATCGTGGCCAATCCAAATACAAATATTTATATTGATCTTTAAAAGGATTATCTCAATGTAACTACGATTGAAGGTCGGAAGTCGGTTACTTATTATTCTGCTCAAGTTGTTATACTCAGCTGGGGTAAACTAGTGGTGTTGTATCGGCCGAAAACTAATACAGTTTCATAAAGCAAACACATTATTATGTATGTTGCCATAATAACAATACCACTACTAATTTTGTTCATCATCATGCTACTTTCCATATTTGTTAGATATAATGGATTGTAGTTGTGACCAGTTTCTGATATAGCCACAACAAAGTAATGTGTATTTTAGTGTATGCGTTGCTATAAAGATACATGTATCAGGTTTGATAAAAGGGTCAGCTAGAACAACCTTAAAGTTTTGACGCCAATGGATCCTTTATGTTTTTAAATTTAAATTATAAGTACCTATGTATTATGTTGCGTATTCTCTTTAATTTTACTCTGTTTGTGTAGTACACACCTGCCATGATCATCTCTGCATCATCTAAAAGTTGACTGGGAAAAAATGCCTACAGGCATTAAGACCGCCTTGTGCAATGTATTTTGCAGGAAGTTTTTAACTAAAAAAATAAAATTAAAAAAAGACATATTTAACCCATGTATGTATGATGCTAGACATAATTATGTACCTATCAATAATTTGGTAATAATAGACCAGCACACGTTGAGAGTGTATCTATAGCCTCATGTGTCATCCTATGTACCTATTACTCTTTATGAACACCTTCAACGACGATGTCAATTCAAGTTATAAAATATTGTATTAAATCATTATCATCACCTAGCGCTGTCCCCGTTGCGATCTAAGACCTTTTCCTTGGAGCCCGTATTCCGTTTACCATCTGCTAGACTTCGCTTGCGGTTTCACCTGCTTCGGAGTCGTGTCGTGTTAGGAGTAGCCTGTAGTAGTCCTGCGGCTGACCAAACAACAACTACGGACAGTCACGGCCGCGTTCACAGGACACGGATCCTTCAATAAGCCTATTAACTATAGGTATCACCGACAGCCCGCTGTGCAGAGCCTGTATGGCAGCAGACGAGAGGGCAGCTTACCTGCTCCTCGACTGTCCTGAGGTCTCACAGTATAGGCAGCAGTACCTGACCCAACACAGCACCCTGAGGGAAGCAGTGGGCCACATTAAGAGTCTGCTGGCCTTCGTCGAAGATCTCCAGCCTCCTAACAATCTCCATACACTAAAATCATATCATAACAACCAAACACACTTTCGTATTTATAATATTGGTATGAAAATAGTTGCCATAATAAACCACAATAAAATCTTTAAGTTGAATTTATTTTCGATGATTCAGTATACAATTTGCATAACTATTATATTTATGCAAATTTCACAGAACAAGACACGAGGGAGATTTTTCTACTATTTCCGCGGTTGGAAATTATCCTCTGACTAGCAAATAAAGTTCCTTTATAGCAAAATAAATCTTTTACCATGCTCACCTTCCAATAGATATATCGTTAATTATACCGTGGGATTTGATGCTCAGAACGAGTCTGAGTTTATTTTCGCTTCGTTGATCATTGCGTACCTCTAACTAATTATCGTTAAAGAGGTTCATCATATTCTAAGTAAATTTGATTGCTCCAAGTTCGCATGTAGAATTTTAAATTCGACAAAAGTTTATCCAACTACTCCCTAGGTTATAATCAATTCTTGGATAGTCTAGATTGAACTGAATACTAGATAATTGAACGGCTGTAGGTAAAACTTTGCCACGTATAATGGACCAACTTTAATATGACGGGCATAGCAGCCAGTGGTCTCAATAGCAAATATGATACAATTTGTTCGTAACATGTTAATCTACTTACTTATTTGCACTGAAGAGGTAATTGTTAAAAATTACGTTTCCAATGCGCCAACTGTTATAGGATCGAGCCCCACACTGCATAAAAAAATGTATTGATTGGTGATTTTTTAAAAGCGACAGTTTCCCTGTCAAAGTTTTACGTTTATTACACATACTAATATTAATGTAAAAGATTTCAATCCCGTAATTATTTTAAAAGACAGGTGAACGTACATTGATTGATGGTTGGCATCCTGAAACGTGTTGCAGGATGAAAGCTTTCTTTATAATTAAAATCTGTACAATTATGCTTTTGCTCAGAAGTGGTTTCAATAGCAAATATGATAAAATTTGTTCGTAACACGTTAATCTACTTATTTGCACTGAAGAGGTAATAGTTACAAATTCCATTGCCAATGCGCCAAATTGTTCTACTACCAAGACGCACATACCACAAAAATATGTTTTGATTGGTGATTTTTCATAAGTGATACGTAGTTTTCCTAGTAAATACTCTCAAAGTTTCACGTTTATTACACATGCAAATATTTATTTAAAAGATTTCAATCGCTTAAATATTTTAAAATAAAAGGTGAACGTACCTTGATTGATGGTTGGCATCCCGAAAGGTCTGGAAGAATGAAATCTTTCTTTATAATTAAAAATCTGTACGATTACTATTTTGCTCGCCTCAAAAATATATGAGAAACAACTAACAAAAATACACTATAAAATACGAATAGAGTGGTGTACACATCACTAAGAAAACGTTCGAGACAAAAGCCAGGTTAGGTAATAATGCTATAATGCAATGACTGCGCAATCTGCGCATGCAAAGCGATTGCAATAAAAGATAGAGTATGTCAGCATCACAGCAGTAAGTACGTTCAATTTGTATATGATAAAATAATACAACATAATATTAAGTATAATATAATAGAATTTCATAATATAACAACGCGACATCGGATAAATTTAGCATTGTATAGCAGTTTCCGTCACGTTTGCCGTTTATGAATATTAAAATACAATGTACCGCGTAATGCCACTATAAATTGCTTATAGGTTTTGCTGAAATATTATAAACTTTATCCATTCCGAACAATTATCGCTCACCTCTTCCTCTCATCTCTATTATTCATTATTATAACATAAAAATATGTACATACGTTCGTAGCATCAGGTGTGTACATTTTTTAGAGTTGTTAAGATTATAACTATTTTGTTTACGTTACACGAAGTTCAAACATCCTCTGAAATACCGAAGAACCTAGTTACAGCCAAGTTAAATAATAAATTAAAATAGGTCAACACCATGAAGCAGTTCTTGAACTGGTGACCTCAAAATTCTTTAGTTTTATGTTTATTCTACACTAATGAGGCACTTTCGTAACATTATTTTATAGAATGAAAGGTCAGACTGGCAGCGTGTAAATACACAGTGTAATTTATTCGTAAGTAACCGTTTCGCTAAACCACTTTTACTATCATAACATTTATTTGTTGAATAAGAGAAACTGTTACGTTTACGTAGGTACTTTTACTTAGGGTCGATCGTATAATTGGATTGCAATGTACTTACACTTGTACAATACGTACTTGTGTATCTCCAAGCAATTTATTATTTGGGAGTTGTATTTTACTCTAAATGTCGGTACAGCCAAAGGAAATGATTTTTGTGCGGGTGTTAATGTTGCTTGAGTAGTCTAAGGTTAGTTGGGTAACGAATTGAGAATAACGAATAAATCATTTAAGGCTTTTACATTTGTTCTTTCAACAGTACGAGAAAGTAAACTCAATTGCCAGACAAGCGGGCAGATTGAAGGATCTCTTTATTAGGATTATAAATATCTAGGAACGTTTTATATATTTTATTTAAAAAAAAGTAACTACTGTTGTTTGTGTATTAAATGAAACTAAAGATTGTTCTTAGAGGGAAGCGATGGCACATAGTGTCACCTTCTGGAATATAGTCTAAGTTCTGGTAAGCCGCCAATTGTGTGGAAAAAGGCCAAGACAATGTCTAAACGCTTAGACTGCGGCAGAAACTCTTTACCCTTATTTTACATTAAGAGCGTATACGCCTCGAGCGGCGGCTCGAGTTTAGGTTTTTATAGTACCGCGGTCGCCCGCACACCGCGCATGCGAGACCCGGCGCACTATGACGGTATCGCGTGGAATAATAATCTTGATCTTTCTTGCCATACAGGAACAGTATTCGTTTATGTAATACGTCGATTATGATATGAAAGTATTCAAATTAATTATTTTCAATGCACATGCATTTAAAGGTATCAAATAAAGATAGATATTACATATTTGTTTAGTAGGATGATGTTCCTCAGGATAACAACGACTATTTATAATAATTTGGCGCAGTTTTATTATATGATAGAAATAATTTATAATTGTCATCTACATAATTGTTACATTTCAAATATACATCTATTTTGTTATTAATGCATGAAAACCCACGAATGACACTAAATACAAAACCAAAAGAGTCGAGTAAAAGAAAATACTTAATTAATTAAAAGAAAGAAAAAAATATACAATATGTTGATTTGTATTTACAAAATATTGTAATTATACAATACATATTCACCTAAAATTATTTAACACAGTGTGCGATGATATAAATCCCTCTTTTTATAAAATTTTACATAGATAAGGCCAATTCTCGTATTTTATATGACATTGAAATTATATTTTGAACGAAATGAGATTAGATTTTAAATTGACTTAGAATTGGTATTCTTTTAATTTAAATGTCATTATCATCTAGAGTCCGTGTCACGAGAACATAGACATTTTGTAAACAAAGAATTTTTACTCTGTCAAAAACAAATAATTTCAAATCAATGAGCGCAACGGTATAGGTCGGGTTCACGAAAGATGACCACTGCGCAGAAATCATTTTTTAGGTCTCCGTGGAGGTGCGGGGTGAGGCGCGGGTGGAATGCCAATGATGTGGCTCCGTTCTTGACGCATTCCCTAAATGCGTCAAGAATGGAGCCACGCCATTGGTGCACGAATGTACATATGCGCGACGGCCGCCATTTCTGGTCAACTTTCGTGAACCGACCTATACATAGATACGTGTCATTGGAAACTAATATGTCAATGGATCGGGTTTTTATCGATATTATGCGCTGTCAACCGATGATCTTTTAATGTTTTGAGGTACTGACGCCTAGAGTGTCAACATTTGGCGTTAGTTCATTGAAATGATACATTCTTGGGCTTAACATCTTTTTATCACAGGACAAAATTAAATTTTTAGTTATCAGGAAGAGGTTGGTGTTAAGTTAAATACAAGTTTATAGGATTGCAACGCTCTTCTCGCTGCCGGCATCTCGAAAAAGCGCGTGCAGAATACCAGATGGCAGAAAATTATTTATACCTAAAAAAAGAAATTGCGTTTTCAGACTACCGTAACGTTTAATGGTTTTTGTTTAAGTTCATTCTGACGATTTCATTCACAGACAACGTAAAATCTCTATGCCTAGAAATGTTTATGCAATGTATTAGCTAGTTATCTGTTATATTATTCATTGTTGGTCAATAATTTAATATTTTAGAATAGATATGCTACTTTGAGCAATATTATTTATTGCGTAGTGATTTTTTAAAAATCTTGTCAATAATAAAGTAACTTATATGTACTCTATGATTAACATACATGGTACTCTATTCTTCAATAATTTACAGATTATTACGTGTAAAACAACAAAAAATCGGCCAATTTATGAACATTCGGCCACTTAAACACAAAATCAAATATTTTTATTTCAGTAAAATTTTACAATATAAATTTAAAAACATACTGGCATAATTAGGCATTGAAAAAAAAAGACTGTTCAAAAGCATAAAATCTAAAACGCAACTGTTCGAAAAAAGGTTGTGAAGCTCTGAATGTTTGTTTACAAAAAGTCTATCTTCTCGTGGCACCAACTATAATTTGACTTCTATTGTTCTCTCTGACGTTGACACATTGTTTAGTTAACAACAGGCAGCGATAGCCTACTGGAGATACCAACGGACTGCTATGCAGAAGGTATCAGGTTCGAATCCACGGTATGCTAAAACGATGATGATGACATTGTTCAATTAACGATCTAGTCACGATAACATTCCAATATCAGTTTATTTAGGAGAATACTATTTGTGACATGAGTATGACACTGACATTAGATCGAAACTGCATTTTGAACAAATATAGTTAGAAGAATTGAGTCAAAATAAACTGTTAACTGGTGCAGAATAAGACTGCACAGTAGGTAGGTGGGCTTGTGTGTGTTAGGTACCTGCAATGCGAGCTCGTGGGATCAGCTGAGCTGCGGCGGTTTGTAAGATAATATTCGATTCAAGTGTGCTTTTAATTGCATTGCATAGTACGTTTTAGGTAAATACCTATTACATTGGTATCATGCTAACGACGGCGCGTCCTAGCTTAAAAATAACCATAATTTTGCCCCCATTAAGAACCTCATACATGGGCTCTGTAAATTCATCGGTCGGTCACCCATCCATACTAAGACCGTGATGTCAATTACTTTAACTTAACTTATGTAGTTTGTACGAAAATAAACCTGCGATATAGGCTCTGCAAGCCAATCCGATGGTCACCCATCAAAGATCAAATGCGTCTAACTACTGTACCTGTTTATACTGTATATTGCCACTTGATTTTTGCAGCAAGGTATTATATCTAACGGTCCGTTTCTGTCAGTCTCGCCCAGCCCCTAGTTGACCGCGCTACTATACTAACCAGTAACCACTAGACTCCAGATGTCTCGACTAACACACTAGTTTAATTCGTAATACATAAATAAAGTTAAGTACATCAACTTTTCATATTTATAAAAAAAAATAGGTTGAGAAAAAAAATAAGGATCAAGAACCTTTAGCCGCGCTATAAACGTTTTGGAATGCAATATTTACGTAAAATGGCGGACGCGGACGCGAGCGACAGGTCCATGCTCTGAGAGCGCTCAGCGCTGAATGGCGGACATAGCATCGCGCTTCGAGATTTATAGGTCTTTTTAAAAAAATCATATTAATTACAAACGAAAAGTTTAGATTCCAATTTTTTTATATGACTTAAAATGAATCTTAAGGTTTCTAAATATGTATATATCTTTTTAATAATCATAGTAGTTTTTTAGATATAAATGCAAAGTTGCGGGCTAAAATTAAGCAAAATGCACTGTTTTGTTCTCCGATTTTCTTGAAAATTATGAATAAAAATACAATTTCTTTTTTAGGGACTCGCTTGTATAGCTTTTGCTCGTACAGTTTACATTTACAGAATTATAGAACAATAAGTTTTCATAGCACTAGCGACCATTAATGCTGGCCTAAACTACAGAAATTACGAAAATGACTTTTTTAAATTCATCCGTTTTCAAATATTTACAATAGTAACCCATATATTTATCTTTAGCACTCTCTTGATAAAGAACTGAACTTTTATATTTTCTATGTCTTTTCCATTAATTGTTATTTATCCGTAACGTAATAGAACAATAAAAACCCACAAAATCGCCTCCGATGGATTAAACGCTCTTAAATCACTACAGTAAGTGACATGACTAGACATGATTTGTTTGTGATTTTCTATTTTTTTATTTATAGACTCACGCCTGTATCCCCGAAGGGTTAGCAGAGGTACTAGCATAGTATTATATTATCTGTGGCAGAGGTGTAATATTACACCCACATTTCGCCATGAATTTTTAGGTCTCACGTAATAGGCACATTACCAGACTCCGTGCTGCTACTGAGAATTTCCTAACGGAAAAACCCAACACTTTGCCCGACCCGGGAATCGAACCCGAGACCTCCCAATCCCACGCGCACATTTATGCCGCGAGACCAACGAGGCACTTCTAGGCTGCACATGACAAACTGTCAAAACTTACCTACTCTTATAAGTCGCCGATCTACCATAGCGATACTGCACGAAATGTATTTTATATTTAGACGAAATCTCGACTGCCCGGACCATTTCATTAAAAGGACAAACATAATACAAATACGTCTTGTCGATTACTTGAAAAGGACACAACGATAATCAAAAAGCAATTGGCAATATTGCAGACCACGTCCCCCGAGCCGTAAAGAATGTTTGAATTTATTTAATGTCTCAATAATTATTAAAATAATGAGAAAACGAATGAAATATGGCGCCTCATGTTTTATATTAAGATAGAAGGTAAAAACGGGGACCAATTCTAGAGACGGAATGAACGTCTGTCTTTCTGTTTTATTTTCTTCGGGACATCTACATTACGGATTTATATTATACGTATGATTACCTCCTCGCACTTGTATGAATACATATGTACCTATGTAGGCACGTAATTGTATGGAAACTTCTGAGCTCAATTCCTGAGACAGATAAAACATTCTTCTGTCTTACTGTAATGCTTCTGAATCCGCCTTTTGGTTCACAATTTGGCGGCTAAGCGAGAAAATTTTCGATGCATTTTTCATGTCATAAGGCTTTAGTTCTTGCCATTTATATATCAAAACAATCAATTGGACACCCACACGTCCCATTTACAAATAGTAAGATTTTATATTAATCTTTCATACAAATAAAATAATAAAAAATTAGTCGTAAAAGCTTTTAGACTACAGCCGCCCTTATTTTACACTTTGGAAACACTTTATACGATATAGCTAATTGTAGGTATCTGATAAAATTGCTCTATAAAAATTATATATCCATCCCTACGGATCCCAAAGCATGCTGTGTTTTTTGTATGTTACCATAATAATACATAACTGTCCCATGGTAAAAGCTGTAATAGACATTACTACCTGTTATTACACGACCTTCATTGTTACAATGACTGCCTGGCAAACAGCCAATACGTATTGCAATCCGTCCACAGCTAATTTATACCCAACGTCATTTCTAGGGATCAGTACAAATCGAAAATCACCGAAACAGTTATCATCGCTTGTATGCAAGGCAGCTATGTCCGGTGTTTGAGTTTCCAATTGACATACCATCAGTTTGAGACTGTGCTTAAAAATTACAATATTAGGGATACTAACTACTACTGCGTCGCTGTATATCTAATTGAAATATGCTTGCAACTGTAGTGTTCAATGTAAGTTGTATTTGAATAAAATAAATCGACAATCACTCGTTTTCAGCTGCCTTGAATATAATAACAAAATACTACATCAAACGAGCAGACTTAACTAATTTTGTTAAAATATTGTTGATGAAACTCATCCAATCAAATTTAGTATTCATTGCCGGAAACAATTGAAGAAGGAGCGGTAAACTGTGTTAACTGTATTTTATTATGACCTGAGTGTAAACGAAGTTTATCTAACAGGACTTGATTGAAAGCGCAAATTGTGAATTTAACAAACCAATAGCGCTAATTACCTAATACTTGAAATAATGGATTGTTCTTCGTTCGGACCACTGAGTTTTGGACCACATAAAAAAAAACCTGGTTCGGCCCGAACAATATACTTCATTCCTCCCAAAATATTGTTCTCACTTCGTCCTATTTTATATTCCTTGTACGGACCATATTTTGTTGCATAGGTTTTACTTGCTTTTTTGTGCCATCAGCAAAAAAGACCTATGATTATGACACTAATCATATTTTATCTAAACAGAACATTTTACGTGAAATAGAACATGGTTCGTCTTTTTATATTTGACTGTAGTGAGGTTAGACCACGTCATTAAGAGGATATTTAAGTATGATGCTAATAATTAATTATTGACAAGCAGCTATATTAAATGTGTCTATTTCCTTGAGAAACATTTTGAAAAATAAGCTAGTTTGTATTTAATAGCCGTGAGTTAAAAAAATCTCGTAAAACTTCAATAGTGCCTTGGAATTTTAAAGTAAACAATAAAATAACTTGATTGGAAAATCGATTTGGCGGTGTTAATAAAATATGGGTGGAAATCACCTTATCCTCCTTACAATGAATATATTTTAAAGCCGAAGGAAGTTTAATAAATGACTTCAAAAATTTTAACCACCTTGTGAGGCGACTATCTTCTGAACCTTTATGCTAACCTAGTTCTTTTCAATATTTTAAGCTACAATGAAGACATTTTAAAGCTGCGGGAAGTTTATTGGAAAGTACTTCAAAAATTTTAACCAGCTTGTTAGGCGACCATTTTCCGTACCTTATCAAATTATTTGATAACATACATACATAGACTCTGTACCCGGAGGGGTAGGCAGAGACTACGTAACGCCATTTGCAACGATCCTAACATATATGTCTTGCTTCAATCACTACCATCAAATTCATCATGCATGTTCTTCTGATTATTTGATTATTGAAAAATTAAAGGTGTTGAACTGCCTTGACTGCCTCGTTGGTCTCGCGGCATAAATGTGCGCGTGGGATTGGGAGGTCTCGGGTTCAATTCCCGGGTCGGGCAAAGTGTTATTGTGTTTTTCCGTTAGGAAATTCTCAGTAGCAGCACGGAGTCTGGTAATGTGCCCGGTACGGCAATAGGCTCGCCCCCTATTACGTGGGACCTAAAAATTCATGGTGAAATGTGGGTGTAATATTACACCTCTGCCTACCCCTTCGGGGATACAGACGTGAGTCTATAAATAAAAAAAAATTAAGGTGTTAAAAATTCTTTATACTTTGCTGTCTGTATTTTTTTAGTACTTGGAATTCGGTCCGAAGCAGGAATTCTATACTGCTATGGGACAAATTAGGATTTTTTTTGGAATGTGGTCTGTAACTTCGGGCCGAACGAGGAACAAACCGAAATAATTTTGAGATATTTACAAGTTCAAGAAAAACATAAAGACTTCAGACAGATGTAACCGTCATCATAATGTATGACATAATTTTTCGTCCGTAAATAATTCATAATCCCTACTAATATTATAAATTCGAAAGTGTGTATGTATGTATGTATGTATGTTCCGTTTTCACGCTAAAACGGCTGAACCGATTTTGTTGAAATTTAATATAGAGATATACTGGACCATGGAGACGGACATAGGCTACCATAAGTTGCAAAAATTAATCTGGGAGGGATTGTAGGGAGGGTAAAAGTTTGTACGGCACAAATTTACCTCTTGGAAGGAAGAACGCATGCGCTAATAATTGAGTGCTGCGCATGTGCTAACACATATCTGTCAGTACTGTCACGTCATACATAATGTCATAATATTGTGCACGATGATTAAATTGTTTGCATATGAAAACTAATAATTATACAATATAATAAGCTTAAACGGCTGAAACGATTTTCCCTACTAATATTAAAAATGCAAAAATGTTTATAGAGATATATTGAACATGTACCTATTAGAACATGGCTTTGACAATTTGACTGTATGCAAGGTGATGTTATTCCTCCTCTTTGAAAAGTTCCTCCTATTTATTGCCTTTCGAGTGCTTTCGGTAGATAACGCTAGATAATGACATGGATACTGACCGAGTTACTTTGTACCCTACCCTATAGAGTTTCTGAAGTCTTTGAAATAATCAGGAGTGTCTTCACACAACTTGAGACTGAAAGTAGACGCGCGCGAAGCGGCGGTCAAAAGCTAGTATATTATATGTACGAGTACAAGGCACGAAATCTTCAGATCCCTAGGACAAGGACCTTACTCATCTTTAAAGTTTTAGGCAACCTATGAAGGTCGTTTTTCTACCCGTGTTATACCCTGGCCTTGTAACCCTTTTGGCTGATCGCCGCAAATACTTGTCTTGCCCCGTCAGCGTTTTAGTATTAGCCCTAGACGGAGGCACGAGAGAACTCACTCGGTGTTCAATGTCCTTACTGGTCGGACGTACTATTTCTTTCTATTATTTTACTATTCCTTTGTTAAAGTACGCATTTATTCAAGTTCCAATATACATTTTATTTCTAGCCAGTGAAATAGTTTTTTTTTAAAACCTAATAATAGAGACCCGTATAACATTTGGTGGCAGCGGTGGGATCCGAAAATCCCTTACTTACCCGAATACGTCTCTGGAACTTCATAACCCGCGAAAGTGTGACGGGCAAGTTAAAATCGCGCAATATCGGTTGTCGACAAACAAACACATTCGTCGAGCCGGCGCCTGGTCCTGGAAAGCGAAGGAGGCCGTGCTGACGGTTTTCCGGCGGAGGCAGCTGCTGACCTGGTGGTGCCGTTGTCGTGATGATTCCGACAACCCTTGCAGCAGTTGCGGCGGTGCTATCATGAGTCACGAATACCAAATTCCTATAAAACATTATACTTACCGGAATCGAACTCAAAGTCCATGCCGCATATTTTATCATTCGTCTATTATAGTGAATGTTTATAATACTACCATTTCAACCTGTTTTAATTTCTATAATTAAACTTGTGCTACCAATTCTATATTAAGTCATACGACGATACAAATGTTACGCCATTCAATGCTTTATTGTTTGCCATATCCATCTGAGACGAAGTTTATATTTAACATCCGCGCTGTTTCGCGCTACTGATAAGCTCGCAGTCTAAACACAAAGCTGACTGCAACCTTTGTACTACTTTGTAACTGTGTGTCGTGAATATTTATTTCAGCATTATTTGTATTATAGATGCCGTGTGGTTGACGGCGTAGAATACAAGTGTCACCACCCCCTATCTTCCCGTGGGTGTCGTAAGAGGCGACTAAGGGATAACACGATGCAAATACCATCTTTGCGTAGAGACGGAAAACTCGACATCAAACCCTATACGACTGCCTCGTTGGTCTCGCGGCATAAATGTGCGCGTGGGATCGGGAGGTCCCGGGTTCGATTCCTGGGTCGGGCTGTGTTATTGGGTTTTTCTGTCACGAAATTCTCAGTAGCAGCACGGAGTCTGGAAATGTGCCCGGTACGGCATATTGCCGTACCGGGCACATTTCCAGACTCCTCGCCCCTTATTACGTGGGACTGAAGTATATCTGGCGAAAAGTGGGTGTAGAAATACACCTCTGCCTACCCCTTCGGGGATAAAAGGCGTGACGATATGTTGTATTATATTGTGTTGTATTATACCGCGTTGATTTATATAGCTGATTCAAAATCACTACCAAACAGGATCTTAAGGAAGAAACATCTAGTGCCTCTAAGAATGTTCGGGCTCGTGTAGAACCTGAAGAAAAGATAGAGCTTAATGTTTTGTTAAAATTCATTAAACCCTTTGACGGGTCAAGGGAAAACCTAAATTCTTTCATATCAAATTGTAAAAATGCCTACAACCTAGCAACATAGTCTCAAAAGCCAATTCTCTTTAAATATATACTTAGTCAGTTAAAAGGCAGAGCCGAATCAACCTGTAATATCAAAGAATTCGATACATTTGAACAATTTACTGAATTTCTTAAGCAACAGTTCGGAGAAAAGAAACATTACACACATCTTTTAACCGAATTACAAGATTGTAAACAAGGTCCTTCCGAATCCGTTAACCAATTCGCGCTAAGAGTCGAAACATGCCTTTCTAAATTGCTGACTGAAATAAATATTTCTATTCCCACTAAAAATAAATCAGAATTATCAGGCCGTGTAGAAGCCATGAAGGACCTTGCCGTCCATAGCTTTGTAGTGGGACTACAACCGCGTCTTTCCCAGTTCGTAAGATGTCGCGACCCCGACTCGCTCAACGCTGCGGTCAACTTCGCAGTTGCTGAAGAAAAAATTCTATCCAGCATTACAAAAAAGTCTCAACCGCCCTATTTTAACAACGCGGATAAACAAAAATTTCAACCTCGCCGCGAATATCAACCAAATCGATTTTTATCATCACAAAACTCCCATCCAGATCAGACCAGGAAGGTCAACACCAGTGACCTAGTGTGTCACTATTGTAAAATCATAGGCCATACTATAGAATATTGTCGTAAACGACAATACAACAACAATAGGAACCGTCTCAACGACCCAACCAATCAAGGGCGGCCAAATAATACACAAACAAACCCAACACCCGGTACATCTCGCGCCATTTTCAGTACCAATGCAGCAGATGATCGCGTGTCCGACGAAGACGATTTAAACGAGTAAAATTTCCCGGCTGGTATCGCCCGAGAAATTACCTTACTAAACCAGAAGCCGATACTAAACCAAATATCTCTGTATCAAACGCTAACAACCAGGGTAACCAGCCCCAACCTCATAGCGTGCTTTCACTTTATCAACACACGAAATCCTCTGTATCATTTCCTAAATCCACTGATTCTTATCCTAAATCCAATCGTAACGCACACCCTAACCGCAACTCAGTTTCTCGAACGCAGGGTTCACTAAACACAAATGCTAAATCTGCTACATCCTATTCTAAATCATATACACAAACTTTAATTCAAAACACTGTATCTTGCAATATCGTCGACAGCCCAGACTGTCTTAAATCAGCTACAAACAAGTGTCTTCACTCACCAAACCTGAAAACAGAAAAGCACAATGTTAAAATATATAAACTCAATAATAATACAGAAAAACGATACTTACCATATGTCAAAATCCAAACTTCAGTCGCTTCTCGTCCTCTATCCTTCCTAATAGACACTGGCTCCTGTATTTGCCTGCTGAAATTAAGTTCCATGTCCAAAGTACCAACCTTAAACGATAACATAATCACATTGAAAGGCATCGACGCCAGTGATGACGTTACCTCACACTTGGCAGTTTCCATAAGCAAATATTTAAAAAATTCTACAAACCCTATGTTCATGAATTTCATGTTGTCGAAGACATTAGCTTGAGTCATGATGGTATCATAGGTAATGACCTCTTTAAGGGTCTCGGGTGCCAAATCGATTATAGCCAAAGCGTATGACACATTGGCGACGACGTTATTGACTAAATTTTCTCTGTACCTCTATATACTATCCTTCCTAGAACAGAAACTGTCATAGAATGCAGTGTTAAAAACCCAGATATTAAAGAAGGGCTCATTATTGATCAACATATCTCTGAATCATTATTGATAGCTAATTCCATAGTTAAGGTGCTAATTCCATAGTTAAGGTAAAAGAAAACAGGGGTATAAACATCACAGTGGTCAACACGTCTGAAAATCCTATCACAGTTCACTCTAACCTCAACCTTGACCTAGAGCCATTTTAACTTCAATCACATACACATTCTGTCACAAATCTAACTCAAAAAACATCGACAAGAACCCGAAAGGTCCTCGAATCACTTTGGACATCCCATCTTAACAGGGAAGAGAAGGACGCCTTACTCCAGATTTGTTCTAACTATTCAGACATTTCCTATCTCCCGAACGACCCATTTACTTATACCACAGCTATTGAACACAAAATCGTAACTAATACAGAGGTGCCGATACAAACAAAATCCTATAGATTCCCAGAATGCCATAAAAAGGAAGTAGAAACCCAAATAGACAAAATGCTTAAACAAAACATAATCACACCTTCTAACTCACCCTGGTCATCACCCATCTGGGTGGTACCCAAGAAACTAGACTCCTCTGGACAACGCAAATGGAGAGTCGTGATCGATTACCGGAAATTAAACGACATCACTATAGGCGAAACATATCCAATTCCGCAAATCACGGAAATTTTAGACCAGTTAGGAAAGAGCCAGTATTTCACAACATTAGACCTGGCTTCTGGATTTCACCAGATACGCATGTCTTCAGAAGACGCACCAAAAACTTTTTCTGTACCCCAGGGGCATTTTAAATTCACAAAAAAGCCATTTGGCCTCAAAAATGCACCTGCCACATTCCAAAAATTGATGAACACTGCTTAACCGGTCTCCAGGGTTCCAGGTGCTTCGTGTATCTCGATGATATTGTTTGCTATGCATCAGATTTGAATAGTCACGTACAAAACTTAACTTCTATTTACGAAAGACTTAGGAACTTTAACCTAAAACTCCAACCAGATAAATGCGAGTTCATGTGTAAGGAAGTTGCGTATCTGGGTCATCTGATAAGCAATAACGGCGTAAAACCAAACCCTGAGAAAATCAAAGCAGTTACCGAATTCCCAGTACCAAAATTTCCTAAAGATATAAAGAGTTTTCTTGGCCTCGTTTCATATTATAGACGGTTCATTCCGGACTTCTCCAAAGTAGCTAAACCATTAACATCTCTTCTCAAAAAGGATGTACCTTTTTACTGGAAAAATGAACAACAACTCGCATTCAAAACACTACAAACTAAGCTTACTACGTCACCTGTTCTAGCCTATCCCGACTTCATAAAACCATTTATACTTACGTGTGATGCTTCAAACTTCACGGTGTCTGCTATCCTATCTCAGGGCCAGATAGGAAAAGACCGACCTATTGCTTTCGCGTCCCGCACTCTTAACAAGGCCGAGTGCAACTACAGCGTTACCGAAAAAGAGTGCCTTGCTATAGTCTTCGGCACAAAAGCCTTTCGCCCTTATCTCTATGGGCATCAATTCACAATAGTTACAGACCACAAACCTTAACAATGGCTGTTTAACTGTAAAGACCCCGGATCGAGACTAGTCCGTTGGCGTCTCAAACTGGAAGAGTTCGACTATAATATAGTTCATAAAAAGGGCAAAATTAACACTAACGCCGATGCATTATCTCGATTCCCACTTAACCCGATACAAGGTTACTCACCAGCAGCCTCTGAATCCGAACTACTGAACGACAATGACGAAGGACTCAACCCACTGAATGACCCTCTACTAGAATTACCATCTCACATTCCATGTTCCCTTGATACAGCTGACGTTCCCAATTCCACTGAAAACGCTAACCCCAATACCACACAAAATCCTATTCCTGCACAAAGTCAAGAACCCACAATTCCCGAGTTAAGCCCTATAGACTGGGGAGCCTTCGATACTAGTCCCAGAAGCGCCGATCTCAACCTTGATTTTGAATCATTACAAATTCCTTTCCCTGCCGAAAATGGCGTAGGACAAACCCCACGATTAAACAACGATGACTACACTAAGTTCTTAAAACAAATTTCTAACAAAGAACTAACATAGGACACTGTTCTAAAAGAGCATAACGAGAACCTGCTTAAATCACCTCATATCGTTCTAATAATTCCTACATCCATAGATCTCGACGAATCTAACCCTTATATCCAAGAAATCCTACTAAGTTCTGACAACAAAGACGAAATACTTAACGCTGAAAAGGAATTGCACTCCTTCATGAAAATAACACACAACTCTAAAACTATCTATTTAATTTTCACCAAGGTACACCACTTCGACGAATCTTCTTACCCATCCATATACACGACCCTGAAACAAATAAGAAATAAATTATTAAATTACGAAAACCTTGAGAATATTGCCATTTCCGATTTTAGAAACACTTTTGATCAACATTCCTACACTAAAATTTACAATATACTCACCTATATATTCCATAACACAAAGATGTGTGTCAACATATACCTAAATAAAATCATTTACCCTACCTTGAGCGAAAGACCAAAAATCTTGCGTGAAAATCACGACCTCCCAATTTCTGGCCATTTAGGATCAACACGTATGTATAAGCGTATACAAGAACAATTTTACTGGAAAGGTATGAAAAGCGATATCGAAGAATACATCAGAAAATGCAAGCTTTGTCAAGAAAACAAAGCATTAAGGAAATTAAATAGAGCTCCCATGGAGATTACAACCACATCCACAGCACCGTTTCAACGCGTGGCCTTAGATATAATCGGACCTCTACCCGAGTCCGGACCCGCAAAACTTAAATACGTACTCACGTTGCAAGACGATCTTACCAAATACTCATTAGCTTACCCTATACGTAGTACAACGGCTGAGGAAACTAGCGATCGCCTCATCCACTTTATCTCCCTATTCGGTATTCCTAAAACGATCTTGAGCGACCAAGGCACTAACTTCACTTCGGATCTTTTCAAAACTACTTGCCAATTCTTAAAGATAAAGCAACTCTGGTCCTCACCTTATCACCTGCAAACTCAGGGAACCTTAGAGCGCAGCCACTCGACCCTGAAAGAATATTTAAAATCCTTCATCAACGAAAATCAAGACAATTGGCCTACTTACGTCTACACAGCCATGTTAACCTACAACACAACCGTACACACTACTACACAATTCTCTCCCTACGAATTAATATTCGGCCATAAACCATACACACCCAACTCTGTGTATGACAATAACTTAGGTTCAAAATACTCCGATTATATTAGGAAACTACAACATTATTTTAAGTACACTAGAGCAAAAGCCTTAGAGAATATATTAAAATCTAAACAATCTTCTAAATCTTATTACGAAACACGGGCTAAACGCCCGCCACCTTACAAAGTAGGAGCCTACGTTTACCTTAAAAACCACCTGAGATTGAGAAAAGCTCTGTCACCCTTACGGAAAGGACCATATAAAATAATAAAACTTCACAATAATCACACAGCTACCCTTCTTATTAATAGACGTCATGTAACTCACCACTATGATCAGAGACCTGCAGAGACGACACACCCTTCGTAACCTGTAAAGAGCTTAATTTCTAAATTATTGTTTAATTAACTATTTCTTACCTTACCTTATTTCAGCGTCTCGATTGCTGCACAACCAGGCATTGTACAACCGTTCAACTCCAGTACCGGCATCTACTTTGACGGACTTGGAAAACTGAAAATAATTAACGGTCAATTAAGCGTAATAAGCCATATCGATTTAATTATCCTACATTAACCCACATCTTGTTAATTTAAATGAAATTATTGGTTCTGTAAGATTTATCTGCCAGCAATTCAATTTTAATCAATGTCTAGATGCTCTTTCTCCCTTGACAGTCAGATATAAAGATATAATGCGCAATTATGAATCCATGTCTCACTTACTCTCACAAAGTAGCCGACGAGCCGTGTGGTTTGGTGGAGTAGGCACAGCATTCAAACATATCTTTGGTACTCTCGATGAAGATGATGCTTTGAAATACGACGCAGCCATAGACTCAATGGAAAACAACCAAAAGAATCTGGCTCAACTCATGAAAGATACTATCTTAGTCACTAATTCCATGTTAGAGTCGTTTAAGAAAACTATAAATAAACTTAATATTAACGAACAAAACTTGCATACTGCATTAAATAATTTTATTCGCATAACAAAAAACGCATAAGAAAGCGGCGGTAGCCCAGTGGTGTACGTAACAGACTGCCGAGACGATGGTCTCGGGTTCGATCCCCAGGTACCTCGGGCACACACCTCTGACTTTTCGAAGTTATGTGTGTATTAAAAATGTTAATTATCGCTCGCTTAATAATGTGCACGGTAGATGGCAATAGGCTCGCCCCCTATTACATTGGGACCGAAACATATCTGGCGAAGTGTGGATGTGTAATACACCTCTGCCTACCCCTTCGGGGATAAAAGGAGTGAAGATATGTTATGTTATGTAATAAATAACATTACAAATGTTTCAAATACTTTGATTATAGAAACAAAAGCCCTATCTATACTTAATATCCTTGAAAGTTCGTTGATGACGCTCTCCTTCCAACTCGAAGATTTAATTAATGCTATACTATTGACTAACCAAAACACTATACATCCAAACATACTTACCCCAGCTCAGCTCTATGACGAGCTCGTTCAAAACGACAGGCATCTACCTAGAGGCTCTAGAATCCCAATCTTGATTAGTTTAGAAAACATTCATTTAATTTTAAGCGTATCTAGTGTAAGTTGCTATTATTTTAAGAATAAGCTTGTAGTAAGTGTTTGTATTACAAGTTCCTTTGGTAACAAATGATGATTTTTACTTGTATCATAACTTGGCGTTGCCAACCCCTCACGGTTTAAGCAACCCCAATACATTTAGCATGATTCAACCTTCTAGCATTTATACAGCTGTTTCTAATGATAAGATTAGTTATTTTACTTTAGATAGTTTAGATATGTGTAAGACGGTAAACTCTGAGTTCTTCCTGTGTCAAGTACCTACGGTATTACTAATTAGTGAAAACCCTTCGTGTGAAAGTGAACTGTTATCAAAATCGACAAGTGCTATCCCTACACAGTGCAAAACAAAAACGATTTCTGGTGAGTTAAACATTTGGGAACCACTGTGTAACAATCGGTGGCTTTACATACAAACTCGCCCAAGTAAAGTATACGTTGATTGCAGTGTTTCGGAAATACGTGAAGTGTTTGTGTCGGGAATAGGTTTATTACATACCCCAAAAAAGTGCATAGTGTATACCAAAAGTACGAAACTCATACCGTCGGACAATGCCATTAACATAAGCATCTCCGTTCCTAGGCTAGATTTTACTATAACCAACGACTCATGCTGTAAACTAGATTCTAATTCAGACCATGTGTCTAAAATCGTGTCCCCTATTACACTACAAAACATAGATCTTAATGATTTAACTTTAAGTAGAGAAAGTGAGAAGTTATTAACAAACTTAGATAACATTATTCATAAAGAACCAGCACTAGTGAAATATGGAACACATTTCTTTGCAATTAATACTTTAATAACTTTAGTAATTATGATAATCATAGTTCTCATAATTGTGAAAATATATCATATAATTCCAAAATTTAAAATAACGTCGATCAAAAATGAGATTGATATAGACAGTATATTGAAGATTCACAGATCCAAGCACCGCGGTTAAGGGAAACAGAAACCTAAGTCCTCCGAAATTCGGACACCCTCCCCAAATTTAGGTCTTATGCGGGGGGTTGTTATACCCTGGCCTTGTAACCCTTTTGGCTGATCGCCGCAAATACTTGTCTTGCCCCGTCAGCGTTTTAGTATTAGCCCTAGACGGAGGCACGAGAGAACTCACTCGGTGTTCAATCTCCTTACTGGTCGGACGTACTGTTTCTTTCTATTATTTTACTATTCCTTTGTTAAAGTACGCATTTATTCAAGTTCCAATATACATTTTATTTCTTGCCAGTGAAATAGTTTTTTTTTAAAACCTAATAATAGAGACCAGTATAACAGTTCCCTTATATTTATGCATATAATACAACACTCTTCGTAATTAATCCTATTATTGAAAATAATTAATTAGTAAAGAAAACAATGGGTGATATTGCTAGTCTGGTTACAGCTTGATCGGTATGATCAAGCTGTAACCATTCTTAGAAGATCAACATTAACTAGCAAACCATGTTCTTCATGTTATACTCTATTTCTTCTTTATATAAGAATATGCATAGAGTTCCCACCAAGAACTTAGGGTCCCAAGCCAACCTCACCTGCAAGTGGTGCACCTGCCGATCAACGGACGAGGCTCTGGCAAACAAAATATCCCGATAAGCGGCAATAGGCTCGCCACCTATTACATGGGATCAAAACACTGGCGAAAAGTGGGCGTTAAATATGCCTCTGCCTACCCCTTCGGGGAAACAGGCGTATGTATGTGTATGTATGTAGAAGAATATGGAACGAAAACACAGGAGATTTGAAGAGGCAGTATTGTTTTCTACCTCGTTTCCCAATTCTTGGAAACGCGCGAGTTTGTAATTTCTGATAGTAGCAGCCAGTGTGTCATAGCTAGATGGCCATCCATGAGGTATAAAAAACATACTTCGAAATACACACAATAGATACTAGAATAAATAATAATGTCAACCCTGTATAATATAACCTCTCCCTCTGCTGTGCACGAGTCTCTTCTTACTGTAAGAAAGGTAAGACCACAGTCCATCACTAAGGTGTCTCTTGAGAACATTGCGACGAACTCTCAGACATGCAGATTTCCTCGCGATATTTGCTTTCGTTGTTTTCGTAGCGATAATACTACATATATTTGTGTCGTAGGTTTAAACCCTGTTAGTCTTTCCATAAGGCTGTAGCTGCGAATATACGCAAGTTTAATATTAAATCCAGTTATAAATAATACATGAAATATCAAATATGCATCTGGTACAAAGTAATCAACACATTTTTCATATGATCCAAGCTTTCAGCCAACTAAAAGTGCTATTTATATTTTTAATAACGAGGCTGACTTTATTAACTTAATTCATATAAAATGTAGACGATTATTTCATAAAGGCAATTACTATTCTATTATTTTTGCAATTTATACGTATTGTGAATATGACTTACGTAATATATAGAGATTTTATTTCCATATTATAGAGACATACATATATCTTCTTTCTCGTAGCGTTATTCCATTTCAACCTGGGGTCCGCTTACTAGTCTAGCCGGATTTGACTGAATATTAGCTTTTCCACAGAGCGACTGCCTGTCTGACCTCCGCAACCCATAGGGATAGCGATATTCCATGGTTTAGGCTAGTGTCAGGTTATGTAGAGACATACATATATATTCAACAAAAAACACAAAGAATACCATCACAAGCAAATAAGTGGTTTCCGGTGACAATTGTAATTCACCGACTTTTAAATGCAGTTTTAAATACAACAGTATTGTTCCTATGTCTTCACTTCGTAAATATCGACGTACATACAAACATACATACATAGACTCACGCCTGTTTCCCCGAAGGGGTAGGCAGAGGCATACTAAACGCCCATTTTTCGCTAGTTTTTTGATCCCACGTAATAGGTGGCGGGCCTATTGCCGCTTATCGGGATATTTTGTTTGCCAGAGCCTCATCCGTTGATCGGCGGGTGCACCACTTGCAGGTGAGGTTGGCTTGGGACCCTAAGTTCTTGGTGGGAACCGTATGCACCCAAATATCGACGTAATTTTGCATTTCATTCCTTATTATGTATGTGTGGCCCGAATCTCCATTCTCTATCGCTCTGCTCCACTTAACTTTTGTTATACCCTCGATATCCAAAAGCTTGGAACTTTTGGCAGAATAATCGCTTATCATTGGTACGTAGGCAATCGGAAATGAATAAGAAAATGTTCTGCAGCGCTTGCCAGTTTGCCTGATGACAAATTGTTGTATTGTGTACATGTAGGGTACTACATGTACACAACATGTGCGTGGTACATGCAAGTGCGTGGTGACGCACTTCGTGAGCTATTATTGTGTAGGAATCAATATTGATAACAAGTTACAATAGAGCAGCCAGTGTTACACTGATATGTATATCCACCCTGTAGTCTGTTGACTACAGAAAGTTTCCCATTGCTTACTTCGAACATGTTGCCTTGCTGACAACTTACAATGGAACGTTTAAAGTTTCATATTATTATGAACCCATTGACAAAAAGTACTCTACATGAAAGACCTGAGTTTAAACTTAATTATTGATTCAATAAATAAAAGTTAATGCTTTATTTTGCTCCAAACAAAGAAATGTACGCGTAATGACTGTTAGAAGCTTTTATCAAAGCTTTCAAATGTTTATAGCCATACAATGAAATAAACCGATACGGCTAAGGTATCTCAACTTGTATTGTGGCAAATTGAAGCAAAATTAAGTATCAAAGCCAAATGCGTGAGGTGAAAATGATTAATTATTGCTATATAAAGTAAAATGCAGAATTAAGATGATCAAAACCACTATTATGATAAAACATGATGTCGCAAACAACAGTTTTTGATACTCTGTTATAGTATTCCAAAGATCCACAACGGGGCTGCCGTCTGAACTACGCAATCTAAAGAATAACGATTATCCATAGTTTAGTCCAGTGACAGTAAATTCAATGGTACTGACTTCCGTTACATTTTTAAAAGATCTTTATGACAGCCGTAACTGAATGCTAAATGTGACAAGTCAAAGTCAAAATCATTTATTCATCTAGGTCACAAGGTGACGCTTATGGAAGTCAAATTTTTTAAGTAAATTACCTAATGCTTTATGTGCTCTGAGGCACAAGACAAAGAATAATAAACGGTATAAGACGCACGAAAAATTTAAAAGTCAGTGATGTGTGCCGTGGTTTTGAACCTGACTGCCTCTGTATGGCAGTCTGTTAGTATTTCTACAACACTATCGCTGCATACGTTTTGTTTACTTTGCTTAAAATATCCGATGCTTTTTATTTTCTATTTTATTTAAATTAAACGCTGAAATATTATTGTTAATGGTGTTTACATAAAAACAAATTATAATAATAACTATATTACAAACGTGTATCCTGTTACTTTGAGTACCGCGTAAAATTGGTGTGTAATGTAAAACCAAGTAAAGTTTTGCAAAAATTTAATTGATAATTATTGTCTGTCATTTTTTAATAATTATTTTATGTATTCCATATAACACGCTTTTGCGTAGGAGCCAAACGCAACTACTGATATTATGTGGGTGTGTACACTCGTACATATCCAAGACTAACCTTTTCTGTAGGCACTGGAACTACCCACGCATAGACGCGATAGTAAGCCAAATAGAATAACTTAAATTTTAATGGAATATTGTCTGTAAATTTTTCAAAGCCTTTTTAATAGAACAAAGCTGACCAATAAAGACATTTCTTAATGTTGCTCTTAGCTTAATATTTAATGATTTATAAGCCCCCAAGATAATATAAATGAATAATAAAGTTTTTTAAAGGTTGGCTAGACATAACGACGTATCTATATATACGCCTCATTCGTCATTACTGCATAAAAATATTTAATTATTTAAACTCAAACTCAAATATGTTTATTATATCAGAAGGTCATACAAATAAAAATAAAAAAGTAACTTTAAATGCATATTAACATAATAGAGCATTGTAAAAAATGCCTGTTCAGAAAGTAGACGCTCGTGAGAAGAATCAGGCAAGAAACTCCGGGCCATTCTTTTCTTCATCTTGATTTTATACAATTTAAAAACTTAGTTACTATATTAAATGTTTAATAGGTAAATGATCTGGTGTATCTATAATGTTGTTGTCAATTAATAAGGTTTTTTAATAATAATATAAAAGCACAAAACTAGCATAATATAGACACAATAACTCACATGAAACTTAACACTAATCAAACTTAAGTAGCCTGTGGGACTGAGCAAATTAATCCCAAGCATTTTTGTCTTCAATATAGTCTAGCACCAAATAGTACCCTTTTTGACAAAGTTTACGTTTTATAACCTTTTTGAATTTATTAAAACTTAAATTTTGTATATTGCTTGGCACTTTATTGTAAAAGCGCACACATTGGCCTGGAAAAGATTTTTTATTTTCTCTAGCCGGGTGACCGGCACTACTAGTTTGCTCTTATTTCTAGTTATAAAATTGTGGATATTACTTTTGTTTGAGTAAGAGGCCTTGTTTGGAATACATATATTAGGTTGGAATAAATGTACTGGCTTGCAACTGTTAAAATGTTTATTTCCTTCAATTTATTCCTTAACGAAGCCCCATAATCCAAATTAGAAATGACTAGAATAGCTCTTTTCTGCAGAACAAAGGTAGTCTGAATGTCGGCAGCATTTCCCCACAAGAGAAGACCGTGTGACATTATACTATGAAAGTAGCTATCATATACAAGCCTGGTTGTGTCAATGTCAGTTAACTGGCGAATTTTCCTGACTGCGTATGCTGCAGAGCTGAGTCTATTCAACAATTTACTAATATGTGGTCCCCACTGCAGCTTAGAATCTAGTGTAATGCCTAAAAAATTGGTGTTTTCCACAAGATCCAACACATCATCCTTAACCTTCACTGAGGTGGTCACTTGCTTGACGTTAGGCATCAAAAATCGAATAGTTTTAAATTTATTTAAAAGCAGGTTGTTAACCTCAAACGAGCGAACCACCTTTGAGATAGCATTGTTTACATCATCCATATCAATTTGTTGACGTTTTAATATAAATACAAGTGAGGCATTATCAGCAAACAGTACTATCCCGTGCCTGTCGTTAACGAGGTGTGGTAATTCATTAATATACACTGAAAATAAAAAAATACCGAGAATTGAACCCTGTGGGACGCCCATTTTGACTACAGACCCATATGAACGCGTCCCGTTGACATCAACTTTCTGAATCCTATTACTCAAAAATTAAGTTAGAAGATGGAGAGCAGAACTATTGTAACCATAGTGATGTAATTTCCTGATCAATGTGTCATGTTCTACACAATTAAAGGCCTTGGACAAATCACAGAAGACACCTAAAGCATCATGTGAATCCTCCCAGGCATCAAAGATATGTTTTACAAACTCAACACCGGCATCGGTCGTAATAGTAACGGAATTCCCCCACAAGTCTGTAGTCTTCTTTATATTTATAGTTTTAAAAGCTTTTATAACATCATTTAAATTTATATACTGAAATAATAAAAGCTATATTTATTATATATAATAAAATATATAAATATTAGGATAAACCAATTATAACTATGTACTTAAATACTACTACTAAAATTAAATGAAAATATTAAAGTACAATACAAATAAACAAGAAAATGTATATTCAAAGGGCGTCGTGGAAGTCCTCCACAACGCCGTCTATTGGGAATGTGCCCAGAAGACTGGCAGCATCGCCACGCTGTATGGCAATGCTTATTTTTTGTGCTACATACATATCAGCCTTGTTTGTCACGCGAGGCGTCGACAAGTCTCTTCGCAAGTTCTCTATAGAGAGATCTAGCACTTAGACGCCATGACCCCAACGTTTCGACTCCAAACGGCTCAAATACATAATCCCCTCCGAGATTTACGTATTTGCGCCGTTTCAGAGTCTCCGCTGTGGCAGCAGCAGCGCCCGCACAACCCGCTGTGCTAGGAAGATGAGATGGCGCAAGGGTCGACACACGTTGCGTCCCATACCAAAGGCCTACCTATCTGGTCTTTTACCATCGTTGCGTGCCAAACCCTGAGGTTCAAGTTGGGCTGGAACGCCAGCGATGACAAGAGCCCGACGAAGAATGTCATTCGGGTTGCTATATCGTGAAATACGACCTGCGCTCCTGCTGCATGATAGGCCATGTTGACCAAGGCTGTCGACAGCCTCCCCACAGTGACAACGATGTAGAGCGACACACCACGCACCTAAACGGAGGCAAGAAGCGAGGCGTAAGGTCGTATCGTCCAACATGGTACCTTTGTTGGACGATGGCAGTGCTTGAAGCCAGAGCCCCGACTCCCACTCTCCCACAGAAAGCAAACGAGCACACTCTGCAGCATTGTACGATGTGCTTAGGAGATTTTCTCGTACTGCGCTGCAAAGCGGCCCGTCCCACTGCCTCTGAGAGGAAACTGAAATGAGAAGCTAAACTATAAATTATACTCATGTTTTCTTTCAAAAGAGATTCCGCTACATTAGTTGATGAGTCCAAAGATCTAGTAGTAATAACGGGGATATCAGTAAGAAACTTTCAAACGCCGATGCAAATTTAGAGTCTGATGTAATAGTGTCGTTATCAATGTTTAAACTAAATTTAGAACTTTTATTTTTAACTTTCCCAGTCTCGCTGTTTATAATATTCTCTGTCATCTTCATTTTATCGTCACTACTCTTAATCCTTGAACTCAGGTAAAGAGACTTAGCTTTCTTGCAAAGTTTTTGAAATATCCTAGCATAGTTTCTAACAAAATTCTGAAATTGTTCACTTAGATTAAAGTTTCTCTCGTCATATAGCTCATTCAAGGTAGTAGAGCCTTGCTGACTTCAGCATGAATGGGCCGGCTCGACCGGGGAAGTACTACCCTCTCACAGAAAATCGACGTAAAGTAACAGTACCTAAACTGTCGCGTTTCGTTCGGTGAGTGAGAGTGCCGGAGGCCCTATCCTCAATTCCTTCTCCCTCAACCCACTCCTCATCCTATCCCTTTTCCCAACCCCAAGGGGCGGCAACGCACTTGTGACCCCTGTGGTGTTGCTTGTGTCCATCGGCGGCGGTAATTGCTTACCATCAGGCAATCCGTCTGCTCGTTCGCCGCCTAATAACATAAAAAAATACAATCTGTTTCTCCTTTTTTGAAGCCCAGTCGTTGCCCATTCACAGAAGGTTGCATTACCTCCAACTGTAATCATTATAGGTGTGAAAACCGAATTAAATTTAGTACAACACGCTTTAAAAAAACTATTATATAACAAATTAGGGTCACCTTCATCATCTAACAGTGACAAGCTAGTCATTAGTTTACTTTGAAACCTAGCAAAACGAGTTGCAGTTTTAGATATTATAACTATATTTTGCCTAGAAACATTCTTACTGTTATCATTAAAGGAGATCCGTTGTCCGCAATGGTCTGAGTCTAACTGGCTAATAATTTGCTTGTCTCTTACTATGATATCTGTAAATATATTATCTAGGCAAGTAGATATTGAGGAAGTAACTCTTGTGGGCTCTAAGAATAAGTTCTTCTTTATTTACCTAAGATAAACAGCCAACAGATGTTCACTGCTGAACATTTCCCTTCTCCAACGCTCTCTATACAGACGAATCTTGAGCCACTCAATTCCAATCGGTTTCTGCGATCCAAGCAAGATCGTCGCTCCACATTGTAAGGAAGGTCTAAGCCAGCTGCGTCGTCTGGTACGTAGCCGCCACTCCAGAATCGTTACACCAACGGCAATCTGTTTCTAGAGCTGACATATTCTTAAAGCTATGGCAGCATTCATTAAAATATATCAATATTTATTAAAATGTTCACAACTGTTTAGTGCTCACATTATTAAAATCTTCATTATTTACATTGCTCATATATAAAACATTTTAATATGAACATTTTATTCTATTACACGTTGAATTTTTAAAGTAACTTTCAAAGTAAACGAACATTATATTATTTATTTTATTTTATTATATCTTATAAGGAAAACTTGTTAGTTTTCCTGTAATATTCTGTTAGCTGTTGCTAACAGAATATTACACGATACAATATTAGCAGAAGGCCAATTATAAGTTTTCACATATGGACAGTATAATATTGCAACATGCACGAACACCGTGATATTATAATAGTTATACAAATACTAAGTACATAAGATATATTATTACACTAAGCTATTATTTATCACCCAGAAAACATACAAAAAGAGATCAAAATAAAAAGATGTAGCAACTAAGTTTCAAAGAAATTTATGTTTATAGTTTTTTTTTAAATGGGCAATGCTAGATGCAAACAGGTCAAAGTCAATTCTCCGACACTCCCCGTTAAACATACGACATGCTCTAACAAGATATGAATAACCAAATCCGGAACGAATTATGTCTCTTGAAACCTCTCTAAAAGCATGAGTAAGTGTTTCAGAGCGAATTTACATACTCATCAGTTGATACTTAGGCACGGCTCTACGTTTTACCCAGTAAAAGTTATTTACAGATAACCTTAAAGTATTTTTGTTTCTTGTGATTAATTTATCTGTACATAAAATACAATGGCAGGACCGATTTAAACGGGACTTTCACTGGAAAATGTACCAATTTTGTAAGGCTACTTATAGGCTATTTTAGCCCGATAGGTGGCGCTGCTGTCGAGATACTGAAAATAACGCGAGTAAAATCGCGGGCAATAAAATTTCTTTTACTAATAGTCAGTGGACCACGCAATGGCTTAGTTGGTCTCATCATTAGAGCACTTAGATTTGTTGCACAACCTCCAAATACGTCTAAGTCCTCACATGACGAATGAAAAATAAGTCTTTTTAATGTTTCCTACGATAGAACCTACCATCATCACCATTCTTCGAATGTAGTCCCCTGTCACAGACTATAAGGTCGATATATAGAGATACGGCAGAATACTTTATAATATAGCAAATATTGTGGCGACGCGACGAGACGTTATGGCCACTGCAAGGTGAAGAGTAGTCATCCTCTCTATCATCGTCGTAGCGTTATCCCGGTTGCATCCAAGACTTACGCCTTAGAGCCCGGGCTCTGCAAACTAATCCAACCAGATATAACAAAATATCAGCTGTTCCCCAGAGTGACTGCCGTCTAACCTCCGCAACTCAGATATTGGATTGCGTTTAATCCAAGGTCTACGTCCAAATAGTGTACTCAGTTAATACATTGATACAAGACGTCTTATGTAGCAGTGGCAGAACTAGTCATATGAAGTCGTATTCAACGGAAACCGAAAACCATAAAACTGTGGAGACCATGACGCGATCCAATCGTACATAGAATGTTTTCATAATAATATATCCTATATATAATATTCTAACAATAACCGACGCACCGTAGCATCCGTAGCTCTCCAGAAATGGTAATGTAAAATTTGCAATTACCAGTTCCTAATATGAGTGGGCCAACTTCCATCTATTGACATAAGTAACACACACAACTCGATCGTCCCTACAGAGCTACTGTATCATTAATTCAAGTAATTTACTACAGGTACAAGGGAAAATATCTTTATGCAGTCATAAATTCTAATTCAAATTACTTGTAGTACGGGTGCAGAATTTATGATTTTAATGAATATTATAATATATACCTTATCTAAATATCTTTGTGTACTTACGACTTCCACCTAAATTGGATAAGAATTGTCCTACTATTCTTAATTATCTGTTTAGTATTCACTATGTTTCTTCTAGTCCTGTTTTACTTTTTTGTAATTGAAGCAAAATTAGGGCTATGCTACACGGGCGGTTCTCCTGCCGCGGGAATCCGCTCGACAAAGCTCCCGCAAACCAGCAACCTACACAGGACGCGGTTTACCGCTGTGTTTTGTGTTCATTTCAACATGGATCCGCCAATGATAACTGCGCTTGCAGCTCTTATATTATAAGAATTGTTAAAAAATAAAGTAAACCGCAATGTTTGGGTGGAACCAGTGTTTAGTAACCGTTTAACTTCGGGAATATTTTATTCAATGTTTAGTGCACACTGTGATAACCCTCATAAGCTTTTCTCTTACTATAGAATGTCTGTAAACTCATTTGATGAACTTCTATCAATTATAAGCCAACGTATTAAGAAACAGGATACAAATATGCGAAGATCCATCACACCTGCGAAACGTTTGGCTGTAACTCTCAGGTAAATAAAAACATTATTTTATTATGTAATCTTTTTTATTGGGGTAAGTAGTTCAGAACATTAAAATATTCATCATTTTCCGTTGATGCGTCCGAAGCAGTACTATCGTTTTGCGGCGATGCGACACTAGTCATTGGAGTTAATGTGCCCTCGTGATATGCTCTAGACCCAGAGCTCCCAGATGGCTCCTGGTTCCTATGGTAAATAAACTCGGACAAGTTGCTAGGAGTACTACGGTTTCTTTCGTTTCTTTGTATATTTCTGAATAAATTCGTAATTTCATATCTAGTTTCCATAGCCAAATCAGGAGTCATGGAATCCATAATGGGTACAAAGGACATAAGAAATGCTCGATTTCCTTTTGCGTCACTATCGTTATTTAACTTTTGTAATTGTAAACTTTCGTTCAAAATTTTTGTTATTTGAGGAATTTGGATACTTTCCATTTGTTTCTTTCTTTTGACAGGAATTTGGTTTTGTCACGGTGGTCTCATCAAATTATCTTCTTCAAAATCCTGATTTTGTGATGAATTCGAAGGTATTGGAGATACGTTGGACTCACGTTCTTCTGCAATACTGACGCTAGGGCGTAAAAAGGACAACAAATCATAATAAATGTATATTGTTTTTTTGGAGCTGATTGTCCCGACACTGTGGTAGTTTCAAAATTTACTTCTTTTTTATAGCTATTTCTGATATTCTTCCACTTCTTCATTAGTTCCTTTACTGCAAAAAAAGAAATGTATTATTAATGTGGCATTTATTTATTTTTCAGATATTTGGCTTTGGGAGCAACATTCACTGATTTGGAGTACGATTTTCAAATTTCTCGAAAAACTATACCATTAATTGTAAAAGAAAACTGTCAAGCTATTTGTCAAGAATTAGTACCTTTAGAGATGCCAAAACCAAATAAGGAAAAATGGATAAACATTGCTGAGAAATTTTACAAAGAAGCGAACTTTCCTAATTGCGTTGGCGCCATTGACGGCAAACATATGAGAATTGTTTGCCCTCCGAATGCTGGATCTCAATATTATAAGTATAAAAAATATCATTCGATTATTTTATTGGCAATGGTTGACGCAGACTACTGTTTTACATTCATTGCCATTGGTGCTCCAGGTCGAGAAACGGAGAAAGTGACTCTTCAATTTTTAAAAGTTCAAATTTTGGGCAAAGGTTAACTCGTTCTCAATTGGATTTACCGGAACCAATTCATCTTCCTAACAATATAGGAAATCCTCCTGTGCCTTTTGTATTTTTTAGCTGATGCTGCATTCGGTTTAAATAAAAATGTTGTGAGACCATTTTCTTTACGAAACATAGACACGCCTAAGAAATTTTTTAACTATCGACTGTCTAGAGCCCGCCGCTTTGTGGAATGTGCATTTGGTATCCTCAGTGACAAGTGACGAATTTTTCATTCAAGCATCTTAATCAATCCACAGAGTGCAAAACACATTATAAAAGCTGCTTGTGTATAACACAATTTCGTAAGACGCAGAGATGGTTATCAATTTGAAGATACGATTCGATGTGATATGGAAGAATTCGACGAAGTCCAGGCAGTTGGAGGCCGATCTAGTGGCATTTCAGTAAGAGATTCGTTTGTTCAAAATTCCAATGGCCCTGGAGCGGTTCCTTGGCAAAACAGGATGATACATTAAAATAAGAAATAAAATAATAAGTAAACTTACCAGCTTTGTTTTTTTTCTTCTGGGCCTAAATCAGCCCAATGAGCAACCACTTCCTGTCCCATTAAATGAAATGTAAACTCAATTTAAAATTAATAATAATATTTTACTTTGGTATTTATTTTCTGAGACTTGTAGCAAAACATAATAATCTTTAGTTGTACAACATTTGCTTCTCACTCGCTATATGTCATAAATGTATAGTATAATATATTTTATATCTCTCATGTTCGGTAAGCAGGTTCTTATTACCCCCAAATAGGGCTTGTAGGTGACTAATTAGCGTTCTAGGGTAATAACGTAGATAGAAAAGCCCTAGGGTGGTAAGTAATTTAAAAAAAAAAACACTTCTTTCTTTCAAAAAAATCGGGTACATCTAACCATCATACTGCCAATAAATATCACAATCTCAAATTATTAACATACCCACACCACCTGTCCATAAAATTTGAAAATTGTTCTCATTTCACTATAAATTTCAACAAATAAAATGATTTATTCTTGTAATGCCGGTTTTTTTTCTACTTACCTCACAATCGAGATGTAAAGCAGAATAGTTAGCTCGGGTGTAAGCACCAATTGCGCCTAAATATCTCGCGCTGCAATTGATGCCGTACAGCCCTTGGCTACTAATCTTCTATTAAAACTGTTTCTTAAGATACAGGTATAATCTAGTTTAAGGCACAGTGCTATTTTTGTGTTTGATATTAGCAGCTTTATAATTGTTCATGTGATCCTGTCCACCAACTATATTCTTGTTTCGTACAAGCTGTATCATTACTTGTTGATTAATAAATTTATTATTATTATTAATTAGGAACTGGCCTAAAATCACTGGAACGATGAATATAATTAATGAATTGTTCCATATGAATATGAATATAATTAATTGTTCCAGCAACATAATAGCTTACAGGAATGGGATAGAAGTACCTACTTGTTCTGGTACTATACCAGAACAAGTAGGTACTTCTATCCCATTCATTCCCATTCATTTCCCATTTGTAAATCGTAACGCGATAAATTTAATATAAATCAAAGTTGCTTTTTGTTTTGTTTTTTCAGTGCCAAACTAATGAGTTTAAATTAAAGTACAGCAAAATTCCTGTCACGTTAAAATGGATGAGTAAAGACTTTACTAAGAAAGCTTGTCCTGGGATGGATGACTGAGTCTGTGGCTGCCAAGCATATTAAACAAAGAGCAAGAATACAGGCACTGCTTTCTATTGGTATCCTTTAAGAAGGTACTGACTGTTGTAATTCCGTGTGATGACGGATTAAGAATACGGAATGTCACCACCCCATGTCATCCCATGGGTGTCGTAAAAGCCTACAGCATATTATGCAGAGAACAGCACTGTAAGAGAAGGAAAACTTGATACAAACCCTATGCCAACCCGTTTGGCCAGCGTGGTATAGTAGGCCAATTCTTCCTTTCAAGGGAGAGGCCTGTCCAGCAGCGGACTGTTAAAGGCTGATGATGATGACTGTTCTAATGCCGCTTGCCAATTAGGGGCAAGTGGATCTGTGTTTTGGATCTGTTCAATCAACGAGGTTCTGAGTCCACACCCAGAACGTCGTTGATTGAACAGATCCATCCATATTGGAATGACCCAGACTGATGTTGTGCTTAGATAACTATATCTTGGAAGCATTTAATGAGATTTAGGATAAATATAAGCTGAATATTGTCATAACAATTTTCTTTTTCTACTTACATTAAACTAATAGCTCTCTCACACGTGGAATAGCGAAATTTATATTTTAAAAAAACATTACCTCAACGGCATAATGCCTCTTTTTAGATGGAGATAAACTATCTGTAGGGATTATTATAAACTGAAATAAATAGAGCCATTTTCGTAGGTTTGAAGAAGAAGATGAAGAGCCCCATTTTGTAAGGTTTTGTAGCTTTATCAAGAAGTGATAGAGTTGCTAAGTAAAGTGTTACAAAACCTCAGTAAATTAAATACATCATTACCAAGCCATTGGAAGAGCTTAAAATAAAAACTATGATTATCAGCTTCAGAACCTTAGTATAATCTAAGCGTATAAGGGTCGAACTCTACCACTGTATCATGATCAATGGTCGGTTTTATAATCAAACTATAGCTATCCATTGACTGCTAAAGAACTTATTCTGTTTAAAGTAGATAAGGATTGAAATATTCGATAATACATTTTTAAGTTACTAAATCCTACTGAAATATTAATTTAAGCGATAAAATGAATCATAGAAAATACCTCACAAATTTGCTATTTTAAAGGAAAATTGTTATCGAAAATGCTCGGTAGACTATTGACTTTAAATTGAAACCGAATATGTAATTGATGCACAACGATTAAGTAACGTAGTTCCCGTGAGTGACGACAATATCCGATGCACTATTTTCTAGAGTTTGCGAGACCACACAAGAATATGACTGGTATTAGTTGGGGGTTTGTGATGCACTGGCAACCGTGCATATGATCGATCTGTGAAGAAGAGTAGGTATATTCGACTGCAATGTACTTAAGATTATTTTGATGTGAGATCAGTGTCTGTGTATTCAGAAACAAACTGAACTGATTATATTGGACATAGCATTTTATTTTAGACTTCTTATGCTTTTTTACGCCTTAGATTGATGACACATAATTTTCGAGTATGGGAAGGTTATGGTGAAAGTAGAAAATATGACTCTATACATAAAATCTCATCATTTACAGTCAACCTTTATATATAGAAGCTAATAAGTCTTCGGTGTTACGTAGTTAGTAATTACCACCTAAAAGGTGACATATTTAAAGGCTTAGTGCGACTACTAATTAATAATTTTTCAATCGGGAATAGAGCTTCACTCATAAGTCATACATATGCGATTTATTATTAATAAGGCTCTCAGTTAAAAGATTTCACTAGTAAATTCGTAATTATTATAAAAGCAAAGTACGCACTTACGTTCATGTCTAGACGGTTATTGTGTAGATGAGCTCACCACGCCCCAATTATGTTTTATTTGAACTGCTTATGCGTCACAATCTGATTGAGGTGAAAGAAGTTCTGTGTAGATACTAGATGATTTTATATTTAGGGCTTTGTAAGTAAGGGCGGTTTCAGATTAGCGTATTTTTCTGCGCGTATACGGTCGTTTCAGCATACGCGCTTACACGCGCGCTATATTACGAGCTTCAAAAAACCGAACGGGCATATTTCGGCGTGTTCGCCCGAAACTGTAGTGACATCTTGTCAGTGTCAACATGGATTCTGACGGCTCGTGCATATACGAGCTTAGAAGCGCGTCAACGCTCGTACGAGTTGCGCGTGTGCCAAAAGGCGCGCCTGTACGCGCCTACATGCACTTCCAAAAACGAGCTTATACGCGCGTATAAAACGCTAATCTGAAACCGCTCTAATATCGCATGAATGTCGCATTCGAAATTCGCGAAGAATCCTAGAATAGTGTACTAGAAATGTAAGATCGACATTAAGACAATAATATTTCGTCTATCAATCAACTCTGAACGCATAATCTAAATGGAAAAAATAAAGAGGTTGTTTGAGTAACTTTCCTCATTCGGAGCTAAATTATCAAGCAAACCTGGGCTTTAATTCCACTCCCGCTAATGGAATTCATTCACTTTTCTACAATTCACTGTCTAGCTTTTTCTCGGAGTAACTTTAGGAATGTTTTGTTTTTGATACTTAACCGAACTGAGCGATTGTGCCGTTTTTTAATGTGTTTAAATAAAATGTAACAAACTTTCTACTTTTAATAGGTACTTAAATTCTTTCAAATTATTTAAGACTCAAAAACTATACTGAAGATAAATAGGTACGTAAGTAATCAACCTGCAGACTACCTAGTCTGCAGGTTGATTACTTACGTACCTATTACCTCTAATTTAATATTAGCAAATCAGCGAATATAGGTAGCATCTTCTGGATTATGTTCTTTACCTTTCGGTCGATTCTCGGTTTAGGTAAATTGCTATGTAAGAGATTCACTGCTAGCGCTATTTGGCACATTTAAATGATACAGAGGTACGTAGGCCACGGAGATACTAAATATTGTTCCATGTATCACACCGGTATAAATGTCGCAAAACGGGCCCATTGGAAAATCTGTGTGGCAGAACCGCCGGTTAGGGAAATGCATTATATATGAAATACAACTTAACATAATATGGCATAACAAGCCCATTAGAGGTTTTAAAATTAAGGTCAGTCCACTGTTAAAGGTAAATATTAGGGGCGGTGGGGTGGTGACCCAGAAACCGCCGAATGTTTTCACATACGTTTACAATTTCACACCCCGCTGGTTTTCTTAATTAACCCATTCAGCGCATTTTAAATGAGTCGGGACCCACACGAAAAACTGCCCTAATTTGAAACTTATGTCGTCTTGAACTTAAATCATTTGCTTCATCCAGACTGCGGTCTTGTTTACACTTACACGTACAGATTTTATCCCCTTCGGACTTAAAGTTGGAAATCGTTTTCGATGTAATTCGAGTAGCGTACGATCGAAATGGCGAACAAGAATTAACTACGAGCGTGTCCGTCGTACCAACCACGAGGAATACACCATTATCTCATAGAACTGAGTTATTGCGAACAACAGGAACTTCCTTGAGGCAATGCACGTTTGATTAAATGTATCGGGAATGTGGCACTCTTGATTCTCAGCTGCTATTTTCCTATATTCTGTCGCTATTATGTAATTTTATCGAAAAGCATAGCTGTATTGGCTTCTCGAAGATGGCAATAAAAGTGATTAACTGCTCTGCGGTGAAGTTAATTATAGTAAATTGGTCTGATTTAATACATAGGCGGCACAAGGGTTTTTCATTCGCATTCCTTCATGTACGAGTAGGTCGTAACGAGGCGTGCTCTAAGGAGTTACCCGAGATATCCAAGTTTCACACTCGACCGGATTCAGAAAGAGTTATAAGTTATAGAAGTTGAATCTACGTGACTTTAAAAGAGCAAAAGTCGACTGTACTTTACATTAAGTTTCGGTTTACGCGAGTCTAATTAGGGAAGTTTGCTAATATTATAAATGAAGAGGAAAGAGGCCAAATTCACGCTCGCCCCTGACTGTAATGACATTTCTTCTTGCACTTGCGAGTTTTATGTTTTGTGCAAACTTTCTATCCTGTTGAACTAGTTCGGTTCGAACACTTAACTTATTCTTGAACACTTTTGTGAAAGGTTTTGTTGCAGGATGAAGAACTAGTTCAAATTCATTTTAACTTGTTTGTTTTAAAGAACAACAGCTACAGGAAATGGTTACGGGCTCACAACCCCCATTTTAGCTTCAGGTATTCACAATTATACTGGTCTCTTTGAAATTTAATATAATGCTCTGTAACGCATATTGTTATGAAATGATACGCTTGTCAAATAATAAAATAATATCCCCAATATGATAACTAAACGTAATATGCGACTATTTTTGGAACCATTCATTTACCTACAGATGAATTGCTTTATATATATATGTTCAATATTCATCACGTGTGTATTGTGCTTGAATATGCTCTTTCGACAGTTTCAGATAATTATTTAAAATTGGAAATTTTATTGTTCAGCTTCTCTGTATTATGGGCACTGTAGATATGAACGGATGAAATATTGCAATATAGTTTGTAACAGCATTCATTTCACAGGATAGCATCGAGAAACCTTTGATTAAAGCTTCTGAAATCGCTGAAATTAAACATTTTAGTTATGCAAAAAGCATAGACAAAATAACTAAGCTGTAAGTAAAACGTGTGGTCTATAATTTAAGTGTCTGTCTTCTAATTAAAATAAACCGGTCAAGTGCGAGTCGAACTCGCGCACCGAGGGTTTCGTACAAACCTGTAGGTATATATAATTATTTAAAAAAATATGTGATATAACAAAAATTTTAGGTTTTCGAAATTTACTATGTGCTATAAAACGTTGCTTTCTGCCAAATTTCAAGATTCTAGATCGACTGGAAGTACCCTTTAGTTTTGACTTGAGCATTTGATATGAATTTCAATTTAATACCTGTAGGCATTCATAAGGAAAGGGCTAGTAACTTTAAAATTATTATTTTTATTTTTAGTATATGATGTTACTAAAAATTTACGGTTTTCGCAATTTTTGCGCTATTTGTGCTATAAGACATTGATCCATACCAAATTTCAAGAATCTGAGTTTACGGGAAGTTCCCTATAGGTTTTGATTCCCTTACCAGTAAGTGCGAGTTTGAAAATATGCTAAAATTGCTGTTTCCTTTAATTGCGTTGAGATAGAAGTTTGATTTTGTTACAGCTTAAAGGTATTATACACTTGAGTATTTGATATGAATTTCAATTTAATACCTCTACGCGTTCATGAGAAAATGTTAATAACTTAAAAAATACTACAAATAATTTTATGATATGATTTAACAAAAAATTTACGGTATTCGCAATTTTTCCTTTATTTGTGCCATAGACATTGCTTCGTACCAAATTTCAAGATTCTGAGTTCACGGGAAGTACCCTATAGGTTTTGATACCCTTGCGAGTTTCGAAAATTGCGGAAATTTGTCATATCTTTTGATTACGTTGGTTTAGAAGTTTGATTTTTTCACAGCTTTATGGGACAGTATACTTGACTATTTGATGTAATTTCAGTTTGATGCCTTCACGCGTTTCTGAGAAAATGGGTCTTAACAGACGGACAGACAAAAAAATGATCCTATAAGGGTTCCGCTTTTTCATTTCCAGGTACGGAAAAGGATAAATAAGAAAAGTGTATTTTTTTAAATCAAAGTTTATAGAATGTGCTGATGAATGAATTTTATTGTTACCTCTCACTACCTTTTCAGGTAATGCTGAAATGTAGAAAGTTTACGTAAATTATTTATTTTATCTGTATTTTCACTAGGTATAGTAGGTACCACTTCAGATTAGTACTAAAATATTTTTTTAATCCTTTTAAAAAATACACGTCATTTACAATACAGGCTTTATCTCCTATAAGCCTTATTCCACACTTTTTAAACACCTTAGAAGAACACGTGTAAGGAAAGTAGGCAAAAAAAACTATGAAGATGTCTGAAGTAGGAAAGCATTTCATTGTAACCGAACACATGTCTAGGTAATTCTACTAGTTACACAGAAACACGAGAACAGCTGTAATATCTTTGAAATGGTACCTACTTAACAAAACGCCTACCTTTGTTGTGAATGCGATTAGTAGCTACTATAATGTCGAATAGGTATTTAAATTTCTCAAAATTACTCCAATTAATATCGTCCTTGAGATAAATTTAATACACCTAACGAGCTTAAAACCGTGGTTTGACGAAGTGACTTTTGTTTTAATGTACCTTTAATAATAATGGATTTTGCGTCGCCACCCGCATTTAACAATCCTTTTATGTTGCCGTGTTTAAGTAGTTACTCCTGCCGCTAAATTTATTAATATTCACAGATGTTTTACTTGTATATCTTTATTTGGCAAACAATATAATATACTTATCTTAAATGTATGTATCGTACATATATGATGTTTAATGTATCTTTCCATTTTTTTTAGGAAAATCTCGCAGTTAACTAATGCAACTTAGCACTCACTTAGGTTTCAAGTATGTAGTTTATATTCCATTAACCATATATCGTTCGAGAAAAACATACACAGGTTAATAAGTAGGGGAAACTGAATTATTTAATTGAGCTTATTTTAGCTCTACTTACACTGGAGATATCAAAGTAGAACTATTGTAAAAATATTTATAGGTCTGAATTCTATTCCTTCATCATCATACCTATTTTAGTCTCGAATACAAAGTGTCAAATAGTCGTCACTAAATAAAATTTAAACCCAATCAATACACTCATATTTCAGATCGATCAAATTGTATAATATGTTTATGACAGGGTTATCCCCAGATAATAAACCCCGGCGATGTTGATGGGTCGTCTAGATTTGACAGCAAATTTCCGTGTAAAGAAATGAAAACAGGAAAGAGATATTACAAAAATATTGCCTACAAAAAATACGGTGCCATGACATAAATTTTATTAATCGTTACATGAAACGACCATTACAAGCCTTATTTTTACTTTTTCTCTTTTTTAACTTTAATATCTAAAGGTTAACCTCCTTGATGGAAAATGGTGAATTATAAAATTGGTCTATGTTGTTTCATGAAGCTTACCTATGGTTCGGGACGACGCGTCCTACCAATTATCTCAGACATCACTGTAACTTTGTAAACATAACAGAACGACAAAGTTAATTAATCATTTATAATATATTAATGTGGTTTGTAATGACTTTAAATCATCTGAATATTAAACTGGTATAATAAAGCGTACCTTCATATTTCCTTGTCCTATTGAAGTCAATGTCTGTAAGGTTTATTGTATGGCTTGGCGTCTACATTCTAGTCCAGTTTTAATAAAATCGATTCACCTACCAAACACATTCCGATTAAAATGTATTGACTGTGTCACATAATATGTCCGACTCGGTTCAGTCAACAAGCAACCGCAGCGTATTGCCGATTAAATAAGAATAGGTCGCGCTTGTATGTGTTAGTCAATTGAGCCGACTGCCACGTACAAGAATAGGATAAATGTATTACAGAGTAATCATATCGACATTCAGTAATCCGTATACAGTTGACTGCAAGAATGATGTAGTGGTTTATGAGGTCGCCTATCCGATTGGAACTACGCCCAGTGTTGTGGTTTTGTTCCCCAAACGAGACAACACTTTGTGTGATCCACAAATTTCTGTTACGACCCTTGGTTTACTTTGTGTCCGTTATAATATCTTTATTTATTAAATTCACCAACAGTTAAAACAATATTAAAAACACTTAAAGTATAAGCATTCTGGACATAAAAACAACAATTGCATAACTAATTACAGGTGAATACCGCATGCATCAGAAAGTGGAATTGTTGCGTGTGTCAAATATCAATTGATTGAATGTTTGTAAGGTCCCGCAAGTCCTGTCAGTCCCCGCAACAAAGTATTTATTCTTAGTGCGTGTATTGTCATTGTTTCATAATAGGGAAAGATAATGTTGATTTTGAGTGTTTTTTAGTTTGGTCGTGGCTCTTTAGCAATAATAGTAATTTTGCGATTTCCAATGGTTTATAGAGACTATAAAGCGTTGTGAGCTGTATTTTCACTGTTTACAAGGTTTTATTTACTTTCACCAGTCCTGGTGTCTGTAGTGTAATCTTTAAAAGATATTGTTCTACTTCCCGGTGTTATATTGAGCTGAAATTTTGCATGCATGCGTACATCGTGTAACAATACAATATTATGCAACAGATACTTGTCATATACATGTATGCTATTTGTCATGTTTGTGTATGTTTGGTGAGGAGGGCTTGAGTTTTTGCTACCGTAATCTAGCACCAGCTCGTAGATATTTGTGTAAATAAATAAAACTAAAACCAAGTTTTCAGGTCAGTAATACATACATACATAGTAAGATCCTTTTCATATCCAAGTATATTAAAATTTAAATTCGCAATCTAATAAACCATGAAGAGGTAAGGGGGATTGTCTGATTACGCCGAAATGTCTATGTAAGATAATAAATAACCGTAATTCTCCTTAGAAATTTGAGCCGAACAAAAGTTTACAACAGTAACCGACTGAAAGTCGCTGTTAATGAACGAATAATAATTAAATGAATAAACTAGTTTTTATCGAAGAAAAAAATCCACTTTCATTTCGTACCAATCGTTTTAATGACTTCATAGAATGTTCAAAATACAAAATCGTAGTAAAAAAGAAAATCAATTAAAAGTTAAATACAAAAATATAGACAATATCAAAAAGGTGCCATTCGGGAACATGCTCCCCTTTTGTATAAACGAACTATCTTTTTCAATGGCCGCCGCAGTCTGTCCGCTGTGGTCCGGACATCTACTACGCGTACAACCCCGTCACGCCCCGGGTAAAGAGCCGCGACAACACCGCGCGGCCAGGTCCCTCTCGGCAAGTCCCCGTCACCGATAAGGACCGGGTCGCCAACTGCAATCGCGACATCTACTCCCGGTACGCGGCGTTGGGGCGCCAAAGCGGGTAGATATTCAAATACCCAACGACGCCAAAAATGATCGCTGAGCCGGAGTGCCTTTCTTCAACCGCTCCGACCAATCAATGCTGCATCCGTCAAAACCTCAGTCGGAAAGGGGCGACCGGATGAATCCTTTAGCAAAAAGTGATTAGGGGTGAGCGCCTTCCGGTAGTTCCCGTCCGGGGAGACATGTGTTAGTGGGCGCGTATTCACTACAGCCTCGGCTTCAGCCAGTCGAGTCGCCAGAACCTCTTCTTTCGGTGCCCGCTCTCTCAGGGTTACGTTAAGGGCTGATTTAACCGACCGAACCAGCCGCTCCCAAGCTCCGCCCATGAAGGGTGCTGATGGGGGGATAAAACGCCACTTAATCTTCTCATGTGCTGCAAACTCTGGTACCGCGGCATCGTACAAAGCTCTCAGTTCCCGATTGGCTCCTACAAATGATTGTTGTCCGAAAATATTTCTGTCGGCGTACCACGTCGGGCGATGAAGCGTCGTGGGCACATAATAGCGGAATCTGCGGACAAGCTGGCTACGATCTTGAGGTGGATAGCTCTCGCTACCAGGCACGTAAATAAGGCGACCCATAGCTTCTCACGCCGACGCCCAATAGAAATGGTTACAGGGCCAAAGTAGTCCACGCCGGTATACGTGAAGGCACGTCGATGATGAGCAAGTCTCGCCTCTAGTAGGTCTCCCATGGGTGATTGTAGGGTTGGGCTCTTCAGCAACTTGCATAGCTGGCACCTGTGTACTACTGCCTTCACGGAGTGCTTCAGCCCGATAATCCAATACTGTTGCCGCAGCTCGTTTATCACTATTTCAGTATTAGCGTGCGCAAAGTTTTGGTGGTAATGGGCGATTAAAAGACGTACGGCTGGCTCTTTCCCATCTAAAATCATTGGCTGGCTGTTAGAGACGGCTGACGTTCAACCCGCGAAGCGGACCACTCCGTCCCGCAGTACCGGCGACAATTTGGCCAAACGGCCCTTCAATATGGGCTGCTCGCGTGAGAGATGAAGCAGTTCATCCCCGAAGGCGCTAATCTGACTGCTAGCTAAAATGTGGAGCTCCGCACGAACGATGTCCTCGGTGACTAAAGGTACTGGAGCGGTGGGAGAAGTGACATCTGGCCGCAAACCGTCGGGCATAACTCTAAAACAAATACCCCGAATCCAAAAATTTTAAACTGTCGACCCCGAGGATTTTTGAAAATGGCAGCAATGAATTTATGGGTCCTAGCTGTTGCCCTTACCAGCCTTATCCAAGAACTAAAATGGGTAATGTCAGCTACAACTGGTAAGGGTAACTGGTGGAAATTAGTTACGTTAATGCATTCTGTGACATGTGATTGTGATCGATGCAATGATTTTGACTAACGGAGAGATGGCTTGAGTTCTTCATCTCCAAGAACTACTGGTTTTGCGACTTTGGGCTCTGAAGGCTACTCAGCAGTGGGAGCCAGGAGAAAGTTTGGGCCAATCAATGTTGGCTTTCCCCCTCGTCGCATCGTCAGCCACGTTTAGCTCGGTTGGGACCCAATGCCATTCACCTATACTAGTGATTTCTAAAATCTGTCCTACACGATGCGCCACAAAAGGTTTATAATTTCTCGCATCACTTCGCAACCACCCTAACACTGTCATGGAATCACACCAAAAAACACGGCGATTCGCCTTTAAGCGGTGGGCTTCACAAATCCTACTAGCAAGTCGAGTGGCTATCAAGGCGCCTTGGAGTTCCAGGCGCGGAATCGAATTCGGTTTCAACGGAGATACACGTGCCTTGTTAGCTATCAGCGCCTGTTTCAGGTCACCAATGGGAAGCACAAATCGCCAATAGGCAACTGCGGCATGTGCCAGCTCGCTAGCGTCACAAAACACCTGCAACTCCAGCTCCGAAGACCCACACAAATTATAACACCGTGGCACTGTCAAGTCTGAAATGGATTTAAGGCACTCAAACCATTCGAGCCAAGTTTCCTGGTCAGTCCGTGATAGCCTCTCGTCCCAGTCCAGGTTCTTGCGCCACAAATTTTGGAATAAAATCCGGCCTCTCACTACAATGGGAGCTAAAATGCCTAGTGGGTCATAAATGCGCATGACATGGGCTAACACTATACGTTTTGTGAAATGACCAGGTGTATCCTTGAGACCAGAATTGAAACTAATGATGTCATGAGATGGTTTCCATATTAGACCTAGAGTACGTGTGGTGGTGACTGAAGATGGCAAATTACCCAACTCTACGCTACGGCGATTGGCTAATGAGACGTCAGACAGCTGCTCGTTTGTCAACTCATTGAGTGCGCTGGGCTCATTCGACACCCAACCACGCATCTCAAATCCGCGCTTATGAACCTCTACGATATCGGCTGCCAAACGAGCGGCGTCTGCCGTAGGGATATCTACACTTCCGATATGGTCGTCTATGTAGGTATCAGAAGTGATAGCCTCCACAGCCTGTGGATATTTGGCCATGAATTCCGATGCGTTTCGGTTGAGGATGTAATTCGCCGTAGATGGAGATGCCCCAAAAATCATAGACGACATGCGAAAGATCTTTATTGGATCCGCAGGATCATCGCGCCAGAGAAATCGCTGTGCGTCTCGTTCGCATTCCTGTATTTTAATCTGCGGTAACATTTCCTTTATATCGGCGGTCAAGGTGATTTTTCCCTCTCTAAAACGCATCAAAATTCCGAGTAGAGGTTGTAAAAAATCAGGACCCGAAAGAAGCATAGAATTTAGTGACACAACCTGTACCTTAGCTGCTGCGTCATGAACGACTCTGAGTTTCCCCTGTTTGTTGGGATTTACCACTCCGAAATGCGGGAAATACCAACAAACCGATGTGGGCGACTGTCCTGTACACTCCTCAACATAACCCTTTGCCCGCATGTCTTCGGTGTTAGCCCTGTACCGCTTGGCAAAATGAAAATCCTTTGACATCTTTAGCTCTAGGCTTTTGAAACGAGACAGCGCCAACGGATAACTATCAGGGACAGGTTAGTTGTCTGCTTTCCACAGCAAGCCTACCTGGAAGTGCCCGTCCGGTCGGCGCTGGGCAGTTTGTTCGAGGATGTGTAAAGCCCGCTAGTCATCCGCGCTGCGCAGCTCCTGTTTAGTTATGCCAATTGCATCTAACCTATAATGATCTCTGATGAGAACTTCCAAGTCATGTTCTGGGTACTCAAGTAAGTGGCAAGAAGTTTCTACTAGAAATCTATTGTTTATTTATTTTGCTATCAATAATGGCCAGTGGAACCACTAGTAATATAACAATAAGAAAGATACGGAAATCGAACTCTCATAATAATGTGTCAGTTATGAACACTTCAGACTCGACTCTTTTTAATACCACAATGCAAAGTCTGCCTGACTAATGTGAAATATTAGAAATAAAAGAATTACAAGAAAAATTATTATCTGTACAGGAGGAATTACTGATTGCATATAATGAGATAGACAATATGAACACAGAAAATACAAAATTAAAATGGAAAGGAATTGGAAATGGGTTATAAAATAATAGAATTGTATAAAAAGGTTGGATATGGGGAGACTTCTTCTACCCCACCAGCTTCAATGCGGAAAAATAAAAAGAAAGACCAGAACGAGACTCACATCCCGTCTAAGCAGAAAAGTGATCAACATATTATTATCCCTGAAAAGCATATGAACGTGGTGAGTAAACCGAAACAAGATAAATGTTCCGAAAATTTTTTTAGAAATATCCAGGAAATTCTTGTAGAAGATATCACCCCAAGTGTGAATAAGGCAAGCCAGCTTCCAGCCACTAGCTCTCCCCACAAGAATAAATTATGCATTCTAAGTACGAATAATACGAATAAAATATTATCCATAGCGCAAAATACATTTGCAAACAAATTTGACTGTTGTCACTATTTAATTCGCAACGGCAAAACTGAACATCTATTGAACGGTTTGAAAGAAAAACTTGTGAAATTTGCTATTAGTGACTTTTGTGTAATTCTTTTAGGTAATGAAGATTTCAAAAATACCTACTAATAATTATTTTGAGATTATATTCTGTATAAGAGAAGTTGTACAAAATATAATATACAAATAAATAAATTAGAATAGTATCCATTTTTATATGTCGGTAAACAGATGATCACATTCGTATGGTTAATACGAATGTGATCATCTGTTTACCGACATATAAAAATGGATACTATTCTAATTTATTTAACAGTAGAATAGAAACGTTAAACAACCTGTTGTATCTAGATGTTCTGACATATCAACATTTATATTTATTAGATAGTAATTTAAATTTATCATTCCACTACAAAATTTATAATAAACGAACTGGCTTAGTAAATAACCATGGAATGTATATAATACTAGCTGACCCAGCGAACTCCGTATCGCCTTGTTAAGAGCTTTTATTTAATTCCCTTTTTTCCAAGCCCCTTTTTCAAAGTTACCATTGACTTAGCGCTTAATCTCTTATCATTTCAGAGTCTATAAATGATGAACCAACAAACATAGATTTTAATATAATATTGAATTCTCCATTCCTTAACATATTGACTTTAAAAAAAATCCCGTCCACCATCTTTGATTTCCTATCCGCCATCTTTGATCACGAAATAGATGTTGTATTTGGATTCACCATCCCTTACATCATCAAAGACGATACCCATATTGATTTTTAAATTTTTTCGCATCCGCCATCTTTGATATCCCATCCACCATCTTGAATCGCGAAACAGATGTTGTATATGGATTCCCCATCCTTTTTTACATCGCAGACGATACCAATATTGTTTTTCTTTTTATTTTCCCATCCGCCATCTTTGACTTCCCATCCGCCATCTTTGATCACGAAATAGATGTTGTATTTCTAATCCCCACCCCTTAAAATATCGAAGGTGATACCCATATTGATTTTTTAAAATTTCTCATCCGCCATCTTTGATTTCTCATCCGCCATCTTTGATCATGAAATAGATGGCGGATTTGGATTCCCCATCCCTTTAAATATCTGCGACGATACCCATATCGACTTTAAAAAAAATCCCGTCTGCCATCTTTGATCACGAAATAGATGTTGTATTTGGATTCACCATCCCTTAAATCATCAGAGACGATACCCATATTGATTTTTTAAATTTTGCCCATGCGCCATTTTTGATTTCCACGAAATAGATGTTGTATTTGGATTCCCCATCGCTTTAAACATCGGAGACGATACCAATATTGATTTTTAAAAAATTTCCCATACGCCATCTTTGATTGCCCATCCGCCATCTTTGATCACGAAATAGATGTTATATTTCGATTCTCCACCCCTTAAAATATCGAAGGCGATACCCATATTGATATATTAAAATTTTCCCATATGCCATCTTTGATTGCTCATCCGCCATCTTTGATCACGAAATAGATGTTGTATTTCGATTCTCCACCCCTTAAAATATCGAAGGCGATACCAGCTTAATCGCTAAAAGCCGGCATCATCTAGAATAGGGTTTTGACATGTATAAGTGTTGTAAACAACCAAAATGCAGAAATAAATATGTCTTTATGTCTTTAATCTCTTATCATTTCAGAGTCTATAAATGATGAACAAACAAACATAGATATTTTTTTAAATATCGGAGACGATACCCATTTCGACTTTAAAAAAAATCCCGTCCGCCATCTTTGATCACGAAATAGATATTGTATTTGGATTCTTGATCCCTTAAATCATGAGAGACGATACCCATATTGATTTTTAAAATTTTTCCCATCCGCCACCTTTGATTTCCCATCCGCCATCTTGAATCACGAAATAGATGTTGTATTTGGATTCCCCATCCCTTTAAACATCGGAGACGGTACCCATTTTGATTAAAAAAAATCCCATGCGCCATTTTTGTTCACGAAATAGATGGTGTTTTTGAATTCCTCATTCCTTAAAATATCGGAGACGATACCCATATCGACTTTAAAAACATCCCGTCCGCCATCTTTGATTTCCTATCCGCCATCTTTGATCACGAAATAGATGTTGTATTTGGATTCTCCATCCCTTAAATCATCAGAGACGATACCCATATTGATTTTTTAAATTTTTCCCATCCGCCATCTTTGATTTCCCATCCACCATCTTGAATCACGAAACAGATGTTGTATTTGGATTCCCCATCCCTTTTAATATCGCAGACGATACCAATATTGATTTTTAAAAATTTCTCATCCGCCATCTTTGATTTCCCATCCGCCATCTTTGATCACGAAATTGATGTTATATTTCGATTCCCCACCCCTTAAAATATCGAAGGCGATACCCATATTGATTTTTAAAATTTTCTCATCCGCCATCTTTGATTTCCCGTCCGCCATCTTGGATCACTAAATAAATGTCATATTATTAATCAGCGTTCCGAAAATCTTGAAAACGATACCCATATAGATTGTATCCTATTCGTTTAGCCTTTTTTGCCTTTGACCCAACCCTCCCCCTTCTCGTTTGACCATTTTACTATTTTTGTCTGGCCCCTAAAAGTTATGGCGTAATTTTATATAGCCTATAGCCTTTCGGAATAATTGGGCTATCATAGGCAATAACAATTTTTAAAATCCGACTGCTAGTTCCTGAGATTAGCCGACATTATCTTTTAGCCTTTTTAGCCTTTTGCTCAGCCCCAAAGGGTCGAAGCGTTATGTTATATAGCCTTATAGCCTTCCGGAATAACTGAGCTATCGTATACAAAAATAATTTTTCAGATCCAACCGGTAGTTCCTGAGATTAGCGCGTTCAAACAAACAAACAAACAAACAAACAAACAAACTCTTCCGCTTTATTATATTAGTATAGATTTAAGGACATTGACAGGTTAATAATTGACATACAATATAATAATAGTGTAAAAATATTGACGTATACACTGATAATAATTTGACAAATGATGACTCTTTTTTTCTTGAGTAAACATTTATGTATATTACATCAGAACATTGCCGTTCTCTTTAGTAAATCTGACGCTCTCTCCGTCTTTTTATGTGAAATGTCAGAACGAAATGTTGATGTGGATGTAATATGCATCTCAGAGCATTTTATTATGGCTGGCTGCGAGAACCAACTACGTTTACCTAATTATACTTTAGCTGCTTGTTATAGTAGACAGAAAAGTAAGCAAGGCGGTGCATGTATACTTGTTAAACATGGTATTCAATGGAAAGGATTAACCGATGTAGCAATATTTATCTAAGCAACGATGTAAGAATATAGTTTTAGCTGGTAATTACAACATTGATATCTTAAAGAGAAATAAACTGTCAGCCGAATTCGAGTGAATTCTTTTAAATTTTAATTTACAACTTGCTTTGAGATAGCCTACGCGAGTTGCGAGCCAAACGTGCATAGATAATTTTGCGCATAATTTTGACAAGCGTCGTTGTAGATCAGAAGTATTGGAGTTCGCTCTATCCGACCATACGGCACAACTGTTAAAGTGCTCGATTAAAAATAAGGATGGTCTTAACTATTACCGCAAAAATACACGAGATTACTGTCAAGGAAATATAGAGAAATTCAAGAGTTGCCTAAGTAGTCTGTCCTTCTCAGATATGTACGAGATGGACGATCCTAATGCAGCCTACAACTGTTTTATTGCAACGTTCCAATTATTTTACGACCTATGTTTCCCGAACAAAATAACTACCATTAAAACTACTAATAAACTTACATGGGTATCACGTGGAATAAAGTTGTGTTGTAAAAACAAACGGAAGCTCTTGTGGCAATATAGATTAAAACCAAATCAAACTAATAGAGATGAATTCAAAAGATATTCAAAATTACTCAAAAGAATTATGAACCTAACTCAGAAAGCACAAAACAATTACAAAATTAAAACTTCTAAAAACAGGTCTAAGACTACGTGGCAAATAATTAATAAGACTACATATAAAGGCTCAAAAAACTCAATTTCTTACATGATGTCTGACAGTAAGCTCATTACACACCCGAAGGACATTGCCAATACGTTTAATAGTTATTTTATAGATAAAGTACAACCAACTATTAACGCGGGAACAAGCACAACATCATTAATTCTTGGCAGAGCACAGTCAATGTTTATGGCTCCGTCAACGCCCTATGACATTTTAAATATTATTATGAAGCTAAAAAACACAAGCAGCGTAGGCTACGATGGAATTGCCACAATAATTTTGAAAGCAGTTGCATCTGAGATATGTAATCATTTGAGTTTTATTATAAATCTTTCCATAACTGAAGGTATATTTCCCGATGCATTAAAGAAGTCCATAGTGAAACCGCTATATAAGAAAGATAATCATGAATTAATGATAAATTACAGACCGATCGCGCTTATACCAGTTATGTACAAGGTGTTTGAAAAATATATATATGGTGTAATGAATACCTATTTAGAAAAATATAATATATTAAGTGACGAACAAAAAGGATTTCGAAAAAATAATGGTATAAACTTGGCTATTTATGAGTTTTTAGAAAATGTAATGGAAAATGTTGATAAGAGAACGCCTGTCTGTGCCATATTTTGTGACATGACACAGGCCTTTGACTGCGTCCATTAGAAGTCCCTGGCAGAGAAACTTGAAGCCTACGGTATTAGAGGCAACGTTTTAGAACTACTAAAATAATATCTTCATAACCGTAAACAAGTTACAGAGATTAGTTCAATCAATAAAAAAAATAAACGTGAAGAAACTTCAAGATCTGAAGAACGCGAAGTAATATACGGGGTACCTCAAGGCAGTGTATTGGGGCCGCAGTTGTTCACTTTGTACATAAATGACTTGCTCAAAGTAACTGAACAACCAATGACACTTTTTGCTGACGATTGCACTGGGACAATAGCTTGTTAGAACATTGACACATATAAACATGACATTAACAAACCACTAATATCTATTATAAATTGGTTAAATGATAATAATTTAATAATTAATTTTAAAAAGACTAACATAATTCACTTTAGACAACGTACACAACCAATCGACAATCTTAACATTCATTTAAATCATACAAATATCAATAATGTTGACACAACAAAATTGCTGGAACTAATAATAGATTATAAATTGAATTGGAAACCCCAATAGAAACACTAAGTAAGAAATTAAGTAGTACAGCCTACGCCCTGAAACAGCTTGCTGTAGTTCTCAACACAGATGCGCTAATTACTGCTTACTATGGATTAGCCGAATCAATTCTTAGATATGGCGTCATCTTTTGGAGAAACAGCACGGAAAATGAAATAGCGTTTCGGGCACAGAAAAGGTGCATTCGATCGATGTTTAGACTGCAATCAATGGATAGTTGTAAACCTTATTTTATAGAACGCAAGATATTCACTTTGCCCTCATTATATATCCTGGAAACAGTAATGTTTCTTAAATGCAACGCTCATTTATTTCCGCGTTTATCTGATGCTGACCCTAGGAATAGACGTGATAATTTCAAACTCTGTGTTCACGGCGCTAAGACAACTCTTATGCGTAAGAGTATCTTTTGCATGGCTCCAACCATTTTTAATAAGTTGCCCAAATCATGGAAGACATTAAATATACCTGCTCTTAAAAGACAATTGAAGAGTTTACTAACTGCAAGAGCATATTATAGTATAGCAGAATTTATGAAAGAGGACAATTTTCCTAATGTTTGAGATGACGATGTTGTATACACATATCTTTTTTCTTTTTGACATTGTAATATGATTATGGTACAGTGTGGACTCAATTTTAATGACATTAATACACAATATTGCTGACTTGTATATTTAATTACTACTTTGACTATGATTTGTAATAATACTTTAATAATAATGATGATTTAAAAATATCTACATAATGTCTGACACCTATATAATATTGTTACGGCTAATGCACCATCTCTTCCTTCCTATTTGTACGCCACGATATGCGGCTGAACATGTTAGAACTCACCTGTGTCATAACTATCTTGCATGCAATGTATCATGTACACCATGTTGAAATAAATAAAAATATTCTATTCTATTCTATTCTATTCTATTCTGTTCTGTTCTGTTCTGTTCTGTTCTGTTCTGTTCTGTTCTGTTCTGTTCTGTTCTGTTCTGTTCTGTTCTGTTCTGTTCTGTTCTGTTCTGTTCTGTTCTGTTCTGTTCTGTTCTGTTCTATTCTATTCTATTCTATTCTAGAGCCGTCCAACTGCTGGCACATCCGAATAACACCCACCCTCGCGGTGTTCTGATGGTAACAGGTTGGGTCTTTGTTCCTTTTCGAACCTCTGATGCTATGATAAGAGGCCAGTTGTCGATCCCTAACAAAATAGTGGGCTTTGCCTCGGTATAACACAGTTCTTTCATCACGTCGGAGAGGTGGGGAAATGAACATAAGGACTCACGTGTGTCTGACTGACTTTGTAGCCCTAAGTTCTTAATTGCCCTAGCTTGCTGAATTGAAAACGTTTGAGGGCTTGATCGGCCTTTAATCTCGAAGTCAACAAACTGCACGCTGCTATCTCTAGATAACCCTCCCACACAATCCAAATGCAGACTACCCTCGGCTCCAATTTCGGAGGCGATGTCGGCATCTATAAAGGTAGCCGTCGAGCCATCATCTAAAAAGGCAAAGGTATCTACACTCCCAGCTGGTCCAGAGACTGACGGGTATTACTTTCAATAGCGGACGAAGTGTGGTTTCAACTTGCGAATTGTTGACAGCTGCGAGAACCTGATCAATTTTTTCAGCCTCCGTCGTTATCATAGATTCAGGTTTGACCTTCTGAACCTAAGCCGATGTAACAAATGTATCATTGTGTAAAATAGTGTGATGCCTACGCTTACAATCAGCTATTGTGCAACTAGCCTTATTTTTGTTACAAAACCTAAAATTGTGTGGAACTTTTTGAAGGCAACGAAAACAGACTTTATTGTCTTTAACAAAACGCCATCGTTCGTCGACCGTCAGAGATGTAAATGTCGGACAATTTGACAACTGATGGCTCCCTTTGCAAAATAAACAAACATTTTCCTGATTAAATACTTTTGTAGATCCTTTTTTAGAACTTTGTGTAGTTGAAGCTCCCGCCGACGATTCAGAAACGGCATGCGCTCGCTGTTTCTGTGCAGTGCTGGCCGTTGTTGTCTCGAACGTAGCGCCAAACTTCATTGCCAAGTCTACTTCACGGTTTAAGAACCTCGATAATATTTCGACCCTGACTTGACCTATATCCTCATACTTATCAGCAAAGTCTAACCACCGCGCGCGCAATAGTGGAGAAAATTTGCTTAATAAGGCTCCAAACAGCTTCGGAGAACGTAAATAGTCGGTATGTTGCAACAATTTGGCAACCTCGACACAATTGCGCACACGGGTGGCGAAAACATGTAGGTCTCTTACCTCCGGCCCCAGCTTGGGCAGCGAGTTGATAGCGCTCACCTCTTGTAGAACGATTTGCTCAGGTCTACCATAGCGACGATCCAGGGCTTCAATAACGTCGTTGGCATGAGGTGCCAACACCAACAGCGTGCTGACAGCTTCGCGTGCTGCGCCTTTTAGGGCCTGGTTTAGGCGCGTAAAGTTTTCTGTCTCTGTAAATCCACTTTCAGTATCCTGAAAAGCCCGCTTGAACATAAATCAGTCTAAAGGAGAACTACCATCAAAATGCGTAAGTTTTATAAAACATTTATTTGTACTGGGGACGTTATTCTTCGCAAGTGCCTTTAAAGCTCCCACTAGCTGCGCAACGCCAATTGAATCGCCACTGTCTCTGTGAATATCAATGGCAGCGGTCCGGCCCGCCCCGCTTTAATTGTGCTGAGGCAATGATCCAAGACTCTGTGCTGCGATATCATGAGAAACGACATTATGAACGTCACGTAGTGGAGGCTGAGAACACAAGAAAACGTTAGTAGCCCCTACCTCACATCTATTGTTAGATTGAATCTTATCCTGATGTACAGGTAATTTGGCAAGACGGGCGGAAGTGTCTACCCATTGTTCGACGCTGGCACGGCTCCATCCACTGTGAGAACTACCCTCTGCCTCGATTGCTGCCAGCTCAGCCTTATATTCAGCTTCAGCAGCTTCGCGCTCTAATTCCACCTGCCTAGACTCTACCTCTGCACGCTCTGCACGCATCTCTGCCTCCATTTGGGCAATTTCTAATTGAGCTACACGACGAACATGTTTCGCTTCCGCTGCGGGTTTTCTTGCAGCCACTACCACGGAAGAGCGACTAGTGCGGCTATGACGGCTAGTGCGAGTCGCGACAGATTGTGCACTTGAAGGGTTAAATTGTGAATGTACCTGAATATCCTCGGTTTGTGGTACTTGTAAGGCCTCACTACCGGATTGAGCAGGTACGTCTCGCTCTTCTTGAGGGAGTTTTGTTTGTGACCTGGTTACCACCATGTTAGTCACTGAAAGAAAGGTTCTAAAAACGAAAAAACTTTTGTGGACTAAAAACAGTTAGGTATACTAGTTCAAAACCCTCGAAGGACCACTTGTTAATGAACGAATAATAATTAAATGAAGAAACTAGTTATTATCGAAGAAAAATCCACTTTCGTTTCGTACAATCGTTTTAATGACTTTTCATAGAATGTTCAAAATACAAAATCGTAGTAAAAAAGAAAATCAATAAAAAGTAAAATACAAAAATATAGACAATATCAAAAAGGTGCTATTCGGGAACAGTCGCAAATCTATATACGTGATAAAAGCACAGATTATAACAGAATGCAGCGCGGTTGCTGGCTGCTTGCACCCTCCTTCTAAACCGAACTGAAAGTATCAATTTATATTTTATCTACTGTATATAACAATACCAATAATTTCAGTTAAACATAAAATATTTTGGTTACTTTATTGATTTCAATATGGAACGCTTGTATTCTGACAGAAATTATTTTAAATGGATGGATGAATTAACAACGTTCGAAAATACATCGCGTATTAGAGAAACTTATCGTATAAACAGACGGAGTAAGGCGTCCTGCATGTCTGAGAGTTCGCCATAAAATTCTCGAAGGACATGTGTTGCTGCCAATCCACACTTGGATAATGTGGCGACTGGTGACTATGGTGTTTCTCTTTACACAGTAAGAAGAGGCCCGTGCCCAATATTGGATCAGTTTTATTGAATACTAAAACCAGTCTCTAAGTTATCCTCAATTCAACATCATGAATTTTATTGAGTATTGCTTAGAGATTAGTTAAAAAAAATTGTATGTAGGTACCTAGATATGGGCTGGATTGATACGAGCAGTACCTACTAGTTTCATGCAAAATTATGGATAGAGGAAATGAGGTGAGATAAATAAAGGCTTGTGGTGTTTTACGTTAATTATTTTACTTACGCTTAGATGACACCTATATCACACACGGCTCTGAGCCATGGCTAACACTTACTATCTGGTTGATCGTATTGTGGATCAACAATATCATTGATTTATTCATCACATTTTGGGTACCTATTACAATGAACACTCATCGCCGGTTAATCTACAAAGAGCTTATACCAAAAGTCTAATCCCGCAGAATCAGGGGATATTCAAACTTTCACACACAAACTTTTAAATTGTAAGCTTTTGAGAAAGGTACTTTAATCAGATCACTATGTATTCAATAGGTGCTTCATAATAACAGAGATTAGGTACTATGAGCTTGTTATTTGGTAAACAAGAACTTGTGGCCGATATCTACAAAACAGCTCAGACCATCGTCCATAATGTTAAAATACACATATAACATACAGTTATAACTAATTATGTAATATTGACGTCCGTAGAGCAAATAATTTTGTTATTATAAAATGGTTGTTAACATAGGCGTTCAGGTTAATAGTATTTCTAAAGATAGCTCTTATGGCTATTGGAATAAGCATTTTTATTCCGTAATGGACCGCCACTGGATTATCCTTTGTATATCAAAGGATAATCCAGTGTGAGTGTTATAATTATATCTTTTTTTTTTAATTTTCTCATGTACCCTTGTGTCGGAGGGTAAGGTATCGCATAAGCTTTCGACGCTACCCCCCGACAGGTATTAGCCCGCCAGATGGTCAGGCGGGCCCCGAACAAAACCCCCTTGGCAGCGGATGAAGGTGTTGGGCTCCGCCGCCAAAACACCCAGCGGCCGCAGAGGATAGAGAGGACGGCAACGCAACACCGCATCTCCTCTTCCTCTGCGGCCCCACCGCGACGTAACAATGGTGCACCCCATTTGGTCGCGGAAGATAGGGCGTGCGGCAACGCAACGCGCCGACACGCCTCTCCTCCCGCGACCGCACCCGACTGTGAGGGACAGACAGAACTGTCCCCCGCACCCGCACTTTGGACGCATCCTACGCAGGCCTCACCCAAGCCCACGTGGAGCGTCCCCTCCCGGGATCCCGCTTAGTTTCACGGTGGGTGTACCTCAAACCCACAGTTACTGAGCCCCCCCCACCACGACAAGGTGGAGATCCCAAGGAGGGGATTATAATTATATCTAGACATGTATAAACATCATCATCATCAGCCTTTAACAGTCCACTGCTGGATGAAGCCTCTCCTTTGAAAGGAAGAATTGGCCTACTATATCACGCTGGCCAAACGGGTTGGTATAGGATTTGTATCAAGTTTTCCTTCTCTTACAGTGCTGTTCTCTGCATAGTATGCTCCCTTTGTCTGCTCTTACGACACCCATGGGATGATATGGGGTGGTGACATTCAGTATTCTGAATCCGTCACCACACGGACAACAACGCGAATAACGAAGTCCGCTGCGTAAATACGGTAAATGTAGTGCCTTAGGAATAATTATTTTTCGAGATTAGATAAGCTAGGTTCTAGACGATTATCGCCTTAATCAGCTTTGATCAGACTGCTGAAAGTCATCCAAAATCTACGCCTAATTTAATATTTACTGTTCTATATTAGAAAAAATAAATAGGTAAAAGACACCAAGTCGAAATCTGCGTAAATTAGATTAACTTTTAATTAATATGAACGAGACATTTTAATCCTCGGTGAATTATTAATACGTTTTAGCTATGAATACCTAAGACGTATTTTGGACGGCGTTGTTAGGGTAATTACACCAATATTTAATATCACTGAGCATATTACACGCTGACGAGCATGTTTCGAATGGCTCTTATTAAAATATAGAAAAGGTATTTTGGAGCAGAGCCATGATAATTAAAATAAGAGAATCGTCTAATCCTAAAAGAAAATTTAAATGAGAATATAACATGAACGCTTGTCTACTTATTCATCTAGAGTATCTAAAAGAAAAGAATATCTTAAATTAAAATTCTCAAAACATTTCACATAAACGTACAGGCAAGCAACGTAGCTTCATTCATTCATCCTCTTAGCGTTATCCCAGTTTCAATCTGCGGTCCGCTTACTAGTCTAACCGGATTTGGCTGAATATTAGCTTTTCCACGGAGCGACTGCCTGTCTGACCTCCGCAACCCGAAGGGATAGCGATATTCCATAGTTTAGACTAGTGCCAGTTTATTTTGGAAGGTACTAACGCCCTGTAACGATTGTCAAAGATCTTCATGACAACCGGGACCGACGGCTTATCGTGCTCTCCGAGGCACGGGACAAGCGATAATTAACAATTCAATACGCACATAACTCTGAAAAGTCATTGGTGCGCGCCGTGGATTCGAACCCGATACCCTCTGCATGGTAGTCTGTTGGTATCTCCACTAGGCTATCGCTGCGTACTTTACGTAGCTTCATTCATTGTGTCATTTTTATCTTAATATATAAAATCCTTGCGTTACTGACTGATTGACAGACACGCTACAGCCGAAACTATTGGGCGCAGACTGAAATTTGGCATGTATGTTCCTTGGGGACTGTAGGGGTGCACTAAGAAGGGATTTCCCGAAATTCCCACGGGATCGGCCAAAACGAGTAAATTAAAAAAAAATGCAGGCGTAGCTGCTGGCGTCCTCTAGTTACGTAATAAGACGGAATTCAAATGGATAATCTGAAGCCGTAAACGAGCTTAAGAACATGAGCGGCATGTTTTATATGACTTTTCCATACAAATAAAAATAGTAAATGGAATGGGAAACTATCGTAAAGGATAATAGGGTAGTTTCCAGGGTCAAAATATGTAATAACATTTTATTTAGTCCGTATTTTAGATTATAAAAAAATATTCGACACGTATTTTTTCTTTTTTCGATTAAATAAAAAATAACAAAGATATAGCCCGTTAAAGTTACGTGTGACGTCATCTAGTGCTAAAAAATGAAGCACGGCGTGACGTTATACGTAACTTTAATGAGCTCTATCTTGGTCATTTTTGGTTTAATTTACAAATAAAAAATACGTATCGCTTATTTTTGAATAATCTAAAGGACAGACTTATAATTTTTTTTTTGGTCAACGAGCCTATTGTAGCAGTGAATTAGGTTTGCGCCCAGAATTATCAACTGAGCTGCCTATTTGGTCCGTTACTGTTTCTGATTATTTAGATCGTTGCGGTGGCCGACACCACAAGATTAGATTCCCACTTAGTGTTGAGCGCCTCTACACTTTTCGGTTAGTCCATATTCTACCGTTAACTTAACATAGATATGGAGCGATTTGCTACATTACGATGAAATAAAAAGATTCTCTATCTTTTCTCTCTTTTAATCGGTAAAGATAGAAATTATTTCACCAATAAAACGATTTCCTCTTCCAGTGGTGCTGAAAACGTGATTTAACATAAAATTTTGTTTGCTTCTGCTCGAAGAAATGCTTTCACTTTTCTAATAAGTACTCGACAAGTTGAAACTCTATTAAAGTATTAAATACATATTCAGTATCTCAGTGGCCATAGTGTGTACTGTTTGGTGAGTGAGTGTGTGTGTATGTTTTTGTCAGCGCTTTATACAAGCGAGGAGATTATGACGTACGTCACTCACATGTCGGGTTTATAATTGTTGTATTCTCATTAGACGTGTATTTCATAGCAAGTTTATTCCACCTCAAGTGTTGCAAGGGTACGTTGACTTGTCGTCGTCCAAGAAGCTTTATTTACATTTTGAAGGTTGGCCGTGTGGTTGACGGCATAGAATACAAGTGTCACCACCCCCTATCTTCCCGTGGGTGTCGTAAGAGGCGACTAAGGGAAAACACGATGCAAATACCATCTTTGCATAGAGACGGAAAACTCGACATCAAACCCTATACGACTGCCTCGTTGGTCTCGCGGCATAAATGTGCGCGTGGGATCGGGAGGTCCCGGGTTCGATTCCTGGGCCGGGCAGTGTTATTGGGTTTTTCTGTCACGAAATTCTCAGTAGCAGCACGGAGTCTGGAAATGTGCCCGGTACGGCAATAGGCTCGCCCCCTATTACGTGGGACTAAAGTATATCTGGCGAAAAGTGGGTGTAGAAATACACCTCTGCCTACCCCTTCGGGGATAAAAGGCGTGACGATATGTATGTATGTATGTGTAAGGTTGAGCTACTACAGTTTCAGTTTACAATTTCTATGTTAATGTAAACTCTTGAAAATTGTTCCTACAATTCTCCATTTTATTAACTAGGTAGGATCTTTAATAACTCAGAGAGTTTTCTTTTTGGACTGTTCTGCGGAGATTACGTAAACTCACAGTTGCATGTCGTGAAAGTGAGATATTCAAGTTTTAATTGAAATTACATTCTTTATTTGATTACTTATTACATTTTCTTTTCATACATGTGCAAATTATAGACTTCTATCATTTATAGACGTTATTAAAGGAGAAGATAATTAATATAAAAATAAAATAATTGTGTGATATACTGCATGTTTCAGACTCATGCACGTCGTCCTCCACGTCAGCCGACTCGCATCGAGTCTGTTTGGTACAGTGTGGCGGAAAAACATTCCATATTCAAATGTACGGTGCAAACGGCATCTGCCACTTCATGATTGACGGCGACTTGTAGGCTCGCCGAAATTGATGTATGGACGTATTCGACATGTAGCAACGTTTTCATATGCTTGTTTGTTTGTTAGTTTAAAAAACATTTTGCGCTTACTTAAAGTAAATTGATTTGGAATGTAAAGCGCCATGGAAAGCTCGACGTTTGAAATACCTATGATTCAGCTAGGTTCAAAGGAACCTTCATAACTATGCATATTACTAAGGATACATTATGTTCCGGGAGCCTGACAAGGCCTTTTATTAGAAACCCTGATAGCTTTTAGTATCGCATCAAATAGGCCTTTACCTATTTTCCTACTTGTTTATGCATACAGCGATGTGTATTTAAATATCCGTAAAAGCCATCGCTTTTACGGATATTTAAATACACTTCACATGCTAGTAAACTCTCAAGGCACATTGATGTTGTAACGAAGTTATATTAGGATATAGTATAACTATCGTAATAGTTTCTAATTTAGAGTTGTTCAAAAATGTATGTAGTGTACGATAGGCAAACATCCGACCTACGTGTGTCCGGCTGTCAATACTTTATAATTCATGAGTTGCGTGGCACCTGGTAATTCAAACTTTGGACATATGTAATATGCCCTTGTTTGTTGTTTGTAAGGTACCAACGTAAGTTGTGTGTAGAATAATGTCTTTGTTCCTTGGCAAATTCTTAGTAATGTTAAAGACATAAAACTCTTTATCAGCAGAAAGAATGAGCTATAGTGTCTGTTGCAATGGTAGTAAAATGTTGTCGATTTTCTCTTTAGGGAAATTCGGCGACATTTTTTATAATAAATACGGTGTAAGTGGAATGAACTTCTGGATATACATAACATTTCATTTAATTATTTTGCTGCGAAATGTCCGCGTAATTTATTATATTGACTTTATAAATGTCTACGATCGAACATTAACAAATATTATTATAAGATTGCAGGTTAATTAATTTTAAAAATTTCATTACCATTTATCGGTAGGTTATGGTTTTTGTTTTGGTTTATTTGTGCATTTGAATTTCAAATGAATATGGTGCAATGGTTAAGGTAGCCTACTGGCAAGTACGCCGTACGGGCCGTAAGCGTTTTGAATAGGATTGTTTCCAACTAGTCAAATCAAGCACTTTTTGAGTTTAAATCAATACTAAACGCTTATGTTTCATTAATAACGTGTGTAATAGTAATAGAAGTGGGACATACATTGAGTTTGCTGTTTGAAACCTCGCTGCAGACAGTTTTTGGCGGACAGATCAACTACCCAGTGGCAACGGACGGAATTCAAATCATCATCCTTAAACCCGGGGGGTATTTTATTTATTAACTTACACTCCTCAGCACATATTTACTCAGCTCACTGAACGTGACCTTCGTCCATTACACACTGGCACAGTTTCTGTCTCTTTTTGCTTGACAAAAGTGGAAGCAAAATCGAGGACTGAACGAATGCCCCATACAAGCACAAACTACACTTACACTTCACATTTATATACATAATATATATGTGTTTATTTATTAATTAAGTATACAACATTATAATTATTTATTGATTGTCTGCCTAGATTTAGTTGTTAAGTACAACCATCTTATATATTTAGGTACCTAGATTTAGTTATTTAGTACAACCATCAGCAAGGATTATCCTACCTACTTGATACTGATATAAGAGTTGTTCAACAAACCCTATTAATCTGAACCATTATTTAGTTTAATAGCCAAATTACCGTTCTTACACCTTTCTTCCAATTTTCATAACTTATTTTCAACATACCTACATCAATCTCTATTTCTCATAACTTTTTTATCTCTTTTATTTGGTACTAATTATTTATATGTACCCTTGTATATTAACATAATAACTATCTTTCTTCAAAGTATTCACTTGTTTTTTCTTTTTTAGGTAATTTGTGAGTCATGTCTATAAACATGATAACCCGCAAGGCACTCGCTAAGGAAACAGAGAACAACTTGAAGATAGCGCTGTTAGAATTAAAGAAATATAAAGAACATAACAGTCAACTATTGAAGGAACGTGTTGATAGCGAAGAAGAAATTAAGTATGTCAATGATAAAGTATCCCAGCTGAAGGCGCAATTGACGGAACTCCACATTGAACACATGGATATCTTGGACCAACGAGACAGCTACAGGATGAAGTTAGGTCCTACAGTAGCTGTGATGAAACCTACCTTAGACAACTCAGTCGAATTATGGAGTTAGAGGCAAATCTGAATGAAGCCCAAACGACAATTTTATCACAAGAGGAATCAATCCAGACGCTCAACACCACAGCAAACAAGAACCTGTTTTCAGAGGTAATCAACGGTAATGCTATTGTTATTAAGACTGTAAAATGTAAGTGCAACTACAAATCTAAATTGATAACCAAAAGAAAATTCAGGCAATTATCAAAATTAAATAAATTGATAAAGCGACTTGAATCCAGTCACAAGGGGTCAAATAAAGTAAGTAAATTATCACAAATTAACCATGACTTGGTTAAGGAGCAGGAGTCATTGATGTCGAAGCTTGAGGCTAGCAATAAACAATTACTCAATGGTAGATTATTATAGGATCAGCACACACAGGAGCTACAAAAACACATATCAAAACTGACTGCACAGCTCGACAAAATGGCAATAACACACCAGAAAGAAACTCAAGAATACATATTAAAATATGATGAGATTTCTAGAGTTGGTAGAGAGAATCTAGAACAACTACTCTCCATAGCCAACAAAAAATGTTGCTTAAATTGTTCAAAATTAAATAATGATTTAGAAAGTAGTCTAGTACTAGAACAACCTCACAAAATATACAATGACTCCGGGTCTGATGCCTTGTTACAAACAAATCATATATGTTCACTTGACACTCATAGTAATAGCACTGTATTGATGTTTTCTGACCAGTTGGGAGTGGGTTTGGGTAGCTAAATAGATAGTTACACTGACCGTCCATTACAAAACTTTTGCTATCCAGGAGAAAGAATGTCTTCATTAGTTAATAAGTTAAAACATGCAGAATTAAATAAACATTCTACAGTTATTATTATGTATGGTGATAGCTTACTAGTTACTAGGAAAGATATACTAGCTTTATCGGTTATAATGACTGATAGAAGTTCTAAAGTGGGGTGCAATTTTATAGTCTTTGCATTTCCTTATTCCAAGACTTTATCTGATAAAGAAAACAACCAGATAAGTAAATTAAATCTATTATTATATAATAGTACATATCGTCATAATGACAAAATTTTATTCCTTGACACTAATACTTTTATTAAAAGTAATGTTATTTTAAGAAAAGACACCATGTATCTTTCTCGCTCTTTTAAACGACAACTTGCTAAATTATTAGCATTTAATTTATACAGTGACCCAAGTACTGTTAGAGTACATTTTATTGAACCTGACATAATATATGACAATTCTATTATTGACATTCATAATAATAATAATTTAAATTAAATTGTGAGACAATAGAGAACACCTCTAGCTATAATAAGATTACTCGTAACTCACTGACTAATACACTAACATAATAACAAAAATTTGATTAAATTAGTACATCAGAATATTAAAAGTATGATTAATAAAGATTTAGAAATGGAATTGTTTATGAACTGTAATGCTGTTGATATATTTTGCATCACTGAAAATTGGCTAAAAAGCAACCAGTTCATGTTCAATTTCAGTAATCATATAGTAGGAAGCTCGTTTAGCCGGCAGCAAGCAGTACATGGTGGCTCGATGATTTTAATTAATAAGCAACTTAAATTTAAGGAGCGTCATGATATTGTAAGTCTGTCTGTTGAGCGAACTATTGAGGAAGACTGTGTGGAACTGAGGAGATTTATTGTAATAAGTGTATACAGGCCTCCTTCAGCATTGTATGATAGCTTCGAGCGTATTATGGATGAGATATTAAACAAAGTTGCAAAAATAAATAAAAATGTTGTTGTGTGCGGTGACTTTTATGTAAATTTATTGGAGAATAGTAGTCTTAGTACAAAATTGAAAGCGCTATTTCTATCATATAATCTGAAGAACTTATTCTTAGAGCCCACAAGAGTTACCTCCTCTACATCTACTTGCCTAGATAATATATTTACAGATATCATAGTAAGAGACAAGCAAATTATTAGACAGTTAGACTCAGACCAATGTGGACAGCAGATCTCCTTTAATGATGACAGTAAGAATGTTTCTAGGCAAAATATAGTTGTAATACCTAAAACTGCAACTCGTTTCGCTAGGTTTCAAAGTAAACTAATGACTAGCTGGTCACTGTTAGATGATGAAGGTGACCCTAATTTGTTATATAATATCTTTTTCAAAGCGTTTTGTACAGAATTTAATTAGCTTTTCACACCTAGAACGATAACAGTTGGAGGTAATGCAACCTTCTGTGAATGGGCACAACTGGGCTTCACAAAAGTAGAAAGAGATTGTATGAGCTATATGACGAGAGAAACTTTAATTTAAGTGAACAATTTGCAAGAAAGATAAGTCTCTTTACCTGAGTTCAAGGATTAGGAGTAGTGACGATAAAATGAAAAGGACATGGAATATAATAAACAGCGAGACTGGGAAAGTTAAAAGTAAATTTTCTAAATTTAGTTTGAACATTGATAACGACACTATTACATCAGACTCAAAAGTTGCATCGGCGTTTGAAAGTTTTTTTACTGATATCCCCGTTATTACTACTAGATCTTTGGACTCATCAACCAATGCAGCGGAATCTCTTTTAAAAGAAAACATGAGTACAACCTATAGTAACTTTCTTGACATTTCAGTATATAAATTCAAATGATGTTATAAAAGCTTTTAAATCTATAAATATAAAGAAGACTACAGACTTGTGGTGAAATTCCGTTACTATTACCAAGTCCATTATTGCTTTAGCTGCTAACAGATTAGCTTTAATATTTAATAAGTGTATTGACTGTGGTGTATTTCCTGATCTTATGAAAGATAGCAAGGTAATACCTTTGTACAAAGCAGGTAGCACATCAGACCCCACCAACTATAGGCCAATCTCTGTGCTGCCCACATTCAGCAAAATTTTCGAGAAATTAATACTAGACCAACTGCAAAGTTATTTTAATAACAACGAGCTTCTACACTCTAAACAATTTGGTTTTACAAAGGGGCACTCCACGACCGATGCCGGTGTTGAGTTTGTAAAACATATCTTTGATGCCTGGGAGGATTCATTTGATGCTTTAGTTGTCTTCTGTGATTTGTCCAAGGCCTTTGATTGTGTAGAACATGATACATTGATCAGGAAATTACATCACTATTGTGTAAGTAGTTCTGCTCTGCATCTTCTTACTTCATATTTGAGTAACAGGATTCAGAGAGTTGATGTCAACGGGACGCGTTCGCATGGGTCTGTAGTCAACATGGGCGTCCCACAGGGTTCAATCCTCGGTCCTTGTTTATAATCATGACTTAATGCCTCGTTAATGACAAGCACGGGATAGTACTGTTTGCTGATGATACCTCACTTTTATTAAAATTAAAACGACAACAAATTAATATGGACGATGTAAACATTGCTATCTCAAAGGTGGTTCACTGGTTTGAGGTTAACAACCTGCTTTTAAATAGACTTAAAACTAAATGTATTCGATTTTTGATGCCTAACGTCAAACAAGTGAACACCTCAGTAAAGGTTAAGGATGATGTGTTGGATCTTGTGGATAACACCAAATTTTTAGGCATTACACTGGATTCTAAGCTGCAATGGGTACCACATATTAGTAAATTGTCGAATAGACTCAGCTCTGCAGCATACGCAGTCAGGAAAATTCGCCAGTTAACTGACATTGAAACTGCCAGGCTTGTATATCATAGCTATTTTCATAGTATAATGTCATACGGTATTCTCCTGTGGAGAAATGCTGCCGACATTCAGACCATCTTTGTTCTGCAGAACAGAGCTATTCGAGCAATTTATAATTTGGATTATGGGGCTTCGTTAAGGAATAAATTCAAGGAAATAAACATTTAACAGTTGCCTGCCAGTACATTTATTCCAAATTAATATACTTATTCCAAAACAAAGCCTCATACTCAAAGAAAAGTGATATCCACAATTTGAATACTAGAAATAAGAGTAAGCTAGTAGTGGCGGCTACCCGGCTAGTGAAAAAAAAATCTTTTCAAGACCAATGTGTGCGCTTTTACAATAAAGTGCCAAGCAATATACAAAATTTAAGTTTTAATAAATTCAAAAAGGTTATAAAACGTAAACTTTGTCAAAAAGGGTACTATTCAGTGCTAGATTATACATACATACATACATAGACTCACGCCTGTTTCCCGGAGGGTTAGGCAGAGACTAAGGAACGCCATTTGCAACGATCCTGACATACCTCACTTGCTTCACTCACTCCCATCAAGTTTCTCATGCATGCTCTTCTGTTAAGGGTACTTCTGACTTGTCCTTTTTTCAGGATGGCAATCCACACAGACCACTTCTTGGTGTTGAGCTGGATAAGTGGGCTCTTTAAAGGATGGCGACACCGAGAGCGTAATGAAAATAGGGTCTTGGAAAGAATTAAGGTAGAAAATCTACAAGAGAAAGATGTGAAAGATGAGTATAAACGAAGATTGATAGCAAAATTTGAGAGGTTCGATTGCATAAATGATATGGAAGAATTATGGCAGGCCTTTAAAGAAGAGGTAGTATGTGTAGCGTCTGAAGTATGTGGTGTGATCAAGAGAAGGAAAATAGGAAAGGATAAGAATACATGGTGGGACATGGATGTACAATCAGCAGTGTCAGAGAAGAAGAAAGCTTGGTCAGATTGGTTGGCTGCCAGAGCAAATGAAAGAATGGGAAAAGCAACGAGTGTAGACATAGATGAAGCAAGAAAGGAGTTTGTTAGGTCAAAAATAATAGTGAAAGAAATGTCTAAAAGGAAAAAAGAGGAAAAGAAAGATGAGTTTCATAGCAGATTATCTGACGATTTCCAGAGGAACATTGAGTTTTTCTGGAAATCCGTTCGTGCAGTTCGAGGAAGAACTCAATCCTCAGAACACACATCCATCAGAGACGAGAATGGAAAGATAGTAAATGATGAATCGTGCGTGCTGAAGAGATAAAAAGAGTATTTTAAAAGTTTATTTGAAAGATCGGCGATAGAAACACCGATAGCTGAAATGAATGGTAACGATAGCAATGATGAAAGCGTTATTGTTGTGGATGAGATCGTAAAGGCACTGGGAAGTATAAAAGTAGGTAAGGCTGCAGGATATGATAGGATTACAGTCGAAATGTTGAAGGCTGGACAGGGCATCATAGTTGGTCAGTTGCAGCGGTTATATAACTTGTGCTGGAGCACCGGCCGAGTACCTAATGACTGGGCCACAGCTGTAGTTGTGCCTCTTTATAAAGGAAAAGGCTCGCAACAAGTTTGCAAAAACTATAGAGACATGCTTTCTCGGCATTGTTGGCAAATTGTATGCAAAGGTACTTATTGAAAGAGTTATGGAAGTAACCGACAAGAAAATATGGGATGTACAAGCGGGATTCCGAAAGGGTATGGGATGCACGGATCAGGTTTTTTCCTTGCGAAGCATAGCCGAAAAGTTTTTGGCCAAAGGTCAAAAGGTCTATTGCGCATTCGTGGATTTGGAAAAGGCTTACGATAAAGTGGTGAGGAATGAAATGTGGTCGGTGCTGTCAATGAATGGGGTGGACAGCAGCCTCATTCGAGCTCTGAAATCCCTTTATGAGGATTCTAGAGGTTGTGTGAGGATAAACGGGGCATACACTGACTGGTTTACCATCGAGAAAGGTGTTAGACAGGGTACTTTTGAATGCTGCAGATAGAACCATGCACTATATACACAAACAATTTTTGCTTGCGGCATGGTCTCATAGCACAAATATAGGAAAAAAACGGCAAACTGTAAATTTGTAGTTACGTCATAAAATAAAATTTGCGATTCAGAAAAATCTTCGTAACTCAATTCGGGAATCGGACTATTTTCATAGGTAAGTTTCTACGGAACCCTCAGTGCGGCGCGAGCCCGACTCGCACTTGCCCGATTTTTTCGTCTTTCTTATAATAAATTATTTACTTTGGCATCAAATGTGAATGGGTTTTCGAGAATTAGAAATAAAAGAAATAAGAAAGAAATTATTATTATTATTATTGCAATCTAAATGAACCTTCTATTTTTTTGAGCCTGGTTGCAGGAACTACAAATTAGTGACTAAACGAAGCTAAACTAAGTACATCTATATAATAAATAACAAAAAAAATATATCTCAATTCTGAGTTTTCATAGCATTATTATGACAATGTGAAGAATGTTCTCGTAGACTCATATTTCTTTTGAATCTTGGATCGATCAATTCTGGAAGGAGGCAGTTCTTATAAAATCGAATTAAATGCGTTTCCATATTCTCTTTCCAGAATTGATCATCTTTGTTGATAAGTTCATATTTTATTTTTCCAGGGCCCGTCCAAATAGCAAAAACACAAGTTTTTTCCCCTGTAATTCGTAACTGGCCTTGAATTTGGAAATACCATTTATGTTTCGTGTTTATTACTAATTGGCTCGAATTCGAAGCGTATTTCCAAAAATCATTTTTTTTTTTTGTTTTATCGCTTCTTCTGGGTCCATTCCATATGCCGACGACGGGCATTTGATTTCGACAATACCGAGTTCACATTTTCCATCAGGACTTGCACCAAGAAAAGAAATCTCTTCATCAATTGACAACCCACACTGCATGATTTTCGTGTTTAATACTTTTTCAAGGTCACGCAGTGCGGTGTACTCATTATTTTTCCCATGTTTGATGGATGGTACATTGCTCAAATCTCGTCCATACAAAATTTGCTTTACTAATGGTGCACAATTGGAGTTAGGGCGCCGTTTACAGACGGTAGAAAACCATGAAGCTGTGAGCAATTTTCTTCTGGTTTCCAACCATAAGGGACTGGCACTTTGTAAAATTGTGTCTTGCTCTATCTGGACTTTTTCTTCATGACTAATTTCTAGTTTCAACAAGAACTCTTTTTTTGCTACTTCGTAGTCTTTGTCGTCCATGTCCACTTTTTGGCATTCTTCACCATAATGAACATCTCTACTAGCAGTAGGTTTGACGATTTTCTTTTTTTTGACATTTTTTTCTATTCTTTTCAAATTTAATTGTTGGCGATAGCTTTCTAACTTAACTATTTCATGGTTGGCTTCTGTGCCAAAAATATATTTGTGAACAGTACACTGTAATAAACCCGAATTATACGATATCACCGCTGCAGCACAGCGACCAGCATATGATCGTCGTTGCGAAAAATTTACTCTTTTTCCGCCAACAAATTTCGCTACTCTGGCGTTAAAACTCTCCACCAAGTTATTCGTTTCGTTATGTACGAAGCTATAGGCGTGAAACGATAAACGATGAGCCAAATCTTCAACTTTTTGAAAGACTCCATTTAGTTTCAGTTCTGGTACTAAATTTTCAGTACGTTTCTTGATTTCATCGTTACAGAAATACGATGAACATTTTGAATGGTCTCCAAAAATGTGATAAGGACCATTCGTTATATCATTTTTTATATTTTCCATTTTATCAGAAAAGGGAATGTTTTGCTTGACCCAATATTTGACACTACTATCTACGCCCCATCGTATCCGCAAATAATTATCTTTTAATATTTTTCGGGCTCTAATTGGATATGTGGTGTTACTTGATATTGACAAAAGCCCTTTACAGTAGTTTCTGAGCAAATGATTTTTGCACTCGACTTTACCCACAGTCACATCCTCATAAGGCCTGGCATTTCGGAGACTGGCATATGTGCTTGAATCACCGTCTGCGACATATTGATTATAAATAAGGCCATGACTTTCTATAGATTTTTTGAAACCCTCTGTTATAATAACTGCTTCCATCGCAGTAGAAGGCCCCTGGAAATTTTTGAAACACTTGTGTTTCGGTTGTTGTACTCCTTTGGAGAAGGCTCGTGAACAGATGCTACACGTCTTATTTTTAACTCCATAGTAAAGAACTTTTTTCGAAGAAAAACCGATTATAGCACCAACTCCTGAAGACGCATTGTAATTCGTTCCATACGACCGTTTGGACCAACATGCGTCACCCGATACAGGAATCATTGGAATCCCTTTCTCATTCACGCTTCCAATAGACAGAGCATGATTTTTCTCTTCTTTACCAGCCTCTGCCATACAGTGCTGTGCGGTTTTACTCCACCATCGACAAATTAAATCATGTTTTGATTGATATAATCGTGCCGACATAGGTGGTATATTAATATGACTAAGGACTGTATTTAGCTGAGTAACTCCAGCGCCAATAGTCATAATACCGGCTACGGCTTCCTCATTTACATCCATTTTGTTTGTGGCATCTTTTGAAGTTTTTAATACAAAATTTGTGCCACACATTTGACACTTCATATAAAAAGTTGAGTGTAGCCCAGTTTTTTTTTCATTTAAAAGCTGCACAGTACCTAAATTACATTTAAACATGGAACTATGGTTCCCAATTTCTTGAAGCTGTTCCATAAAATAACCTATTTCTACGACTCTTCTTCCTGATATCTGGTACGGTTCGGGTTCCTCATTTTTCTTGTTCTAAAATCAGTACAGAAAAAATGATTTGTTATTTTTAATGCAAAAATAGAAACCGAATAAACAAATCATAATAGAAACTTAAAACTCCGTTATAACTTACTTGACGCATTTCCAAATTATTGTCATCAAAAGTACTGCAACTCGCTTGATCATATTCTTCCGGACATTCTTCGGGTGTATCATTCGCAATAATCGTATAACAACTACTTTCATTCTTTTGCCTGTGAAAAAGGAACATTATGGTAATGAACGTTCATAATTATACATATATTTTAGTAGTAATATGTGTACTTACCATCTTGCTTTTTGTACATTAAGTCTAGTAGCACGAAGTTTCTTACGGGAGCTGTTGCCAAACGTCTTAGGCCTTGGCATCTAAAACAACAATTAAGGTATAAGAGGTACAACTATACATATTCATGTTAGCTGGCTATACTCGTTTACTAGTTACAATAACAGTCGTCAAAGTACATCTTCGGATCACTACATCAAGTAATGAGGTAAGGTCTCATCATAACTAACACAATAAGCCCAAACTCGATACACCTAGCTCCACCCATTTATAATTAGTCACAGAAGCAGTCTTCAAAGTATACCACCAGGTCACTCCATCGAATCCGGAGGTAAGGTCTCATCACAACGAACACAACGAGCCCAAACTCGATACACCTAGCTCCATTCGTTTACTAGTTCCAGTAGCAGTCTTCGAAGTACACCACCAGATCACTCCATCGAATCCGAAGGTAAGGTCTCATCACAACGAACACAACGAGCCCAAACTCGATACACCTAGCTCCATTCGTTTACTAGTTCCAGTAGCAGTCTTCGAAGTACACCACCAGATCACTCCATCGAATCCTGAGGTAAGGTCTCATCATAACAAACACAACGAGCCCAAACTCGATACACCTAGCTCCACTCATTTATAAGTTCCAGTAGCAGTCTTCAAAGTATACCACCAGGTCACTCCATTGAATCCGGAGGTAAGGTCTCATCACAACGAACACAACGAGCCCAAACTCGATACACCTAGCTCCATTCGTTTACTAGTTCCAGTAGCAGTCTTCGAAGTACACCACCAGATCACTCCATCGAATCCTGAGGTAAGGTCTCATCATAACAAACACAACGAGCCCAAACTCGATACACCTAGCTCCACTCATTTATAAGTTCCAGTAGCAGTCTTCAAAGTATACCACCAGGTCACTCCATTGAATCCGGAGGTAAGGTCTCATCACAACGAACACAACGAGCCCAAACTCGATACACCTAGCTCCATTCGTTTACTAGTTCCAGTAGCAGTCTTCGAAATACACTACCAGGTCACTCCATCGAATCCTGAGGTAAGGTCTCATCATAACGAACACAACGAGCCCAAACTCGATACACCTAGCTCCATTCATTTACTAGTTCCAGTAGCAGTCTTCGAAGTACACTACCAGGTCACTCCATCGAATCCTGAGGTAAGGTCTCATCACAACGAACACAACGAGCCCAAACTCGATACACCTAGCTCCATTCGTTTATCAGTTCCAGCAGCAGTCTTTAAGGTGCACCTTCAGATCGCTCCATCATGTCCTTAGGTAAGATCTCATCATAACTAACACAACAAGCCCAAACTCGATACACCTAGCTCCACTCATTTATTAGTTCCAGTAGCAGTCCTCAAAGTATACCACCAGGTCACTCCATTGAATCCGGAGGTAAGGTCTCATCACAACGAACACAACGAGCCCAAACTCGATACACCTAGCTCCATTCGTTTACTAGTTCCAGTAGCAGTCTTCAAAGTATACCACCAGGTCACTCCATTGAATCCGGAGGTAAGGTCTTATCACAACGAACACAACGAGCCCACACTCGATACACCTAGCTCCATTCGTTTACTAGTTCCAGTAGCAGTCTTCGAAGTACACCACCAGGTCACTCCATCGAATCCGGATCACAACGAACACAACGAGCCCAAACTCGGCACACCTAGCTCCACTTGTTTAATAGTTCCAGTAGCAGTCTTGGAGGTACACCATCAGGTCTCTCCATCAAGACCCGAGGTAAGGTCTCATCATTACTAACACACCCAGCCTAAACTAGGTACACCTAACTCCACTCGTATATTGGTGCCAGTAGCAATCTTCAAAGTATACCACCAGGAAGTCTTTGAAGTACACCTTCAGGTCGCTCCATCAATTTCGAAATGGAATGTTTTATAATAAGGATTATTCAAAATTATGAAACTAAAAAAAATCTTACCTTGTTGGTCCGTAGTCCGCACAAAGCACGTAAAGTATCAACTTAGGTATGTCAAATATTTTGTATTCCTACAGCGATCTTATTCCACACGAGCGGCTGATAACAAGCGACACAGCGTCCACTCACGACGGCGGCCGAGCGCAGACTAATATTTTTATTTCTATTTTTTATGCAATAACTCAAGACATTGACCAGTAAAATAACCCTTAAATTCAAGCAATTAAGATTCACTCGATAGAGATAAATTTGTTGAAAAACTAAAATTGATTTGATTTTTTTTCTGAGAGTAAATGGAACATTTTGGTAGTTCTTTCTTATACCTTTTTGAGTTGATCATGCCTCCTTACATAAAATATTTTTAAATAAACAAATTTATGTTATTAAATGGAAGAAAAATGCACCTAAACTCAATACGATATCGTCAATTTTGTGTGAAGAGGTACCGGAAATGATTTTTTACAGTATTATTTACCTAATTTTTCGAATAAAAAATTAATACCATTTGAAGATGAAGGAGAAATCTATCTATGTAAATAATTATTTACATTTAGTTTAGTTTAGTTCTGCAGCAAAATGTACCAAAAAATTACCTATTTTGCTCAGATTTGTAAACGCGTCCTTAATTGAATTTGAATTACGACGGGTTAATGACTTCGCCTGAATCGATATTCTCGTACTAAAACACATCTAAGTTTTGACAGTAGGCGTCAAAAGACATCATAAGTAATGATAAGGAAAGTACATGGTACTTGCAAATGCCGGTCTCGGGCTAAATCGAGAACTCATTAGCAAGTCGAATAACAAGATCGCAAGTCATTGCATGGCGCGAGTTAGCGCGTCGGCGGCGGCAGCGCGTCAGAACGAAGGGGGCCGTGGGGTTAATTCATCTACTATAGTTTCAATTCAATGTCCCCTTACTCTTGTGTGAGGAATGACTCATTACGCTTCTTGTGCCTTTAGGCTTCCCATTAATTAATCCATGTATGAAATATTAAGGTTCTCTAGGCGCCGAGCCATTGTTGGCAACATTATTATACTTACTGAAAGTCGTGCTCGCCTCTAAAGGCGACTACCCTTTTATTAGAAACGCTATTACATTAGGTATATCTTTATAGTACTGCATTATAATGGACTGAGAAAACATTTATTGTTAGAAGTAATACTAGCCTTGAATACAAGCTACGTTATTTTATTGTTATTATGAAAATATTAAAAAAAAAAACACTTTGTCAGTTTTTGGTCTTTCTGATAAATTATATATTAATTTTTACTGTACTTAATTTGATTAGGGCTTAATTAAGTTTCACAACATGTGCAAACAATATTTTTAATTCGATGTTTCGTTTTGGTCGTATATGTGCTGACATAAACTGAATCGTTAATGGTATCGATATAGTTTGTAGGTTACAAAAACAGATCTTTTGAGCACAGGTGATTCTATCTATTCCAATATCGGCTATAATTATTTTGATATCGTTTGGTCGTTATGTTCCATTTATTTCGTACGGGCTTTGTTAAGCCAAACACATGCCTGCAAAGTTGTTTACTTGCATACTACTTTATTACTGCCTTAACTTTGCCAAGATTGTTTGGATTTTTCGAATAGGGAAGTTTCCTGCAAGTGAAATAAATAATACAAGTATTTTTATCTAGTTAAACATGTCAAAATAATAGTAGTTTCATTCATTAACTAATGTTAAAACTTTATTTAAAATTTTTATGGTCAATTTATTGATAATCTGCCGCCAAGTAGAGCAAAAAAGTGGCACGCCCGTACCATCCTTTTCTCGAAGCAATTCAGGCCATTTTCTACCCCCTATAACATCGTTGTGGATAAAACTAGAAGCCTGATTTTTTGGTAACCAAGCAGGAATTATATAAACATGGTGTATTTCAAATTTCATTCAATATGAACCAATAGTTTAGGAATTACAACCAGTAAAATTTCTTAATTTTGTCACTCACTGAACGATCATCAAAAGTATTAGGCACTTCTACGAGTAGCAGACATAGAAGCTTCAAATTTAGAATACAATTATTGTTTAGTATATGAATCAAGGAAAAATTAAAATATTTTTCAATTCTGTACAGCTTTAGAGATACATCAACTGTATTCATAACTTTGTAATCTCATATAAATATATAGGAATACAAAACTACATTTGCAGTTAGGGCTTTAATTTAAAAAAATCGTTGTTGGTGTACAAGAAGTGGAAGGTACCGGAAAGGACAAAAGTAAGACTATCAACAAAAAGAAATGAGATCCCATAAAAACAATACTTGTCAAAAATACCAAGTCTCGCGACCGTAAAAAGTTATGAGATCCATGTAATACCAAGCCGGTTAATTAAAAATCTTTAATTGTTTTTATGGGATAAGTAATCTACTTGACAGCAAAACACTATGACGTCACTACGTCGTATTTTATATAAAACTCTTGACAAAGGTCGTTTTTGACATTTCATTAAACTCAAACTCAAATATGTTTATTTCCATAAAAATGTTTAATTTTTTGGACACGTCAGAAAGTCATACAAATTAAGAAATAAAAAAGTAACTTTAAATACATATTAACATAGTTGAGCATTGAAAAAAAATGCCTGTTCAGAAAGTAGAGCCTCGTGAGAAGAATCAGGCAAGAAACTCCGGGCCACTCTTTTCTTCGTCTTGATTCTATACAATATAAAAACTTAGTAACTATATTGAATTTTTCATAGGTATATGAGCTGGTGTGTCTATAATGTTGTTGTCAATTAATAAGGTTTCTTTAATAATAATATAAAAGTACTAAACTAGCATAATATAGACACAATAACTCACATGAAACTGAACACTAATCAAACATAAGTAGCCTGTGGGACCGAGCAAATTAATCCCAAGCATTTTTGTCTTTAATATAATCTAGCCTCCAATCTGGTCAGAGAACGTCCGCCTAGGTCTTTCCCTTTGTCCTGTTCCATTCACACTTGCCTTATATATCTTCTTTGTCAGTCTATCGTCATCCATCCTCTCCATGTGTCCAAACCATCTTAACATGCCTTTTTCAATACTTGTCACTACATCTTCTTTTACCCCACACCACTCTCGTATCGCACAATTCTTTACTCTGTCGGTCAAAGACACACCACACATACTTCTCAGTGCTCTCATTTCTACAGCATTTATTTTACTTTCAAATCTCTTCTGCTATACCCAACTTTCACTACCATACATAAGGGTAGGCACTAACACACCTCTATGTACAGCCAAACGTGCCTTTTTGGACACGTTTTGACTGTTCATAAACGCTTTCAGAGCTCCATTCACACTATTACCTGCATTAACTCTCCTTACAATATCTTCTTCATTCTTACCATCTCTTGTAAACAACGTACCTACGTAAACAAACTCATTCACTTGTTCCACTCGCTGTCCATCGATCAAAACATTACAAGCCGTAACGCATTCCTCCTTTTCAAAAACCATAACTTTCGTTTTTCTTACATTCACTTTCATTCCTTTCCTCTCTAACGCAACATGCATGATTGCTACCATCTCCTGCAACTCCTCCGCTGAAGATGCAAGTATAACCTGATCATCAGCATAAAGGAGGCATTTGACGAGTAACCCATTCATCCTTAATCCGCAGTCACTATGTTTTAAATCTTGCAAACAACTGTCCATGAAGAGGTTAAACAGCCACGGCCACGCTACACATCCCTGTCTAACACCTTTCTCGATGGTAAACCAGTCAGTGTATGCCCCGTTTATCCTCACACAACCTCTAGAATCCTCATAAAGGGATTTCAGAGCTCGAATGAGGCTGCTGTCCACCCCATTCATTGACAGCACCGACCACATTTCATTCCTCACCACTTTATCGTAAGCCTTTTCCAAATCCACGAATGCGCAATAGACCTTTTGACCTTTGGCCAAAAACTTTTCGGCTATGCTTCGCAAGGAAAAAACCTGATCCGTGCATCCCATACCCTTTCGGAATCCCGCTTGTACATCCCATATTTTCTTGTCGGTTACTTCCATAACTCTTTCAATAAGTACCTTTGCATACAATTTGCCAACAATGCCGAGAAAGCATGTCTCTATAGTTTTTGCAAACTTGTTGCGAGCCTTTTCCTTTATAAAGAGGCACAACTACAGCTGTGGCCCAGTCATTAGGTACTCGGCCGGTGCTCCAGCACAAGTTATATAACCGCTGCAACTGACCAACTATGATGCCCTGTCCAGCCTTCAACATTTCGACTGTAATCCTATCATATCCTGCAGCCTTACCTACTTTTATACTTCCCAGTGCCTTTACGATCTCATCCACAACAATAACGCTTTCATCATTGCTATCGTTACCATTCATTTCAGCTATCGGTGTTTCTATCGCCGATCTTTCAAATAAACTTTTAAAATACTCTTTTTATCTCTTCAGCACGCACGATTCATCATTTACTATCTTTCCATTCTCGTCTCTGATGGATGTGTGTTCTGAGGATTGAGTTCTTCCTCGAACTGCACGAACGGATTTCCAGAAAAACTCAATGTTCCTCTGGAAATCGTCAGATAATCTGCTATGAAACTCATCTTTCTTTTCCTCTTTTTTCCTTTTAGACATTTCTTTCACTATTATTTTTGACCTAACAAACTCCTTTCTTGCTTCATCTATGTCTACACTCGTTGCTTTTCCCATTCTTTCATTTGCTCTGGCAGCCAACCAATCTGACCAAGCTTTCTTCTTCTCTGACACTGCTGATTGTACATCCATGTCCCACCATGTATTCTTATCCTTTCGTATTTTCCTTCTCTTGATCACACCACATACTTCAGACGCTACACATACTACCTCTTCTTTAAAGGCCTGCCATAATTCTTCCATATCATTTATGCAATCGAACCTCTCAAATTTTGCTATCAATCTTCGTTTATACTCATCTTTCACATCTTTCTCTTGTAGATTTTCTACCTTAATTCTTTCCAAGACCCTATTTTCATTACGCTCTCGGTGTCGCCATCCTTTAAAGAGCCCACTTATCCAGCTCAACACCAAGAAGTGGTCTGTGTGGATTGCCATCCTGAAAAAAGGACAAGTCAGAAGTACCCTTAACAGAAGAGCATGCATGAGAAACTTGATGGGAGTGAGTGAAGCAAGTGAGGTATGTCAGGATCGTTGCAAATGGCGTTCCTTAGTCTCTGCCTAACCCTCCGGGAAACAGGCGTGAGTCTATGTATGTATGTATGTATAATCTAGCACTGAATAGTACCCTTTTTGACAAAGTTTACGTTTTATAACCTTTTTGAATTTATTAAAACTTAAATTTTGTATATTGCTTGGCACTTTATTGTAAAAGCGCACACATTGGTCTTGAAAAGATTTTTTTTTCACTAGCCGGGTAGCCGCCACTACTAGCTTACTCTTATTTCTAGTATTCAAATTGTGGATATCACTTTTCTTTGAGTATGAGGCTTTGTTTTGGAATAAGTATATTAATTTGGAATAAATGTACTGGCAGGCAACTGTTAAATGTTTATTTCCTTGAATTTATTCCTTAACGAAGCCCCATAATCCAAATTATAAATTGCTCGAATAGCTCTGTTCTGCAGAACAAAGATGGTCTGAATGTCGGCAGCATTTCTCCACAGGAGAATACCGTATGACATTATACTATGAAAATAGCTATGATATACAAGCCTGGCAGTTTCAATGTCAGTTAACTGGCGAATTTTCCTGACTGCGTATGCTGCAGAGCTGAGTCTATTCGACAATTTACTAATATGTGGTACCCATTGCAGCTTAGAATCCAGTGTAATGCCTAAAAATTTGGTGTTATCCACAAGATCCAACACATCATCCTTAACCTTTACTGAGGTGTTCACTTGTTTGACGTTAGGCATCAAAAATCGAATACATTTAGTTTTAAGTCTATTTAAAAGCAGGTTGTTAACCTCAAACCAGTGAACCACCTTTGAGATAGCAATGTTTACATCGTCCATATTAATTTGTTGTCGTTTTAATTTTAATAAAAGTGAGGTATCATCAGCAAACAGTACTATCCCGTGCTTGTCATTAACGAGGCATTAAGTCATGATTATAAACAAGGACCGAGGATTGAACCCTGTGGGACGCCCATGTTGACTACAGACCCATGCGAACGCGTCCCGTTGACATCAACTCTCTGAATCCTGTTACTCAAATATGAAGTAAGAAGATGCAGAGCAGAACTACTTACACAATAGTGATGTAATTTCCTGATCAATGTATCATGTTCTACACAATCAAAGGCCTTGGACAAATCACAGAAGACAACTAAAGCATCAAATGAATCCTCCCAGGCATCAAAGATATGTTTTACAAACTCAACACCGGCATCGGTCGTGGAGTGCCCCTTTGTAAAACCAAATTGTTTAGAGTGTAGAAGCTCGTTGTTATTAAAATAACTTTGCAGTTGGTCTAGTATTAATTTCTCGAAAATTTTGCTGAATGTGGGCAGCACAGAGATTGGCCTATAGTTGGTGGGGTCTGATGTGCTACCTGCTTTGTACAAAGGTATTACCTTGCTATCTTTCATAAGATCAGGAAATACACCACAGTCAATACACTTATTAAATATTAAAGCTAATCTGTTAGCAGCTAAAGCAATAATGGACTTGGTAATAGTAACGGAATTTCACCACAAGTCTGTAGTCTTCTTTATATTTATAGATTTAAAAGCTTTTATAACATCATTTGAATTTATATACTGAAATGTCAAGAAAGTTACTATAGGTTGTACTCATGTTTTCTTTTAAAAGAGATTCCGCTGCATTGGTTGATGAGTCCAAAGATCTAGTAGTAATAACGGGGATATCAGTAAAAAAACTTTCAAACGCCGATGCAACTTTTGAGTCTGATGTAATAGTGTCGTTATCAATGTTCAAACTAAATTTAGAAAATTTACTTTTAACTTTCCCAGTCTCGCTGTTTATTATATTCCATGTCCTTTTCATTTTATCGTCACTACTCCTAATCCTTGAACTCAGGTAAAGAGACTTATCTTTCTTGCAAATTGTTCACTTAAATTAAAGTTTCTCTCGTCATATAGCTCATACAATCTCTTTCTACTTTTGTGAAGCCCAGTTGTGCCCATTCACAGAAGGTTGCATTACCTCCAACTGTTATCGTTCTAGGTGTGAAAAGCTAATTAAATTCTGTACAAAACGCTTTGAAAAAGATATTATATAACAAATTAGGGTCACCTTCATCATCTAACAGTGACCAGCTAGTCATTAGTTTACTTTGAAACCTAGCGAAACGAGTTGCAGTTTTAGGTATTACAACTATATTTTGCCTAGAAACATTCTTACTGTCATCATTAAAGGAGATCTGCTGTCCACATTGGTCTGAGTCTAACTGTCTAATAATTTGCTTGTCTCTTACTATGATATCTGTAAATATATTATCTAGGCAAGTAGATGTAGAGGAGGTAACTCTTGTGGGCTCTAAGAATAAGTTCTTCAGATTATATGATAGAAATAGCGCTTTCAATTTTGTACTAAGACTACTATTCTCCAATAAATTTACATAAAAGTCACCGCACACAACAACATTTTTATTTATTTTTGCAACTTTGTTTAATATCTCATCCATAATACGCTCGAAGCTATCATACAATGCTGAAGGAGGCCTGTATACACTTATTACAATAAATCTCCTCAGTTCCACACAGTCTTCCTCAATAGTTCGCTCAACAGACAGACTTACAATATCATGACGCTCCTTAAATTTAAGTTGCTTATTAATTAAAATCATCGAGCCACCATGTACTGCTTGCTGCCGGCTAAACGAGCTTCCTACTATATGATTACTGAAATTGAACATGAACTGGTTGCTTTTTAGCCAATTTTCAGTGATGCAAAATATATCAACAGCATTACAGTTCATAAACAATTCCATTTCTAAATCTTTATTAATCATACTTTTAATATTCTGATGTACTAATTTAATCAAATTTTTGTTATTATGTTAGTGTATTAGTCAGTGAGTTACGAGTAATCTTATTATAGCTAGAGGTGTTCTCTATTGTCTCACAATTTAATTTAAATTATTATTATTATGAATGTCAATAATAGAATTGTCATATAATTATTATGTCAGGTTCAATAAAATGTACTCTAACAGTACTTGGGTCACTGTATAAATTAAATGCTAATAATTTAGCAAGTTGTCGTTTAAAAGAGCGAGAAAGATACATGGTGTCTTTTCTTAAAATAACATTACTTTTAATAAAAGTATTAGTGTCAAGGAATAAAATTTTGTCATTATGACGATATGTACTATTATATAATAATAGATTTAATTTACTTATCTGGTTGTTTTCTTTATCAGATAAAGTCTTGGAATAAGGAAATGCAAAGACTATAAAATTGCACCCCACTTTAGAACTTCTATCAGTCATTATAACCGATAAAGCTAGTATATCTTTCCTAGTAACTAGTAAGCTATCACCATACATAATAATAACTGTAGAATGTTTATTTAATTCTGCATGTTTTAACTTATTAACTAATGAAGACATTCTTTCTCCTGGATAGCAAAAGTTTTGTAATGGACGGTCAGTGTAACTATCTATTTAGCTACCCAAACCCACTCCCAACTGGTCAGAAAACATCAATACAGTGCTATTACTATGAGTGTCAAGTGAACATATATGATTTGTTTGTAACAAGGCATCAGACCCGGAGTCATTGTATATTTTGTGAGGTTGTTCTAGTACTAGACTACTTTCTAAATCATTATTTAATTTTGAACAATTTAAGCAACATTTTTTGTTGGCTATGGAGAGTAGTTGTTCTAGATTCTCTCTACCAACTCTAGAAATCTCATCATATTTTAATATGTATTCTTGAGTTTCTTTCTGGTGTGTTATTGCCATTTTGTCGAGCTGTGCAGTCAGTTTTGATATGTGTTTTTGTAGCTCCTGTGTGTGCTGATCCTATAATAATCTACCATTGAGTAATTGTTTATTGCTAGCCTCAAGCTTCGACATCAATGACTCCTGCTCCTTAACCAAGTCATGGTTAATTTGTGATAATTTACTTACTTTATTTGACCCCTTGTGACTGGATTCAAGTCGCTTTATCAATTTATTTAATTTTGATAATTGCCTGAATTTTCTTTTGGTTATCAATTTAGATTTGTAGTTGCACTTACATTTTACAGTCTTAATAACAATAGCATTACCGTTGATTACCTCTGAAAACAGGTTCTTGTTTGCTGTGGTGTTGAGCGTCTGGATTGATTCCTCTTGTGATAAAATTGTCGTTTGGGCTTCATTCAGATTTGCCTCTAACTCCATAATTCGACTGAGTTGTCTAAGGTAGGTTTCATCACAGCTACTGTAGGACCTAACTTCATCCTGTAGCTGTCTCGTTGGTCCAAGATATCCATGTGTTCAATGTGGAGTTCCGTCAATTGCGCCTTCAGCTGGGATACTTTATCATTGACATACTTAATTTCTTCTTCGCTATCAACACGTTCCTTCAATAGTTGACTGTTATGTTCTTTATATTTCTTTAATTCTAACAGCGCTATCTTCAAGTTGTTCTCTGTTTCCTTAGCGAGTGCCTTGCGGGTTATCATGTTTATAGACATGACTCACAAATTACCTAAAAAAGAAAAAACAAGTGAATACTTTGAAGAAAGATAGTTATTATGTTAATATACAAGGGTACATATAAATAATTAGTACCAAATAAAAGAGATAAAAAAGTTATGAGAAATAGAGATTGATGTAGGTATGTTGAAAATAAGTTATGAAAATTGGAAGAAAGGTGTAAGAACGGTAATTTGGCTATTAAACTAAATAATGGTTCAGATTAATAGGGTTTGTTGAACAACTCTTATATCAGTATCAAGTAGGTAGGATAATCCTTGCTGATGGTTGTACTAAATAACTAAATCTAGGTACCTAAATATATAAGATGGTTGTACTTAACAACTAAATCTAGGCAGACAATCAATAAATAATTATAATGTTGTATACTTAATTAATAAATAAACACATATATATTATGTATATAAATGTGAAGTGTAAGTGTAGTTTGTGCTTGTATGGGGCATTCGTTCAGTCCTCGATTTTGCTTCCACTTTTGTCAAGCAAAAAGAGACAGAAACTGTGCCAGTGTGTAATGGACGAAGGTCACGTTCAGTGAGCTGAGTAAATATGTGCTGAGGAGTGTAAGTTAATAAATAAAATACCCCCCGGGTTTAAGGATGATGATTTGAATTCCGTCCGTTGCCACTGGGTAGTTGATCTGTCCGCCAAAAACTGTCTGCAGCGAGGTTTCAAACAGCAAACTCAATGTATGTCCCACTTCTATTACTATTACACACGATATTAATGAAACATAAGCGTTTAGTATTGATTTAAACTCAAAAAGTGCTTGATTTGACTAGTTGGAAACAATCCTATTCAAAACGCTTACGGCCCGTACGGCGTACTTGCCAGTAGGCTACCTTAACCATTGCACCATATTCATTTGAAATTCAAATGCACAAATAAACCAAAACAAAAACCATAACCTACCGATAAATGGTAATGAAATTTTTAAAATTAATTAACCTGCAATCTTATAATAATATTTGTTAATGTTCGATCGTAGACATTTATAAAGTCAATATAATAAATTACGCGGACATTTCGCAGCAAAATAATTAAATGAAATGTTATGTATATCCAGAAGTTCATTCCACTTACACCGTATTTATTATAAAAAATGTCGCCGAATTTCCCTAAAGAGAAAATCGACAACATTTTACTACCATTGCAACAGACACTATAGCTCATTCTTTCTGCTGATAAAGAGTTTTATGTCTTTAACATTACTAAGAATTTGCCAAGGAACAAAGACATTATTCTACACACAACTTACGTTGGTACCTTACAAACAACAAACAAGGGCATATTACATATGTCCAAAGTTTGAATTACCAGGTGCCACGCAACTCATGAATTATAAAGTATTGACAGCCGGACACACGTAGGTCGGATGTTTGCCTATCGTACACTACATACATTTTTGAACAACTCTAAATTAGAAACTATTACGATAGTTATACTATATCCTAATATAACTTCGTTACAACATCAATGTGCCTTGAGAGTTTACTAGCATGTGAAGTGTATTTAAATATCCGTAAAAGCGATGGCTTTTACGGATATTTAAATACACATCGCTGTATGCATAAACAAGTAGGAAAATAGGTAAAGGCCTATTTGATGCGATACTAAAAGCTATCAGGGTTTCTAATAAAAGGCCTTGTCAGGCTCCCGGAACATAATGTATCCTTAGTAATATGCATAGTTATGAAGGTTCCTTTGAACCTAGCTGAATCATAGGTATTTCAAACGTCGAGCTTTCCATGGCGCTTTACATTCCAAATCAATTTACTTTAAGTAAGCGCAAAATGTTTTTTAAACTAACAAACAAACAAGCATATGAAAACGTTGCTACATGTCGAATACGTCCATACATCAATTTCGGCGAGCCTACAAGTCGCCGTCAATCATGAAGTGGCAGATGCCGTTTGCACCGTACATTTGAATATGGAATGTTTTTCCGCCACACTGTACCAAACAGACTCGATGCGAGTCGGCTGACGTGGAGGACGACGTGCATGAGTCTGAAACATGCAGTATATCACACAATTATTTTATTTTTATATTAATTATCTTCTCCTTTAATAACGTCTATAAATGATAGAAGTCTATAATTTGCACATGTATGAAAAGAAAATGTAATAAGTAATCAAATAAAGAATGTAATTTCAATTAAAACTTGAATATCTCACTTTCACGACATGCAACTGTGAGTTTACGTAATCTCCGCAGAACAGTCCAAAAAGAAAACTCTCTGAGTTATTAAAGATCCTACCTAGTTAATAAAATGGAGAATTGTAGGAACAATTTTCAAGAGTTTACATTAACATAGAAATTGTAAACTGAAACTGTAGTAGCTCAACCTTACACATACATACATACATATCGTCACGCCTTTTATCCCCGAAGGGGTAGGCAGAGGTGTATTTCTACACCCACTTTTCGCCAGATATACTTTAGTCCCACGTAATAGGGGGCGAGCCTATTGCCGTACCGGGCACATTTCCAGACTCCGTGCTGCTACTGAGAATTTCGTGACAGAAAAACCCAATAACACTGCCCGGCCCAGGAATCGAACCCGGGACCTCCCGATCCCACGCGCACATTTATGCCGCGAGACCAACGAGGCAGTCGTATAGGGTTTGATGTCGAGTTTTCCGTCTCTATGCAAAGATGGTATTTGCATCGTGTTTTCCCTTAGTCGCCTCTTACGACACCCACGGGAAGATAGGGGGTGGTGACACTTGTATTCTATGCCGTCAACCACACGGCCAACCTTCAAAATGTAAATAAAGCTTCTTGGACGACGACAAGTCAACGTACCCTTGCAACACTTGAGGTGGAATAAACTTGCTATGAAATACACGTCTAATGAGAATACAACAATTATAAACCCGACATGTGAGTGACGTACGTCATAATCTCCTCGCTTGTATAAAGCGCTGACAAAAACATACACACACACTCACTCACCAAACAGTACACACTATGGCCACTGAGATACTGAATATGTATTTAATACTTTAATAGAGTTTCAACTTGTCGAGTACTTATTAGAAAAGTGAAAGCATTTCTTCGAGCAGAAGCAAACAAAATTTTATGTTAAATCACGTTTTCAGCACCACTGGAAGAGGAAATCGTTTTATTGGTGAAATAATTTCTATCTTTACCGATTAAAAGAGAGAAAAGATAGAGAATCTTTTTATTTCATCGTAATGTAGCAAATCGCTCCATATCTATGTTAAGTTAACGGTAGAATATGGACTAACCGAAAAGTGTAGAGGCGCTCAACACTAAGTGGGAATCTAATCTTGTGGTGTCGGCCACCGCAACGATCTAAATAATCAGAAACAGTAACGGACCAAATAGGCAGCTCAGTTGATAATTCTGGGCGCAAACCTAATTCACTGCTACAATAGGCTCGTTGACCAAAAAAAAAATTATAAGTCTGTCCTTTAGATTATTCAAAAATAAGCGATACGTATTTTTTATTTGTAAATTAAACCAAAAATGACCAAGATAGAGCTCATTAAAGTTACGTATAACGTCACGCCGTGCTTCATTTTTTAGCACTAGATGACGTCACACGTAACTTTAACGGGCTATATCTTTGTTATTTTTTATTTAATCGAAAAAAGAAAAAATACGTGTCGAATATTTTTTTATAATCTAAAATACGGACTAAATAAAATGTTATTACATATTTTGACCCTGGAAACTACCCTTTTATCCTTTACGATAGTTTCCCATTCCATTTACTATTTTTATTTGTATGGAAAAGTCATATAAAACATGCCGCTCATGTTCTTAAGCTCGTTTACGGCTTCAGATTATCCATTTGAATTCCGTCTTATTACGTAACTAGAGGACGCCAGCAGCTACGCCTGCATTTTTTTTTAATTTACTCGTTTTGGCCGATCCCGTGGGAATTTCGGGAAATCCCTTCTTAGTGCACCCCTACAGTCCCCAAGGAACATACATGCCAAATTTCAGTCTGCGCCCAATAGTTTCGGCTGTAGCGTGTCTGTCAATCAGTCAGTAACGCAAGGATTTTATATATTAAGATAAAAATGACACAATGAATGAAGCTACGTAAAGTACGCAGCGATAGCCTAGTGGAGATACCAACAGACTACCATGCAGAGGGTATCGGGTTCGAATCCACGGCGCGCACCAATGACTTTTCAGAGTTATGTGCGTATTGAATTGTTAATTATCGCTTGTCCCGTGCCTCGGAGAGCACGATAAGCCGTCGGTCCCGGTTGTCATGAAGATCTTTGACAATCGTTACAGGGCGTTAGTACCTTCCAAAATAAACTGGCACTAGTCTAAACTATGGAATATCGCTATCCCTTCGGGTTGCGGAGGTCAGACAGGCAGTCGCTCCGTGGAAAAGCTAATATTCAGCCAAATCCGGTTAGACTAGTAAGCGGACCGCAGATTGAAACTGGGATAACGCTAAGAGGATGAATGAATGAAGCTACGTTGCTTGCCTGTACGTTTATGTGAAATGTTTTGAGAATTTTAATTTAAGATATTCTTTTCTTTTAGATACTCTAGATGAATAAGTAGACAAGCGTTCATGTTATATTCTCATTTAAATTTTCTTTTAGGATTAGACGATTCTCTTATTTTAATTATCATGGCTCTGCTCCAAAATACCTTTTCTATATTTTAATAAGAGCCATTCGAAACATGCTCGTCAGCGTGTAATATGCTCAGTGATATTAAATATTGGTGTAATTACCCTAACAACGCCGTCCAAAATACGTCTTAGGTATTCATAGCTAAAACGTATTAATAATTCACCGAGGATTAAAATGTCTCGTTCATATTAATTAAAAGTTAATCTAATTTACGCAGATTTCGACTTGGTGTCTTTTACCTATTTATTTTTTCTAATATAGAACAGTAAATATTAAATTAGGCGTAGATTTTGGATGACTTTCAGCAGTCTGATCAAAGCTGATTAAGGCGATAATCGTCTAGAACCTAGCTTATCTAATCTCGAAAAATAATTATTCCTAAGGCACTACATTTACCGTATTTACGCAGCGGACTTCGTTATTCGCGTTGTTGTCCGTGTGGTGACGGATTCAGAATACTGAATGTCACCACCCCATATCATCCCATGGGTGTCGTAAGAGCAGACAAAGGGAGCATACTATGCAGAGAACAGCACTGTAAGAGAAGGAAAACTTGATACAAATCCTATACCAACCCGTTTGGCCAGCGTGATATAGTAGGCCAATTCTTCCTTTCAAAGGAGAGGCTTCATCCAGCAGTGGACTGTTAAAGGCTGATGATGATGATGTTTATACATGTCTAGATATAATTATAATCCCCTCCTTGGGATCTCCACCTTGTCGTGGTGGGGGGGGCTCAGTAACTGTGGGTTTGAGGTACACCCACCGTGAAACTAAGCGGGATCCCGGGAGGGGACGCTCCACGTGGGCTTGGGTGAGGCCTGCGTAGGATGCGTCCAAAGTGCGGGTGCGGGGGACAGTTCTGTCTGTCCCTCACAGTCGGGTGCGGTCGCGGGAGGAGAGGCGTGTCGGCGCGTTGCGTTGCCGCACGCCCTATCTTCCGCGACCAAATGGGGTGCACCATTGTTACGTCGCGGTGGGGCCGCAGAGGAAGAGGAGATGCGGTGTTGCGTTGCCGTCCTCTCTATCCTCTGCGGCCGCTGGGTGTTTTGGCGGCGGAGCCCAACACCTTCATCCGCTGCCAAGGGGGTTTTGTTCGGGGCCCGCCTGACCATCTGGCGGGCTAATACCTGTCGGGGGGTAGCGTCGAAAGCTTATGCGATACCTTACCCTCCGACACAAGGGTACATGAGAAAATTAAAAAAAAAAGATATAATTATAACACTCACACTGGATTATCCTTTGATATACAAAGGATAATCCAGTGGCGGTCCATTACGGAATAAAAATGCTTATTCCAATAGCCATAAGAGCTATCTTTAGAAATACTATTAACCTGAACGCCTATGTTAACAACCATTTTATAATAACAAAATTATTTGCTCTACGGACGTCAATATTACATAATTAGTTATAACTGTATGTTATATGTGTATTTTAACATTATGGACGATGGTCTGAGCTGTTTTGTAGATATCGGCCACAAGTTCTTGTTTACCAAATAACAAGCTCATAGTACCTAATCTCTGTTATTATGAAGCACCTATTGAATACATAGTGATCTGATTAAAGTACCTTTCTCAAAAGCTTACAATTTAAAAGTTTGTGTGTGAAAGTTTGAATATCCCCTGATTCTGCGGGATTAGACTTTTGGTATAAGCTCTTTGTAGATTAACCGGCGATGAGTGTTCATTGTAATAGGTACCCAAAATGTGATGAATAAATCAATGATATTGTTGATCCACAATACGATCAACCAGATAGTAAGTGTTAGCCATGGCTCAGAGCCGTGTGTGATATAGGTGTCATCTAAGCGTAAGTAAAATAATTAACGTAAAACACCACAAGCCTTTATTTATCTCACCTCATTTCCTCTATCCATAATTTTGCATGAAACTAGTAGGTACTGCTCGTATCAATCCAGCCCATATCTAGGTACCTACATACAATTTTTTTTAACTAATCTCTAAGCAATACTCAATAAAATTCATGATGTTGAATTGAGGATAACTTAGAGACTGGTTTTAGTATTCAATAAAACTGATCCAATATTGGGCACGGGCCTCTTCTTACTGTGTAAAGAGAAACACCATAGTCACCAGTCGCCACATTATCCAAGTGTGGATTGGCAGCAACACATGTCCTTCGAGAATTTTATGGCGAACTCTCAGACATGCAGGACGCCTTACTCCGTCTGTTTATACGATAAGTTTCTCTAATACGCGATGTATTTTCGAACGTTGTTAATTCATCCATCCATTTAAAATAATTTCTGTCAGAATACAAGCGTTCCATATTGAAATCAATAAAGTAACCAAAATATTTTATGTTTAACTGAAATTATTGGTATTGTTATATACAGTAGATAAAATATAAATTGATACTTTCAGTTCGGTTTAGAAGGAGGGTGCAAGCAGCCAGCAACCGCGCTGCATTCTGTTATAATCTGTGCTTTTATCACGTATATAGATTTGCGACTGTTCCCGAATAGCACCTTTTTGATATTGTCTATATTTTTGTATTTTACTTTTTATTGATTTTCTTTTTTACTACGATTTTGTATTTTGAACATTCTATGAAAAGTCATTAAAACGATTGTACGAAACGAAAGTGGATTTTTCTTCGATAATAACTAGTTTCTTCATTTAATTATTATTCGTTCATTAACAAGTGGTCCTTCGAGGGTTTTGAACTAGTATACCTAACTGTTTTTAGTCCACAAAAGTTTTTTCGTTTTTAGAACCTTTCTTTCAGTGACTAACATGGTGGTAACCAGGTCACAAACAAAACTCCCTCAAGAAGAGCGAGACGTACCTGCTCAATCCGGTAGTGAGGCCTTACAAGTACCACAAACCGAGGATATTCAGGTACATTCACAATTTAACCCTTCAAGTGCACAATCTGTCGCGACTCGCACTAGCCGTCATAGCCGCACTAGTCGCTCTTCCGTGGTAGTGGCTGCAAGAAAACCCGCAGCGGAAGCGAAACATGTTCGTCGTGTAGCTCAATTAGAAATTGCCCAAATGGAGGCAGAGATGCGTGCAGAGCGTGCAGAGGTAGAGTCTAGGCAGGTGGAATTAGAGCGCGAAGCTGCTGAAGCTGAATATAAGGCTGAGCTGGCAGCAATCGAGGCAGAGGGTAGTTCTCACAGTGGATGGAGCCGTGCCAGCGTCGAACAATGGGTAGACACTTCCGCCCGTCTTGCCAAATTACCTGTACATCAGGATAAGATTCAATCTAACAATAGATGTGAGGTAGGGGCTACTAACGTTTTCTTGTGTTCTCAGCCTCCACTACGTGACGTTCATAATGTCGTTTCTCATGATATCGCAGCACAGAGTCTTGGATCATTGCCTCAGCACAATTAAAGCGGGGCGGGCCGGACCGCTGCCATTGATATTCACAGAGACAGTGGCGATTCAATTGGCGTTGCGCAGCTAGTGGGAGCTTTAAAGGCACTTGCGAAGAATAACGTCCCCAGTACAAATAAATGTTTTATAAAACTTACGCATTTTGATGGTAGTTCTCCTTTAGACTGATTTATGTTCAAGCGGGCTTTTCAGGATACTGAAAGTGGATTTACAGAGACAGAAAACTTTACGCGCCTAAACCAGGCCCTAAAAGGCGCAGCACGCGAAGCTGTCAGCACGCTGTTGGTGTTGGCACCTCATGCCAACGACGTTATTGAAGCCCTGGATCGTCGCTATGGTAGACCTGAGCAAATCGTTCTACAAGAGGTGAGCGCTATCAACTCGCTGCCCAAGCTGGGGCCGGAGGTAAGAGACCTACATGTTTTCGCCACCCGTGTGCGCAATTGTGTCGAGGTTGCCAAATTGTTGCAACATACCGACTATTTACGTTCTCCGAAGCTGTTTGGAGCCTTATTAAGCAAATTTTCTCCACTATTGCGCGCGCGGTGGTTAGACTTTGCTGATAAGTATGAGGATATAGGTCAAGTCAGGGTCGAAATATTATCGAGGTTCTTAAACCGTGAAGTAGACTTGGCAATGAAGTTTGGCGCTACGTTCGAGACAACAACGGCCAGCACTGCACAGAAACAGCGAGCGCATGCCGTTTCTGAATCGTCGGCGGGAGCTTCAACTACACAAAGTTCTAAAAAAGGATCTACAAAAGTATTTAATCAGGAAAATGTTTGTTTATTTTGCAAAGGGAGCCATCAGTTGTCAAATTGTCCGACATTTACATCTCTGACGGTCGACGAACGATGGCGTTTTGTTAAAGACAATAAAGTCTGTTTTCGTTGCCTTCAAAAAGTTCCACACAATTTTAGGTTTTGTAACAAAAATAAGGCTAGTTGCACAATAGCTGATTGTAAGCGTAGGCATCACACTATTTTACACAATGATACATTTGTTACATCGGCTTAGGTTCAGAAGGTCAAACCTGAATCTATGATAACGACGGAGGCTGAAAAAATTGATCAGGTTCTCGCAGCTGTCAACAATTCGCAAGTTGAAACCACACTTCGTCCGCTATTGAAAGTAATACCCGTCAGTCTCTGGACCAGCTGGGAGTGTAGATACCTTTGCCTTTTTAGATGATGGCTCGACGGCTACCTTTATAGATGCCGACATCGCCTCTGAAATTGGAGCCGAGGGTAGTCTGCATTTGGATTGTGTGGGAGGGTTATCTAGAGATAGCAGCGTGCAGTTTGTTGACTTCGAGATTAAAGGCCGATCAAGCCCTCAAACGTTTTCAATTCAGCAAGCTAGGGCAATTAAGAACTTAGGGCTACAAAGTCAGTCAGACACACGTGAGTCCTTATGTTCATTTCCCCACCTCTCCGACGTGATGAAAGAACTGTGTTATACCGAGGCAAAGCCCACTATTTTGTTAGGGATCGACAACTGGCCTCTTATCATAGCATCAGAGGTTCGAAAAGGAACAAAGACCCAACCTGTTACCATCAGAACACCGCGAGGGTGGGTGTTATTCGGATGTGCCAGCAGTTGGACGGCTCTAGAATAGAATAGAATAGAATAGAACAGAACAGAACAGAACAGAACAGAACAGAACAGAACAGAACAGAACAGAACAGAACAGAACAGAACAGAACAGAACAGAACAGAACAGAACAGAACAGAACAGAACAGAACAGAATAGAATAGAATAGAATAGAATAGAATAGAATATTTTTATTTATTTCAACATGGTGTACATGATACATTGCATGCAAGATAGTTATGACACAGGTGAGTTCTAACATGTTCAGCCGCATATCGTGGCGTACAAATAGGAAGGAAGAGATGGTGCATTAGCCGTAACAATATTATATAGGTGTCAGACATTATGTAGATATTTTTAAATCATCATTATTATTAAAGTATTATTACAAATCATAGTCAAAGTAGTAATTAAATATACAAGTCAGCAATATTGTGTATTAATGTCATTAAAATTGAGTCCACACTGTACCATAATCATATTACAATGTCAAAAAGAAAAAAGATATGTGTATACAACATCGTCATCTCAAACATTAGGAAAATTGTCCTCTTTCATAAATTCTGCTATACTATAATATGCTCTTGCAGTTAGTAAACTCTTCAATTGTCTTTTAAGAGCAGGTATATTTAATGTCTTCCATGATTTGGGCAACTTATTAAAAATGGTTGGAGCCATGCAAAAGATACTCTTACGCATAAGAGTTGTCTTAGCGCCGTGAACACAGAGTTTGAAATTATCACGTCTATTCCTAGGGTCAGCATCAGATAAACGCGGAAATAAATGAGCGTTGCATTTAAGAAACATTACTGTTTCCAGGATATATAATGAGGGCAAAGTGAATATCTTGCGTTCTATAAAATAAGGTTTACAACTATCCATTGATTGCAGTCTAAACATCGATCGAATGCACCTTTTCTGTGCCCGAAACGCTATTTCATTTTCCGTGCTGTTTCTCCAAAAGATGACGCCATATCTAAGAATTGATTCGGCTAATCCATAGTAAGCAGTAATTAGCGCATCTGTGTTGAGAACTACAGCAAGCTGTTTCAGGGCGTAGGCTGTACTACTTAATTTCTTACTTAGTGTTTCTATTGGGGTTTCCAATTCAATTTATAATCTATTATTAGTTCCAGCAATTTTGTTGTGTCAACATTATTGATATTTGTATGATTTAAATGAATGTTAAGATTGTCGATTGGTTGTGTACGTTGTCTAAAGTGAATTATGTTAGTCTTTTTAAAATTAATTATTAAATTATTATCATTTAACCAATTTATAATAGATATTAGTGGTTTGTTAATGTCATGTTTATATGTGTCAATGTTCTAACAAGCTATTGTCCCAGTGCAATCGTCAGCAAAAAGTGTCATTGGTTGTTCAGTTACTTTGAGCAAGTCATTTATGTACAAAGTGAACAACTGCGGCCCCAATACACTGCCTTGAGGTACCCCGTATATTACTTCGCGTTCTTCAGATCTTGAAGTTTCTTCACGTTTATTTTTTTTATTGATTGAACTAATCTCTGTAACTTGTTTACGGTTATGAAGATATTATTTTAGTAGTTCTAAAACGTTGCCTCTAATACCGTAGGCTTCAAGTTTCTCTGCCAGGGACTTCTAATGGACGCAGTCAAAGGCCTGTGTCATGTCACAAAATATGGCACAGACAGGCGTTCTCTTATCAACATTTTCCATTACATTTTCTAAAAACTCATAAATAGCCAAGTTTATACCATTATTTTTTCGAAATCCTTTTTGTTCGTCACTTAATATATTATATTTTTCTAAATAGGTATTCATTACACCATATATATATTTTTCAAACACCTTGTACATAACTGGTATAAGCGCGATCGGTCTGTAATTTATCATTAATTCATGATTATCTTTCTTATATAGCGGTTTCACTATGGACTTCTTTAATGCATCGGGAAATATACCTTCAGTTATGGAAAGATTTATAATAAAACTCAAATGATTACATATCTCAGATGCAACTGCTTTCAAAATTATTGTGGCAATTCCATCGTAGCCTACGCTGCTTGTGTTTTTTAGCTTCATAATAATATTTAAAATGTCATAGGGCGTTGACGGAGCCATAAACATTGACTGTGCTCTGCCAAGAATTAATGATGTTGTGCTTGTTCCCGCGTTAATAGTTGGTTGTACTTTATCTATAAAATAACTATTAAACGTATTGGCAATGTCCTTCGGGTGTGTAATGAGCTTACTGTCAGACATCATGTAAGAAATTGAGTTTTTTGAGCCTTTATATGTAGTCTTATTAATTATTTGCCACGTAGTCTTAGACCTGTTTTTAGAAGTTTTAATTTTGTAATTGTTTTGTGCTTTCTGAGTTAGGTTCATAATTCTTTTGAGTAATTTTGAATATCTTTTGAATTCATCTCTATTAGTTTGATTTGGTTTTAATCTATATTGCCACAAGAGCTTCCGTTTGTTTTTACAACACAACTTTATTCCACGTGATACCCATGTAAGTTTATTAGTAGTTTTAATGGTAGTTATTTTGTTCGGGAAACATAGGTCGTAAAATAATTGGAACGTTGCAATAAAACAGTTGTAGGCTGCATTAGGATCGTCCATCTCGTACATATCTGAGAAGGACAGACTACTTAGGCAACTCTTGAATTTCTCTATATTTCCTTGACAGTAATCTCGTGTATTTTTGCGGTAATAGTTAAGACCATCCTTATTTTTAATCGAGCACTTTAACAGTTGTGCCGTATGGTCGGATAGAGCGAACTCCAATACTTCTGATCTACAACGACGCTTGTCAAAATTATGCGCAAAATTATCTATGCACGTTTGGCTCGCAACTCGCGTAGGCTATCTCAAAGCAAGTTGTAAATTAAAATTTAAAAGAATTCACTCGAATTCGGCTGACAGTTTATTTCTCTTTAAGATATCAATGTTGTAATTACCAGCTAAAACTATATTCTTACATCGTTGCTTAGATAAATATTGCTACATCGGTTAATCCTTTCCATTGAATACCATGTTTAACAAGTATACATGCACCGCCTTGCTTACTTTTCTGTCTACTATAACAAGCAGCTAAAGTATAATTAGGTAAACGTAGTTGGTTCTCGCAGCCAGCCATAATAAAATGCTCTGAGATGCATATTACATCCACATCAACATTTCGTTCTGAAATTTCACATAAAAAGACGGAGAGAGCGTCAGATTTACTAAAGAGAACGGCAATGTTCTGATGTAATATACATAAATGTTTACTCAAGAAAAAAAGAGTCATCATTTGTCAAATTATTATCAGTGTATACGTCAATATTTTTACACTATTATTATATTGTATGTCAATTATTAACCTGTCAATGTCCTTAAATCTATACTAATATAATAAAGCGGAAGAGTTTGTTTGTTTGTTTGTTTGTTTGTTTGTTTGAACGCGCTAATCTCAGGAACTACCGGTTGGATCTGAAAAATTATTTTTGTATACGATAGCTCAGTTATTCCGGAAGGCTATAAGGCTATATAACATAACGCTTCGACCCTTTGGGGCTGAGCAAAAGGCTAAAAAGGCTAAAAGATAATGTCGGCTAATCTCAGGAACTAGCAGTCGGATTTTAAAAATTGTTATTGCCTATGATAGCCCAATTATTCCGAAAGGCTATAGGCTATATAAAATTACGCCATAACTTTTAGGGGCCAGACAAAAATAGTAAAATGGTCAAACGAGAAGGGGGAGGGTTGGGTCAAAGGCAAAAAAGGCTAAACGAATAGGATACAATCTATATGGGTATCGTTTTCAAGATTTTCGGAACGCTGATTAATAATATGACATTTATTTAGTGATCCAAGATGGCGGACGGGAAATCAAAGATGGCGGATGAGAAAATTTTAAAAATCAATATGGGTATCGCCTTCGATATTTTAAGGGGTGGGGAATCGAAATATAACATCAATTTCGTGATCAAAGATGGCGGATGGGAAATCAAAGATGGCGGATGAGAAATTTTTAAAAATCAATATTGGTATCGTCTGCGATATTAAAAGGGATGGGGAATCCAAATACAACATCTGTTTCGTGATTCAAGATGGTGGATGGGAAATCAAAGATGGCGGATGGGAAAAATTTAAAAAATCAATATGGGTATCGTCTCTGATGATTTAAGGGATGGAGAATCCAAATACAACATCTATTTCGTGATCAAAGATGGCGGATAGGAAATCAAAGATGGCGGACGGGATGTTTTTAAAGTCGATATGGGTATCGTCTCCGATATTTTAAGGAATGAGGAATTCAAAAACACCATCTATTTCGTGAACAAAAATGGCGCATGGGATTTTTTTTTAATCAAAATGGGTACCGTCTCCGATGTTTAAAGGGATGGGGAATCCAAATACAACATCTATTTCGTGATTCAAGATGGCGGATGGGAAATCAAAGGTGGCGGATGGGAAAAATTTTAAAAATCAATATGGGTATCGTCTCTCATGATTTAAGGGATCAAGAATCCAAATACAATATCTATTTCGTGATCAAAGATGGCGGACGGGATTTTTTTTAAAGTCGAAATGGGTATCGTCTCCGATATTTAAAAAAATATCTATGTTTGTTTGTTCATCATTTATAGACTCTGAAATGATAAGAGATTAAAGACATAAAGACATATTTATTTCTGCATTTTGGTTGTTTACAACACTTATACATGTCAAAACCCTATTCTAGATGATGCCGGCTTTTAGCGATTAAGCTGGTATCGCCTTCGATATTTTAAGGGGTGGAGAATCGAAATACAACATCTATTTCGTGATCAAAGATGGCGGATGAGCAATCAAAGATGGCATATGGGAAAATTTTAATATATCAATATGGGTATCGCCTTCGATATTTTAAGGGGTGGAGAATCGAAATATAACATCTATTTCGTGATCAAAGATGGCGGATGGGCAATCAAAGATGGCGTATGGGAAATTTTTTAAAAATCAATATTGGTATCGTCTCCGATGTTTAAAGCGATGGGGAATCCAAATACAACATCTATTTCGTGGAAATCAAAAATGGCGCATGGGCAAAATTTAAAAAATCAATATGGGTATCGTCTCTGATGATTTAAGGGATGGTGAATCCAAATACAACATCTATTTCGTGATCAAAGATGGCAGACGGGATTTTTTTTAAAGTCGATATGGGTATCGTCGCAGATATTTAAAGGGATGGGGAATCCAAATCCGCCATCTATTTCATGATCAAAGATGGCGGATGAGAAATCAAAGATGGCGGATGAGAAATTTTAAAAAATCAATATGGGTATCACCTTCGATATTTTAAGGGGTGGGGATTAGAAATACAACATCTATTTCGTGATCAAAGATGGCGGATGGGAAGTCAAAGATGGCGGATGGGAAAATAAAAAGAAAAACAATATTGGTATCGTCTGCGATGTAAAAAAGGATGGGGAATCCATATACAACATCTGTTTCGCGATTCAAGATGGTGGATGGGATATCAAAGATGGCGGATGCGAAAAAATTTAAAAATCAATATGGGTATCGTCTTTGATGATGTAAGGGATGGTGAATCCAAATACAACATCTATTTCGTGATCAAAGATGGCGGATAGGAAATCAAAGATGGTGGACGGGATTTTTTTTAAAGTCAATATGTTAAGGAATGGAGAATTCAATATTATATTAAAATCTATGTTTGTTGGTTCATCATTTATAGACTCTGAAATGATAAGAGATTAAGCGCTAAGTCAATGGTAACTTTGAAAAAGGGGCTTGGAAAAAAGGGAATTAAATAAAAGCTCTTAACAAGGCGATACGGAGTTCGCTGGGTCAGCTAGTATTATATACATTCCATGGTTATTTACTAAGCCAGTTCGTTTATTATAAATTTTGTAGTGGAATGATAAATTTAAATTACTATCTAATAAATATAAATGTTGATATGTCAGAACATCTAGATACAACAGGTTGTTTAACGTTTCTATTCTACTGTTAAATAAATTAGAATAGTATCCATTTTTATATGTCGGTAAACAGATGATCACATTCGTATTAACCATACGAATGTGATCATCTGTTTACCGACATATAAAAATGGATACTATTCTAATTTATTTATTTGTATATTATATTTTGTACAACTTCTCTTATACAGAATATAATCTCAAAATAATTATTAGTAGGTATTTTTGAAATCTTCATTACCTAAAAGAATTACACAAAAGTCACTAATAGTAAATTTCACAAGTTTTTCTTTCAAACCGTTCAATAGATGTTCAGTTTTGCCGTTGCGAATTAAATAGTGACAACAGTCAAATTTGTTTGCAAATGTATTTTGCGCTATGGATAATATTTTATTCGTATTATTCGTACTTAGAATGCATAATTTATTCTTGTGGGGAGAGCTAGTGGCTGGAAGCTGGCTTGCCTTATTCACACTTGGGGTGATATCTTCTACAAGAATTTCCTGGATATTTCTAAAAAAATTTTCGGAACATTTATCTTGTTTCGGTTTACTCACCACGTTCATATGCTTTTCAGGGATAATAATATGTTGATCACTTTTCTGCTTAGACGGGATGTGAGTCTCGTTCTGGTCTTTCTTTTTATTTTTCCGCATTGAAGCTGGTGGGGTAGAAGAAGTCTCCCCATATCCAACCTTTTTATACAATTCTATTATTTTATAACCCATTTCCAATTCCTTTCCATTTTAATTTTGTATTTTCTGTGTTCATATTGTCTATCTCATTATATGCAATCAGTAATTCCTCCTGTACAGATAATAATTTTTCTTGTAATTCTTTTATTTCTAATATTTCACATTAGTCAGGCAGACTTTGCATTGTGGTATTAAAAAGAGTCGAGTCTGAAGTGTTCATAACTGACACATTATTATGAGAGTTCGATTTCCGTATCTTTCTTATTGTTATATTACTAGTGGTTCCACTGGCCATTATTGATAGCAAAATAAATAAACAATAGATTTCTAGTAGAAACTTCTTGCCACTTACTTGAGTACCCAGAACATGACTTGGAAGTTCTCATCAGAGATCACTATAGGTTAGATGCAATTGGCATAACTAAACAGGAGCTGCGCAGCGCGGATGACTAGCGGGCTTTACACATCCTCGAACAAACTGCCCAGCGCCGACCGGACGGGCACTTCCAGGTAGGCTTGCTGTGGAAAGCAGACAACTAACCTGTCCCTGATAGTTATCCGTTGGCGCTGTCTCGTTTCAAAAGCCTAGAGCTAAAGATGTCAAAGGATTTTCATTTTGCCAAGCGGTACAGGGCTAACACCGAAGACATGCGGGCAAAGGGTTATGTTGAGGAGTGTACAGGACAGTCGCCCACATCGGTTTGTTGGTATTTCCCGCATTTCGGAGTGGTAAATCCCAACAAACAGGGGAAACTCAGAGTCGTTCATGACGCAGCAGCTAAGGTACAGGTTGTGTCACTAAATTCTATGCTTCTTTCGGGTCCTGATTTTTTACAACCTCTACTCGGAATTTTGATGCGTTTTAGAGAGGGAAAAATCACCTTGACCGCCGATATAAAGGAAATGTTACCGCAGATTAAAATACAGGAATGCGAACGAGACGCACAGCGATTTCTCTGGCGCGATGATCCTGCGGATCCAATAAAGATCTTTCGCATGTCGTCTATGATTTTTGGGGCATCTCCATCTACGGCGAATTACATCCTCAACCGAAACGCATCGGAATTCATGGCCAAATATCCACAGGCTGTGGAGGCTATCACTTCTGATACCTACATAGACGACCATATCGGAAGTGTAGATATCCCTACGGCAGACGCCGCTCGTTTGGCAGCCGATATCGTAGAGGTTCATAAGCGCGGATTTGAGATGCGTGGTTGGGTGTCGAATGAGCCCAGCGCACTCAATGAGTTGACAAACGAGCAGCTGTCTGACGTCTCATTAGCCAATCGCCGTAGCGTAGAGTTGGGTAATTTGCCATCTTCAGTCACCACCACACGTACTCTAGGTCTAATATGGAAACCATCTCATGACATCATTAGTTTCAATTCTGGTCTCAAGGATACACCTGGTCATTTCACAAAACGTATAGTGTTAGCCCATGTCATGCGCATTTATGACCCACTAGGCATTTTAGCTCCCATTGTAGTGAGAGGCCGGATTTTATTCCAAAATTTGTGGCGCAAGAACCTGGACTGGGACGAGAGGCTATCACGGACTGACCAGGAAACTTGGCTCGAATGGTTTGAGTGCCTTAAATCCATTTCAGACTTGACAGTGCCACGGTGTTATAATTTGTGTGGGTCTTCGGAGCTGGAGTTGCAGGTGTTTTGTGACGCTAGCGAGCTGGCACATGCCGCAGTTGCCTATTGGCGATTTGTGCTTCCCATTGGTGACCTGAAACAGGCGCTGATAGCTAACAAGGCACGTGTATCTCCGTTGAAACCGAATTCGATTCCGCGCCTGGAACTCCAAGGCGCCTTGATAGCCACTCGACTTGCTAGTAGGATTTGTGAAGCCCACCGCTTAAAGGCGAATCGCCGTGTTTTTTGGTGTGATTCCATGACAGTGTTAGGGTGGTTGCGAAGTGATGCGAGAAATTATAAACCTTTTGTGGCGCATCGTGTAGGACAGATTTTAGAAATCACTAGTATAGGTGAATGGCATTGGGTCCCAACCGAGCTAAACGTGGCTGACGATGCGACGAGGGGGAAAGCCAACATTGATTGGCCCAAACTTTCTCCTGGCTCCCACTGCTGAGTAGCCTTCAGAGCCCAAAGTCGCAAAACCAGTAGTTCTTGGAGATGAAGAACTCAAGCCATCTCTCCGTTAGTCAAAATCATTGCATCGATCACAATCACATGTCACAGAATGCATTAACGTAACTAATTTCCACCAGTTACCCTTACCAGTTGTAGCTGACATTACCCATTTTAGTTCTTGGATAAGGCTGGTAAGGGCAACAGCTAGGACCCATAAATTCATTGCTGCCATTTTCAAAAATCCTCGGGGTCGACAGTTTAAAATTTTTGGATTCGGGGTATTTGTTTTAGAGTTATGCCCGACGGTTTGCGGCCAGATGTCACTTCTCCCACCGCTCCAGTACCTTTAGTCACCGAGGACATCGTTCGTGCGGAGCTCCACATTTTAGCTAGCAGTCAGATTAGCGCCTTCGGGGATGAACTGCTTCATCTCTCACGCGAGCAGCCCATATTGAAGGGCCGTTTGGCCAAATTGTCGCCGGTACTGCGGGACGGAGTGGTCCGCTTCGCGGGTTGAACGTCAGCCGTCTCTAACAGCCAGCCAATGATTTTAGATGGGAAAGAGCCAGCCGTACGTCTTTTAATCGCCCATTACCACCAAAACTTTGCGCACGCTAATACTGAAATAGTGATAAACGAGCTGCGGCAACAGTATTGGATTATCGGGCTGAAGCACTCCGTGAAGGCAGTAGTACACAGGTGCCAGCTATGCAAGTTGCTGAAGAGCCCAACCCTACAATCACCCATGGGAGACCTACTAGAGGCGAGACTTGCTCATCATCGACGTGCCTTCACGTATACCGGCGTGGACTACTTTGGCCCTGTAACCATTTCTATTGGGCGTCGGCGTGAGAAGCTATGGGTCGCCTTATTTACGTGCCTGGTAGCGAGAGCTATCCACCTCAAGATCGTAGCCAGCTTGTCCGCAGATTCCGCTATTATGTGCCCACGACGCTTCATCGCCCGACGTGGTACGCCGACAGAAATATTTTCGGACAACAATCATTTGTAGGAGCCAATCGGGAACTGAGAGCTTTGTACGATGCCGCGGTACCAGAGTTTGCAGCACATGAGAAGATTAAGTGGCGTTTTATCCCCCCATCAGCACCCTTCATGGGCGGAGCTTGGGAGCGGCTGGTTCGGTCGGTTAAATCAGCCCTTAACGTAACCCTGAGAGAGCGGGCACCGAAAGAAGAGGTTCTGGCGACTCGACTGGCTGAAGCCGAGGCTGTAGTGAATACGCGCCCACTAACACATGTCTCCCCGGACGGGAACTACCGGAAGGCGCTCACCCCTAATCACTTTTTGCTAAAGGATTCATCCGGTCGCCCCTTTCCGACTGAGGTTTTGACGGATGCAGCATTGATTGGTCGGAGCGGTTGAAGAAAGGCACTCCGGCTCAGCGATCATTTTTGGCGTCGTTGGGTATTTGAATATCTACCCGCTTTGGCGCCCCAACGCCGCGTACCGGGAGTAGATGTCGCGATTGCAGTTGGCGACCCGGTCCTTATCGGTGACGGGGACTTGCCGAGAGGGACCTGGCCGCGCGGTGTTGTCGCGGCTCTTTACCCGGGGCGTGACGGGGTTGTACGCGTAGTAGATGTCCGGACCACAGCGGACAGACTGCGGCGGCCATTGAAAAAGATAGTTCGTTTATACAAAAGGGGAGCATGTTCCCGAATGGCACCTTTTTGATATTGTCTATATTTTTGTATTTAACTTTTAATTGATTTTCTTTTTTACTACGATTTTGTATTTTGAACATTCTATGAAGTCATTAAAACGATTGGTACGAAATGAAAGTGGATTTTTTTCTTCGATAAAAACTAGTTTATTCATTTAATTATTATTCGTTCATTAACAGCGACTTTCAGTCGGTTACTGTTGTAAACTTTTGTTCGGCTCAAATTTCTAAGGAGAATTACGGTTATTTATTATCTTACATAGACATTTCGGCGTAATCAGACAATCCCCCTTACCTCTTCATGGTTTATTAGATTGCGAATTTAAATTTTAATATACTTGGATATGAAAAGGATCTTACTATGTATGTATGTATTACTGACCTGAAAACTTGGTTTTAGTTTTATTTATTTACACAAATATCTACGAGCTGGTGCTAGATTACGGTAGCAAAAACTCAAGCCCTCCTCACCAAACATACACAAACATGACAAATAGCATACATGTATATGACAAGTATCTGTTGCATAATATTGTATTGTTACACGATGTACGCATGCATGCAAAATTTCAGCTCAATATAACACCGGGAAGTAGAACAATATCTTTTAAAGATTACACTACAGACACCAGGACTGGTGAAAGTAAATAAAACCTTGTAAACAGTGAAAATACAGCTCACAACGCTTTATAGTCTCTATAAACCATTGGAAATCGCAAAATTACTATTATTGCTAAAGAGCCACGACCAAACTAAAAAACACTCAAAATCAACATTATCTTTCCCTATTATGAAACAATGACAATACACGCACTAAGAATAAATACTTTGTTGCGGGGACTGACAGGACTTGCGGGACCTTACAAACATTCAATCAATTGATATTTGACACACGCAACAATTCCACTTTCTGATGCATGCGGTATTCACCTGTAATTAGTTATGCAATTGTTGTTTTTATGTCCAGAATGCTTATACTTTAAGTGTTTTTATTATTGTTTTAACTGTTGGTGAATTTAATAAATAAAGATATTATAACGGACACAAAGTAAACCAAGGGTCGTAACAGAAATTTGTGGATCACACAAAGTGTTGTCTCGTTTGGGGAACAAAACCACAACACTGGGCGTAGTTCCAATCGGATAGGCGACCTCATAAACCACTACATCATTCTTGCAGTCAACTGTATACGGATTACTGAATGTCGATATGATTACTCTGTAATACATTTATCCTATTCTTGTACGTGGCAGTCGGCTCAATTGACTAACACATACAAGCGCGACCTATTCTTATTTAATCGGCAATACGCTGCGGTTGCTTGTTGACTGAACCGAGTCGGACATATTATGTGACACAGTCAATACATTTTAATCGGAATGTGTTTGGTAGGTGAATCGATTTTATTAAAACTGGACTAGAATGTAGACGCCAAGCCATACAATAAACCTTACAGACATTGACTTCAATAGGACAAGGAAATATGAAGGTACGCTTTATTATACCAGTTTAATATTCAGATGATTTAAAGTCATTACAAACCACATTAATATATTATAAATGATTAATTAACTTTGTCGTTCTGTTATGTTTACAAAGTTACAGTGATGTCTGAGATAATTGGTAGGACGCGTCGTCCCGAACCATAGGTAAGCTTCATGAAACAACATAGACCAATTTTATAATTCACCATTTTCCATCAAGGAGGTTAACCTTTAGATATTAAAGTTAAAAAAGAGAAAAAGTAAAAATAAGGCTTGTAATGGTCGTTTCATGTAACGATTAATAAAATTTATGTCATGGCACCGTATTTTTTGTAGGCAATATTTTTGTAATATCTCTTTCCTGTTTTCATTTCTTTACACGGAAATTTGCTGTCAAATCTAGACGACCCATCAACATCGCCGGGGTTTATTATCTGGGGATAACCCTGTCATAAACATATTATACAATTTGATCGATCTGAAATATGAGTGTATTGATTGGGTTTAAATTTTATTTAGTGACGACTATTTGACACTTTGTATTCGAGACTAAAATAGGTATGATGATGAAGGAATAGAATTCAGACCTATAAATATTTTTACAATAGTTCTACTTTGATATCTCCAGTGTAAGTAGAGCTAAAATAAGCTCAATTAAATAATTCAGTTTCCCCTACTTATTAACCTGTGTATGTTTTTCTCGAACGATATATGGTTAATGGAATATAAACTACATACTTGAAACCTAAGTGAGTGCTAAGTTGCATTAGTTAACTGCGAGATTTTCCTAAAAAAAATGGAAAGATACATTAAACATCATATATGTACGATACATACATTTAAGATAAGTATATTATATTGTTTGCCAAATAAAGATATACAAGTAAAACATCTGTGAATATTAATAAATTTAGCGGCAGGAGTAACTACTTAAACACGGCAACATAAAAGGATTGTTAAATGCGGGTGGCGACGCAAAATCCATTATTATTAAAGGTACATTAAAACAAAAGTCACTTCGTCAAACCACGGTTTTAAGCTCGTTAGGTGTATTAAATTTATCTCAAGGACGATATTAATTGGAGTAATTTTGAGAAATTTAAATACCTATTCGACATTATAGTAGCTACTAATCGCATTCACAACAAAGGTAGGCGTTTTGTTAAGTAGGTACCATTTCAAAGATATTACAGCTGTTCTCGTGTTTCTGTGTAACTAGTAGAATTACCTAGACATGTGTTCGGTTACAATGAAATGCTTTCCTACTTCAGACATCTTCATAGTTTTTTTTGCCTACTTTCCTTACACGTGTTCTTCTAAGGTGTTTAAAAAGTGTGGAATAAGGCTTATAGGAGATAAAGCCTGTATTGTAAATGACGTGTATTTTTTAAAAGGATTAAAAAAATATTTTAGTACTAATCTGAAGTGGTACCTACTATACCTAGTGAAAATACAGATAAAATAAATAATTTACGTAAACTTTCTACATTTCAGCATTACCTGAAAAGGTAGTGAGAGGTAACAATAAAATTCATTCATCAGCACATTCTATAAACTTTGATTTAAAAAAATACACTTTTCTTATTTATCCTTTTCCGTACCTGGAAATGAAAAAGCGGAACCCTTATAGGATCATTTTTTTGTCTGTCCGTCTGTTAAGACCCATTTTCTCAGAAACGCGTGAAGGCATCAAACTGAAATTACATCAAATAGTCAAGTATACTGTCCCATAAAGCTGTGAAAAAATCAAACTTCTAAACCAACGTAATCAAAAGATATGACAAATTTCCGCAATTTTCGAAACTCGCAAGGGTATCAAAACCTATAGGGTACTTCCCGTGAACTCAGAATCTTGAAATTTGGTACGAAGCAATGTCTATGGCACAAATAAAGGAAAAATTGCGAATACCGTAAATTTTTTGTTAAATCATATCATAAAATTATTTGTAGTATTTTTTAAGTTATTAACATTTTCTCATGAACGCGTAGAGGTATTAAATTGAAATTCATATCAAATACTCAAGTGTATAATACCTTTAAGCTGTAACAAAATCAAACTTCTATCTCAACGCAATTAAAGGAAACAGCAATTTTAGCATATTTTCAAACTCGCACTTACTGGTAAGGGAATCAAAACCTATAGGGAACTTCCCGTAAACTCAGATTCTTGAAATTTGGTATGGATCAATGTCTTATAGCACAAATAGCGCAAAAATTGCGAAAACCGTAAATTTTTAGTAACATCATATACTAAAAATAAAAATAATAATTTTAAAGTTACTAGCCCTTTCCTTATGAATGCCTACAGGTATTAAATTGAAATTCATATCAAATGCTCAAGTCAAAACTAAAGGGTACTTCCAGTCGATCTAGAATCTTGAAATTTGGCAGAAAGCAACGTTTTATAGCACATAGTAAATTTCGAAAACCTAAAATTTTTGTTATATCACATATTTTTTTAAATAATTATATATACCTACAGGTTTGTACGAAACCCTCGGTGCGCGAGTTCGACTCGCACTTGACCGGTTTATTTTAATTAGAAGACAGACACTTAAATTATAGACCACACGTTTTACTTACAGCTTAGTTATTTTGTCTATGCTTTTTGCATAACTAAAATGTTTAATTTCAGCGATTTCAGAAGCTTTAATCAAAGGTTTCTCGATGCTATCCTGTGAAATGAATGCTGTTACAAACTATATTGCAATATTTCATCCGTTCATATCTACAGTGCCCATAATACAGAGAAGCTGAACAATAAAATTTCCAATTTTAAATAATTATCTGAAACTGTCGAAAGAGCATATTCAAGCACAATACACACGTGATGAATATTGAACATATATATATAAAGCAATTCATCTGTAGGTAAATGAATGGTTCCAAAAATAGTCGCATATTACGTTTAGTTATCATATTGGGGATATTATTTTATTATTTGACAAGCGTATCATTTCATAACAATATGCGTTACAGAGCATTATATTAAATTTCAAAGAGACCAGTATAATTGTGAATACCTGAAGCTAAAATGGGGGTTGTGAGCCCGTAACCATTTCCTGTAGCTGTTGTTCTTTAAAACAAACAAGTTAAAATGAATTTGAACTAGTTCTTCATCCTGCAACAAAACCTTTCACAAAAGTGTTCAAGAATAAGTTAAGTGTTCGAACCGAACTAGTTCAACAGGATAGAAAGTTTGCACAAAACATAAAACTCGCAAGTGCAAGAAGAAATGTCATTACAGTCAGGGGCGAGCGTGAATTTGGCCTCTTTCCTCTTCATTTATAATATTAGCAAACTTCCCTAATTAGACTCGCGTAAACCGAAACTTAATGTAAAGTACAGTCGACTTTTGCTCTTTTAAAGTCACGTAGATTCAACTTCTATAACTTATAACTCTTTCTGAATCCGGTCGAGTGTGAAACTTGGATATCTCGGGTAACTCCTTAGAGCACGCCTCGTTACGACCTACTCGTACATGAAGGAATGCGAATGAAAAACCCTTGTGCCGCCTATGTATTAAATCAGACCAATTTACTATAATTAACTTCACCGCAGAGCAGTTAATCACTTTTATTGCCATCTTCGAGAAGCCAATACAGCTATGCTTTTCGATAAAATTACATAATAGCGACAGAATATAGGAAAATAGCAGCTGAGAATCAAGAGTGCCACATTCCCGATACATTTAATCAAACGTGCATTGCCTCAAGGAAGTTCCTGTTGTTCGCAATAACTCAGTTCTATGAGATAATGGTGTATTCCTCGTGGTTGGTACGACGGACACGCTCGTAGTTAATTCTTGTTCGCCATTTCGATCGTACGCTACTCGAATTACATCGAAAACGATTTCCAACTTTAAGTCCGAAGGGGATAAAATCTGTACGTGTAAGTGTAAACAAGACCGCAGTCTGGATGAAGCAAATGATTTAAGTTCAAGACGACATAAGTTTCAAATTAGGGCAGTTTTTCGTGTGGGTCCCGACTCATTTAAAATGCGCTGAATGGGTTAATTAAGAAAACCAGCGGGGTGTGAAATTGTAAACGTATGTGAAAACATTCGGCGGTTTCTGGGTCACCACCCCACCGCCCCTAATATTTACCTTTAACAGTGGACTGACCTTAATTTTAAAACCTCTAATGGGCTTGTTATGCCATATTATGTTAAGTTGTATTTCATATATAATGCATTTCCCTAACCGGCGGTTCTGCCACACAGATTTTCCAATGGGCCCGTTTTGCGACATTTATACCGGTGTGATACATGGAACAATATTTAGTATCTCCGTGGCCTACGTACCTCTGTATCATTTAAATGTGCCAAATAGCGCTAGCAGTGAATCTCTTACATAGCAATTTACCTAAACCGAGAATCGACCGAAAGGTAAAGAACATAATCCAGAAGATGCTACCTATATTCGCTGATTTGCTAATATTAAATTAGAGGTAATAGGTACGTAAGTAATCAACCTGCAGACTAGGTAGTCTGCAGGTTGATTACTTACGTACCTATTTATCTTCAGTATAGTTTTTGAGTCTTAAATAATTTGAAAGAATTTAAGTACCTATTAAAAGTAGAAAGTTTGTTACATTTTATTTAAACACATTAAAAAACGGCACAATCGCTCAGTTCGGTTAAGTATCAAAAACAAAACATTCCTAAAGTTACTCCGAGAAAAAGCTAGACAGTGAATTGTAGAAAAGTGAATGAATTCCATTAGCGGGAGTGGAATTAAAGCCCAGGTTTGCTTGATAATTTAGCTCCGAATGAGGAAAGTTACTCAAACAACCTCTTTATTTTTTCCATTTAGATTATGCGTTCAGAGTTGATTGATAGACGAAATATTATTGTCTTAATGTCGATCTTACATTTCTAGTACACTATTCTAGGATTCTTCGCGAATTTCGAATGCGACATTCATGCGATATTAGAGCGGTTTCAGATTAGCGTTTTATACGCGCGTATAAGCTCGTTTTTGGAAGTGCATGTAGGCGCGTACAGGCGCGCCTTTTGGCACACGCGCAACTCGTACGAGCGTTGACGCGCTTCTAAGCTCGTATATGCACGAGCCGTCAGAATCCATGTTGACACTGACAAGATGTCACTACAGTTTCGGGCGAACACGCCGAAATATGCCCGTTCGGTTTTTTGAAGCTCGTAATATAGCGCGCGTGTAAGCGCGTATGCTGAAACGACCGTATACGCGCAGAAAAATACGCTAATCTGAAACCGCCCTTACTTACAAAGCCCTAAATATAAAATCATCTAGTATCTACACAGAACTTCTTTCACCTCAATCAGATTGTGACGCATAAGCAGTTCAAATAAAACATAATTGGGGCGTGGTGAGCTCATCTACACAATAACCGTCTAGACATGAACGTAAGTGCGTACTTTGCTTTTATAATAATTACGAATTTACTAGTGAAATCTTTTAACTGAGAGCCTTATTAATAATAAATCGCATATGTATGACTTATGAGTGAAGCTCTATTCCCGATTGAAAAATTATTAATTAGTAGTCGCACTAAGCCTTTAAATATGTCACCTTTTAGGTGGTAATTACTAACTACGTAACACCGAAGACTTATTAGCTTCTATATATAAAGGTTGACTGTAAATGATGAGATTTTATGTATAGAGTCATATTTTCTACTTTCACCATAACCTTCCCATACTCGAAAATTATGTGTCATCAATCTAAGGCGTAAAAAGCATAAGAAGTCTAAAATAAAATGCTATGTCCAATATAATCAGTTCAGTTTGTTTCTGAATACACAGACACTGATCTCACATCAAAATAATCTTAAGTACATTGCAGTCGAATATACCTACTCTTCTTCACAGATCGATCATATGCACGGTTGCCAGTGCATCACAAACCCCCAACTAATACCAGTCATATTCTTGTGTGGTCTCGCAAACTCTAGAAAATAGTGCATCGGATATTGTCGTCACTCACGGGAACTACGTTACTTAATCGTTGTGCATCAATTACATATTCGGTTTCAATTTAAAGTCAATAGTCTACCGAGCATTTTCGATAACAATTTTCCTTTAAAATAGCAAATTTGTGAGGTATTTTCTATGATTCATTTTATCGCTTAAATTAATATTTCAGTAGGATTTAGTAACTTAAAAATGTATTATCGAATATTTCAATCCTTATCTACTTTAAACAGAATAAGTTCTTTAGCAGTCAATGGATAGCTATAGTTTGATTATAAAACCGACCATTGATCATGATACAGTGGTAGAGTTCGACCCTTATACGCTTAGATTATACTAAGGTTCTGAAGCTGATAATCATAGTTTTTATTTTAAGCTCTTCCAATGGCTTGGTAATGATGTATTTAATTTACTGAGGTTTTGTAACACTTTACTTAGCAACTCTATCACTTCTTGATAAAGCTACAAAACCTTACAAAATGGGGCTCTTCATCTTCTTCTTCAAACCTACGAAAATGGCTCTATTTATTTCAGTTTATAATAATCCCTACAGATAGTTTATCTCCATCTAAAAAGAGGCATTATGCCGTTGAGGTAATGTTTTTTTAAAATATAAATTTCGCTATTCCACGTGTGAGAGAGCTATTAGTTTAATGTAAGTAGAAAAAGAAAATTGTTATGACAATATTCAGCTTATATTTATCCTAAATCTCATTAAATGCTTCCAAGATATAGTTATCTAAGCACAACATCAGTCTGGGTCATTCCAATATGGATGGATCTGTTCAATCAACGACGTTCTGGGTGTGGACTCAGAACCTCGTTGATTGAACAGATCCAAAACACAGATCCACTTGCCCCTAATTGGCAAGCGGCATTAGAACAGTCATCATCATCAGCCTTTAACAGTCCACTGCTGGACAGGCCTCTCCCTTGAAAGGAAGAATTGGCCTACTATACCACGCTGGCCAAACGGGTTGGCGTAGGGTTTGTATCAAGTTTTCCTTCTCTTACAGTGCTGTTCTCTGCATAATATGCTGTAGGCTTTTACGACACCCATGGGATGACATGGGGTGGTGACATTCCGTATTCTTAATCCGTCATCACACGGAATTACAACAGTCAGTACCTTCTTAAAGGATACCAATAGAAAGCAGTGCCTGTATTCTTGCTCTTTGTTTAATATGCTTGGCAGCCACAGACTCAGTCATCCATCCCAGGACAAGCTTTCTTAGTAAAGTCTTTACTCATCCATTTTAACGTGACAGGAATTTTGCTGTACTTTAATTTAAACTCATTAGTTTGGCACTGAAAAAACAAAACAAAAAGCAACTTTGATTTATATTAAATTTATCGCGTTACGATTTACAAATGGGAAATGAATGGGAATGAATGGGATAGAAGTACCTACTTGTTCTGGTATAGTACCAGAACAAGTAGGTACTTCTATCCCATTCCTGTAAGCTATTATGTTGCTGGAACAATTAATTATATTCATATTCATATGGAACAATTCATTAATTATATTCATCGTTCCAGTGATTTTAGGCCAGTTCCTAATTAATAATAATAATAAATTTATTAATCAACAAGTAATGATACAGCTTGTACGAAACAAGAATATAGTTGGTGGACAGGATCACATGAACAATTATAAAGCTGCTAATATCAAACACAAAAATAGCACTGTGCCTTAAACTAGATTATACCTGTATCTTAAGAAACAGTTTTAATAGAAGATTAGTAGCCAAGGGCTGTACGGCATCAATTGCAGCGCGAGATATTTAGGCGCAATTGGTGCTTACACCCGAGCTAACTATTCTGCTTTACATCCCGATTGTGAGGTAAGTAGAAAAAAAACCGGCATTACAAGAATAAATCATTTTATTTGTTGAAATTTATAGTGAAATGAGAACAATTTTCAAATTTTATGGACAGGTGGTGTGGGTATGTTAATAATTTGAGATTGTGATATTTATTGGCAGTATGATGGTTAGATGTACCCGATTTTTTTGAAAGAAAGAAGTGTTTTTTTTTTTTAAATTACTTACCACCCTAGGGCTTTTCTATCTACGTTATTACCCTAGAACGCTAATTAGTCACCTACAAGCCCTATTTGGGGGTAATAAGAACCTGCTTACCGAACATGAGAGATATAAAATATATTATACTATACATTTATGACATATAGCGAGTGAGAAGCAAATGTTGTACAACTAAAGATTATTATGTTTTGCTACAAGTCTCAGAAAATAAATACCAAAGTAAAATATTATTATTAATTTTAAATTGAGTTTACATTTCATTTAATGTGGTAGAGTGTGTGTTTAAGTATGTATGTGGATGAAAGTGTGTGTGTGTTTATGTATGTTTGCGTGCGTGGGCATGCATGCTCGCACATTTGTATGTGTGTGTATAAATCTGGTGAGTTAGATTATGGAACGATAGTTATTATGCGATGAATGTGAGAAGGGACTCTGTTTCATCGTAGTCCTGCATAAGAAGTCACTGCGTGATCATTGACTTTAGTTTGATTTTATTTAAATAGGATATGTTCAGTTTTTTGTGAACTTCATTATATATATATATATATATACGTGCTTAAAATATAATACTGATGTTGTGCAAAAGTGGTGTTATGATGTAAGCTTACGACTAGATTTGTACGTTTATGAGGATTTGGTAGGGTGACACTAATATGTTTTCTCGAAACACATCGAAGAACATAATGTAGAGTTGTAATATTAATGTATACTTAGTATGTAAGGTTATGTAGTATGTAAGGATATATAATCATGTATTCATTGGAATTAACACAGTCTTGATTCAACTTTCGTCTTAGTTTCATTTCATAAGACTCCCAACCATACATGGCGACCCTGCCATACAAGGCGCGTGCGCGTGATGGGTGGTCCGTTGACACTCATGAGTTGCTAGGTATCATTTAACACAATGGCAGATACATTTGCGCGTTACTTAAAGTCTGTGCTTTTGATCGCGACAAAAAGTTTGGAAATTACACAAAATCAGCAAGATGGGTGGTAGCCAAACAAAAGAAGAATTTGTTCTTGCACAAAACGCAGCTGGAAGTGGCGTTAACACCATAGAAAACTTAGAAAACCACCTGAGCATCAGTGACATTTTGCTCATATTGATAACAACGTTGCTGTGCTGTGCTGCACTTTTTGGGATTTACAAAGTATACCGTAAATGCCACACTGATTGGATGCGGCGAGAGATAGACCAGAGAGCATGGGAGAGGCAGCTGTCCTTGTTCCGGCACGAGGCTCGCAAGGGCCTTCATAAGGAAGAACACGTCTAAGGCAAAGGCGTTACGATTTTACGGTAGTGCAGCTATAAGTGAAAGTGGTATCAAGTGAAAAAGTGATATAAGTGGAAAATAAAATTCGGTATAGAAGTGCAAAATATCGGTAGTAAGTGCGGCAATGCGTTATTCTGTGCAGAAATGCGATCGTAAATTGGTATCGTAAAGGTTGGAAAATGGACACGTATATTTAATCAATTTTTTTTTCAGGTGTTATGTATTGTACCTTCGTATGATTAATTTTTGCTTATAATACTTTTACTACTTAGCTCTTATAAACATAATATGTGATTTTATTTTGATTTTAACGACATGTTATGGCCGATATATTGAAAGAATTGTATAATGAGTTAATAAATATAAAAACTTATTTAGTAAAAATCGGGCCAAGTCGTAGAAAAGGAAATATTTTAGTCACAAAGCTTGGTGAAGCAGATTTAATTAACGTAAAATATTATGAAAGCTTAAAGAAGATCAATGAATCTATAAATCAAGGTCTCATTTCGAAAGATTAATGCAAAATAATTTCTAACTATTGTAGTATGTTTTCGAGATTATATTCCAAAATTGTTGATCTGTGTACAAAGATAAATAAAATTAACAAGTGGTCCGGACCCCGCTTAATAATTTTGAAAAATATTCAACGAATCGATGATGATGATGATAGAAAAGTAGTGTTAAATGACTTCCACCTTTTGCCCACAAGTGGCCAAGCGGGCATAAGGCTGATGTATAATAATATGAAGAAATATTATTACTGGCCAGGACTTGAAAACGATATTAAAAGTTTTGTAGGCAAATGCGAACAGTGTCAAAAGCAGAAATATTCGGTAAAAACTAAAGAGCCGATGAATATCACAACTACTACAGGTTCAGCTTTCGAAAATATATTTTTAGACATTGTAGGCCCTATAACGAGAGACAATGACAATTACACATATATAATTACGCTGCAATGCAAATTAACTAAATACGTCGAAGCGTATCCCTTGATTACCAAATCGTCGTCAGAAATTGCTAGAACGTTTGTTAATAATTTCATCCTTAGGTACGGAATCCCTTTAGAAATAGCGACTGACCGAGGTGCCGAGTTCACATCCGAATTATTTAAAGAGGTTTGTCAACTGTTACATATAAAACAACATCAATCCACAGCATATCACCACGAGAGTATTGGTGCACTGGAAAACGCTCACAAACACTTAGGTATGTATCTTAGGATTCAGACAGATAATCACCCGGACTACTGGAGTAGGTGGTTACCTTTCTGGTGTTTTTCGTACAACACTTCAGTCCATTCTCAAACTCGATTTACTCCATACGAATCGGTTTTCGGTAAGAAATGCATATTACCTTCTAACTTAAGCAAATTATCTGTAGACCCTATTTATAATTATGATCACTATCCCGCGGAGTTAAAATACAGAATTCAAACTTCATTAAAGGAAGCCCGTAAAAATTTAATACATAGCAAACAGGTCAGGAAGATAAGATATGATAATAGTATTAATCCCGTCACATATAAACCAAACGATCTTATATTATTGAAAAATGAAGCCGGCAATAAACTTGATGCTATCTACTTAGGTCCTTATGTTGTTGTTCGTGATATGACACCTAATGTTGAGATTATTAAAAATGGTAAATGGGATATCGTCCATAAAAATCGAACGAAATTGTTTGTAAACAAGGATGATAATACTTGATGTGACTTTTAGTTATCAATTATGCAATAAATATATTTTTTTACACTTTATAATTATTATTTTTGAATTTATTCTACACGAAACTATTTTAATGTATTTTACTTTTTTATATACGAATAAGTTATTGAAAGTTCATTATATTCGAACTGATTTTTTAATGCATATTGAATGTTTAATAATAGCATGTTATTGCGTATCTATTGATATTAAATATAATGTATCAAATATATAAAAAAAAACTGTATATTTACGTTTTTTTTTACACTTCCCCGTGAGGTGTAGAGTTGTAATATTAATGTATACTTAGTATGTAAGGTTATGTAGTATGTAAGGATATATAATCATGTATTCATTGGAATAAACACAGTCTTGATTCAAATTTCGTCTTAGTTTCATTTCATAAGACTCCCAACCATACAATAAAGTTGGCAAACTGTTAAGACTGCATTCATGGTATAGTTGTGTTGTGGGGTGGCGGAAGGGTTTCCGTGTCATAACTTTAAGTATGGCTCTGTGTGCTCTTTCAACTTTTAAGAAATTTGATTTTAAAGCTCCACCCCATGCAGGGATGCAGTACCCTACTACTGATTGGCACAGCGCATGAAATACCATTTTAGAGTGAAGGACTTGAAAATATGGAGTAGTCTCAAAGTCGGGTGGTGAGCGCATCAAGTTGTTTACTCCAATTCAATCCCGCGTCAATATGTATCCCAAGATACCTAACCTCGTTATTCCTTGTAAGTTTCGGGCAGTTACATGTCTCTAATACTTGCGGACACTTGTGTGCTATTATTGAGAAGGAGCATTCTGGTGACGTGTTTTGGCAGATGGAGAATGGGATAAAAGATGTTTTCTTTAAATTTAATCATAATAGATTTGAACTAAGTCATTCTGTTATTTTGTTCAAAGCTAGTTCTGCGCTGGTTTTGACATTGTCCCAAGTTGAGCCACTGACGAGAATTACTGTATCGTCGGCATAGGCGTAGATATCGGTGTTGGGGAAGGTCATGTTACAGAAGTCACTGACGTATATTTGGAACAATATTGGGCCCAGAATGCTTCCCTGAGGGACTCCATAATTCACAAATACCTCATCGCTTAGGTGTTCACTAATTTTAACTTGCAAAGTACGGCTGTGGAGATAGCTTTTGAAGATTTCGAGAGGGTTGCCTCGTACGCCTATGCGTTCTAGCTTTGACAAGAGTGAGGGAACAGAAACTGTATCAAAAGCGCTAGAGAGATCTAAAATATACCTGAACATTTGGTTTTATTATCTAGGTGCCTAGCAACGGATTGCGTAAAATCCAGAACTGCATCTTCTGTTGAGATTCCCGTACGAAAGCCGTATTGTTTATTAGATATGATTTTATGTTTGTCCAAGAAGTTTTTTAGACGTTTGACAAGTACTCGCTCAAGGATTTTCGACAGAGCAGTTGGGACCGAAATCAGCCTATAGTTTTGAACGCAGTTTCTGACCCACTCTTATAAATTGGGTGTACAATTGCTTTTTTCAAAGCTTTTGGGAAAATACTCTTGTCTAAACAACAATTGATGATATATTATATGAGAGGAGTTATTAATGATTTACGACAAAGTTTTAAAATAAGGGGTGATAGTCCATCCCAACCTATAGCACAATCATTGCGTAACTGGAGGATCAGGGATAACATTTTTCATAAAACACAAGTCATAATGTAAGCTTAATAAGGAGTCTTTCAATGGCGAAAACTACATCTTCTTTTTTGCCGTGTTCTAGATCAAACTATAGGATTAACTCCTAAAACAATAGGCATTATTTTGGATTTATTTGGTAATGAGGCTCTTTTTCGCATCTAAGCACGTGTGCTAAGTTTCTTAGATCCATTGAGATAATTATTATTGATCGAAATTAGTACTTATATTCCATCTTGGGAAACTGTCCCAGTTTCGTCATAATCGGCCAGTAGTTTTTAAAGTATGGGTATCAACGCCCAACTAGAGGGGACATTAATTATCTAGAATGAAAATTGAAAACTATTAATAGGAGCTGATTTCTAAGTACTAAAAAAGCTAAGCAATTAATATAAGCTTGTCGTTCTTTTTCAGTTGACAGGCGTTTTAATTTTGAAGTGGGTTTGTTTTTTAAATGCTTTTATTTATTTCGTCAATGTGAGAGTACTCTAGAAATACTGTAATAACGGACATAATATAGACACATGAGATTTCTTAAGACTTGAAAACAATAGTCTACAAAAAAGGAATGAACAATTAGTAAAAATAAATTAACACTGGAGATTTGTACTCATATAATAAGTATTTATGAAACCAATGAATCGTGTAAAAGTCTATTTAAAAAAACATGTAAAATTTCTCAACGGCTCGTCATGTATTTACCGATCGTCATCACAATATGAAGTACCTAGTATTAATTCTCCGAAAACAATAGAAAGCCCAGAATAAATAAGCACAACATATTATACATTCATTTAAGGAACTCATTCCACCGCTGGGAAAAAAGTTTGTCTTCGTAGACGGAAGCACCATTGTTTTTGTCGTGGCAACGGAAATACTGAAAGCACTACGTAACAAAACTCAGCTGAAAAATTTCTCGGACCATTGAATTCGCTCGACTTTCAAAACAATGAAATATATATTAATTCTCACAATGAAATATTTATAAAGACTATTTTTTGAATGTTAAGCTTAATTAATTGCGTTAATACTTAGAAATACTGTTAAACCTTTCAACATTTAGTTTGGTATCAGACCAAACATCAAATTCAAAAGGATTTCTAGGAATATTCTCTGAGAAATTACACATTACTAAATTAATCTTACAAATATTTGTACGATTCTCCGAAAATGTGATTTATACTATTACTCATGAAATGAGAGTTTTTTAAGAATAATTGAACATGACTTTAATAAAAGTAATAGTTCCCGTATGGTCTCAGATTAAATCTAACCTACGCATTTGTCACATTTGTAAGCAGCGGTATTCCACCATCTACTTATACCCTTGTTATTTTTTCTTGACATGGACATTGAACAAATGAACACCAGGGCATTAACATTGTAAGTTATGGCATCGTTAGCGGGGCATAGAAGAAACACTTAGTCGTTGAAATATGGAGCACATACTTGCCACTAGCTACATCTTCCAGCTAGTACATATATAATTCACAACTTTGTGATTGTACTAGCTACATAGCTATCTAAGATATCTTGCGTTAGAAGACCCCTAATAGAAATATAAATCTCCAACTCGGTAGGCTGACGATTTACGGATTTATTAAGCCACCCAACTTAAGCAGCGATCAGACAGCCCGATTCTTCGTGCCCTAAGTCCCTAAGTCCCGATGGATTGGGTGGTGTGATCGCTGTTAGGCTGTTAGTGTCCCTAAATCGGGCGATCGAGGGTGCCCGACCGCCCTAAAGCAGCGATCAGACGGCCCGATTCATCGTGCCCTAAGTCCCTAAGTCCCGATGAATCGTGCCGTCTGATCGTGGTTAGGGCCCTCAGTGCCGGCGCGGCGTTCGGCGTGAAAGGATGTGTGGAGTGAAAATGGCTACGGAACGCCAAAGAGAGATAATACTCAACGCACTGGAAGTTTATAAAACGATGATTAAATTGTCCAGAATTCATTCGGACGTAATTTCTAAAGTCCTCCGGCTCTAATAACACACTCAAAATGTTCATGTTACACAATTTATTTCTCCAGAGTAAATATTCCTTCACCCAACATCTTTTCTTTTGTTGTTTTACTACACCCGCTGTTACTGCAAGAGCGATTCCAAGTTTTTGATACTTTTCCACCATCTTCACTGCTCGGCGTTCGGCTGCCAAGTGAGTTAGGGTGGCGATATCGTGTAGTGTGATCAGAACGCCCAATCTATCGAGCCCTACTCATCGGTCCGATGAACCGTGTCGTCTGATCGCTGCTTTACCCTTTTTATTAGTCACGTTTGCAACATGAAAATTTTCTCTTTTCACTACTTTTATCTGCGCTCATCGAATATTTTTAAAGCATAGATACATCCACAGATAATATTACACTTTAGGTACTGGCAGCTACAATGAAGCTAAACTATTACAAGGAAAATTTATGGACCTCATAAAACAATAATGTCTCAGCATAACTTTGAAAATGAATTTTGGCGTAAACGATATAAAATTAATCTTAGTTCTAACGTCTGCGTTTTAACAACATAGCGAGTGACAAAAGTCAATTTACTTGTAAATTAATACCTATTCACACCGGGCAATTAAATTTGAAAGTCACGTGGCGGTTAATGATCTATTTAATTATTACGTTTAACTGGCCTGTTTTTCATTCCGTCGCCGCCCCGTCGAATTTATTGCCATTCAGACTGTGACACGTCCGGACAACATTATACGTAACGTTAGCCCCTGTTAAACGTGATCAACACTATTTAAAATATATATAACTATACTGTTGCATAAAAAGTTTCGACTAGACATTGGCCTTAGAAAGCCGAACACAAATCGCTGTATTCGTGTAGGCACCTAATCAAAAATCTAATCTCAGCAGTTGAAGCAAACATTGTTGTGTTGTTGTATTCATACAGATACTGCCGGTCCCATATGGAAAACGAACGTGAAGATGCATATATATCCTTAACATGACCAAAAATCTTATTTTCTACAGCAAAGAAAAATTACTACGTGGCAAGTGACATGCCTTTATGGAAATAAGACGGAGAGACGACACTCATTCATCCACACATTTGTATGATATTTGCCGCGTCGTACACGAGGGTGACATAGAGCTTTCAAGGCCTTGCTCCCCAGCATTAATTCTATTCAAGATCCTTCGTTTTAAGTATCACTCTGTGATTAGAGTTCCGTTAAGGGAAAATAATTTAATTGAAATCTGTATACGAAGCAATCTCGAATTAACGAAGGCTAAAGCAGCTACAGCTATTTCGTGATTTAAACGACGCGACGTTAACAAACGTTTGTCACAGGCACCTTTTTGCCATCGCCAATTATTCGCTCGATATAAATAAATATTTATTATTTTTATATCCGCGAAAGCCATTTTACCTTATCAATGTAGGGTCTGCATACAAGCCTTACAAAGTCGGGCTACTGAAATAAAACAAAACCGGACTGACTTACCTTGACCCCCGTCGTTGGGTCTGGTCTAGTTCAATCTACGTCTTAAGGCGGAGAGATGGAAACAACAGTAATTCCTTTAAAACTTTGAAAGCAAGAACTAAGACGCTATTTTCTCTGTGGGACTACAGTAATGGTTCGCTGAAATGTTTATAGCGCCCGCTTCGCGTCCTTCGAGTCACAAACAAATCTCAGATCGCAATGAATCGTGTTGTGTACCTACCTACCGAGATTTATTCTTTGATTAGCGTCTCTATTCACCGAATGTGTACACAACACCATAAATCGGTGAACTCGGAAACTGGACTTTGCAACCAGATATCGCATTAAACAAAGTAGTAAATTGGAAAGGGAAAACTGAGCGAGCAATCAACTAAAGCAATTAGCTAAATTTTTTGTTGTTGTTTAAAAATGAAGTCATCTTACTCTTAAGCTGTCTCCTCAGTTAAAATAAATTGGCTAAGAGACTGATCCTAATCAACATTTAACAAAATGAGACGTGACATTTCAAGAGCTAACTGAAACGTCAAAATGCGTAACGCTGAGAAACAAAGTAGCGGGTTGAGTAATACTAATCAGTCATCTTGAATAACCTTTAGTCTATCAAGATAATAATATTGTAAATTAGAAAGTAAAGATATACCTACCTGTAGTATTATTCACTGAGTCTTTTCTCTCTAAGGAACGACAGAAGTGTAACTAAAGAACTCGAGGTTCACTGCTGCTTTAGGTTGATCTCCTATTTGATGGTAGGACTACCCCGGTCAAGCTGCTCCATTCATACTGTAAGCAACGTTCCGGCACATATCTAGTGTAGTGGGTACAGTGGTTTTCTCACAAGCCTAAAGGAGTTAATATGCTTATATAACGTTCCTTTGTAGGAAATCGATTGATCGAAATGCTGTGTCCACAACCTTATCCAAGGACTTGTTCCATACTTGGCAGTGTAGCAACACAATAATATGATCAATTGTAGGTAAAAAATAAATAAGAATAAGTAGTAGCGATACCAACAGACTGCTATGCAGTACATAGTATCAACTTTGAGTCCACGGCGCGCACCAATGACTTCGTAGTTATGTGCGTATCAAATTGTTAATTATCGCGTGAACGTAATGAAAATCTATGACAGTCGTTAAAGGGGATCTGTACCTCTCATTAAACATGAGAACAAACCAACACTAGTTTATACCATGGAATATCACTATCCCTCTGGATTGCGACAGTCAGACAGCTAGTCGCTCTTTAGAAAAGTTAAATATTCTGTTAAATCCGGTTAGAGTAGTACGCGAACCCCGGGTTACAACTGGGATAACGCAAGGAGGATGAGTCTTAGATTCTTGAAAGACGGCACATAGTACCTACATACACATATATACTATGCGTATGTACTATGTACATTCTAAATACATAATATGTACAACGCACATAGATATTTTAGATTTTAGAAAACCAACATCAGTTCTGTAGTTTCAAGTTCGGCGAACTGTAATTTCAAGCATTCATTTTTACACGAAATATACAAAAACAGAAGCACCTAGGCAGTAAAACCATTGTTCATTAAGGCGAGGTTGCAGTACAGTGCGTAGCTCGACCTCACCCCCGCACCCTCACCCGCAAAAAAAAAAAAACACGGCGGTGGCGTCAGCGAGTGAGCGGGGGGAAGGGAGGGGGGGGTTTCGTGTGTGCGTGTGCCACAGCGCAGCGTAAAAAAAACCGTAGATGAGTTATGCGAACTTCAAAAGTGGCACATTAAAAACAGGCTAAATGTCTCATTTGGCTTTAGTCGCGTACGCGCTGCGGTCGGAAGCGCTCGCTCTTTTACTCGCGTGTGTGTACGTTACATTTGAAAATGCCGTCGTGTGTAATGAAATTTTGCACAAAATATAGTAGAAAAATGACTAAAAGTTATGGAATCACTTCTCATTCATGAGTATTACAATATTACAACGTTTTATTTACATTTTATAATAAATTCAGTATCTCAAATAATAGAGTGAATGAAAAAATTGGCATTTAGCGAGTGTAAAAAAGAAGCAGTATTGTGCATGTTCAAAGACTAAAAAACAAAGTATCCAGATGGGACATTCGTAATAATAAAATACTGATGTGTGTTTTTGTCAAGTAATAAAAGTGATTTGAGGCTGAATCAACACAATATATTATTATTATAGAAATACAAAATCATACGTAAGTTACAAACATTGACAGATGATCAAAGTCCATTCACTTGTTCTTGTTTTTCTCCTTTTAGTATTAAACAACTAAGTAGATTGTACTGCACAGTTTTCGCTGCCGACCCACCGTACCCCTGGCAGTACCCCTGGGGGTATGGTGGGTCTTTCAAAGCTTAACCGTACTCCCAGATAATATTGTTGTGTAATTAGTTTATTAATTTCAGTTCGTTAATTTCAAGTTCTACTATTTTGTGGGATCATTCCCAGTATAGTAGTAGTATTGAACAATTCTATGATAGAACTGTCCTAATTCTATTAGCACAACTTGATGAGGAGAACAGAACTAATGGGATAAGTAATAGGAAATGTCCCAGTCTAGTTCTATGTATGGTTTTACAAGGGTATTCAATAGAAGTGTGGTTGACGGCATAGAATACAAGTGTCACCACCCCCTATCTTCCCGTGGGTGTCGTAAGAGGCGACTAAGGGATAACACTATGCAAATACCATCTTTGCGTAGAGACGGAAAACTCGACATCAAACCCTATACGACTGCCTCGTTGGTCTCGCGGCATAAATGTGTGCGTGGGATAGGGAGGTCCCGGGTTCGATTCCTGGGTCGGGCAGTGTTATTGGGTTTTTCTGTCACGAAATTCTCAGTAGCAGCACGGAGTCTGGAAATGTGCCCGGTACGGCAATAGGCTCGCCCCTTATTACGTGGGACTAAAGTATATCTGGCGAAAAGTGGGTGTAGAAATACACCTCTGCCTACCTCTTCGGGGTTATAGGCGTGAGACTATGTACGAGTATGTATGTATGTATTCAATAGAAGTACTGGGAATGATCCGTAGTGTCACGACATCGCGCTCATATATCCGAACTAGTCGACGCCAGCGGCTTCGCACGCACATTTTTTCGAATTTCCCGTTTTGCCGGATCCCGTTGGTAGTTTGGGAAATCCCTTCTTAGTGCACCCCTACCGTCCCTAAGGAACATACATGCCAAATTTCAGCTTCCTGCGCCCAATATTTTCGGCTGTAGCATGTCTGTCAGTCAGTCAGCAACGCAAGGATTTTATATATTAAGATGAATATGTTTTGTAGACGTTCATTTGCTTAATGTGTAAAACAAATGAACGTCTACAAAACAAAAGAACGCCTACAAAACAAATGAACGTCTACAAAACAAATGACTTACAGAAAGTAATCAGTTATCGATAGTGATTGCAGAAAACAGGTGCATGCGATTTTCAACCTAATTGACATTAGTCAGAATTTATGATTTTATTACCCTAATATTGCCAGAAAGCGAGAAAAAAAAAAAGTTTGTCATGAATTGTCAATAAGGTCGAAAATCGCATGCACCTGTTTTTGCAATCACTATCGATAGCTGATCATTTTCTGGTAGTCATTTGTTTTGTAGACGTTCATTCGTTTTGTAGACGTTCATTTGTTTTGTAGACGTTCAATTGTTTTGTAGACGTTCATTTGTTTAACACATTTTTATACATACATATTTATTCGGATATGTGAGCGCGATGTTGTGACACTACCCTTGTAAAACATACATAGAACTAGTGGTAAATTTCCTATAACTGTTTCTCATTAGTTTTATTCTTCTCATCAAGTTGTGCTAATAGAACTAGTGGGAAAAAAGTATCACTAGTTCTATCATAGAACTGTTCAATAGAATATAGTGGGAGTGATCCGACAGCGCAAGGATTATGATGATGCCGGGTCTTCAACAGTACCACAGATTATACCTATAATATACAAAGCATTATAACCATTAGCAGTAATACCTAAACGTTTTATTCTCTAATTTATCTCCTTGTTGCACTATATCATCGTACTAGCGCTTGTCTTCGCTTGTCTAAAAATACAAAAACGTAAGTAGTAAGTCATTATCATACGAGAGATAACACTGTTCAGTTTAATGTCCACGTAGCACGTTGGTATAACACTACGAGCATTTCAGCCAGGAGTACGGTTAAGCTTTAAAAGACCCACCATACCCCCAGGGGTATTGCCAGGGGTACGGTGGGTCCGCAGCGCACAGTTTTTATATTAACGTACTGTTTTAGGTTTCCATTGAATGAAATGAGAAGAATAAAATGTACTTTTTTTAATAAACGTTATAAATAAATCACATCGACTTTTTATTTCCCTACCTTAAATGAATTAATCAAATTTACTTTGAGGCGAATTGAATTTACTCAAGACAGACAAAGTGATCATGTCGCATCTGAGTCAAATTATTGCTTGTGAAACGGTCAGCATGATGTCACAATGCGCGTCGGTCCAGAGAGTATATGTTTGTCTCTATTTCGCGCTTGCGATTAGATGTGCTATCTCACTTTCACTTCTTATCTAATTCTTAGTGTGTCGTTTTGACATATTTATATTAGTGTGCGTACGCTTTTCGCGATGCGTGCCACTCGTAAGCTCCGTCATGTTACCTTGTCAGTAAACTGTCTACGGTTTCTTACTAGTTTGTCTATGGTTTGAACGATTGAGTTTGGAATACGAATTACTTTGTATTTTTGCGAAAACGTACATGCGGGGGTGGAGGGGGCTTTTGCGGAGCAACGACGTACGTCCGCCCTCAATCACGCCTAGACAGGCACTGATAAACGCCCGGCGAACGATAGAATGCCAACATTTTGACTATTTTTTTTCTTGGAGAAAAATGATAATGAAATTACGAAATCTGTTTTTACCATTTATTTTAAAATAAAGAGCTGTTTCTATTGATAAAACTTTCATATAAATTCATTATGGAATCTCTAAGCAGTACACGTTTAAAATTGTGATTTAGTGCCATGTTTGACATTTTTTTTTATCGAGCCAATCATTCCAAATCGTGTTTCTATCTTTACGATTTACTAGAAGATATGTTCAACTTTTATACTTTAATTTTTATTCATTAAAAATATCATAGTTCATGGGTCCTTCAGACGTTCAAAAATCTTAAAAAGTACTGCAACCTCGCCTTAAAGTTGGACCTTATTTGCGAACTCATTGTGGTTAGAAAAGCTCGTCTAGGTTTCCCCTGATAGCTCCGATGTTTACGTTTAATCAGCTCGTGGCTAGAATGTTTGATTCATACAAACTGCGACCACCGCATTCTCGTCTGAATGACGATCCGCACTTTCTTTGTTGATAGAAGCAATAGATAAAGCTTTCTTTGAAGGCAATGAACCTAACTTTTGTTAAATAAACTATAAATAAACAAAAATTATACCTACAATTAGGCACTTTTGAAAGAGCGATCCATCTGCTTTTGACGTAACAGTACCTACTGTTACGTGTTTAAATTATTATTATTATTATTCTTATTAGTACCTACTAATAAGAATAATAATAATAATAATTTATTTATTTCAATAATTACATTTTTATGGTACACATAAAATACACGGCATGAAGTAGTCCATAATGTTTTTGAACTCTGGTACCCAAGGTAAGATTAAACTTGTGTTTTGGGTACCAGGGCTCTCGCATAATGGTGTATTACAGAATAATTGTATTATTAAAATATGGCGTGGATATTAGTTGAATAAATAAATCTTGACTATGACGAACATATAATGGGCGTATAAGTGCGTGTGTGCATATAATAACACTTTGCATATAGGTGCGAGCGTGCGTGCGTGCGCGTGTGTGTGAGTGTGTGAGTGTGTGTGTGCGTGTGCGTGTGTGTGTGTGTGTGTGTGTGTGTGTGTGTGTGTGTGTATGTGTGTGTGAGAGAGCGTGTGTGTGTGTGTTCATAATGTGTCCTACATACAGAATACTTAGTCAGAATGTATTTTTTTTAGTTTGTGTTCAATTCAATGCGATAAAATTAGAAAATCTAATCACACTGTGTACAATTAAAAACATAGCTTATACCCAGTATATAACATTTTAATTAGTTATTTCGTAATGCTAATAGCATTATTAGCTGTAGGTACCTAAGCAATAGGATTGTTGTATTTAATGAGGAAATGTGATAATACAAAATGGACTTCACGACACTTTGCCCTGCTGCCACTTCGGCAGTCCAGAAAAGAGCAGAAATATGTACATTTCTAGCCAATATTCATAACTATAGCAAAAGAGACACAGGTAGGCCATATATATGTGATAACTCTGATTAGTAAACTAAGGAATCCTTATTATTCCTAATAATCAAGTAATCGTTGGTCCATCCCGGTTAACTGCGGCTTATCTCGCCGACTTTAGGTACTAAAGAGCCGAAATTTGGTGAATAAAACATTCTAATCACGACTTTTAAACTGTAAATATAATATTTTTTTGCTTTACTCAAAAAGTACCAAACGATCTTCTTACGGTGTTCACGAATAGAGTGAATTCTGAAAATGGTTTAGATATGTATATAATTTGAAGGCGCGAGGGAAATCTAGTAAAATATATCAGGCTAATCCTGATTCACATATAACCAAGCTATCAACGGCGTAATTTTAAATATTCTTAACTTTTTAGGGTTCCGTACCTCGAAATGAAAAAACGGAACCCTTATAGGATCACTTTGTCGTCCGTCCGTCTGTCAAGACCCTTTTTGTCAGAAACGCGTAAATGTATCAAAGTGAAATTAATATCAAATAATCAAATCTACTGTCCCATTAAGCTGTGAAAAAATCACTTCTCAGCCAACGCAATCAAAAGATACAGCCGTATATGCTGCAAATTTCCGCAATTTTGCGAAACTCGCAAGGGAATCAAAACCTACAGGGTACCAGGGTACTTCCCGTGAACTCAGAATCTTGAAATTTGGTACGAAGCAATGTCTAATACCACAGATAAAGGAAAAATTGCGAAAACCGTAAATTTGTTGTTACATCATATCATAAAAATATGTTTTATAATTATAAAGTTATTACCATTTTTCATGAACACGTAGAGGTATTAAATTGAAATTCATATCAAATACTCAAATCTATAATACCTTGAAGCTACAGCAAAATCAAACTTCTATGTCAACGCAATACAAAGAAACAGCAAATTAAGCCGCATATTTTCTCGCAACTACTCGCAAGGGAATCAAAACCTACAGGGTACTTCCCGCAAACTCAGCATCTTAAAATTTGGTACGAAGCAATGTCTTATATATAGCACAGGTAAACGAAAAATTGCGAAAACCGTAACTTTTTTGTTACATCATATAATAAAAACCTTTAAAAAAAAATTACTAGCCCTTTCCTTATGAACGCGTAGAGGTATTAAATTTAAATTCATATCAAATACTCAAGTCTATTATATCTTTAAGCTGTAATAAAATCAAACTTCTAAGCCAACGCAATCAAAAGATACAGCTGTTTATGCCGCAAATTCTCGCAAATTTTCGAAGCTCACAAGGGAATCAAAACCTACAGGGTACTTCCCGTGAATTTCGAATCTTGAAATTTGGTACGAGGCAACTTCTTATAGCACACATAAATGAAAAATTGCGCAAACCGTAAATTTTTAGTTACATCATATAATTATTATATTTTTAATAATTTTAAGGGTACCCTTTCCTCATGAACCCGTAGAGGTATAAAATTGAAATTCATATCAAATGCTCAAGTCAAAACTAAAGGGATTTTCTATTCGATCTAGAATCTTGAAATTTGGCATAAACAGCCTTTTATAGCACATAGGAAAAAATTTTGAAAACCTTAAATTTTTTCTTACATCCAACGACATCCCAACCTACTAGACGGCACACGTAAGGCGAACACTTTCAGACAACACATCAGACTTATACGTCTTCTATAAGACCAATCCCAACACTAGATATGAATTATGACGTTCCGCAAATTTGAACCGGCCAATTAGAATGCATTTTTGTAGCCCCCCCTTGCCTCGCATACCTCACCGCATTGACAGAATTTTTTGTTTGTAGAAATGAAAACATTAGGTGTCTATTAGGCTGTGTTGTCATTGGTTACATCACAAATTTTTTTAATAATTATATATGCCTACAGGATTGTATGGAACCCTCGGTGCGCGAGTCCGACTCGCACTTGACGGGTTTAATTTTTTTCTGATTTTCACAGTAATGATTTGTGTAAACCACACACGATTTTTATACATCTGAGTTCTTTTCTTCAATATTAGCTTTGTTATTAGCACTTAACTATATCTGGTACGAGCATCATAAAAAAACTAAATAAAATAATCACAAAGTACAAGGCTGCAGCTTCTAACTAAAATTTTGAAGAGAGAAGTTATTGAGACAGCGGCAAAGTGATGCATAACAGAAATAACTTAGTGTACGGTACGTGTTCACTTACATATTTAACACGCTGCTGTCTCACGTAGTACTAAAACTATTTGTTCATTTAACCTAGTAGGTACTTCTATTTGGCTCTGTGTCCTTAAATAAACTATTATTGACCGACAAGACTCACTGTGTAGCAAGGAGACGTCTCATTTGTACATTGGGTATTTTTGATGCTCTGCTGTCACAGAGAGTGTTGTAACAATTAAAGAGAGCAGTTGGATAATGATCAGAAACGCTTAGTTTTGAATAATTGGGTTTCCTTCATACGTTAAATCACAAAGGAACATGAATAACGTTTCTATCCATAAAGTGTCCTGGTAGCACGGCGTTTTCTCTATGCCGGTGATAGTGACATCACGGTGCTATAAAATAAAGTTATGAATCAGAGATGTTAGTAGATAGCCAGTGGTCTGTTATGGCCCCCTTTAATACCCATTATGTGCGGCCCGTGTGGTAATCAGACGATAATAATCAATTTCGATTACCACACGGGGCAGACATATCGACGAGATTACAAAACTAATCATTCGTTGACCACTTAAAGCTCCATGTGCTGATAGAAACGAAAATTCTCGACGTGTTGTGGTTTCGATTACCACAAGGTGCTATAAATTAAGTGATCCACATATCGTGAGATCGGTAATGTTGTCGCTGTGTTTGTCCTGTGTGGTCGACTATACCATGCTGGCCAGACGGTTTGGTATCTTTGCAAAGACTTAACATGCTTCGTCTATTTTAATGATTCGCCTTTTAAGACACCCACGCAATGAAATGGGTAATTATTTAGTAAACTTAATCTGTTAACTCAGCGTTATACCACAAGGAGCTAAAAACTTAGTGATTGACAAATTGCTGGCAAAGTTTCAAGATTTCTGTCTAGTAATAGCTAATAAAGAAACTGTTTGTGTACAAAAATTTTTAAACAAATATCAATAAATTAACACCAAATTTTATGCTACTAGATACAAAACTAGATTTAAAAAGGAACGTATATCTGAATGTCCATATCGCTACTGCAGCTATTGAAGTATAAATTGGGGTCAGTACTGAATAAAAACGCATTGAGATGCATTTGCTAATAGTACCGAACCTAAATATGACATACATGTTTGTACTAGGTTCTGTGAAAAAGCTAATATTCAGTCAAATACTGTTGGACTAGAAAGCGGACGCCGGGTTCTAACTGGTATAACGCAAGGAGGATGATGATGTTTGCACTAGGTGTTTTATAATTCGACTGTATTTTCTTCATCTCGCACGGTTGGTGCAGTGATTTTATCAGTCGCCTTTATGCTGGGCACTACGTCCAGTATTGTGGGTTCGATCCACACAACACTGTGTGTAATCCACAAACTGTTGTTTCTAGTTATTTGAATGTTTTAGCAGTCTTGATACTGAGGAGATAAATAGTAGAATAAAATCCCTGAATAAATATCAACAGAAAATGTTATCATGCCATTTTTATATAAGTACATCATTTATTTTATGAATGCCCGTTCACGTACGTCATTATCACACTATTCAAATGACATAAGTATGACCGATTGATTGATATTGATCTTGCGGCAGAGAATAACACTCTTAATGTAATCTTGATAGTGAGAATGTCCATTAAATTATAATTATAACTCATCACTAGTCATCCAAAAATAAAACTTATAAAATTGATACTTGAAATCATTAGTACTCAGGATTATTCCTAATTAAGCAGGTCTTAGATTTAGTAAGAGATTACGATTTAAGATATGCATGTATTTTAAATCACGACATACTATTAGCTATTACGTGATAAAGATGTGACTAAAAGCTGATACAGATACTGATTGGTAATTATTCTTACAAGTGATAAACTACAACCGTTTGTCTAAAGTAAATTTACTTCAAATAACAATGCCCTTAATATCGCCATAGTTCAAAGTAGAAGGTTAGCACTTAAGGTCTCAGGTATGCGTCAGCTCGTTTACCACTAGAGCCAAAAAATGCAAGAAATGCTGGGTAATAAAACTTTGATGTTAAGCGCATGCATAAACGTAATGTACGTTTCCTATTTGAAATAAAAACGGTTTGTTTCAAATTGAAGCGCTCTTAGCGTGCCGTGACTTGTCCTTCGTAATAGATCATCAAAGTAACGCTTGTACAGGTAATCCCTTGGATGGGTGACCTATAATCTAACCTATCTAGGCGCATCATACCAGTACTTCCTGTTTTTAACTCACACACAAGAATCGTTGGGCCATGTCGGATGCCACCGGGAAGACTAAAACCACCGACTCTAAATTCACCACCTGCACTAAAAAGAAAGAAGAAGAATTGACAATTCGAGTGCATTGGATATAATGATTTATTTATTTCCAGATCGATGGTGCCACTGACAAAAGAGAAACCAATTTATCAATGGCGACGCGTACGATCAGGCTCGCCAGTGCCATGCAGAACTATGGGCTCAAGATAGGAGACACAGTCGTTGTTATGGGAATAAATCATTTGGATTTGACCATTCCGTTCTATGCTTGCCACGTAGGTGGATACAGTATGTGTGCGATAGACCCATCGGGTGCTGGTAAGCTGAGTTATATTTCGTTTTAATTGTTTTGCACTTGGTACTCTTTGTTTTGGCAGGCGCCTTGCAAGGTCTTAATTATTACGATTTGATACAAAAATCCTTTTTGAAAAATGTAGTCAGACAACATGAACAGATGAAGATGTAAATTTAAGCACTTTCATAAGGATTATACCTCACCCAAGTTTCAATAATAAGTAAAATGAAAACCTTTACCCCAAATTAATCAATAATGTTTACAGGTGATTTGAAAAATATATGGACATACCAGTACAGACAGACATAGAAGTCTTGTGTAAAAAAAGTTAAAGAGGCTTTCGAAATAAACGTCGAATCATGTAAAATTGTCATATTTGATGATGAAGATGCCGATATGACACAATTATCAATAAATACGGTGGTACTGTGGCTTATTATAGGTAAATTGCTATATCTATATATGTAATTAAGAATATTTTATTAATTTGATATCATTTTATCAATCGCTTTTATTTACACTTTGATATTATATAGCTAACTAGATTTTGACCGCCGCTTCGCGCGCGTTAAATTCGGGGTAACACAAATCTACTTTCAGTCTCAAGTTGTGTGAAGGCAACTCTATAGGGTACAAAGCAAGGTACAAAGTAACTCAGTCAGTATCCATGACATTACATCTACCGACAGGTACATAATAACATCACCTTGGATACAATCAAATGTCAAAGCCATGTTCTAATACATGTCCAACAAAATGATATCTATAAACATTTTCGCATTTATAATATTAGTACGGAAAATCGTTTCAGCCGCTTAAGCGTAGTATATAACTTATTAGTTTATATATGCGAACATGATGCGAACAATTTAATCACCGTGCACAATGACATTATGTAGGACGTGACAGTACTGACAGATATGCGATGGCACATGCGCAGCACTCAATTATTAGCGCATGCGTTCTTACTTCCAAGAGGTAAATTTGTGCCGTACAAACTTCTACCCTTCCTACAATCCCTCCCAGTTTAATTTTTGCAACTTATGGTAGCCTATGTCCGTCTCCATGGTTCAATATATCTCTATATTAAATTTCAACAAAATCGGTTCAGCCGTTTTAGCGTGAAAACGGAACATACATACAAACATACATACACACTTTCGAATTTATAATATTAGTAGGGATACATAAGAAGCATACGTACTGAATCCAATGATGGATTTCTTGCCAAGATTTTGTGATAGCTATTAGAATTAATTTGAATGTTTGAAACATATTGTGAATAATTATACATTTTGGCAACAACTACAACGCAAGTCAGATGCTGATAAATAAGCAAACACTTATTATTATTATTATGTCATCATATATCTGATTATTGTCTACTAACTAATATGAAGCATTTATGACCTAAATAAAGATTTTTATTAAACGTTAAAATGATACAGAAATTATAGACAAACACCATTTAACAAGTAAAACTTCAGGAAAACTAAAACTAAAGCTTCTCTTCAGGCCAGCAGTGTTCGATCAGTCCAAAACAACGGCGTGGCTAATACTGACCAGCGGGACAACGGGACTGCCGAAGGTGGCGATTATACCTTTCCAAACTTTACTGAATGCTGTTATTCATTAGTGGTGAGTACATTTTAGACACTCAATTCATCAATATGAACATTATATTTATTCATATGATCCGCCGATGTGCAGAGCTGCATATTTCTTTTTGATGTTGCTCACTTCCTACCTGCCCCTAAAACTTGATAAGTTTTCTTACCTAAAATTACAATCAAGCACTTGTCTCCCAAAACTCCCAACTATATCAAAGTATATTATCAAATAAAGTTAAACAATTATAAAGACTGATGAATAATTGCTCGAAAATTAAGATCTATTACATCTTTGCATCATGTTGAAATAATTTTATAAATTACTAGACGTTTGTTGTTTGACTTAAATGGAGTAAAACTTTTGACTACAAATTCAGAAACTGGCAATTTTGATCCTTACTATTAGTCTCTATATCTGTAAAATTAAATCATAATACTCTGAAGGCATAAGTTATATAAAACAAGAAACAACATTCCCACCGTAACAACAAACTATAAAGTCGATTCTGTGGTAAAATAAAATTGTCAGGCGTATGAAACAGTAATCCAATATATTTGAGCCAAAATCTAAGCCGAACAGAGCCAACTACCCGATTAGTTTAGTTGTACCGGATTATAGCGGTTGACATTACGTGCCAAATTATTATTTTGCTACACAACATTATAACCCAACGGAAAACATATACACAAAGTAAAATGTATAAATAAATTCGAGCTCTTTGCGAAATGCGCATTCAGTGTAACGTTTTCGAACCAATAACGTAAATCCTAACCGATATTTCTATCTCGCCGTCTGTTGGACTATAATACAATACAAAGCTTCTGAACTGATACAGACTAGATCTGCTGTGTCTACAGAATGCGTACCTTTGGTTTCAATATGCACTTTGTTTCACACCGCTGCATCAAAGGATATTGAGGACATTGGTATGAACGTATTTCGTACTCTCTCGTAGTGCTGAGCTAGTGCCTATGTTGTTTTATATTTTTGTACATTGTTTTTGAGGTTGAGTTTTGGGTGTCACCCCTTTTTTGGATTGGTGGCACCCCAAAAAGGGTGGCACTCAGGGCGGTTCGCCCCCACCCCCCTTCCTATTGCCAATTTGCAGTGGATGTCAGCACTATTATATTTCATATCAGGTCCCCTGAAAGCCTATACGAGACTACAATCATCAGCGCCCCCGACTCCGCAGGGACTCATTGCACTTATCAACAAATACAAGGTACTCGAAACGAACAATTCTAAGCCAATAAACCAATAAAATAAACACATTTACAAAATAAAAGTGCTTTCAGAATGCTGTATATTTTAAATCACTTGACAATATTTCAGCCGACCGTCACTGCTTGGACTCAATTTTTATTAGGTCGATTTCTTGTAGCGGCAGAAAACGTTTGTGACTTATCGTGTTTCAAATACATTATTGGCGGCAGTGCCATTGAGAAGCCATTACTAGACAGATTTAGAGTAAAGGCCTGTTCAGACCTACGCGGTATTCGCTGCCGTCTGCGGCAGAGAAAACCCATTGGGTATGCGGTAATATTACTGTTCAGACCTAAGCGGTATTCGCTATCCTTCTGGGTAGAATAACGCGCGGTAGTCGAGTTTCGCTCAGATAGGTAAGAACTAGCCGCGGTACTTGATACCAAATACCTGAGCGAAACCCGCGCGGTATGTACCTCTACCCACAGCGGCAGCGAATATCGCTCAGGTCGCTCTAGCCGCGGTACTTGATACTAAATACCTGAGCGAAACCCGCGCGGTATGTACCTCTACCCACAGCGGCAGCGAATATCGCTCAGGTTTGAATAGGCCTTAAGTATTACAACTTACACATTATAGCCGCTAAGCTTCATTGTTCATAAAAGTAAAAATACCTTTTCTTTTTCGACCCGGCTTCATATAGCCAGGCTTTAAATCTGCCGAGAAAAGGTATCTAGCGAACGAATCTCAATGAAGTCGAAATACGTTTAAACTTGGGAAAACAAATGTTTCAACTGGCTACGCTGTAGGTTCAATATACAAACAGTAAAAGTATTACTATTTGTTCGTGTAAAAATATTGCTCTGTAGATGTTCCATCTGATTTATTAAGAATTCAGAGGCCTATAGTCCACTAATGCGTCTTTATGCAATTGAATTACATCGAGCTAATTATTTTAGTCACAGCCAATCTATATATATAAAATCCTTGCATTACTGACTCACCAGCTACAGCCAAAACTATTGGGCGCAGGAAGCTTAAATTTGGTATATATGTTCCTTGGGCACCGTAGGGGTGCACTAAGAAAGGATTGCCCGAAATTCCCACGGGATCGAGTAGCAAGGGGTAAATTAAAATAAATGTGCGGGCGTAGCTGTAGGCTTCCTCTAGTAGTCAATAAAGACCATTACCTGATTAAAAACAATAGATTTTATTTGACCTTTTATACGTATTGATATACATAAGTGTGTATGTTTTAGAAACATTGTAACGCACAAATCCAGTTGGTTTACGGCATGATAGAGCTTTTGGTACCCGTTTTTAACTATGATGAAAACACGCCTTACGGAGCTTCTGGAAAACCTTTGTCTGATAGATACGAATACAAAGTAAGTAGCGTGTTTGTATATATTTTATAAAAATGGTTTATTTAAACGATGTGATAAAAAATATCAATGTATTCGTTTGATATGCCTATGTACCAGATACGCAAGTAATGAGGTGAGCAGTGATGAAGCCATGCATTTCTAGCAATTAATCAATGACTATACAAGTTCACGTCATGAGTTATGACTTATATACATATTATACTAATTCCGCCATCTCATTGCAGCTGATATATATCGATGGTCAAGTTCTAGAAAAGCCTAATCAAGTTGGCCAGCGGTGGATTAAAGGCAACGATTTCTTTAAGGTAAGCCTACACAATTTCTTTAAATCAAAATTAATTTCAATTGCGTATTTGAATATGTCTTTCATAACATACATATTTTACTCTTCACACAATTAATGCATTTTATACACAGCAAATTCATCGTTTTCTAAAACAAATTTTACAAAAAAATAAAAGCTGTTTTATTCATGCATTTATTCCTAACTTTTATTAAAATACCACTTAATTCAAAAAAGGTAACTTTGTAAATAATGTGACTTCTAAGAGCTTTTAGTGAAGATAGTATCATAAAAATGTAATTTCACATTTTGTAATCAAATTTTATACCGTATGCAGACTGTAAACGAGAACAATATAATATGTTAAATGAATGAATTAGAAGAGGAATGAATAATTTATTATATTTCAGGGTTACATGAAAAATCCGCAGGAAACGAACCACATATTAACAGACGACGGGTGGTTCAGAACAGGAGATATGTTCTACAGAAATGAATCAGATTATCATTTCTTTGTAGAAAGAAAAACGCTTTTAATTGAACATTGCGGGTTTAAGGTAAAGATATTTTTTTTTTCCTTCGCAGTTATTTTCACTCGGAATTTCGATTTTGGTGAAATGCATATAGTTTCGGTTATTTACCTATCACGCTGTTTATGTATTTACAATTTTATGCCCCGAAATATATAATATACATAAACTTTACCACCATCAATAAGGTATTAGCATTTCATTGGAAAACCTTTTTTAACTTTGATTAAAATTTGTTTCATTTAGATTCTAAGCTATTTGTTGTTTGTTTGCTGAATATTAATTATATAATAATGGTATGAATATGAATTGATTTCATTGCAAAGCCAAATCTTAATATTATATATATTCAAGTTAAAATGCATGTATCATTGAGACGAAGAATCAGTGAGCGTTAACATAGCTAAATTTATTTCGCTCACGCAAAGTGCTCTAAAGCGATGAATCATCATCGCTTTAGAGCACTGAGCAGTTTCTTCACTCAGCTGATATGACAAAAGAAAACAAATCTTATTTCACAGCAAAAATCAAATCTTCTAAGTCCTTGTCGGTTTGAAGTTAGAAAAGTTTTCATTTTATAGAATTTTTAGTGATATTTTCACCTGGTAATATCTAAAGAATTGCCAATGCTATTTAATATTTGAATACCTATAATTATTATTATACTCAGACTTTGATTAATGAAATTAAATACTCTACAGATACGCCACTGTGTGCTGCACAGTTTTGCGTAGTTTTCCACGAAAATTACGATATAATTATGACGTATTGCCGCCAAAAATCTTCCTTGAAGAAAGTTTAAACCGAAACGAAACATGAATACGAATAAATTTAAAATTATGCCAGGATAGTTCAGCAGCCTCTCGACTCTTGTGGTCTACTTAGTCTACTTCTGGATACTCCACGACGTTCTCCTTGCTTGCTCGGATTTGCAGTTTGTACAGCTGGGTTGACCTTATTGTGAGGTGTAGCAGCATAGTTCTTTGGTATACGCTTCTTATTTTATAAAATAGACAACACTCGCCTAGAATTAAATTATGTATTGCAATACAGAGACTGTACAAATTTTATAATATTTGCAACTGAAAGTACTAACTTCTTTTCGTTGTCATAGCCACTCTATACCTATTTATAGTGAATTTTTATTTATTGCTTCTTGATTTGAGCAAAATAATAATTGTACAGATTTTAACTATATAGAAAGCTTTCATTCTGCCAGACGTTTCGGGATACCAACCATCAATCAAGGTACGTTCACCTTTCTTTTAAAATAATTACGCGATTGAAATCTTTTACATAAATAATATTAGTATGTGTAATAAACGTTAAACTTTGACAGAGAAACTGTCGCTTATAAAAATCACCAATCAATACAATGCGGAGCTCGATCCTATAACAGGTGGCGCATTGCCAATGTAATTTTTAACTATTACCTCTTCAGTGCAATTATATAACTAGAATAAATTGTTACGTATAAATTTTATAATATTTGCAACTGAAAGCACTGACTACTATTCCGGTCATATTAAAGTTGCTCCATTATTCGTAGCTAAGCTTTACCTACAGCCGTTCAATAATCTAATATTCAGTTCAATCTAGACTACCCAAGAATTGGTAATAACCTAGGGAGTAGTTTGGATAAACTTTTGTCGAATTTAAAATTCAACGTGCGAACTTGGAGCAATCAAACTTACTTAGAATATAATGAACCTCTTTAACGATAATTAGTTAGAGGTACGCAATGATTAACGAAGCGAAAATAAACTCAGACTCTTTATGAGCATCAAAACCCACGGGTATAATTAACGATATCTATTGGAAGGTAAGCATGGTAAAATATTTATTTTGCTATAAAGGAATTTTATTTGCTAGTCAGAGGATAATTTCCAACCGCGCTTAATGCAAATACTGTACAGTAGAAAAATCTCCCTCGTGTCTTGTTCTATGCAATTTGCATAAATATAATATTTATGCAAATTGTATACTGACTCATCGAAAATAAATTCAACTGAAAGATTTTATTGCAGGTTATTATGGCAACTATTTTATCCATTCATACTAATATTATTAATACGAAAGTGTGTTCGGTTGTTATGATATGATTTTAGTGTATGGATATTGTTAGGAGGCTGGAGAGTGACAGAGGTTACTCTTGATATGGTAGCACGGGCTGTTTCCGCAACTCCACGTCCAAGCATGTATTTTGCGTACGGGTGGGAATAGTGTTGTCACTCGAGCCACCCCAGATCTTCGAGGAAGGCCAGTAGACTCTTAATGTGGCCCACTGCTTCCCTCAGGGTGCTGTGTCTGGTCAGGTACTGTTGCCTATACTGTGAGACCTCAGGACAGTCGAGGAGCAGGTGAGCTGCCCTCTCGTCTGCTGCCATACAGGCTCTGCACACCGGGCTGTCGGTGATACCTACAGTTAATAGGCTTATTAAAGTATCCGTGTCCTGTGAACGCGGCCGTGACTGTCCGCAGTTGTTGTTTGGACAGCCGTAGGACTACTACAGGCTACTCTTACCACGATATATGACTCCGAAGCGGGTGAAACCACAAGCGAAGTCTAGCAGATGGTAAATAGAATACGGGCTCCAAGGAAAAGGTCTTAAATCGCAACTGAGACCGCGCTAGGTGATGATAATGATTTAATACAGTAATTAATAACTTGAATTGACATAGTTGTTGAAGGTGTTCATAAAGAGTATAATGGGGGTATTCCTAAAAGCGCAACTATTTTTGAGCGGAACTAAAAAAGCGCAACTACGTTACTCCACAAAGCGCAACCACGTAGAAAAATAGTAAAGGGGCATAATAGATTCATAAAGGATATTTACTATCGATAGGATTTTTAAATCATTTGCCCATTTTTTATTTATTATATTATGGTGATCGTTTTCAAAAGTACCAGGATAACAGCAATGAACAGAGGTTAGAAGTGTCTAATAGAATCTGGTAACAAAGTTATCAATCAGTAAAATGTTTTGAAAAATACTAGGATAACATAAATGAACAGAAGTTAGTAGCCTTAGTACCCTAATAAAAACCCTGGTGTAAGGGTCATGAATCAGAAATAAGGCACTGCATGGTATAGGTAAAACTCAGGCGCACAGCAACAGCTCTGCCCTGTGGTCACTGCTCCCCGCACCGCACCCTGCTCCCCGCTGCATCGTATTATTTTTATATCTATCAAATGTCATAAAGTATACTAAAATGGCTTGTCTTATCAACTATCGATATTTTACGTTTGTTATTAACCAGCACTATTGCACCTTGATATTTAGTTGCGCTTTGTGGAATAAAGTTGTTGCGCTTTTTTAGTTGCGCTCAAAAATAGTTGCGCTTTTAGGAATACTCCGTACATATAATATATAACGAATTATTTACGGACGAAAAACTATGACATAGATTAAGATGACGGTTACATCTGTTTGAGGTCTTTATGTCTTTATGTTTGTTCCTCGTTCGGCCCGAAGTTTCGGACCACATTACAAAAAAATTCTAGTTTGTCCCATAGCAGTATAGAACTCCTGCTTCGGACTGAATTCTAAGTACTTCAAAAATACAGACAGCAAAAGTATAAAGAATTTTGAACATCTTTAATTTTTCAATAATCAAATAAACAGAAGAGCATGTATGAGGAATTTGATGGGAGTGATTTCAAACACTCAAGAAGAGATATATGGCAGGATCGTTGCAAATGGCGTTCCGTAGTCTCTGCCTACCCCTCCGGGAACAGAGTCTATGTTTGTCAAATTATTTGAATTGAAAAGTACAAAGGGAGCATAAAGCTACAGAAAATGGTCGCCTAACAAGCTGGTTAAAATTTTTGAAGTAATCTACACTAATAATATTATAAAGAGGGAAAATTTGTATTTTTGTTTGTTTGTTTGTAATGAATAAACTCAAAAACTACTCAACCGATTTTAAAAATTCTTTTACCTTTAGAAAGCTACATTATCTGCAAGTAACATAGGCTATATTTTATTTTAGAAAAAATAGGGGTCCGTAAGATATTTGGGTTTTTCGGACCCAAGGTGTAAAAAATCATCGAAAAAAGTTCCTTATTTGGCGTACGCCGCCTAAACTATAAAAGATAGAACCATAAAATGTTCTAATTAATTAAATACCTTAAAAATATCTACAAAAAGCCCGCGACACAATATACCTATCTATTTCGAGTAAAGCACAACAACCATTTTTTTATTTAAAAATCTTGAATTTTTTTAAGACTTCATTTGAACGCATTTATTTTATTACACTTCTTATCAAAATAAACTATTTTGTCACAAAGTACTGTTTATGTAGGTACTATTACGTCTTTATTAAAATTGGACGTTTGGTTTGAAAGTTATGGCGAAATCAATCTATACACATAAATAAAATTGGAGTGTCTGTTTGTAATATTAAAATAACCACTTTTTACTAAATGCATTTGGATGTGTACACGGTACATATTACCGAAATGACATTTTTTACCATTTTTGTCTGTCTGTCTGTCTGTTTGTTCTCGCTTATCTCTGGAACGGCTGGACTGATTTTGACGGGATTTTCCCTAACGGATAGTTGATGTATCAAGGAGTAACTTAGGCTAGGTAAATTAACCGGGTACGTGAAGTAGTTCCCTCAGGACGCGGTTGAAACCGCGGGAATCAGCTATTTTCTAATAAACTTCCTGCAGCCTTAAAATATCTTCATTGTAGCTTAAAATATTGAAAAGTACCAGGATAGCATAAAGGTTCCGAAGATTTTTGAAGTCATTTATAAAACTTCCTTAGGCTTTAAAAAATAAACCCCTCCCGCCGTGGGATCTCCACCTTGTCGTGGTGGGAGGGCATAACTATGGGTTTGAGGTACTACACCCACGGTGAAGCTAAGCGGGATCCCGGGAGGGGACGCTCCACGTGGGCTTGCGTGAGGCCTGCGTAGGATGCGTCCCAAGGTGGCGGGTGCGGGGGACAGTTCTGACTGTCCCTCGCAGTCAGGTGCGGTCGCGGGACGAGAGGTGTGTCGGTGTTGCGTTGCCGCGCGCCCTATATCCCGCGACCAAATGGCCTCTGCGGCCGCTGGGTGTTTTGGCGGCGGAGCCCAACACCTTCATCCGCCGCCTAGGAGGTTTCGTCCGGGGCTCGCCTTACCATCTGGCGGGCCAATACCCTCATGTACCCATGTGTCGGAGGGTAGAGCTTCACCGAAGCATTCCTCGCTACCCCTCGGTATTACCTACCTAATACCGAGGGGTAGCGAGGAATGCTTCGGTGAAGCTCTACCCTCCGACACATGGGTACATGAGGAGCACGGGTTGGTTTTTAGTCAGTAAGAGTCTGACAGTCCCCTTCGTCCTTCCCCCCAGGGCGGAGGGACTCCATGAGGATTTTCCAACCCGACACAAAAAAAAATAAAAAAAAGGCTTTAAAATATATTCCCTGTAGCTTAGGATAAGGAGATTGCCACCCATATTTTATTAACACCGCCATCCAGATCGATTTGCAATCAGGTTAATTCCAATGTTTACTATTAAATTTCAAGACACTACTGAAGTTTTACAAGATTTTTTAACTCACTTCGATTAAATACAAACGAGCTTATTTTTCAAAATGCTTCTCAAGGAAATAGACCCATTTAATATGGCTGTTAGTCAATCATTATATATTTGTATCATACTTAAATATCCTGTTAATGCCGTGGTTTAACTTCACTACAGTCAAAACATAAAAAAACGAATCATGTTCTATTTCACGTAAAATGTTCTGTTTAGATAAAATATTATCAGTGACATAACCATAGGTCTTTTTTGCTGATTGTTCTATCATAAAAAGCAAGTAAAACCTATACAAAAAAAAAATGCTCCGTACAAGGAATACAAAATAGGACGAAGCGAGAACAAATTTAATAGAATTTCATTTTGGGACAAAGGAAGCATATTGTTCGGGCCGAACCAGGATTTTTATGTGGTCTGAAACTCAGTAGTCCGAACGAAGAACAAACCATTATTTAAAATATTAGGTAATTAGTGCTACTGAATTGTTAAATTCACAATTTGCGCTTTCAATCAAGTCCTGTAAGATAAACTTCGTTTAAACTCTGGTCATAATAAAATACAGTTAACACAGTTTGCCGCTTCTTCTTCAATTGTTTACGGCAATGAATACTACATTAATTCATTGAATAAGTTTCATCAACAATATTTTAACAAAATTAAGTCTTCTCGTTTGATGTAGTATTTTGTAATTATATTAATGTCAGCTGAAAACGAGTGATTGACAATTTATTTTGTTCAAATACAACTAGCAATACTTAACGTTGATCCTCTAGGAGTGGGCTGTATGATCCTGATAGAGTCATCACGATATAAAACATAATACAAGATGTAACCAGCGTGGCACTATAAATCAAAGGCTCGTTGGTTTTCTTTTCATCATGTCATGTCAGCCAAGTGATATCCACTGCTGGGGCCTCCCCCAAGGTTCTCCACACAGGCCGACCTTGAACCGTCCTCATCCAACCGCTTCCCGCAATCTTATCCAGATCGTAGGTCCACCTTGTGGGAGGCCTACCCGTGCTGCGTCGTCCGGTACGTATGGTACTCGTTTTCTTTTATTAACTCAATTATTTTCAACAAAGAGATTAACAATACAACTAACATTGAACGTTACATTAATTATATGAGTTGAAAATTATTTCAGTTAGCTATACAGCAACGCAGTAGTAGTTAGTATACCTAATATTGTAAATTTTATGCACAGTTTCAAACTGTTGCTATGTCAATTGGAAACTCAAACACCGAACATAACTGCCTTGCATACGAGTGATGATAACTGTTTCGGTGATTTTCGATTCATACTGATACAATCCTAGAAATGACGTTGGGTATAAATTAGCTGTTGACGGATTGCAATACGTATTGGCTGTTTGCCAGGCAGTTATTGTAACAATGAAGGTTGTGTTATAACAGATAGTAATGTCTATTACAGCTTGTACCATGGGACAGTTATGTATTACTATGGTAACATACAAAAACATAGCACGCTTTGGGATCCGAAGGGATAGATATATAATTTTTATAATTTTGACGACCGGTTGGCGCAGCGGCGGGAGTGTACGCGATTGCTACACCGATGGTCGCGGGTTCGATTCCCGCTCAAGACAAACATTTGTGTCCATGGACATGGATGTTTCTCTTGGTCTGGGTGTTTCTATGTATAATACGTATGTATTTACAAAAAAAAGTATATATGTATGTTTATCCATTATCTAGTACCCATAGTACAACCTTTGCTTAATTTGGGACTAGATGGTGATGTGTGTATGTGGTAGAATATTATTATTATATTACTAGAGGACGCCAGCAGCTACGCCTGCATTTTTTTTTTATTTACCCGTTTTGGCCGATCCTGTGGGAATTTCGGGAAATCCCTTCTTAGTGCACCCCTACGGTCCCCAAGGAACATACATGCCAAATTTCAGCTTCCTGCGCCCCATAGTTTTGGCTGTAGCGTGTCTGTCAGTCAGTCAGTAACGCAAGGATTTTATATATTAAGATTATTATAGAGGAATTTTATCAGATACCTACAATTAGCTATATCGTACAAAGTGTTTCCAAAGTGTAAAATATGGGCCGCTGTAGTCTAAGATTTTACGACACAATTTTTTTATTTTATATGTACGAAAGATGAAAAAATGTGGGGAAAAGGCGTGAGTATATGTATGTATGTATGTGAAAGATGAATATAATCTTATTATTTGTAAATGGGACGTGTGCGTGTCCAATTGATTGTTTTGATATAAAATGGCAAGAACTAGACCCTAATGACATGAAAAATGCATCGAAAATTTTCTCGCTTAGCCTCCAAATTGTGAACCAAAAGGCTGATTCAGAAACGTTACGGTAAGCATAAGAATTTTTTATCTGTCTCAGGAATTGAGCTCAGAAGTTTCCATACAATTACCTACATATGTATTCACGCAAGTGCGAGGAGGCAATCATACGTATAAATAATATCAATCCGTAATGTAGATGTCCCGAAGAAAATAAAACAAAAAGACAGACGTTCATTCCGTCTCTAGAATTGGTCCCCGTTCTTAGGGTTCCGTACCTAAAAGGTAAAAAACGGGATCCTATTACTAAGCCTCCGCTGTCTGTCTGTCTGTCTGTCACCAGGCTGTATCTCATAAACCGTGATAGCTAGAAAGCTGAAATTTTCTGAAATTATGTATTTCGGTTGCCGCTATAACAACAAATACTAAAAATAAAAAAAATAAAAAAATATTTAGTGAGGGACCCATAAAAAAACGTGATTTTTTTCGTAATTTTTGCTCAAAATTACTAACTGTAACAGGTAGACGCTTTAAATTTTCACAGAATATGTAGTTGTATTTTGATTATATTACCTTTCAAAATAAATAAAAGTAAATAACAAAGGAGGCTCCCATACAACAAACGTAATTTTTAAGCAAAATGTTACTCGATCTTAATAAACAGGTAGAAACTTAAAAAGTATATATATGTTACGGTAAGAGTGAATAATTGAAGATTATTAATAATTATCTATTACTATTAATAATTACCGAAAGTCGAGGTTAAAGTGATAAATTAATCACATTTGTCGGTTTTTATTAATAATTTAACTCTTGTAGTGATAAATGTAATAAGTGGCCAATTTTAATAAGCTGAGTTGACGGAGCCCTGCTTCGCAGGGCTCCTATTTTGGGTGCAGGGTCACAAGAGAACCTAACATAACCTATTAAGTTTTCTGAGTGGATAAGTTTCCTAAGCGGACGAGACTTTTAAATGATATTTTGTAGAACGATCGGCATATTATTATTTGGTGTGCAATTAGTATTTTAGTGAACGAATAAAGTATTTTGCGTAACGCACTTCAGTGTGTCCCTAAATAAATACCTGCTGGTCAAAAAACATTGGGTTTTTTAAAACTTTTACCAATATGTGTCGTGAATTATTAATAATTACTACTAAAAGTAATAAATTTCGATCGTTTATTCACATTTACCAAAACATGTGGTTATTATTAATAATTTTGTAAAAATATTAATCATTTTCAATTAATCAGATATACCGTCACATATACATACAACGTTCGTTATATGTATACTTATTTTCTTTTATAGATGATGGTACGGAACCCTTCGTGCGCGAGTCCAACTCGCACTTGCCTAATTATTACCTTCTATCTTAATAGAAAACACGAGGCGCCATATTTCATTCGTTTTCTTATTCCTTTATTCAATATTAGGACATTAAATAAATTCAAACATTCTTTACGGCTCGGGGGACGCGGTTTGCAATATAGCCCATTGTTTTTTTATTACCGTTGTGTCCTATTCAATTAGTCAACAAGACGTATTTGTACTATGTTTGTCCACTTAATGAAATGGTCTGGCCAGCGGCACTCGAGATTCCGTCAATCGTGGAATAAAATACTTTTAGTGAGGTATCGCTATGCTAGATCGGCGACTTATGAGAGTAAGTTTTGACAGTTTGTCATGTGCAGCCTAGAATCATCATATTAGTTAGAAAACATATTCATCACAAACGTAGTAAACTTTATTTAAGCTGTTTTCACGTTATTTATACCCATAGAAAAAGACAAACAAATCATGTCTAGTCATGTTACTTACTGTAGTGATTTAATTTAAAATAAGGCTAAAGCGTTTCTGCCGCAGTCTAAAGCGTTTAATATTGTCTAGACATTTTTCCACACAATTGGCGGCTTTCCAGAAGATGACACTATGTGCCATCGCTTCCCTCTAAGAACAATCTTTAGTTTAATTTAATACACAAACAACAGTAGTTACTTTTTTTTAAATAAAATATATAAAACTTTCATGATATTTATAATCTGCCAAAGAGATCCTTCAATCAGCCCGCTTGTCTGGCAATTGAGTTTACTTTCTCGTAACTTTTAAAAAACAAACGTCGTAGTCTTTTATTGATTTATTCGTTATTCTCAGTTCGTTCAAGCAACATTAGCACCCGCACAAAAATAATTTTCTTTGCCTGTACCGACATTTAGAGTAAAAATACAAGTCCCAAATATTGTCTGTTGTAATTTTACTTTCTTTAATTGTATTTACACTAACGCGAAGGTATTGTGAGAAATCGCCTGGAGATACGCAAGTACGTATTGTACAATCGTAAGTACATTGCAATCCAATAGGCTAGTTGACAAAAAAAAAATTATAAGTTTAGATTAGAGTTTAGATTATTCAAAAATAAGCGATACGTATTTTTTTATTTGTAAATTAAACCAAAAATGTCCAAGATATAGCTCATTAAAGTTACGTATAACGTCACGCCGTGCTGCATTTTTTCGCACTAGATGACGTCACACGTAACTTTAATGGGCTATATCTTTGTTATTTTTTATTTAATCGAAAAAAGAAAAAATACGTGTCCAATATTTTTTTATAATCTAAAATACGGACTTCATAAAATTTAATTATTTTGACCCTGGAAACTACCCTATTATACGAACGACCCTAAGTAAAATAAATCATAACAGTTTCTCTTATTCAACAAATAAACGTTATGATAGTAAAAATGGTTTAGTGAAGCTGTTACTTACGAATAAATTACACTACGTATTTACATGCTTCCAGTCTGACCTTTCATTCTAGAAAATAATGTTATAAAAGTGCCTCATTAGTGTAGAATAACCTTAAAACTAAAGAATTTTGAGGTCACCAGTTCATGAACTGCTTCATGGGGTTGACCAGTTCTAATTTATTATTTAACTTAGCTCTAGGGGCTAAGAGATTTGTAACTAGGTTCTTTGGTATTTCAGAGAATGTTTAACCTTCTCGTAGCTTAAATAAAGTAGTAATAATGTAAGTACAAAAATGTACGCACCTGATGCTACGAACATATTTTTATATACATAATAATGAACAATATAAAAGGTTAGCGGTAATTGTTCAGAATGGATAAAGTTTATAAAATTTCAGCAAAACCTATAAGCAATTTATAGTGCCATTACGCGGTACGTTGTATTTAAGTATTCATAAACGGCAAACGTTACGGAAACTGCTATACAATGCTAAATTTATTCGATGTCGCGTTGGTATATTATGAAATTCTATTAAATTATAATATTATGTTGTATTATTTTATGATATATAAGTTGTACTTACTTTCTGATGTGATGATGACATGTATCTTTCATTGCAATCTCTTTTGAGGCACGGTTATTGCACAAGTAGAGCATTCTTAACCTGGCTTTTCTCCCGAACGTCTTCTTAGTGACGTGTTCATTTAATAGTTGTCGTATCTTTTCGTTGTAGCCACTCTATTCCTATTTATAGTGAATTTTTGTTTATTGCTTCTCATATATTTTTGAGGTGAGCAAAAGAATAATTGTACAGATTTTAACTATATAGAAAGCTTTCATTCTGCCAGACGTTTCGGGATACCAACCATCAATCAAGGTACGTTCACCTTTCTTTTAAAATAATTACGCGATTGAAATCTTTTACATAAATAATATTAGTATGTGTAATAAACGTTAAAATTTGACAGAGAAACTGTCGCTTATAAAAATCACCAATCAATACAATGCGGAGCTCGATCCTATAACAGGTGGCGCATTGCCAATGTAATTTTTAACTATTACCTCTTCAGTGCAATTATATAACTAGAATAAATTGTTACGTATAAATTTTATAATATTTGCAACTGAAAGTACTGACTACTATTCCGGTCATATTAAAGTTGCTCCATTATTCGTAGCTAAGCTTTACCTACAGCCGTTCAATAATCTAATATTCAGTTCAATCTAGACTACCCAAGAATTGGTAATAACCTAGGGAGTACTTTGGATAAACTTTTGTCGAATTTAAAATTCAACGTGCGAACTTGGAGCAATCAAACTTACTAAGAATATAATGAACCTCTTTAACGATAATTAGTTAGAGGTACGCAATGATTAACGAAGCGAAAATAAACTCAGACTCTTTATGAGCATCAAAACCCACGGGTATAATTAACGATATCTATTGGAAGGTAAGCATGGTAAAAGATTTATTTTGCTATAAAGGAATTTTATTTGCTAGTCAGAGGATAATTTCCAACCGCGCTTAATGCAAATACTGTACAGTAGAAAAATCTCCCTCGTGTCTTGTTCTATGCAATTTGCATAAATATAATATTTATGCAAATTGTATACTGACTCATCGAAAATAAATTCAACTGAAAGATTTTATTGCAGGTTATTAAGGCAACTATTTTATCCATTCATACTAATATTATAAATACGAAAGTGTGTTCGGTTGTTATGATATGATTTTAGTGTATGGAGATTGTTAGGAGGCTGGAGAGTGACAGAGGCTACTCTTGGTATGGTAGCACGGGCTGTTTCCGCAACTCCACGTCCAAGCATGTATTTTGCGTACGGGTGGGAATAGTGTTGTCACTCGAGCCACCCCAGATCTTCGAGGAAGGTCAGTACACTCTTAATGTGGCCCACTGCTTCCTTCAGGGTTCTGTGTCTGGTCAGATACTGCTGCCTATACTGTGAGACCTCAGGACAGTCGAGGAGCAGGTGAGCTGCCCTCTCGTCTGCTGCCATACAGGCTCTGCACACCGGGCTGTCGGTGATACCTATAGTTAATAGGCTTATTAAAGTATCCGTGTCCTGTGAACGCGGCCGTAACTGTCCGCAGATGTGTTTTGGACAGCCGCAGGACTACTACAGGCTACTCTTACCACGATATCCGACTCCGAAGCGGGTTAAACCACAAACGAAGTCTAGCAGATGGTAAACGGAATACGGGCTCCAAGAAAAAGATCTTAGATCGCAACCGGGACAGCGCTAGGATGATGATAATGATTTAATACAATAATTAATAACTTGAATTGACATCGTCGTTGAAGATGTTCATAAAGAGTAATAGGTACGTAGGATGACACATGAGGCTATAAATACACTCTCAACGTGTGTTGGTTTGTTATTGCCATGTTATTGATAGGTACATATGTCTAGCATACATACATGGGCTTAAATATGGTTTTGTTGGCGTCTAAACTTTAAAGTTGTTCTAGCTGACCCTTTTATCAAACCTGTATCTTTATAGCTACGCATACAAACTCATGTACAATAAAATACACATTACTATGTTGTGGCTATATCAGAAACTGGTCACAACTACAATCCATACATTATATCTAACAAATATGGGGAGTAGCACGATGATGAACAACATTAGTAGCGGTATTGTTATTATGGCAACATACATAATAATGTGTTTGCTTTATGAAACTGTATTAGTTGGCGGCCAATACAACACCACTAGTTTACCCCAGCTGAGTATAACAACTTGAGCAGAATAATAAGTAACCGACTGATACGATCTGTTTTGTTCTGGTTCGGACCTTATACCTTCAATCGTAGTTGCATTGAGGTAATCTTTTTAAGGAATAATATAAATCTTTGTATTTGGATTGGCCACGATTAAGTTGTGATTGAGTAATTGATAGATTAAATGTGAAGGAATTATGATATTAATATAATATTCGTGCAGCGTGCGTAGGACCTCAACGAATAGAATAATAATTTATATATATTGGAATAATAATAGACCTCAACTAATAGAATAATAATTCATAATTGATGTATGTATAATAATATTAATAATTAATGAATTGATAATGAACTGACATATAGGAATGACATTGAAATAATTTAATTGTTGTAATTGTAAGAATAATTTATATTAATATTTTATTTTCTATTATTTAATATCTTAAAACATTACTATCTAATTTTATATATTTATTTCAGTGTTAATCTTGATTTTGATAAACTATGACCATATGTTTACATTTTGCATGCCTTATGGTAGAATCACTTGAAACATGTATTCCTAATAACACCATTGTAACAGTGTTTTCTGCAAAATAAATTATTTGATTTGATTTGATTTGGAGCGAAGGCTGATTTGATTGACGGTTTGCAGTAATACGAATGCATACAACAGTGATGAAACAAGAGTTTCAGCGATCCACTATAGTGGGTACACGTGCAAAACATACACACAGCCAATAAAACTCCAAGATGTCGAACAAAAAGACGTAGTTCATGTAGGTATACAATACTATACATATACACTAATGCTCATAAGTATTTGCCCACCTTGATTCAGATCAAGGTGAGCAGGGAACATTCTCAGGGATGTTTGAAGAAAATGATTTTCTTCTAATTGTACTAATTTTATTATGACAATTCATTGCCGTATGTTATTAAACCTAATAAAGACAGTTTCCCTATTATGATTTAACTAAAAAACCTAAATAACCAAAAAACAGGCAACGATAGCCTAGTGGATATACCAACAGACTGCCGTGCGGGGAGTTCGAATCCACGGCGCGCACCACTGACTTTTCGAAGTTACGTGGTATTTAATTGTTAACTATAGCTCGCGTCGTGCCTCGGCGAGCATGTTAAACCATCACTCTTGGCCCTCGTGATCAGTTGTTAACAGTCGCTACGCGGAGTCAGTACCCTTAAATAAGCTTATACGCGTCTAGATAAGCGGACAGTGGTCTGCGCTTACTAGTCTAACCACATGTGCCTAAATATCAGCTTTTCCACATAGCGACTGCCGTTTGACCTCCGCAACCCAAAGGGATAGCGGTATTCCATGGTTTAGACCAGTATCAGTCATTTTCTTTAAACATCCTCAGATCAAGGTGGGCAAATATTTATGAGCGGTAGTGTATCATTTCAAGATTCTGGGTCCAATGTTCTCTACGCGTAAAGTGTTATTGGATATATTTGGTGAGGATATTCTACGTAGCTCTTGTAGTACTTACTCGAGACTATTCTCAGCTCAAAATAAAAGGCTTGCTTGATATTGACAAGGACCTTAATATATCGCGCGTGAAAATCACATTTGTCTAGCGTGTTGTAATATTTTCAGATAATATAATGCTGCGTGTTGTCGCTGTACGTTCGATATTAATATCTAATATATAAAAATCACGTGTCTCAGTGGTTATCCCCTCCGAAACGGCTTGACCGACTTATATGATTTTTTTTGTGTATTTGGTAGATCTCAGGTCGTTATGGTATTTTACTCTTTTTGAACATATTTTCATATTTTATTTTCTTATGATATGGCATAAAAACTAAAAGATGAAAAGCCTACGAGTATATGGCGAAACAGTGTTTGCAGTGTCAGCTAGTAAGCAATAATATTAAGTCTATATACTAATTGGCCCCTGCGGGACACGGGGTCTTCTCACTATGAAAGTCTTAAGTCTATAACCTACTGTGCTAGTCAAGTGCAGGTTTCCAGACTTCACATGTCTTTCAAGAATATTATGGAGAACTCTTAGACTTGCAGGCTTCCTTAGGAAGTTTTATTTACTGGGTAACAAGCGGTTGTGTGCTTTTCCTTTGTATCCAGTATTACTGCGCAGCTGTCTTTTGGTCATTTGTCTAGGGATCGCTGCCTTTATGCACGCTAGATATTATTTACTCATTAAGATATGTATTTATTTTTTGAACACAACTAAATCTCATTTGTGATCACGAGGATCATGATGAATGATGAATTATGATCAAATAAACAATTACACCGTCATAAGGCAGTCACAGAGTGACGTTACTTCATCATCATCAGCCCTTAACAGTCCACTGCTGGACTAGGCCTCTCCTTTGAAAGGGGGAATTGGCCTACTATACCACGCTGGCCAAACGGGTTGGTATAGGGTTTGTATCAAGTTTTCCTTCTCTTACGGTGCTGTTCTCTGCATAACATGTTCCCTCTGTCGGCTCTTACGACACCCATGGGATGATATGGGGTGGTGACAATTCGTATTCTTAATCCGTCACCACACGGACAGCTTTTCGGACTTAACGGACGTTACTTACGTTTGATTATTAAGCGATTCATTTCAATTTTAAAATAGTATATTTATTTATTTATTTTTATTTATAGGTTCACGCCTCTAATCCCCGAAGGGGTAGGCAGAGGTGTTATATTACACCCACCCCCAATAGTATATATGTATTTGTAATATCTGAATCTATACAACGGATAAAAGACCTATTTCGATTTATGTGTGTGAGACTTGAACACTAAGAACAATTTTTTTCTTTTTCTGTAGGACTAAAAAAAGTAAAAAATAAACTAAAAAACTAAAGAGAGGTCTTATGCAAATTCCTGGGCCTAGTGCGGTATCCCAGTGGTACGTTAAGAATCAAGGTTCTCAACGTACCACTGGGAACGTGTGGCCTTTTACTTTTCTTGGCTCGGCCACAATGAACGGGCAAGAATCAAAGTATAAAGAAAGCATACCTTACTCAACTTACCAAACGACGACTGGTTGTTCGACCACTGTATCGCTAATGAGACGTGATGGAGGCGGATCTAAGGGAGCTTCAAGCTCATAATGATTCGACTGCACGGTTGGCGTAGTGGTTTAAGCGGCCGCCTCGCCGCTTGACACTGTACCGAGTGTTGTGGGTTCGATTCCTACACGAGACGACACTTTGTGTGATTCATAAACTGTTGTGGTGTGCATTATGTCCGTTGGTTGTATGTTTGTAAAGTCCCCTGCGACACAGGATTTATTCCTAGTGCGGGAGTTGTCTTTTAAAATAAACAAAAAAATTGCAATAACTAACCGAGAACAACCGCGAGACATGACAACATTCCGAATCGTAAACCCAAGATACACTTCAGGTCGCGGCGCCAAATGAGTAATTAAGTTTACCTACGTGTAATTCTATATATCGTGTGATACGTATCATCATCATCATTATCCCAGCGTTATCCCGGCCGCATCCAAGACTTTCACGTTTGAGTAACACACCAGGTCACTTTCTAGTTAAATTATATATTTGACAAAATATTACTATCTACAGAGCGATTGCTGTCTGGCCTCCGGAACCAAAGGTAGGTCTGGTAGGTATGTCGATACTCCATGGCTTAGACCAGTGTCATTAGATACAAGAGACGGGATTTCCCATAACGACTGTTAGAGATCTTTATGGCAGCGGAGACCGACTGCTTAACGTGTTCTTCCAGGCGAGGAACAAGCGATGATTAACAATTTAATACGCACATAAATTCGAAAAGTCAGACTCCGGGCTGCTTCTGAGTTTTCGGAAAAACCCAGTAACACTTTTGCCCGACCCGTATCGAAAATCGAACCCGGGCCCCCCGATCAGCAGTCGCATACGCTATCCACTGGACCATGGGGGCAGTCTAATCAGCAAGATAATTATGTTATGACGGATAAAGAGTTATAAAACACAGCCGTCGACTTATTTTCGACTCCAGAACACCTACATAATTATTGCTATTCTAGCCAAAATTCTAATCAACAACAAACGTGTATGTATACAAATATTTTAACTTGTTTATTTATTAAAACTTTATTCACATAACATATACATATTACGAGTATGTAATTTTCAGAAAAAAAAATTCTATCTTGTCGTCTAGACAATCGAATTAATTTTAAAACAAAAGTTTTTAGAACACAAAGGCATAATTAGTGAATCATTCTTGAATGTTCTTTTCCATCATGCTAAATTTACGTAAAGAGATATAAAATAAAATTAATCTAAAGGGTTCAGATAATGACGAAGGCAAAACGTGATCGTAATCAAAATGTGGGCTCTCTCAGTGAATTACTTACAATTAGGATTATGAATAAAAGGCATTAAGGTTGACATGCACGCTTGTTTACTCAGATTAAAGAGACAGGAGGTTAACCCACTGTGTATAAACTACCTTCACATTGGTTGGACGGTCGTATCCCGCCAGTCCACCCGCTATCCAAATAGCTACTTTGAACCGTGAAAAGTCTCGATAAGAAATCTTTCACAGCTCGCATTCATTATATTTCACTTACACAAAGCTTTAGAAGACAATGTTAAAGCCACACAATTGCCTACGGAGTGAAATTGTGTGAACCTTTTTAATTAGTCTTTATATCTGAATAAAATTTACAGTATAGCCAATATTGTACAGATTGCTTTTCTTTGAAATTAGTATTGTCAACTTGTTGAAAAATTATAATTATACCTCTTTTTGTCATATACAAAGTACCACAGAACTGACAGACCTATTATCAGCAAGCTACATTGTTATACAACCATTGTTCAAATAACAATAATATTTTTTTGAGATTTTATACTTGAGATTTTATCAGTATCTGTAATTCGCGAATTTTATCACTCGCGCAGGGAATATTATTTTGTCATTGTTCCAAAGAACACACAAATACATAGCTATTAATCATTAGTGCCTAGCAATGTGGGACCGCAATGTTATTTCGCTAATAATAGCATTCATGTTTAGCATACAAAGTTGCCTGCGCTGTCCAAACTTTCCTTCTATATTATAATAGAAATGTATGGTTGGCACGTAAAGTGAACTTGCGAAAACGAGCACAGTTGACGTTATAGCGGAAGGTTCCACGGCGCTCTATAGCGGAATTGTGACGTCAGAGTCAGTCTACTTCGTTCACAGACGAGCGTTTGCGGCCCCGGCACACGCATCCGGGACCAAGAAACTAGGCCACAACTAACAACGAATAATATAAAAAAGCAAGCAAATTTTCGGAGAAACTGCAAAGAAGTGGCTTGAGATAAGTCAGCGCTGCTGTAGTCAGTGACTGATGGCGTAATTAGAATTTGCAGAGCGCGATATCTTGCACCAATAGTTATCGAACATTGCCTTCGCCATTCATCGCAGTAAGCGCTGGTGTAAATAGAGCCTATAGTTTAGTAATGACGCGATTTTGGGCCGTCGAATTAAATAACAACAACTAACGCGTATTTCGACAAAATGTAATTGATCAATCAAGGTTCGGACAGTTCCGACGACGTGTCGTGTGTCGTGGTTACACATTCAGGAAAAAAAATTAATATTTCGAAACACAACGTTCAAAGCGTGCACCCAAATGACCTTTTGTTTTTGTTTAAACCATTTATCAGCCGCCACTATAGTAATGTTCGAAATGGCAAGGCAAGTGTGCCCAGAAACATTGAGTTTTGACGGCAGCAATGCGCCGCATGCTGCGCTCTCGATTCTCTGAGGAGCAAGTTTTTGTGTGACCCACAAGCAGTTATTTTTCTGTCAAGAACTTGACAATGTTTATATATTATGACGTACGAGAGTAGATATTATTTCAAAAGAGAAAGAAAATTGTTTCCCCGAAGATTATGTTTAAACTTTTCAATCAGGGTATAAAATATTTACCTAATTTAGGAACCAGTCAGTATGAATGTACCTATATTGAATACGACATGTCTTTTAAACTTCTTCTTTCTTCGTTGGTAGTAAAAGCGCATATTTTTATTGTTAAGAAAATCAGACACACTGTCTCTTAAAATTCGATTCCTAAACAGGAACGGGGCCATCACAAAGAACGTAGTACCTATGTGCATTGCATAGCGATCGTTTTTTTCACTGAATTTCTCGTCAGCGCGGTCTTTCCAGGCGTGATCGGACGACATACCTACTTACTTATTTTGCAATCTTTGAGCATGTTACTATGCCACGTGTTTTGATTGGATTACTACACGTTATAGGATTTTTGTAGGTCTCAGACTAGCTTTATAAAAATATTTGATTCGGATTTAGATGCAGAGTATCGATGTCCATTGTTCTACATATGTTCACAGCATTTTCTGTATACTTTAGTCTAGTATAATATTATGTTCATGTCGTACTTTTAAGAGAACGTGTGATACTGGTAGATATTTTCTAACATTTGCTTGGTAGATGCGTAAACCTATTAACTCATGTTAAAAACACAGGTAAAGAGATACATTTCAACGATTTAAAAACAGATGCAATTTATTTATTATGCAAATTATTCGAATATTGAAGGCTTTGTAGTGAAACGTTTGAAGATGTACACATAGCTTTGTACACCTAGCGATTATTACCTTATATACTTACTGATATTGTTGAAAATGAATAAGTTTTCCAATAACGCTTAAACAGTGACGGCGGCAACTGGCGTGGCGCGTCATTATTATTCGTCTCTTGTTACGTCACCTACATCTGCGACTGTAGGTATAAAGTAACGTTCACAAGAACTGATCGCAACACTCTTACGTTCATAAAATGTTATTACTTTTATATCCCTTTCGAAATATGTGAGGGCGCGCTGCTAATGCACTTTGTAACCACATATGTATAATAGCAATCCAATTGAAAATGAAACTTTTTCTAGAGATCTTAGACTGTGGTACTTTTAGAATAATTAGTTATTTATAATGTGCACTTGGTTTTCTTTGTATATAATAATTACACTTTGTCAGATGAAGACATGGTTATTTGTTATCTATAATATAAAAATTAATCGCTAAATGTGTTGCTAAGCGCAAATCTCGAGAGCAGCTGAACCGATTTCGCTAATTCTTTTTTTATAATATGCCTTGAAGTACGAGGATGGTTCTAACGGAGAGAAAAAGAAAACGACTATTAGGCGGTACGAAGTTCACCGGGCCAGCTACTTAATTAATAAAATGTCTACAATTACGTCCGCCCTACGAACGCACCAATCTTGTATTTAAAGTCTTTATACAGACTTATTACTTCTGTGACCGAATCTTTAGTCACAAGATCTTCAAGCAAAATTTGCTCTCTCATAATAAAGTATACAAACTTCGGCCACAACGACAGGTCAGATGGTTCACAGTAAACCAACAGCCAAAGATATTGGAATTCCAGGAGCTTGAAGCATATTGGGTTAAAATAACTTACTTAGATGTTGGTTTCACTCGCCGCGATCATATTCACGTAGGTCCTTTATGATAATGTTGGGTCAATAATATCTAGTAGGATATCTTCCGATTTAGTGAAAACATAAAAAGAAAGGCAAGATTGACTATATTTTACAAACAATAATTATGACGAAAAGTATGTACGTAAGCGAGGATAAATATTAATCATGCTGGTTGTAATAAAATATTTTGCTTATTTCCGCACGTTGTGATGAAAACTTTAGTAAAAAATATACCTACCTATCTTCAGGTGATGATGATGTGTGTCTGCACATTTTTTTTGGTCACGTCATTCTTTTTGTCAAATGCTGCTAGTATATTTCAAAATAATAAGGGGAGCACCAAAATAGCTGAGAATGAAATTATATTAGTACCTATTATTACATTTGAAAACATTTTTCAAAATAAATGAAGACACCTTGTATAATTCTATAGTAACTTAATTACCACGAATATTCATTTAAATTATAAACCCCAGTTCTTTTCTCTTTTGGGTTACCTTATATTCAACATTAGGTTTTATTTTTCACCAAGTCGCGAGTAAGTAATTTTGAAGAAAATATACATCAGCGCCTGATTCAATCAACTATTGTAACTATTGCTATATAACATATAATGATTCAATCAACTATTGTAACTATTGCTATATAACATATAGCAATAGTTACAATAGTTGATTGAATCAGGCGTTACTTGGCGGAACTCCATTGTAACCTAATGGAAGGAAAGAGGAACCGACCACGCACCCTCGGATTGACCACCCCAACTATTGCTCGACACGTCGGGCATCCTCGTGCAGAGGCGAAACACGTGTCGAAGAATAGTCGGCGCATACAGCGGGATACTGCAAGTCAGGTATCTTCCTGGAACCCATACCATTCCTATATCCCTTATCCTTTTAGAAGAGTTCGGTATTGTCAACCTTTTTCTATTGCAATAGTTGGGGTGGTCAATCCGAGGGTGCGTGGTGGGTTCCTCTTTCCTTCCATTAGGTTACAATAGTTACAAGTTTTATACAATAATTACAAGTTCTTTAAATACTTTAACTACTTTAGACACAATCTGCGTCAAAGTGCCTTTAAGAGTATAAAAATGGAACCTATACCTGTTTTCTTGTTGGCATTTGGTAATATTTAAAACAGTAATAAGTATGCAGACTTATAATACTAAAATAGAGGCGCTATCAATTACTTAGCAAATAATTTTGAACAAATACGTAATATTTGTTGGAATGTAGGATATACAGACACAATAATGTGTTCATTTAATTATGAGCACAGACTTCTTTGAACTATAATTAATTTAATATTCATCTTTAAATGAAAGCAGAAGTACGGGCTGTTATCACCACTGTACAGCTGTTATTCATTTCAGTTATTTCATAACATTTATCAAAGGCTGCTGGATTCTGGGTTACCATTTATTACTTTAATACTAATAGTAAATGATTTAACATTATAATGTACTTGAAATGGAGATTCTCGTGGCGGATTGCCCTTTGCCTTTGAAATAGCAGAAGTTATGGTTAGTGGCTTGTCATACCAACATTTTTTTACTGTGAATGCGGTCGCTAAACCTAGTGGCCATTCCATTTTAACTAATTTGGTCATTGGCTTCTGATAATAAACTCTTCTGAAGTCAATGACATTTCAAAACGAATCTATGATTGCTAAATTAATAATTTATGACAGGCAGTATTTAAATATTGCCATGCCACAGCACCATGCCGTGCGTTACAAGTTTCATATGATTATAAACAAATTCTATGTACCAAACACCTTGTTAATAGAATGCCCCATGTCTTTGAATTTGTTCTGTAAATAAAGTTAAATTGGGAGCAAACTTTGAATAGCCGAAGATTCGATGTGGACAGGAAAAAGTCAAGTAAAAACAGGATACAGATTAATTGGACTAGTGAGACAGAAGCCCCCCCGTGGGATCTCTACCTTGTCGTGGTGGGGGGGCTCAGTAACCGTGGATTGGTCACCCGCGGTGAAGCTAAGAGGGATCCAGGAGGGGACGCTCCGCGTGGACTTGACGGAGGCCTGCGCAGGATGCGTCCAAAGGGGCGGGTGCGAGGGACATTTCTTCTGTCCCTCGCAGTCGGGTGCAGTCGCGGGAGGAGAGGCGTGTCGGTGTTGCGTTGCCGCGCGCCCTATCTCCCGCGACCAAATGGGGGCGCACCATCGTTGCGTCGCGGTGGGGCCGCAGAGGAAGAGGAGATGCGGTGTTGCGTTGCCGTCCTCCCTATCCTCTGCGGCCGCTGAGTGTTTTGGCGGCGGAGCCCAACACCTTCATCCGCCGCCAAGGGGGTTTTGTTCGGGGCCCGCCTGACCATCTGGCGGGCCAATACCCGTCGGGGGGTAGCGAGGAATGCTTCAGCGATACCCGACCCTCCGACACACGGGTACGTGAGGAACACGGGTTGGTTTTTAGTCAGTAAGAGTCTGACAGTCCCCTTCGTCCTTCCCCCAGGGCGGAGGGACATCATGAGGATTTTCCAACCCGACACCCAAAAAAAAAAAAGTGAGACAGAAGGAGCTTCATCCTTTTAGTCGGGGGATTGATTAGAAGATGTTGGCAGGGTAATTAATTAGACGTATCCAACAAGTTCTATTCCAGTTTTTGCTGCTGCTCGGCGATTGATTGAATTTTTCACTCCGACTCGAATAAGTTCGGCACAGCTATCGATTAACCCTTATAATTAGCTGCCAGGGTATTATACACGGTAAAGCTATTCGTTCTCGAGAGTAAATAGATTGAGGGTTTGTCTAAAACATTAGCAACTGATTTTAACAGTTTGCGGTGGACCCTGATTTGATTGTGAAATGTGATTGCCTATTTTCTCTTCATAGAAACATTTGAATTAAACTCTGAGATAGGTAGATTTTGCGTGCGTGTCAGGAATGAGAGATTGAACAAATCATATTGAAATTAAAGGACGCCTTTGAAATCGATTCTGGGGCAGTTGAAGGTCGATGGCTATACCAGTCTAAGACTTGTTTTTAGACCTTTCATTACATTTTAAGCACAATAATTGCTTATAAACAGAACTAAAGTAGCTAAAACTTAGCTTCTGTCCGTTATTAAAACGTACTTTAGACATGTACTTATTGTTGTACAGAACATAGAGGGTTGCTTACTTCAGACAAAGGTATAGAGAATAGGAGCATTATTAAGGGGTCCATATTGGCTCACCTAAAGTTATTTACCCGAAATTGTTCTTCCTAACGATTTGTAATCCGAATGATCACTCTTCCTAAAATTTTTCATTCTAAAATTTTCATTCATACTATTTGTAGTGCAACCGGCGATGTTCATAACACTCATGTTTCCGAAAATTGTAATTAATAATACCTATTATTAATGTTAATATATTTAAACTCCTACTGTTTTTTATCATAATGCTTTTATCCCTTAACATAATTACCATTATATTTTCACTCATACTCAGAAAGAAACATTTACCAAGTGTAATAAAAAATATATGACACTTTTACCAAGAAACTTTTAGCCTTATATTTAGGTGTTTTATACGATAGAATCGAGAAAATAAACGATTTGCAAAAATAACACTTTTTTGGCTTAACTTTTCTAAGTCCTCGCGCCGTAGCGCCCCGAAAGCTACACTCCAACCGAAATTCATAAAACACGACTCATTTACGGTTATGTTTGTGGCCTGGGAGTTTATAACGCAGTTTTAACCGTACCTAAACCAATAACTATATGACTTATTCGGTTCTGGCACTTCGCCGGCCGCTGCCGCGGCACGCTCGCTTCGCTCGCTCGGCTCGTGCGTTGTGGTCACAGTTCTAACCTAACCTAAACCAATAATGATTAATACGACCGATTTGTTGGTGGAACTTGACCATTGTACTATTGTGTATTTGTACCATGGTACTATTATTCTTATATGTTATCCATGTTATGTGAAAATAAAGTTACGCAAAATTAATGTATATAATACTGATTATTATGAATAAAAAGAAATCTTAATAAAAAAGATATGACTCTTGAATAAAAGTGTGTGTTGTGTAAAAGATGGTTATGTTGAGAAAATATAGGAAAAGAAATAGAAGTATAATGCCCGCCTGAAATGGTCAGTGGTCGACAGCCACAGCTGGGCGACAGCAACAGCGTTAAGAGGGGCGGCAGTAACAGCCGAGTGATGAGCCGAGCGACAGCAATAACGGAGGGATGAGTGAGATGCCAGCAACGACGCAGCGATGAGCGATGACAGCTGATTTTTTATTCATTAACAAGGTCCTCCCGTCTCTCTCGCTGTCGTTGTTGACAAACATGGTCCTTGCTAAATGAACGCGTTTAAATAACGAGTATCTCTCCGGATCTGTTCGAGGTATATTCTTCGCTCACTTTTTTAATGAGACCGCGGCCGTAAAGGTATACCTAATGTACCATTATTCACTATTGCAATGGTTATTTATTATAGTATTGTTGGCATGATTTCATAAAGGTAGGAAATAATCGGAAAACTCGACGCCTGTACCTATTTTTTATCTCCGATAATTACTTTTCGATTTTCCAATATAACATTGGAAAATCGAAACACAAACAATATTTTTTGTGATTTTAACATATTCAAGACAACCATGCAGAATTCATTCCTTCAATACTGCCAAGTCACTTTTAATAGAAATATAAAAATTTTAGTGCTATGCTGCGAACTGATTGAAGCAATATGAATAACACTAAATCGCTTAAATGGTTAACTTACTACCTACCTAACTAGATACTATTTATTAATGGGTACTAATAGTATATACAAATGTGTCTTATATCACATTTCTTCTTCAAAAACACGCTTTAAGTTTGGGCTCACATGGTAGCCAGTGTTAACAGATAATTGTCTACTAGCATTGCTTGCTGGAGGTGACAAAGTGGGTTTATGCACGTGCATAATCGAACTTTGGTTTTGCGAACGGAATTTAAATGTTTCCTTCCCTATTAAATATCTCTTAGCTAAGTAAGCAGATTGAAGAAGAATGTTGTTCTAATTTTAGAACTTAATTAAAAAACTAACTAACATACACTAGTTATTTGACTAGTGTGTTTTTTTTATAAATTAAGACAATTTTAATGGTATAGTTGGCATAATTTACGTTTTAATATTCATGTGATATGATATAAGTCTCATAACGTAACTTTAAACTTGGTATATTATATTAACGCACTTAAAATACATAGGCATGCATAACTTGAATTTCAAAGGAGAATGGAAATAACACTTAACAAAAATTATGTTTCCAACATAAATTAAAATTCCAAATAATACATTATCTTTAAAGTTAAACACTAAACGCTTACTTTTGCAAACTGACAATCTTGTATCACTGGAATCAAATATAAAAAAGGATTGATAAATCAAATTACACCATCCGATAAAGTTTAATCAATATTTTAAAATACATTGATAGTTCAATCAATGGATTGCGAATAATCAGAAAGACAAATCAAATATGACTGACAAACAATTTAATCAATAAACAAGGTATTTACGCCGATTCATGTTTTTACAGCATTGCGACCACCAACGCGTAATGGAAAATCTCAGAGTTGTTGATAAATAATTCTTACCTAATTGTTTATATAAAGAACGGATACTTATTACGTTATGGTAGTCCATTAAGATTGAAGATAATACTTGCCCTATATAGATAAAATTGTTTGGCTATTCCTATGAGACACGTGTAACGATAAGGTATGGTTGCATAGACATCAGATTTTTCGATGTAAACTGCAGCAGAAACCTAGATAATGAATGCCCATATTCTGAAGTGATGGACCACCTTTGCTTAGGCGGCTTGAGCTACAGTGCTTTTAGCGAGGTTTATTTTTTGAGGCCGGACACTGTACATCTTAATTTGGAATGCACCCATGGAAGTTAGGTAGAATTTTCACGTATAATACAGAGATACCTATACAATTGCGCTATCACATCTTCTCAGCACTGCGGGATGTTGCGGTGCACAACGGCTATAATGCGACCAAACAAAGAGTGTAATTAAATTGTAAATGATTCATGTTTTTAGATTTTTTTTAGAACTAACTGATACCGACGTTAGCGATCATACCTTGTAGAATCAATGAGTGTTTTTTGATTTGTGGACGTCAAACACAAAACAAATAAGGGTGGCTATCAATGGCTTTACTAGATGCGACGCAAGATAATAGCGATGGTAAACTATCATTATCGTGACGTGAACTAAGTATTGATGCTGTCGAGTGATGTTTATGTTTGTGTGGTCTTGTTGGCTGGTGTACTTCAGTGATGGGTCATATCTAATCAACTTCAAAAATGAGAAGGGTCTTAATTTTTCTTTCATTTGTTATTTGGTAGATACGTAGGTACGTCAAAGTTTATTACTTAGAAGTTTTTTAAAAATATAAACAAATCTGTGATTCAAAATAACATACAATAGTACAAAACAGCCAAATATCGGCCTAATTATGTGTATTACTAATACTAGTATTATATAATAAATAGACAGTTTTATATATTCCAATTCTTACAATAATCTCCATAGAAAAAAAACAATCATCAAAGAAGTCTTCATCGTAAACCAAAATGACAAACAGTTTTTAATTATGTTCATGGCTGCAGAAATCTGTGAAAAAAACAGGAACTGCCAATATAGAATATTAAAAAATTAACCAGTTATAAATTAAAGTAAATGAAAAAAAAAGTAAATAAAGTTATGAGGAAAGGAATGAAAGTAAATGTAAGTAAAACGAAAGTTATGGTTTTTGAAAAGGAGGAATGCGTTACGGCTTGTAATGTTATGATCGATGGACAGCGAGTGGAGCAAGTGAATGAGTTTGTATATTTAGGTACGCTGTTTACAAGAGATGGTAAGAATGTAGAAGATATTGAAAGAAGAGTTAATGCAGGTAATAGAGTGAATGGAGCTCTGAAGGCGTTTATGAATAGCCAAAACGTGTCCAAAAAGGCACGTTTGGCTGTCCATAGAGGGGTGTTAGTACCTATTCTTATGTATGGTAGTGATAGTTAGGTAAGGCAGAAGAGTCATGAAAGTAGAATAAATGCTGTAGAAATGAGAGCACTGTGAAGTATGTGTGGTGTTTCTTTGACTGACAGAGTAAAGAACTGTGTGATAAGAGAGTGTTGTGGGGTAAAAGAAGATGTAGTGTCAAGCATCGAGAAAGGTATGCTAAGATGGTTTGGACACGTGGAGAGGATGGATGACGAAAGACAGACCAAGCAGATATATAAGGCAAGTGTGGAAGGGACAGGACGAAGGGGAAGACCTAGGCGGACGTTCTCTGACCAGATTGGAGACATCCTAAAAACAGGACAGGTTAGAAGCACCCTGAACAGAAGAGCATGCATGAGGAATCTGATGGGAGTGAATGAAGCAAGAGAGATATGTCAAGATCGTTGCAAATGGCGCTCCGTAGTCTCTGCCTACCCCTCCGGGAAACAGGCGTGAGTCTATGTATGTATGTATGTAACCAGTTATAAAATACTAAGTGGATGAAGTGATAGTTTATTGCGATATATGTGAAAGCTTGTGCTGGTGTTTTTGTTTGGTGATTTTGTACCTTTTTTATCTTTTTATATTAGACAATTTTATTTAGTAAGTAAGTTTAGTTTAAAAGACAGCGGTGACGGGACGCGATGCCGGCACCTAGGTGACGTCCTGTCACCAACGTCATGTGTAAAATTGTAAAAAATAACATTTTGTATAATTTTAAGATTAAAGTTACAAATACGTAATATTTATGCCGGCAACAGGCGAGGATATAAGTGATGCGGAGTTGAGTGCTAATCAATCTACCATATCGTCGCTGATTAACCTAGTGCGCTACCCTGCATGTTCTCAAGCTTGGTTTTTTAAAGGTGAGCGGGGCTTGAAAGTACATTTTGGCAAAGTACACAAAAACCAAAATGTGCTGCCGGGCCCCAGTTCCATTTCACATTCTATTTCTTTCCAAATTCCTTTTTGGCAGTACTTAGGTACTTTAAAAAATTCAATTCCGGTTTTGAAGCGAGTTCCACGCGCAGTGAGACCTTTAGTAGCTCATAATTTAGCTCACTGTATTGGTCTCGTTGTGCGTGAGAACTCCAGGATGAAAATACCAGCGCATTAAAAAAGGAGTATAACTTTGCCTCCAGGTCCTTCAAAAGAGACATTGCTAGTGCGAAGACGAAGCACATCGGTAGAATTGGCGAGAGGCTTGAGCGCCTTCCTTCGGGAACTCGTGCATTCTGGTCTCTTGCCAAAGCTATCGAAGGGAACTTCTGTAAGCCATCCTTTCCACCGCTACACATGGGAAATGACTCCTTGGCCCACGACGCAAAGCAGAAAGCCGATCTTCTGGGCAAACTCTTTGCGTCCAACTCGACCTTGGATGACGGGGGACAGGAACCGCCTACTATACCGCTGTTGAAGGGCTGTATGCCGGATATTCGGTTCCACCAGCGCGCAGTCCGTATGGCACTTCTATCCCTCGATATCCATAAGTCGAGTGGGCCTGATGGAATTCCCCCTATTGTGTTGAAGATCTGCGCTCCAGAGTTGGCACCAGTTTTGACACGCCTTTTTCGTCTCTCCTACTCATTTGGCGTAGTCCCAACATCGTGGAAGACAGCATTGGTCCACCCGATCCCTAAAAAAGGCGATCGCTCTAACCCGTCCAACTACAGACCCATAGCCATAACCTCCCTCTTCTCGAAGATAATGGAGTTCATTATTAACTGCCGGCTCCTTCGGTTTCTAGAGGATAATCAGCTGCTTAGTGACCAGCAATACGGCTTTCGTAAGGGTCGGTCGGCTGGTGATCTTCTAGTATACCTGGCACATCGTTGGGCACAGGCGATCGAGACAAAGGGGGAGGCTTTGGCGGTCAGTTTGGACATAGCGAAGGCCTTCGATCGGGTTTGGCACAAAGCGCTTCTTTCGAAGCTCCCTTGCTATGGGCTGCCCGAGAAATTATGCGAATGGGTCACCAGCTTTCTTACAGACAGAAGCATAAAGGTCGTAGTTGACGGTGAATGCTCTGACGCCTTGTCTGTAAATGCTGGTGTTCCTCAAGGCTGCGTGCTATCGCCTACTCAGTTCCTCCTGCATATCAATGATATGTTGCTAGATAGCGGCATTCATTGTTATGCAGATGACAGCACAGGTGATGCTTTATATACCGGCCACGCCAACATTTCTCGGGAGAAAGTCATCGAGAGCCGACATAAACTTGTGTCTGAAATTGAGACCTCCTTGGAGATGGTCTCAGATTGGGGAAGACTTAATTTGGTCCAATTTAACCCCACAAAGACACAAGTCTGCGTTTTCACCGCAAAAAAACTGCCGATGGTCGTATGTCCTCGTTTTGAGAGCACCCCCTTGACTGCCTCCTCCAGTATTGGAATACTTGGTGTCGACATATCGAGCGAAGTCCAGTTCCGCGGTCACTTAGAGGGTAAGGCTAAGTTAGCCTCGAAGAAGCTTGGCGTGCTAAATAGATCGAGACGGTATTTCACTCCGGCCCACCGCTTGCTCCTTTATAAGGCGCAGGTCCGGCCGCATATGGAATACTGTTCTCATCTTTGGGCAGGGGCACCCCAGTACCAGCTTCTCCCTCTAGACCGCATCCAACGGAGAGCCGCTCGAATTGTCGACTGCCAAGATATTTGCAATCGGTTAGACCCCTTGGCGCTGCGTAGAGATGTAGCCTCGCTATGCATCTTTTATCGCTTCTACTATGGGGAGTGCTCCGAGGAATCGTTCGGATTAATCCCTGCCGCCTCTTTCCGCCATCGTTCTACGCGACAGCATTTCCATCCCCATCATTTAGATGGTTGGCAATCCACAACGGTGCGTTTCTCTAGAAACTTTCTGCCTCGCACCTCTAAACTGTGGAATGATCTGTAACCTGCGGTTTTTCCGAACCAATACGACCTTCAAACCTTCAAAAAAAGAGCGTATTCCTTTTTAAAAGGCCGGCAACGCACTTGTGACTCCTCTGGTGTTGCGGGTGTCCATGGGCGGCGGTAATCGCTTAACTTCAGGCGATCCGTCTGCTCGTTTGCCCCCTATTCCATAAAAAAAAAAAAAAAACAACAGCTTGAGAACAGTTACTCACTTTCCCTTATAAGATTCTACACATTCAAAGCAACCGGACATCATCAAAATCTTTGACAGCCCAAATTAAAGAACTTTGTAACCATTCTGATAACAATGTTGACCCTAAATTTACTATAAATAGATTTAGGAAAACAATTTACCAATGTGTAGAGTCCAAATTGAGGTAAGGTGACATTCAAGGGGCGTCTAGGTTATTGTTTAGTAGCGATGTGGTGGCGCCTTACTCTGCAGATACCCAAGCAAGTCTGAAGAGTAAGCACCCAGCGCCAGCTAATGCTCTCACCTTTTCCGACATGCCTGACGAAGATTTTGACTGTCTGATTGTTTCAGCCATGGACGTATTTGAAGCCGTCTGTTCCTTTCGAAGTGGATCCGCTGGCGGCCTCGACGGCTTAACACCTCAGCATCTGAAAGATCTCACAAGTGCAAGTGCTGGAGAGGCTGGTGATGCACTTTTGAAGGCGCTGACGGCTTTAATTAACCTTATGCTCTCCGGCAATGTGGCCACAGATGTCACCGACTTATTGTACGGGGCCAACTTGTGCGCCCTACGCAAAAAAGATGGTGGCATTCGGCCCATTGCCGTGGGGTGTACCTACAGACGTATGGCAGCCAAACTGTGCTGTAAATACTACAGTGCCATTTTGGCAGATAAATTTCAGCCAATCCAGCTTAGCTTTGGTTCAAAGGGAGGCTGTGAGGCTGCCATACATGCGCTGTCCACGTACCCTGTCTGCGGTAAAGATGAGGTCATTTTAAAGATTGATTTGAAGAATGCCTTCAATTCAGTGAACAGGGATAACTTGCTGACACAAGCGAAATTAGAAACGCCCAAAATTTTTAAATTCCTTTGGCAGTGCTATAGACATCCATCTAAATTGATATACAAAGACAATGTTTTGGAATCTGCTGTTCGTTGTCAACAAGGTGACCCTCTCAGGCCGGTCATTTTTAGTTTAGCTATTCACCCAATATTAAAACAAATAAATTCAAAATTTAACGTTTGGTATTTGGACGACGGAACCCTAGGCGGAGACTTTAACACAGTTTTACAAGACTTAGAACTAATCTTAATATATAAAATCCTTGCGTTACTGACTGACTGACAGACACGCTACAGCCGAAACTATTGGGCGCAGGAAGCTGAAATTTGGCATGTATGTTCCTTGGGGACCATAGGGGTGCACTAAGAAGGGATTGCCCGAAATTCCCACGGGATCGGCCAAAATGGGTAAATTAAAAAAAAATGCAGGCGTAGCAGCTGGCGTCCTCTAGTAAAAAATAAATTTAAAGCAATTGGTTTAGAACTAAATTCAGACAAATGAGAAATTTTTATTAATAACAATTTGGATAACCTTTCGATTTTATCAAAATTCAATTCTTTGGCGCCAAATATTAAAATCATCAATAAATGTTCCTTCCACCTCCTTGGGTCCCCGATTTTCGACGACGCTTTTGAATCTTTTATAAATGAAAAAGTACAAAATGTCTGTGAAACTTCAGATCGGCTATACAAAATTAATATTCATTTGGCATTCACGATTATTCGCCACTGCCTTTTCGTTCCAAAATTTACATATTACTTGCGGTCCTCTCCTTTTTAGAAACATTTATACCTTTTGGAAAACATAGATAATGTTATTCGGCACACTTTGAGCAAAATTCTTAATCTAGACATGAACGACCGAGTGTGGCTTCAAGCAACTTTACCAACTCGCTTGGGCGGCCTCGGCGTTCGCAAAATTACAGATGTAAGTCTACCGGCGTTTTTGGTCTCGGTTCACGGCACTCCGAAATTAACCAGGAAAATTCTAGAACCCGCATTGGCTAATTCTGAGGTGCCGAGCAAGCCAGATACCATCAACGCTTGGAAAATGGCTTGCCAGAGCTCTGATTTGCCCCGATATCTATTCTCTCAGAGACAATGGGACGGGCCGCTCTGTAGCAACATGAGAGATCACCGCGGCATAGTGTGGCAGAGCGCGCCCGTTTGTTGGCTGTGGTAGAGTGGGAATCGGGGTTAAGGCTTCAAGCACTTCCATCGTCTGACATAGGAACTATGTTGGACGATGCAACTTTCCGCATCGCTTCTTGCTTGCGCTTAGGAGCTGATTGCGTTTCTACGCATCGCTGTCACTGCGGTGAAGCCGTCGACAGTCTTGGCCACCATGGCCTATCGTGCAGCAGGAGTGCTGGGCGTATTTACCGACATGCCCATGTTAATGACATACTCCGTCGAGCTCTTGTCACCGCCGGAGTACCAGCTCATCTTGAACCTAATGGCTTGGTACGCGACGATGGGAAGAGACCAGACGGTATGACGTTATTACCTTGGAAGATGGGTAGGCCTTTGGTGTGGAACGCGACATGCGTCGATACCCTTGCTGGATCAGCGGGCGCTGCTGCTGCATCGGCGGAGGCCCTCAAATGGCGCAAATATGGAAACCTAGCGGGGAATTATGTTTTTGAGCCGTTTGGGGTCGAAACGCTGGGGCTATGGGGCCCTAGTGCACACGCTCTATATAAAGAAATCGCCAGAAGGCGGATTGATGCTTCCCGTGACCAGAAGGCTGGTTCTTGTATTTCGCAGAGAGAATAAGCATTGCCATACAACGTGGCAATGCTGCCAGCCTTCTGGGCACGCTACCAGTCGACAACGTTGCGGAGGAATTTTGTGACGCTTCATAGTTTTATTGCCTCTTTTGATTTTCGTTAGTTAAGGATAGTTAAGTTTTTTAAGTAGTTTAATTTTATTGTAATACATGTCATAAGAATGTATGTAATTACGCAGGTAGAAGAGTAGTTTAATTTTTAGGTTGAGTTTCCTATCTAAAAATGTAAATCAAATTCGACGGTTTTTTATAACATGTTCTTAGTCGGACTTTTAACTACTACTTTTGGACCGATTCCGACGAGTTCTTTTGAGTTTTAGTTTCTTTATTTAGTATTTTATAGTTTTCTTATATATTTGGATGTTGACGGTGGCCATATATGGAAAATGGCATGCTCTTAATTACAATAATTATATTCTTTCCTTCCAAGAATAGATAGAATTTCTAGTCTTCCTGTATAATCTTCATATGTATAATATCTAGTCAAGAGACTGGTCGATTCTTTGCGTGTTCCCTCTGATCAATCGCGACGCGCTCCTATTGAGAGCGCTGCGTTACATATTTATGACGCTTTTTAAATGTGAATCAGTTTTTTATCGTTCTTTGTATCCATTTTATAATAATTTGTTTCGTATATTAGCTACAAAAGTAAAAAAAATATATATATTAACTTTTATATTTTATAATTGCACACAGATACCGTACTCAATCCAGAATAATTTAAAATTGTACATGTTGAACCTAGTTTTACTAAGTAAAAAAAGGGATACCTTTTATACATTACTGGCCTTCCCTGTGACAAGACAAACAGACTCCTATGCAGAGACGCGCACCAATCAGTTTTTGGCAGTAGAGTGCTTATTTGATTGAGATGCATTTCTGTCGCTGGTTAGCGAAAGAAGCCATTGGCTCATTGACAAGTGATGGCAATTTATACTTGTTATATTTACTTGCGTGTATAGCTTTTCTAGCATCGTTCCCATTAACAACTTACTTTATATTAAAAAGAGTTACTTTTCTTAATGTACACGCAAGGGCACTGTGAATCTGACAAAGACTTGACATTAATGCTAAGTACTAAACGACCGAATAATTAATCCCCGGTAAAGCCGAGGTCGCATGTGAGATTGACCTTTATTCTGGTTCGTTGATTGACACCATCAGTGTTCTATTTCCTTTTCTATAATGCGTTGAATAATTTAACTGACTACCAAGGCACTCTGTGCTCCTCTTCTTGGTGAACGTTATGGGCGTGGTACACTTTATATATATTAAAGTTATACTGTTGTACAAAGATCTCTCCTTATTTGCGTCACAAAAGCATTGTGACTCGATAAGAGAATTTACCATACGGGTTGGCATTGGGCTTGATGTCGACTTTTTCCTCTATTCTGACAGATACTGTTTCTTATCTTAGAGGTATGTATAAATGGGTCATATAACATTAATGAACGATGGTACAGCAAATACTTGTATTGAACAACCTTAACAATTGAACAATCGTACCTGGCGATTCTAGCGGAAAATAGAAAATGCTATGTCAGTATATTTCCAAGAACGGGACTCTATCTCGATGCTTTTTATTTGCTATGCCTGTACAATAAATAGTTGTGCCGTACTATTTACTGATGGGTACGTAGTGAAATGGTTATCGTTTAGTTCAATCGATCAGACCGCCTCAAGGATGTGCGTTCAAGTTTAGCAGGAGCCTTTGTGGTTCAGATATAATTTTAATCGGTACATTATCGTAAGTTAGATGAATGGATAAAATTATTCTCAAGCTGTAAGTCAAGTCTGAATGTAGAGCATGCGAGTGAGGTTTGTAAGGATAGAAGCAAGGGGCGTTCTGTTGTCTCTGCCTACCCTGACTGGAAAAAGGCATGAGTGTATGTATGTACCTAAGCGTCGAGAGAGTATAAAATATATAATATAGTGGAGTATATAATATAGTAGAAAAACGTTGTTAGTTTATAGAATGAGAAGTTTTTGTACGTTTACCTAGCGTGATTTTGTGCCTATATTAAAAATAATACAATGTATTTTGACAACATTTTGCAAAGGAAGCAACGCTTTATTAATGCTGTTCCATTTGTAATGGCTTTGTATTTAGAGCCTTGGGTACAGCTAAAATTGGCCGGCTTAATCGCGATAAAACAAACTTTTCGTTTTATCTTTGTAATGTTTTGCGTATCGCTCGATGAGATATTTTCTGTGATTAAGCTAAATCTCAACGAACACTTCAGATTTGTTTAAATTCCTATATTGTCAGTTTTAGCGACTACCTAATAAACTACGTTTACTTTTAATAAAAGTTAATGTAAAAATTATAAGTCAACCAAATAATGAGTAACCTGTTAATGACCCACCTACAGGGTAGGTACTTCCCTTGAACTCAGAATCTTGAAATTTGGCACGAAGCAACGTCTCATAGCGCAGATAAAGGAAAAATTGCAAAACAACCGTAAATTTTTAGTAACATCATATTATTTTTTTAAATAATTTTAAAGATACTACCCCCTTCCTCATGAACCCGTAGAGATATAAAATTGAAATTCATATCAAATGCTCAAGTCAAAACTAAAGGGTACTTCCAGTAGATCTAGAATCTTGAAATTTGCCATAAAGCAACGTTTTATAGTACGTAGGAAAAATTTCGAATACCTTAAATTTTTTGTTACAACACATATTTTTTTAATAATTATATATACCTACAGGTTTGTACGGAATCCTCGGTGCGCGTGTTCGACTCGCACTTGCCCGGTTTATTTTACTGCTTATGTATTAGAACCGTGTATTCAGCGTAAGAAATTATCTTGCTTCTTTTACTGTGAGAATTATTAATGTTAACCAGAAACAGTGTAGGTCCAAAGACACCTTCCTGTGGAACACTGTCACTGGTTTAAAAAATGAGAGCACCATTGATATTATTTATTTTATCTTATTTGTGCCGATTATTTTCATTCTTTGTTATTATATCATTAAGACATCATAACTGATATATAGTCATCTTAACAGATAGTTCGTATTTGGTTTTATTTCGTATCTCAGGCTCACAACTGATGCGGTATGCGTATCAGTTGTGGGATCACTTAGTTTCATGAGGCGCTGGCACATTTCACGTTTTTCTCGTGAATGTAAAAACGCGGAATTGCATTTAATACTGCTGGCACATTATTATCTAGCCACCTGTAGTAAACTAGGAAAATAAGTTTGACAAATAATTTGTTAAGTGTGATAGGGACTTTAATTATTCTAAGAAGAATGTAATTGCTATTTTGCCGGTTTGTAAGCAGGTTGAAACATGGATGTCATGGCACAAAAACATTAGTACGTAGTATAATACTCAACTAATTGTTATAAAAATAAATTAATAGTTTAAAAAACACTAGAAAAGCACGCTTTTATAAATGCGCGTAAAAACAAAAAAATAATTATAGATCGTTAAACTTGTCTCTATTTCTGGGCTGAAGTGTGCTTTTAATATTTGATTGAAAAAGCGTGGGGTGGTGGAACAGGAAAGACTTTCTTGTTAACAAATACTCATACTAACTTCCTGGTGGAAGCTGCATGAAGTTACACAAGAGCATAACGTTTATGCCACCAAAAGGTTACCAAAGGGAACCAAAGATATCTCGTCCACGAACAAGAACTCTACATTTTGCCACTGTTGACGCATTACCTTTGTGTACTTAATTTCCTGAAAGAAGAGGCGTTAAAAATGTCGGTGAATGTCGTCTCATCGCTGCTGGCGCATGTTTTGTCTGAGTTCGAGAAACTGGTACTTTGAACAGACTGTTTAATGAAGAGCCACCTACTAGTCGTGCTGCAACTCAATTTACAGCGCCAATCTGTGTAACCTGCTTCCCGTAACATCTGTTCACTTTATTTTTCAACAAGTTAAACAAGAACGTCTTTCTGTCTTTGTTTGTTTCAGTGCCTCACGCTTTTACAATCAAATATTGTAATTAAAAGCACATAGTTTACACTTCAGCCCAGAAATAGAGACAACTTAACGATCTATAATTTAGTTTTAGTTTGTACGCGCATTTATAAAAGCGTGCTTTTCTAGTGTTTTTTAAACTATTAATTTATTTTATACTTATTGGTCTTTTGGAACGAAACATTTTTAACATTTATACATTTAGTTTAAGTAGGCGAATGAGCCCGCATCCTCTCCAGCTCCACCAGTGCGGCTGTATTGTATGGTGTTTTATCTGTCAGCTTAGAATAATCTAGCTCTTCCATCTGGAGACCACTAAGTGAATTTACTCTACTTAGGGCCACATACGCCTGTCCAGCCGCAGAAGTACGGGACCCTAAGTACACCACTGCTCTCTCTTCCTAGCTATGCATCCCTAATGGTGGTGGGGTAAGCTTTCTTTATTTTTCTCTTCCACTTCGCTCTATCTGCGACATCTTCGTCAGTAACATTACATACCCTCTTGTCCTTTATCACTACATCTCTCCACCTTGTTTTGGGTCTTCCTCTAGGTGTCCGATCAGGGTGGTCAAGCTGTAATGCCAAATTCCCGACGTAGTCTGGTGGCCTCCTTTTCACATGACCATACCATCTCAGCCTACTTTCCTGCATCCTGTCGGCGATGTCGCGTACGCCGAGGCTTCCTCGCACGTACTCGTTGCGGATACTGAGGTGGATGTGTGGCGTAAGTACACCAATGCGTGGTCTACAATATATACGTGTTCAAAGTCCATTACGTGTCCTTTCTCACTAGTGCAAACACGACTGTGATACGATATTCTATCATGGAATGCCAGTGCCTATCTTCCGGCTTTATCAACAGACCTTGAAACCTAATCGTGGTCAAAGTTCATTACAAAATTTTTCTAAGAAATCCAAAACAGATATGTTACGATTTTCCATTATGAAGTTCCAGTTCATATCTTCCGGCTCCATCATCAGATCAGTTCGGCAGTACCATATTATTGTATTGTCATCAGAACTACATACAGCTGCCAATTTTAATTACGCTACGATCCTTGAAAGATGGTTAAATTAGTTAGCTTAGATTCCATTACTTAGTTACATACATGTCGACCTAATAAAAGCGTATTAAAAATAGCAAATAATGTTGTAGAGAATTAATAATTTTATCTGAAAATTGTGAAACTCTTGCACAGCAAATAATAAAATAGATGTATTGTAATAACATTTATTCAGTATCTGCAATGTCCAATTCACTATACATATTGAAAAGGTTTTAATGAAATGAAGAATGTAGTGCAATTGAGCTATAATATGATAAGTACATACGTTTATTAATTGACCCAAATTGTGGTACATTGTCTTAACGAAAATGTTATTTTAAATATTTAATGCGATTGCCAATACATACATAATGTTTAATGAAAAGAAACTGTTATTAAAATAAAACATAATTGGTGTTTGTGTACTTTTATTAAATATTCTTATCATCTATCTTATCACAATCGTTTTTTAATAACGTAATGTATAAACTATCATTTTTGTATGACCCAATATTGTGTCAATAGGATTATCTACTTTGTGGATATTCTAGTACAATCTATGATGAAATAATAACACACTTACACCTATTCTAGATCTATCATTGTTTTTTTAATAAACGTAGTTGTCTCATTCTTCTTGTTCTTGACATATATATTGTCTGAAATAGTTGTGATCAGTTAGCGGGAGCGGTGCGATGCGGTTGCAGTACAATTATATGGGATTTTTTTCAATCACGATATTGACGTCGGGGTAGAGCCCAGCAGTGAGTAAAGTCAGTTGACATAATATGTTTGGTCGAGATCCGTAGCCTTAATTTCATAATTAAGGAAACAAAATATAAGCATTGCAGCTTTTAATTACTCTACGGTACCTACATTATGTACTTAACTTAATTTATTTGTGTTATTATGTCAGACCTATTCTAATACGTTGAATACCTTATAATATAATGCCTACGGTTTTGTGTGGACTGATGCTCTCAATTAACTGAATCAGAAAAGTCAAATTATTGTTTGTTCAAGTTTTTCGAAACAAAACTCTCCTAATTTTCACATTTGCACGAACCTATATTAATATAATTTACAAATATATTATTATAATTATGCTATTTTAATTAGCTACTTCTATATGACGCAATCAATGTTCCTGCACGTTTCGTTTAAAGACTTCCAACGGGGCTGCTGCAGCCATGTCCTTAACCTTAGCTCGATGCAGTTTGCCAGACGGTGTAATTGGGAAGGAGTCAACGAAGAAAAATCCAGTTCTGAAGATTCTTCCTTCGGTGATATTGTCTGAAACCAACAAAGTAGCTGTTAAGGGACCGATGAATATTTACCTACATAATCTCACACAATAGGTACTGATCAAGCGCCATGAAAAAAAATTATGCTGTTACTAAACACCATTTAGTCTAGCAGACCTAGGTGCACCAAAATTAGACTAAGCCAAGTCGGAATTGATAGTTTATTTGGTAAAATAAACGGGCTCGGAAATAATGACTGCCGAAGAAAAGAGAAATAAATAATAGTGTTGTTCAGATCATTCCAGTCAGCTTAATTTAAAGAGAGTGACAAGAACGTGATATTAATTTAAAAAATGCTGACACATAATTTCCTACGTATTGATATAATTGGATAAACTAAAATTCGTATACTGTGTAGGTTGGATAAAATTATTGGTTATAAATATAAGCAACAATTTCATCCACCCTGTCGTTCGAATACGCCTCTTATCTCCCCGACTCGTTCGTGAAAACAGGCAGAATAAACAGTAACATACTTCGATATTTCTTATTTATTTTACCTTCTATGAACGTGACAACTATTCAGTCTACAAAAAGTGGTAGCAATTTTCTGGAACGCGCTAGAACACTGTGTGAAACTTCAGATGGTCAAAGGGAACATCTATTTAAGTAGCATGTGTATAAAATAGTTGCAAAGCAAAAATCTGAACTAACTCAAAACACATTAAGTGAAAAAGGTTCACCTAGTTTTAGGTCCACCATTAATCTCTAAAGTACATATTTTTATTTCGTAGAATCGTAACGCTCATTGTTTTTGTTATATCTAAACTTCGCACATAAACAAAACGAGGGTGAGTGTGTACAGGCAAATATTTTATATTGTTTCAAATTCATCGCTCAATATGAATTTTAGGTCGGTGGCCGCAGTTGTATATTTTGCGAATGAATATTATTACTGAGGCATTACACGGGCCAACTGTTACACAAGTAATTATGACAAGCTATATGAGTTTTCTTAAATCATAATTTAATCGTGCGACGCGATTAAGCTTATTTAGCGAAATATTTGTTTTAATGAGATTTGTCAGGCTATTTTTGCAATCTGTTGAAGGGTGCTTACAAATCGGCCATTCTTAAATAAAAATCAAATTTATTTATAACACAAAAGCACCCTTCAACTGCAAAAATATCTTTACCTAAAATTTAATATTTTTTGGACCGTGGTTTATACACACGGTCTCTCTTCTACTGTTTGTGATTTTTGTTTATGAAGTAATGATGTTACTAATTATAGAGAGAACAAAACAGCGAGATTAGTTGCGCCCCGACTTTTCTTAATTTTAAATTTATTCTCACTTTTGAAAGGTAAAAGCAGTGTGTCCTTTTTGGAGTTCAAGTTTAATGTATAAACATTTTGTTACAATCTTTTTATCCTTGGGACCCGGTAAACATTTCGTTAAATAACGTCAGACCGCAACTATAGCTGATTAATAATAATAGCAGTAACGTTCAAAGTATTCAAAGGATACAAACGTACATTCCTTTAAAAAACAGTAGTTCGAAACACTCTAAGGAAATAGGCCATTTGAAACCTTAAAAGTGGCGATAACCCAGTGGTGTACGTAATGGACTGCCGAGAAGATGGTCTCTTACCCGGTACCCGGGCACACACCTCAGACTTTTCGAAGCTATGTGTGTATTAAAAATGTTTACTGGCGAAATGTGGGTGTATAATACACCTCCGCCTACCCCTTCGAGGATAAAAGGCGTGAAGTTAAACCTACACCTATGCTGGTTTCAGTAAACTTTTAAGTATCTTAGATCAAATTTGATACCGCTTCTCTAAGCATTTAAGTATATATTATGTACCTATTTGACTCTGGACTACACGTACAGTTGGGCTACCAGCCACTTTATCTTAAATTTACGCTTAGTTGTGACCCTTTGTTATAATTACTTTTGCGATACATTATCTAAATTCATCGCACAAAATCTATGCGATAAGAAAGATGGGTAAACCTTTCACCCTTTAATGTAAGGTATCTTTATACCTTCATAGAGCATTGCCAAATACCACAAGATACTATTAGCTAGAAGAGAAGTGACCTAAAAGGGCTGGGTTGATGTGGTCATCTCAATATCTAAAGATTACTAAAGTAAACAGACAAACTTGGTGGATGACTACGTACCACCGTTGGTAAAATATATACACCCGTCAATATAAAGTACCTTTATACCTCCATATTGCATAGCCAAACACAAATAAGGTATAGAAGACATATCAATTAAAAGGGCTGGTTGTAAATGACTTAAAAGGGTTGATGTGTGTAACTCCCCATCCAAAGGAGATTATTTAGTCAAATGTCGACGTACCGTTGCAGAGTCATGTGAATCGCTTTTGCGTACTATAACGGTCTCGGCAGCCGATTAATCCTACGCAATTCGTATAATAGTAATTGTGATAAGTAGTTCCGTTTATCGTCATTATTTACGTATTTTTTACCAAATCGATTAAATTAAGTAATTGAAAACAGTTACCTATGATCATAGAGATAAAAATAGTTTATCGTAGTCAATAATCAGGAACTAGCATGTGTTTGTTATAATAATTATAAAGTACCGCATGATTCTTAGATATGATAAACTCTTATAGTCTACCTCATACGCAATAGACGTAATAGATATGTATTTCTACATTCTAATAGCTAGAATTGTGTTGTTGTAAGATCTGGTATAAGAGGTTTTTCAATTATGTTCTTGTAAGAGCATTTTTCTTCATATGAAATAAAATAAATATAATATCTAGCTTTTTTTTTATTAGACACACGCCTGTATCCCCGAAGGGGTAGGCAAACGTGTAATATTACATCCACATTTCGCCATGAATTTTTGGTCCCACGTAATAGGGGGCGAGCCTATTGCCGTTACCGGGCATATCACCAGACTCCGTGCTGCTACTGAGAATTCGGAAAACCCCAGTAACACTTTTTCCGACCTAGGAATCGAACCCGGGACCTCCGATCAGCAGTCGCATACGCTATCCACTGGACCACGGAGGCAGTCTGTAGAGTATAGACGACCCAAATTGCTTAGAATATTTATATGAAATAATAATTCATATCTTTAAAGATACTGAGAAGAGACGATAATATGATAACAATGGAGATAATATTGTAAGAGCGTTTTGAGAATAATCTATCGTATAGTTCGTGATACCACCAAAAATCTAAAAATCAATAATTTAGCAAATTTCAAAATCAGGTGCAAGATTTTGTGAAGCATATTAAATTTAATGTCCATGTCTTGTTGAGAAACTGTAAGAAACTAAACATTTGTCTAATCATTCGTGATGCTTGGTTACTGTCAGTGAGTTGAAAAAGTAAAACAAAGTATTCTATTCATTTCATTTTATGACAAGTGTATATTTAATTAAAGAACTTGGCGGTGCCTAATTTAGTCACACAATTTGGGTAGCACACTCGAGAACCTAGGTCATAACTGTTTTATTACTCTAAAATAAAGTGGTAATACAAATCTCATTACATGTCTAAGCAACGTAGGGTTACGGAGTACCTGTAGTGTATGAAAAACGCAATAAAATTTGTAGCGACCCGAATCCGCTACCATACAGATCATCGCAAAAGTCATTATATTGGGCCTTGTAAAATCACGCCACAATTATGACTAGACCACCGGCGACGATTAGGCCGCGCCCCCAAGAAAAGGGTCAGCTACCTGCTAGCTACCTGCTATTGTCGACCGGCGCCCGCGCAACATGGCCGCCGCAGATCTTTTGTTTACTTGTGTACGCCCCTCGATCAAAAGTGTCAAGTGCGAAACTTTATTATAAAAGTGCCAGGTGTGATCGTTAATTATTATTAATTATGTTTACCTATAAATACTCGTGTCATAAGTAAATAAATTCATTACGCATTACGCATTCGTCTTCTGCCTTTGCTTTCTTTTCCTCACACGCTTCACCTTCTACCGCAACACTTAAACACGTATATTGTAAGTGACCACAATCACTTCACTGGTGTCCCCGACGTGATACAAGATGGAAGATCAAGGAAAAGACCTCGTATTAGGAGAAACCTTCCGCGTTGGAGTTAGGGTACCTCCCTTCAACCCAAATGACCCGGAGCTGTGGTTCGCCCAAACGGAAGGCCAGTTTGTTCTTGCAAACATGAGCGCCGACATCACAAAATACTACTATGTGTTGTCGCAGTTGGACGCACAACATGCAACAGAGGTGCGCGACCTGTCTGTCCTCTAAAGGCAGAAATAATAAGGCGTCTGTCGGCTTCAAAAGAACGCAAAATAAAACGGTTCACGTAAGAAGAGAATATCTCTCACCGGCAACGCAGAATCCAGCCGCCACGCAGCAACTCGCCGACTCACCGTGGGACACTCACTACGCAGCAACCTCGCAGCATCTCCCCGACTCACTGTGGGACACTCACTGCGCAGCACCTTCGCAACCTCTCCCCGACTCACCGTGGGACCATTGCGAAGCCACTATCCCGACTCACTGGGATAGCTCACCGCGCACCGCACTTAGACCCGACTCACTGGGCCTACTAGCGGCACACAGTTCCGACTCACTGGAACTAGCGGCACCTACTCTCCTGCCTCTGAAGCTGACACAGACATCACAACTCTGGCTGCTAGACTACGTGCTCACGTCAGTAAACTCACGCCGCTACCTACGTCATGGCACAGCAGTTCCAGTAGAACATTTTACGTGCCTAAGGACCTGCCAACAGCAACACATGTCTTCGTTCGTCCGGGTCCGGCAAGAAGACCACTTGAAGCACCGTACTCAGGTCTCTACAAGGTTTTACACCGCGATCAGAAGACCTTTGACGTGGACATCCGGGGTAAAACGCAACGCATCTCACTAGATCGCCTAAAGCCAGCCTACATCGCCAGAGAAACACCGCAGACAACTCCGCAAAAGACGGCCGAAGACCAAGACCAAATTAGAAGGACAAGGAGTGGCCGTAAAGTGAGATTCCCGGATTACTATCGCCCGTAACGACGGGCTCAAGAGGGGGCAGTTGTAGCGACCCGAATCCGCTACCATACAGATCATCGCAAAAGTCATTATATTGGGCCTTGTAAAATCACGCCACAATTATGACTAGACCACCGGCGACGATTAGGCCGCGCCCCCAAGAAAAGGGTCAGCTACCTGCTAGCTACCTGCTATTGTCGACCGGCGCCCGCGCAACATGGCCGCCGCAGATCTTTTGTTTACTTGTGTACGCCCCTCGATCAAAAGTGTCAAGTGCGAAACTATATTATAAAAGTGCCAGGCGTGATCGTTAATAATTATTAATTATGTTTACCTATAAATACTCGTGTCATAAGTAAATAAATTCATTACGCATTACGCATTCGTCTTCTGCCTTTGCTTTCTTTTCCTCACACGCTTCACCTTCTACCGCAACACTTAAACACGTATATTGTAAGTGACCACAATCACTTCAAATTCATAAAGTAAGCAGAATTTGGGCGCAGTTATAGCGGGCAGTTAAGCCAACGTGATGGACAATAAAGGACGCGAATATTTTTATTTTTTCCACTAGCGTTACTTTTAGGGTGTAGTTATGGCCCTGATTAATGAGGATGTGTATCCTAAACAAGTATTTTACTTATGCAATCCGCATAACAGCAACCTTTATATTCTTTGCAGATTCTTGGCTATTAGTATACTGGTTTATTTGTGTGAAGAAGAATGTTCTAAGTAAATTAAAACTAACTTATCTGATTCTGATTTTCTGCAAGACCACAAATTGACGCAAAATTATGCAGGTTTTAAAATTGTCTATTTAAGTAAAATTACCTACTATATTATCCTCTTTATTCGTAAAGACAAAGTCGGTACTTACTGCTAAGTATATTAAATAGGTCTTTTAGTTCAACTTTGTCTCCGTTTCTCCTCAATATGGCAGCTACGGGGAGCTCCTGGTATTCGGGCACGATAAGACTCACCACGCAAGCTTCTGCCACACTTGGATGCTTTTTGAGTACCTCCTCCATTTGCAATGACGAAAGCTAAAAACACAACAAATTAAAGTTAACTGGCTACATATAAACTCGTCATTATTTTCTTTTAATTATATGTGAAGAGAGAACTTCTATCTAGCATAATACTAAGATTCTTCCAAGTTTGAATAAAACATTCTCAAGATACTTGAGAACACTAAATTAATTTATCTGGAAGATTTGATACGAAGAATTTTTGTTATGCTATATACATATCTTGTGAGTATTTGTGTGAAATTGACTACAGGCATACGTGATTAGAAATATCTCAGCGGTACTACATCTGTAGTGTCTTTAATTACATTAACCAAAGTCTGATTACTCGTAGTCTGAGTAGGTACTCTTATGCTGGTAGCAATATTTTATACATTATTTTTGTAAGGTGAAAATATCGCTAAAACTTCTATAAAATGAAAACTTTTCTAACTTCAAACCGACAAGAACTTAGAAGATTTGATTTTTGCTGCGAAATAAGATTTGTTTTCTTTTGTCATATCAGCTGAATGGAGACACTGCTCAGCGTTCTAGAGCGATGAATCAGAGCGTGAGTGAAATAAGTCTAGCTATGTTTACGCTCACTGATTCTTCGTCTCAATGCTACACGTATTTTAACTAGAATATATATAATACTATGATTTGGCTTTGCAATGAAATCAATTCATATTCATACCATTATTATATAATTAATATTTAGCAAACAGACAACAAATAGCCTTGAATAATAAAATAAATTTTAATCAAAGCTAAAAATGGTTTTCCAATGAAATGCTAATGCCTTATTGATGGTGGTAAAGTTTATCTATATTATATATTTCGGTGCATAAAATTCTAAATACATAACCAGCGTAATAGGTAAATAAGCAAAACTTACCACCAAAAAAGAATTTCTGGGTGAAAATAATTACGAAGGAAAATAAAGCATTTAAATAATTATTATATCGTTACCTTAAACCCGCAATGTTTAATTAAAAGCGTTTTTCTTTCTACAAAGAAGTGATAATCTGATTCATCTCTGCAGAACATATCTCCTGTTCTGAACCACCCGTCATCTGTTAATATGTGGTTCGTTTCCTCCGGATTGTTCATGTTACCCTGAAATATAATAAATTATTCATCTCTCTTCTTATTCATTCATTTAACATATAATATTGCTCTCGTTTACAGTCTGCATACGGTATAAAAATTGATTACAAAATGTGAAATGTCATTTTTATGATACTATCTTCACTAAAAGCTCTTAGAAGGCACATTAGTTACAAAGTTACCTTTTTATAATTAAGTGGTATTGCAATAAAAGTAAAGAATAAATGCATGAATAACAGCTTATATTTTTTAATGAAATTTGTTTTAATTTGTTGTGTATAAAATGCATTAAATTGTGAAGAGTAAAATATGTATCGATTTTAAACTTTCGCGATTTGTATACATCATAGAAATTAATTTAGCGGGTCTTAATCGCGTTAACTTAAATTATTTAAGGTATAAATACCTATTTGTTACCGACGTTTCGCTCGTCTTGCACCGAGCGTGGTCGCGGAGAGACTGATGAGAGCTCAGCGACGTCTTGTGGAAGTGCGGGTTTCAGCACCTACCCTCACTTGGTCTTTATTTAAGTTCGCAATGTCGGTACTCCGACACACTACACTAATGACGTCTACACACTGTTGAGATTTATCACTGCGGCGGTGTTTACACTTGCTGATGACTGGATTCCAAGTGGCCGATAATCTATATCCATCCTCCCGGTTGAAATTGTTATATTTCTTGATTTCTACCGCTTCACGTACTATCCTGGAGTAATAGTGACGATCGGTGGATAAGACTTGTGGTTGATGCAGTTCTATCCAGTGGTTTGGTCCAGACTCCAACAAATGCTCAGCTATCGCCGACTTGTTAATATGTCGGTTTTTTACAGCTGCGATATGTTCCTTTACCCTTTCAGCGATTGTACGCTTAGTTTGCCCGATATATGAACTACCACAGCTGCAATCGACTTTGTAGACGCCAGGTGTTTGGAGAGGAATTACATCCTTTGGTGTACGCAGATTGTGTGCTATCTTAGAGAGCGGACTGTATACAGTCTTGATGGAGTATTTCTTGAGTACTGTTCCAACTTTGTCCGTCACTCCCTTTAGATACGGCATGTAAGCGGGCACTCTGCTTACCTCAGGTTTACGCTCGTTCCTCTTCCGACAGAGTAAGTTTTTCTTGTATCCGTTGCACCTAAGTACCTCCCGAACATGTGACAGCTCACTATTTAATTGTTCGGGGTCACATAAGTCATACGCTCTGTTTACTAACGAGGACACAACGGAATCCAAGTGCCGCGGATGGTGGTGCGAGTTCGCGTTGAGATACCTGTCGGTGTGTGTCGGTTTCCTATACACAGTGTGTCCAAGGGTCGTAACGTCGGTAACAAATAGGTATTTATACCTTAAATAATTTAAGTTAACGCGATTAAGACCCGCTTAATTAATTTCTATAAAATATGTATGTTAAGAAGGACATATTCAAATACACAATAAAATAAAAGGAAAACTTCAGATGAATAATTTAGATTTAATGTTGTTTATTGCATCATTAAAGTTGTCAATTTCTTTTTAATCAATAGGTATTCAATTGTCAAATTTCCATTGAAAATACGCAATTGAAATTAATTTTGATTTAAAGAAATTGTGTAGGCTTACCTTAAAGAAATCGTTGCCTATAACTCACAGATCGCCAACTTGATTAGGCTTTTCTAGAACTTAACCATCGATATCTACCAGCTGCAATGAGATTGCGGAATTAGTATAATATGTATATTAGTCATTAGTCATGACGTGAACTTGTATAGTCATTGATTAATTGGTAGAAATGCATTGCTTCATCACTGCTCACCTCATTACTTACGTATCTGGTACATAGGCATATCAAACGAATACATTGGTAATTTTTATTACATCGTTTAAATAAACCATTTTTATAAAATATATACAAATACATTACTTACTTTGTATTCGTATCTATCAGACAAAGGTTTTCCAGAAGCTCCGTAAGGCGTGTTTTCATCATAGTTAAAAACGGGTACCAAAAGCTATGTCATGCCGTAAACTGACTGGATTTGTACGTTACAATGTTTCTAAAACACACACATATTAATACGTATAAAAAGTCAAATAAAATCAATTGTTTTTAATCAGGTAATGGTATTTATTGACTATTAGTGCTGACTTAAATAATCAGCTCGATGTGATTCAATCGCATAAAGACGCATTAGAGACCTATTGGCCTCTGAATTCTTAATAAATCAGATGGAACATCTATAGAGCAATAATTTTACACGAACAAATAGCGATACTTTTACTATTTGTATATTGAACCTACAGCGTAGCCCCGGTGCCCGGTTAAAACATTTGTTTTCCCAAGTTCAAACGTATTTTGACTTCATTGACATTCGTTCGCTAGATACCTTTTCTCGGCAGATTTAAAGCCTGGCTATATGAAGCCGGGTTGAAAAAGAAAAGGTATTTTTACTTTTATGAACACTGAAGCTAAAGCGGGTATAACGTCTAAATCTGTCTAGTAATGGCTTCTCAATGGCACTGCCACCAATAATAATGTATTTGAAACACGATAAGTCACAAACGTTTTTTGCCGCTACAAGAAATCGACCTCATAAAAATGAAGTCCAAGCGATGACGGTCGGCTGAAATATTGTCAAGTGATTTAAAATATACAGCATTTTGTAAGCACTTTTATTTTGTAAATGTGTTTATTTTATTGGTTTATTGGCTATGATTTGTTCGTTTCGAGTACCTTGTATTTGTTAATAAGAGCAAAGAGCCCCTGCGGAGTCAGGGGCGCTGATGTTTGTAGTCTCGTATAGGCTTTCAGGGGACCTGATAAGAAATATAATAGTGCTGACATCCACTGCAAAGTGGCCATTGCAAAAGTAACAACAGTATGATGTTCACATCATACATAATGTTTTCACATAGATAACATACAAAGTAAGTAGCGTATTCGTATATAAAATATATACGAATACGCTACTTACTTTGTATTCGTATCTATCAGACAAAGGTAAGCTCCGTACGGCGTGTTTTCATCATAGTTAAAAACGGGTACCAAAAGCTCTGTCATGCCGTAAACCAACTGGATTTGTGCGTTACAATGTTTCTAAAACATACACACTTATGTTACTACGTATAAAAGGTGAAATAAAATCTATTGTTTTTAATCAGTGCTGACTAAAATAATCTGCTCGATGTAATCCAATCACATAAAGATATATTAGTGAACTATCGGCGTCTGAATTCTTAATAAATCAGATGGAACATCTACAGAGCAATATTTTACACGAAGAAATAGCGATACTTTTACTATTTTTATATTGAACCTACAGCGTAGCCCCGGTGCCCAGTTGAAACATTTGTTTTCCCAAGTTTAAACGTATTTCGACTTCATTGAGATTCGTTCGCTAGATACCTTTTCTCGCCTCCTCAAACCCAACCATGGCGTCCATGTCTAACATCTGACATACGCGGGAGGTGGACACGCGACTGTGCATATTACTGGCGCGGCTAACATGGCAACGGTACGGTCCGGGTGGCCTATGGCCACACGCCAGGACGGAAGCCTCCTCTCCACATGTACCTCTGCAGAGTCAGAGGTTCTGTGGATGAGCTGGGCTTTTTCCGAGGGGCGACGGGACTGCCGTTGGTTACGATGCCGACGGCGGGTATAGCCTTAAAAAGGCAACCGTTCGGTCCGACCCGTAATCCTGAACGGACAGGATCGGGAGTCTTTCTCCTGGACGTGGGGAGGAGACAGACTGCGAGGAAGAAAACCTCTTTAAAAATAACCCGAACCTCAAGCTCTGGCGCCCGGTGAGGAGGTGCGTGGCTGGGGGGAACCCAGTCGCTAGGGCGTTACCATGGGAGCTCCCCCTTAAGGAGCAAAAATAAAAATGGCGACGGAACAAAATAAGATATTACCCCAGGAGGGTACCACCCGCTTAGCGGGTGGAGAATCCCTCGGCACCCCGGCTCCTGCTGTGGTGTCCAGCCCCTCGTATTCTGGGGGGGGGCAAACCGCGCCAATACCCGAGTTCGGGTTCTAAAGATACGGGCCTGCACACGCCCAGTTTTGTGCGCCCCATAACGCCTAGTTCGGCGTCGTCCCGAGTCCAGTCGGGTGAAAGGGATGCAGATAGGAGTAGGCCGACTACTCCAAATGGAAGAAGAAGGTGGCAACGAGGTGTGTCGGAGGAGAGTGACAGCTCATTCATGTCCGTCTCCTCGCTGTCCTCCCAGACCCCCAAAGAGGGAAGGGGGCACAAAAGGAAACCAAACGTCCCGGCCGATGTAAATCTGCCAAATAAACTACCGCGGTCCAAGAGGGTGCCTAAAAGCACCGTTAGTGGGAGAAGCGGGACGGGAACAGGGACGGAGACGGAGCGTGAAGACGTGCTTGGCCCGAAAGTCTCCTCGGGCAATGATCAGTCTCGCGCGGAAGAAGTTGCGGTGGAACTGCGAGACCAACCGTCCGCTGACGTGGGTTCCAGAGTTCTGGAGGCACTGTCGGTGGTGGAAAAAGTTCTGACAGGGACCAAAGGCCTCAGGGGCCAAAGAAAGCTGTCCCTGAAAGAGGCAATCACAGTTGTTAAGGTCGGAGTATCAGAGCTCCACGGGAGAACCGATACAATAGTCTCGGCGGCCTTATCCGGGAGACTAGAGCAGGAGAATCGGGAGCTCCGATCCCAGCTAGAAGCTTTGGGAGAGCAAGTGGCCGTCTTGACTAGAGAACTGGAAGAGCTCCGACGAGGTGATCATCAGTTCCTTGAAAGGCCCTCGTCAGTGCCTGCACGGGAGACCGGCGCGGCTGCATCAGCTCCGATAGATGAGAGGCCAAGGTCGAGCCCTGCATCCACCCGAGACCAATATGTATCCCAGGTGGACCGGGTACTAGCTGAGGTTCGGGTGGAAGCGCTAGCAAGGGTTTTTCCCGATGAGGGTCTTCAGCCTTCCTTGCACAGCAACCCAGGTGGAGTGAACAATACAGTGTCGCCCGGCAAAGGGACACGCAGACGAAAAAAGCAGCGGCGGGGAACGCAGGAACTGCCAGCGTCATTGCCCAATTGCCCCTCACCATCACAACGACAGGCAGCCCCACCAGCTACAGAGGTCTGGGCCACAGTAGTTGGCAGAAAGGCTAAGACCAGGATCACCAAAACGACGACAGTGGAAACCCAGGTGGCGGAACGAAGCGCTCCGTCGCCAAAGGAAAAGGCCATTCCGCGGCCCCCTTCGACTGCTGCCATCACGGTCTCCTTGCCCTCTGGCTCAGAGACGTCAATGGCCAGGGTAATGGAGGTAGCCAAGGCAAATATTAGGCTCACTGACCTCGGCATTGCAGGAGGTGTCCGCGTTAAGAGGGCAATAACCGGGGCTCTGATTTTACAGATCCCCGGAGAAGGAAACAACGCTAAGGCGGACGCCCTCGCGGCCCGCCTGCGGCAAGTCCTCAATGGCACGGGCGCGATTATAGCGCGTCCCTGCAAAATGGGCGAGGTGCGGGTGAAGGACTTGGACGAGTCCGTAATCCCAGCCGAAGTCGCCGAAGCTGTAGCTGCGGTAGGGGGATGTCTTGCATCCGACATAAAGGTCGGGGCTATTCGTATCTCCCCATCGAGGCTAGGTACGGCCTGGGTCCGCTGTCCTCTTACAGTGGTTCGTAAGTTAGCGGTTGCCAAGCGGCTTCAAGTGGGCTGGGCTTCAGCCAGGGTAGAGGTTCTGTTAGCACGACCTTTACAGTGCTACCGGTGCCTTGAAATGGGGCACGTGAGGGCAACGTGCCCCAATGAGACAGACCGCGGCGCACGGTGTTACGTGTGTGGTTGCACAGGCCACGTGGCGCGCGCATGCACTGCTCCTGCGCCGAGGTGCCCGGTCTGCTCGGATCTTGGCCAACCCGCCGACCATCGACTGGGTAGTAAAAAATGCTGCCCGCCAAAAAACAAAAAAAGAAGTGGGCGAATAATAACTCCAGCCCCAGCCGTGATGAGTTCTGATTCTCCGCTGGCCGCAGGGACGACCCAGCCGGCTACTCAACCGGCAGAGGAGGTAATGGAGGCCTAAAGTTCACGCCCCCCCACAGAGTCTTACACGGCAACCTAAATCACTGCCGCGCAGCGCAAGATCTGCTAATGCAGACGCTTGCGGAGTGGTCGGTTGCCTTAGCGGTGGTAGCGGAGCCGTATTCCATCCCGGACCATCCCCGGTGGTTTGGATCGGAAGATGGCACCGCTGCCGTTTACTGGGCGGGGGGGGAAAATGGTCCCCATTGCTTGCTCCTTCAAAGGGGGTTAGGGTGTGTGGCAGTAGAGTGGGGTCCCATGGTCATTGTAGGCTGCTACATATCCCCAAATTGCGGTCTCCCCGCTTTCGAGGCGTATCTGGATGGTCTCAGAAACTGCGTGTGCGGCTACCTGTCTCGTCCAGTACTCGTTCTAGGCGATTTCAATGCCCGCTCTACTGAGTGGGGCGATCGCCTAGACGACGTAAGAGGAGGTACACTCATTGAGTGGGCTGCGGGACTGGACCTCAGCATTTTAAACCGGGGTTCGGTCAGTACCTGTGTACGATGGCAGGGGGAGTCGATCGTCGACCTGACATGGGCCACTCCAGACGCCATCAACCTAGTGTCAGGATGGAATGTGGCAGCGGAGGTGATCACTCTGTCGGACCACCGCCATATCATATTTGATGTTGCCATCCGTCGCCCTAGCGCTAACCCGACCCACCGCAGTGGTAGCCTTCCGCCACGGTGGTCTCTCAAGCGTATGGACAAAAACATGCTCGTCGCCGCAGCCACCGCCGCTGACTGGCAAGAGGAAGAACAGGTCTCGTCTGATCCCGAAACACAGGCGGCCTGGTTCCATCGCATTATGACAGACGTGTGTGACGCATCGATGCCATGGGTCCGGTCGGGAGGGAAGAAGCGTTTGACATATTGGTGGTCGCCCGAAATAGCGGCATTACGCACAGAGTGCATCAGGGCCCGCCGCCGATATCAGAGAGCCCGACGAAGACGACGAGCCACAACCGAAGAGGTTGTTGGAATGAGGCGGGAGTATGGAGTCGCTGCAAAGGCACTCAGTTTAGCGATCGCGGATGCCAAGGCTCGATCCTGGAAAGAGCTTATAGAGGGACTGGACATGGACCCATGGGGGCGTCCGTACAAATTTGTACTGGGCAAGCTCAGACCATGGGTCCCGCCGCTAACACAGACTCTGGACCCGCAACTCGTGAGAAGAGTGGTGGAAACCCTCTTTCCCAGGATCGAGGATTATCTCACAGACTCCCCAACATCGTTGGAGACCGTGATGTGGTCCGACAACTTCGAGGTGACCACGGCTGAGCTAGACCGAGCTGTGCGTCGACTCGCAGCCCGCAACACCGCTCCAGGTCCCGACGGGATCCCGGGTCGGGTTTGGGTGTGCACCTTGGCCATCTTGGGGGATAGACTGAGGCGGCTATTCAGCAGCTGCCTCCGGTATAGTGTATTCCCCACCAGCTGGAAGGAAGCCAAGCTTGTTCTTATAAATAAGCCCGGCAGGACCGCTGACACTCCCTCAGCGTTCCGACCCATATGCCTGTTGGATGAGGTGGCGAAACTTTTCGAGAGAGTTATCGCCGCCCGTATCACTGAGCATCTATCATGTGTGGGCCCCGACTTATCGGACAGCCAATTCGGCTTCCGGCAGGGGCGTTCGACGCTGGATGCGATAAAACGCGTCCAGTGCCTGTCAGCAGAAGCTGTCCGTCTCAAGGGAGTGGCGTTGGCAGTCAGTCTTGACATAGTCAACGCCTTCAACTCCCTTCCATGGCAGGCCATTGGGGAGGCACTGTTATATCATAACGTGCCACCCTACCTGCGTGAAATCATCAGGGCGTACCTGCGCAACAGGTCCATTATGTACATGGGTCGGGATGGCTTAGAGCATCGAAGGGAGGTCACGTGTGGGGTTCCCCAGGGATCAGTGTTAGGACCCCTGCTATGGAACCTCGCTTACGATGCGGTTTTGAGGACCAGCCTACCCCCTGGTGTAAGTGTCGTCTGCTATGCGGACGACACTCTGGTGATAGCGACAGGGCATGGCTTCACAGATGTCATTCGGCTCGCTGAATTAGGAGTAGATTGTGTCGTCCAACAGATTAGGGGGCTGGGCCTACAAGTAGCGCCTCATAAGACCGAGGCGCTGTGGTTTCACAGGAAACGACAGTCCGTGGTTCCATCTAGCTCGGTTATTACAGTGGGTGGTGTGGAGGTCCGAGTAGGCCGGTACATTAAGTACCTCGGCCTCACCCTCGACAGCCGCTGGAGCTTCAAGGAGCATTTTGAGCGGATGGTCCCCCGAATTTGCGGATCAGCAGGAGCCCTTCAAAGGCTGCTTCCGAACCTTGGAGGTCCCAGAAAAGAAGTTCGCCGCCTTTATTGTGCGGTCGTACGATCCATGGCCCTCTACGGGGCGCCTATATGGGCCACACGCCTAGCGGCCTCCTCACGCTGTAGAGCCAAGCTCAATAGCGTGCAGCGGGTGGCGGCCATTCGGATCGTACGAGGATACCGCACAATTTCATCAGAGGCGGCGACAGTCCTGGCACGTTTCCCACCCTTTGACATCCTGGCGGACATGGACGCGAAGGTCTATAGCCAAACTCGCGCAGATCATCGGGAAGCGAATGGGGATGTCCAGGACGTGCTCGAAATGCGGCGCAATGCTCACCGACAGGCTTTGCAGCAATGGCGCGCGCGGCTGGAATTGCCGCAGAATGCGCGCCAACGCGCTGTCGGTGCCATTCTGCCAAGCCTTGAGGCGGGGGTTGGACGCAAACACGGCCGCGTCACCTACCGATTCACTCAGATACTCACCGGGCACGGGTGCTTCGGTGAGTATCTGAATCGAATCGGACGCGAACGGACGGCACAATGCCACCACTGCGCAGGGGACCAGGATTCCGCCCAGCATACGCTGGAGGATTGCCCAGCATGGGCATCGGAACGTGAAGTTCTGGTCGACCAGATCGGACGCGATCTGTCCCCGCCAGCAGTTGTTGCTGCCATGCTGGCGAGCGAGGAGGGCTGGCAAGCCGTGGCCTCCTTTTGTGAAGTTGTTATGCTCCAAAAGGAGGCTGCTGAGCGAGATCGGGAGAGGTCCAATCCCACAAGAAGACAAGGCCGGCGTCGCAGAGAGCCGCCAACGGGGCCGCGAGCCGCCAGAGCATGGGGAGCTCTGGTGGCTGATTTGCAATAGGTTGCTTGCTGGAAGCTGCCAGTAAAGGCAGATGAGGGCTTGTAGCCTTCCTTGGGATTGGGTTTAGTTAAACGTGGTGCCATGGGAGGAAGACTGGACAGCTACTGTACCCGGTCTTGTTCCCGTAGGGTGCCTTTGTTCGGCAGTCGGGGTGGTTTTTAGTGGAAACACCACATACTCCGGCTCTCGGTTCCCCGGAGCTGGAGATCCGCAGGGATTTTCCACCTCGAAAAAAAAAAAAAAAAAAAAAAAAAAAAAAAAAAAAAAGATACCTTTTCTCGGCAGATTTAAAGCCTGGCTCTATGAAGCCGGATCGAAAAAGAAAAGGTATTTTTACTTTTATGAACAATGAAGCAATAGCGGGTATAATGTGTGAGTTGTAATACTTACTCTAAATCTGTCTAGTAATGGCTTCTCAATGGCACTGCCGCCAAGAATAATGTATTTGAAACACGATAAGTCACAAACGTTTTCTGCCGCTACAAGAAATCGACCTAATAAAAATGGGGTCCAAGCGGTGGCAGTTGGCTGAAATATTTAAAATATACAGCATTTTGAAAGCAGTTTTATTTTGTAAATGTGTTAATTTTACTGGTTTATTGGCTATGAATTGTTCGTTTCGAGTACCTTGTATTTGTTGATAAGTGCAATGGAGTGCCTGCGGAGACGGTGGCGCTGATGATTGTAGTCTCGTATAGTCTTTCAGGGGACCCGATATGAAATATAATAGTGCTGACATCCACTGCAAAGTGGCCATTGCCAAAGTAACATTGATTTTTTCTGAAACTGGTGACTTATTAAACGAAAGAGAAGTGTTACTAACACGTAAATAGGGTAGCCTCTGTTTATGGGGTTCCTCGGAATGACTACTGTTAACATCATATATAATGTTTTCACATAGATATGACGTCATTATGTTCTTTGTTATGTGAAGAAAACACGATGATGGTAAAACAAAGAATTTGAATTAAAACATTTGTTTTTCGCCACAAGTTATTACCCGCCATACTTGCTGCATGTTTGTTGAAGACTACAGTCAAAATATTAAATGGCTGTTGGCCAGGCTGACGTCGGCTATGATTGGTTAACAAGGTATAAAATCGAAGTATAATAGTATGTATAGTAAAATCACAATAAACTTATGAACGATCACTGATTATTTTATTTAAAGAACGCTGGCTACGCGCACTTCGATCGCTACAGATGGCCATAATTAAAAACTTTTATTTATCTTAAATGTTCGTAGTTTATTTGACTTGTTAGCTTTTGGCATGACTTTTAGACTTGAGATTACACTTGCCGAGATATTGTGATCACCTATGCGGTTTTCATGAACAAACTTGACGATGTGACCACCAGATGGACAAAGTTTCAGACCCTATTACCTGGGACCTAAATACCTAACTGGAACAACGTTGTACATTGAAAGTTGTTATTGGTATTTGTAGAGCATGAACAGAACTGTTTGAGCAGATCATAGTACGAAATACGTTCATACCAATGTCCTCAAAATCCTTTGATGCAGCGGTGTAAAACAAGGTGCATATTGAAACCAAAGGTATGCATTCTGTAGACACAGCAGATCTAGTCTGTACCAGATCAGAAGCTTTGTATTGTATTATAGCCCAACAGACGGCGAGATAGAAATATCGCTTAGGATTTACGTTATTGGTTCGAAAATGTTACACTGAATGCACATCTCGCAAAGAGCTCGAATTTATTGATACATTTTACTTTGTGTATATGTTTAGGTACCGTTGGGTTATAATGTTGTGTAGCAAAATAATAATTGGGCACGTAATGTCAACCGCTATTATCCGGTACAACTAAACTAATCGGGTAGTTGGCTCTGTTTGGCTTAAATTTGTTACTGTTTCATACGCCCGACAATTCTATTTTACCACAGAATCGAGTTTATAGTTTGTTGTTACGGTGGGAATGTTATTTCTTGTTTTATATAACTTATGCCTTTAGAGTATTATGATTTAATTTTACAGATATGGAGACTAACAGTAAGGATCAAAATTGCCAGTTTCTGAATAATTATAGTCAATAGTTTTACTTCATTTAAGTCAAACAACAAATGTCTAGTAATTTATAAAATTATTTCTACATGATGCAAAGATGTAATAGATCTTAATTTTTGATCAATTAGTCATCAGTCTTCATTATTTTTTACTTTCTTTGGTAGTTGGGAGTTTTGGGAGACAATTCCTTAATTGTAATTTTAGGTAAGAAAACTTATCAAGTTTTAGGGTCAGGTAGGAAGTGAGCAACATCATAAAGAAATACGCAGCTCTGCACATCGGCGGATCATATGAACTAGTATAAAATATAAACTGTTGACAAATATAATGTTCGTATTGATGAATTGTGTGTCTAAAATGTACTCACCACCAATGAACTACAGCATTCAGTAAAGTTTTGAAAGGTATAATCGCCACCTTCGGCAGTCCCGTCGTCCCGCTGGTCAGTATTAGCCACGCCGTTGTTTTGGACTGATCAAAGACTGCTGGCCTGAAGAGAAGCCTTAGTTTTAGTTTTTCTGAAGTTTTACTTGTTAAATGGAGTTTGTCTATAATTTCTGTATCACTTTAACGTTTATTAACTATCTTTATTTAGGCCATAAATGCTTCATATTAGTTATAGAAAAATGTAAATGTATGTTGGTCACCTATAGAAGTACCTAGTATTTCTTTAAGTGACTAACATAATTATTTCATAGGCATAGGGACAATAATCAGATATATGATAACATAATAATAATAATAAGTGATTGCTTATTTGTCAGCATCTGACTTGCGGTGTAGTAGTTGCCAAAATGTATTATTATTCACAATATTTATCAAACATTCAAATTAATTCTAATAGCTATCACAAAATCTTGGCAAGAAATCCACCACTGCGTTCAGTACGTATGCTTCTTATGTAGTATATAATAGCAAAGTGTAAATAAAAGCGATTGATAAAATGATATCAAATGCATAAAATATTCTTAATTACATAATATATAGATATAGCAATTTACCTATAATTAGACACCGTATTTATTGATAAATTGTGTCATATCGGCATCTTCACCATTAAATATGACTTTACATGACTCGCCGTTTATTTCGAAAGCCTCTTTTCACTTTTTCTACACAAGACGTCTGGCAGAATATCATTTTCGGGTGCACGTATGTATCCATATCTTTTTCAAATCACCTGTAAACATTTTGGGTAAAGGTTTTCATTGCATTATTGAGTGAGGTATAATCCTTATGAAAGTGCTTAAATTTACATCTTCATCTGTTCATGTTGTCTGACTACATTTTTTAAAAACGATTTTTGTATCAAATCGTAATAATTAAGACCTTGCAAGACGCCTGCCAAAACAAAGAGTACCAAGTGCAAAACAATTAAGAAAAATATAACTTAGCTTACCAGCACTCGATGGGTCAACACATACTGTATCCACCTACGTGGAATGGTCAAATCCAAATTATTTATTCCCATAACAACGACTGTGTCTCCTATCCTGAGCCCATAGTTCTGCATGGCACTGGCTAGGCTGATCGTACGCGTCGCCACTGATAAATTGGTTTCTCTTTTGTCAGTGGCACCATCGATCTGAAAATTAATAAATCATTATATCCAATGCACTCGAATGTTGTCAATTCTACTTCTTTCTTTTTAGTGCAGGTGGTGAATTTAGTTTCGGCGGTTTTAGTTTTCCCGGTGGTATCCGACATGGCCCAACGTTTCTTGTGTGTGAGTCAAAAACAGGAAGTACTGGTATGATGCGCCCTCCAATGTACCTAAATGTGTCTAGATAGGTTAGATTATAGGTCACCCATCCAAGTGATACCTGTGCAAGCGTTACTTTGATGATGTATCACGAAGGACAAGTCAAGGCATGCTAAGAGCGCTTCAATTTGAAATAAACCGTTTTTATTTCAAATAGGAAACGTACATTACGTTTATGCATGCGCTTAACTTTAAAGGTTTATTAGTCAGCTTTTTTGCATTTTTTGGCTCTAGTGGTAAACGAGCTGACGCATACCTGAGACCTTAAGGGCTAACCTTCTACATTGAACTATGGCGATATTAGGGGCATTGTAATTTGAAGTAAATTTACTTTAGACCAACGGTTGTAGTTTATCATTTGTAAGAATAATAACCAATCAGTATCTGTATCAGCTTTTTATCACATCTTTATCACGTAATAGCTAATAGTATGTCGTGATTTAAAATACATGCATATCTTAAATCGTAATCTCTTACTAAATCTAAGACCTGCTTAATTAGGAATAATCCTGAGTACTAATGATTTCAAGTATAAATTTTATAGGTTTTATTTTTGGATGACTAGTGATGAGTTATAATTATAATTTAATGGACATTCTCACTATCAAGATTACATTAAGAGAGTTATTCTCTGCCGCAAGATCAATATCAATCAATCGGTCATACTTATGTCATTTAAATAGTGTGATAATGACGTACGTAAACGGGCATTCATAAAATAAATGATGTATATAAAAATATAATTTGTGATAGTAGATGAACGATTGAGAAAGAATGTGTTGGATACTAGAGCATATCGAGGGATCGGCATCCACACAGACCACTTCTTGGTGATGAGCCGGATAAGTGGGCTCTTTAAAGGATGGCGACACCGAGATCGTAATGAAAATAGGGTCTTGGAAAGAATTAAGGTAGAAAATCTACAAGAGAAAGATGTGAAAGATGAGTATAAACGAAGATTGATAGCAAAATTTGAGTGGTTCGATTGCATAAATGATATGGAAGAATTATGGCAGGCCTTTAAAGAAGAGATAGTATGTGTAGCGTCTGAAGTATGTGGTGTGATCAAGAGAAGGAAAATACGAAAGGTTAAGAATACATGGTGGGACAAGGATGTACAATCAGCAGTGTCAGAGAAGAAGAAAGCTTGGTCAGATTGGTTGGCTGCCGGAGCAAATGAAAGAATGGGAAAAGCAACGAGTCTAGACATAGATGAAGCAAGAAAGGAGTTTGTTAGGTCAAAAAGAATAGTGAAAGAAATGGTTAAAAGGAAAAAAGAGGAAAAGAAAGATGAGTTTGATAGCAGATTATCTGACGATTTCCAGAGAAACATTAAGTTTTTCTGGAAATCCGTTCGTGCAGTTCGAGGAAGAACTCAATCCACAGAACACACATCCATCAGAGACGAGAATGGAAAGATAGTAAATGATGAATCGTGCGTGCTGAAGAGATGGAAAGAGTATTTTGAAAGTTTATTTGAAAGATCGGCGATAGAGACACCGATAGCTGAAATGAATGGTAACGATAGCAATGATGAAAGCGTTATTGGCGTGGATGAGATCGTGAAGGCACTGGGAAGTATGAAAGTAGGTAAGGCTGCAGGATATGATAGGATTACAGTCGAAATGCTGAAGGCTGGACAGGGCATCATAGTTGGTCAGTTGCAGCGGTTATATAACTTGTGCTGGAGCACCGGCCGAGTACCTAATGACTGGGCCACAGCTGTAGTTGTGCCTCTTTATAAAGGAAAAGGCTCGCAACAAGATTGCAAAAACTATAGAGGCATTAGCCTTCTCAGCATTGTTGGCAAATTGTATGCAAAGGTACTTATTGAAAGAGTTATGGAAGTAACCGACAAGAAAATATGGGATGTACAAGCGGGATTCGGAAAGGGTATGGGATGCACGGATCAGGTTTTTTCCTTGCAAAGCATAGCCGAAAAGTTTTTGGCCAAAGGTCAAAAGGTCTATTGCGCATTCGTGGATTTGGAAAAGGCTTACGATAAAGTGGTGAGGAATGAAATGTGGTCGGTGCTGTCAATGAATGGGGTGGACAGCAGCCTCATTCGATCTCTGAAATCCCTTTATGAGGATTCTAGAGCTTGTGTGAGGATAAACGGGGCATACACTGACTGGTTTACCATCGAGAAAGATGTTAGACAGGGATGTGTAGCGTCGCCGTGGCTGTTTAACCTCTTCATGGACAGTTGTTTGCAAGATTTAAAACATAGTGACTGCGGATTAAGGATGAATGGGTTACTCGTCAAATGCCTCCTTTATGCTGATGATCAGGTAATACTTGCATCTTTAGCGGAGGAGTTGCAGGAGATGGTAGCAATCATGCATGGTACGTTAGAGAGGAAAGGAATGAAAGTGAATGTAAGAAAAACGAAAGTTATGGTTTTTGAAAATGTTTTGATCGATGGACAGCGAGTGGAACAAGTGAATGAGTTTGTCTACTTAGGTACGTTGTTTACAAGAGATGGTAAAAATGAAGAAGATATTGAAAGGAGAGTCAATGCAGGTAATAGTTTGAATGGAGCTCTGAAAGCGTTTATGAACAGTCAAAACGTGTCCAAAAAGGCCCGTTTGGCTGTACATAGAGGTGTGTTAGTGCCTACCCTTATGTATGGTAGTGAAAGTTGGGTATGGCAGAAGAGATTTGAAAGTAAAATAAATGCTGTAGAAATGAGAGCACTGAGAAGTATGTGTGGTGTGTCTTTGACCGACAGTGTAAAGAATTGTGTGATACGAGAGTGGTGTGGGGTAAAAGAAGATGTAGTGACAAGCATTGAGAAAGGCATGTTAAGATGATTTGAGCACATGGAGAGGATGGATGACGATAGACTGACAAAGAAGATATATAAGGCAAGTGTGAATGGAACAGGACTAAGGGGAAGACCTAGGCGGACGTTCTCTGACCAGATTGGAGACATCCTGAAAAAAGGACAAGTCAGAAGTACCCTTAACAGAAGAGCATGCATGAGAAACTTGATGGGAGTGAGTGAAGCAAGTGAGGTATGTCAGGATCGTTGCAAATGGCGTTCCGTAGTGTCTGCCTACCCCTCCGGGAAACAGTCGTGAGTCTATGTATGTATGTATATAAAAATGGCATGATAAAATTTTCTGTTGATATTTATTAAGGGATTTTATTCTACTATTAATCTCCTCAGTATCAAGACTGCTAAAACATTCAAATAACGCTAGAACATAACATCCAGACTAGAAACAACAGTTTGTGGATTACAAACAGTGTTGTGCGGATCGAACCCACAATACTGAACGTAGTGCTTAGCATAAAGGCGACTGATTAAACCACTACACCAACCGTGCAAGATGAAGAAAATGCAGTCGAATTATAAAACACCTAGTGCAAACATCATCATCCTCCTTGCGTTATACCAGTTTGAACCCGGCGTCCGCTTTCTAGTCCAACAGTATTTGACTGAATATTAGCTTTTTCACAGAACCTAGTGCAAACATGTAGGTATGTCATATTTAGGTTCAGTACTATTAGCAAATGCATCACAATACGTTTTTATTCAGTACTGACCCCAATTTATACTTCAATAGCTGCAGTAGCGATATGGACATTCAGATATACGTTCCTTTTTAAATCTAGTTTTGTATCTAGTGGCATAAAATTTGGTGTTAATTTATTGATATTTGTTTAAACACTTTTGTACACAAACAGTTTCTTTATTAGCTATTACTAGACAGAAATCTTGAAACTTTGCCAGCAATTTGTCGAGCACTAAGTTTTTAGCTCCTTTTGGTATAACGCTGGGTTAACAGATTAAGTTTACTAAATAACAACCCATTTCAATTGCGTGGGTGTCTTAAAAGACGAATAAATAAAATAGACGAAGCATGTTAAGTCTTTGCGAAGATACCAAACAGTCTGGCCAGCATGGTATAGTCGACCACACAGGACAAACACAGCGACAACATTACCGATCTCACGATATGTGGATCACTTAATTTATAGCACCTTGTGGTAATCGAAACCACAACACGTCGAGAATTTTCGTTTCTATCAGCACATGGAGCTTTAAGTGATCAACAAATGATTAGTTTTGTAATCTCGTCGATATGTCTGCCCCGTGTGGTAATCGAAATTGATTATTATCGTTTGATTACCACACGGGCCGTACATAATGGGTAATAAAGGGGCCATAATAGACCACTGGCTATCTACTAACATCTCTGATTTATGACTTTATTTTATAGCACCGTGATGTTCTTACCCGTAATTATGTCACTATCAACGGCATAGAGAAAACGCCGTGCTACCAGGACACTTTATTGATAGAAACATCATTCATGTTCCTGTGTGCTTTAACGTATGAAGGAAACCCAATTATTCAAAACTAAGCGTTTCTGATCATTATCCAATTGCTCTCTTTAATTGTTACAACACTCTCTGTGTCAGCAGAGCATCAAAAATACCCAATGTATAAATGAGACGTCTCCTTGCTACACAGTGAGTCTTGTCGGTTAATAATAGTTTATTTTAGGACACAGACCTAAGTAGAAGTACCTACTATGTTAAATGAACAAATAGTTTTAGTACTACGTGAGACTGCAGCGTGTTAAATATGTAAGTGAACACGTACCGTACACTAAGTTATTTCTATTATACATCACTTTGCCGCTGCCTCAATAACTGCTCTCTTAAAAATTTTAGTTAGAAGCTGCAGCCTTGTACTTTGTGAAAATTTTATTTAGTTTTTTTATGATGCTCGTACCAGATATAGTTAAGTGCTAATAACAAAGCTAATATTGAAGAAAAGAACTCAGATGTAGAAAAATCGTGTGTGGTTTACACAAATCATTACTGTGAGAATCAGAAAAAAAAATAAACCGGTCAAGTGCGAGTCGGACTCGCGCACCGAGGGTTCCGTACAAACCTGTAGGCATATATAATTATTAAAAAAATATGTGATGTAACAAAAAATTTAAGGTTGTCAAATTTTTTCCTATGTGCTATAAAAGGTTGTTTTATGCCAAATTTCAAGATTCTAAATCGAATGGAAGTACCCTTTAGTTTTGACTTGAGCATTTGATATGAATTTCAATTTTATACCTCTACGGGTTCATGTGGAAAGGGTACCCTTAAAATTATTAAAAATATAATAATTATATTATGTAACTAAAAATTTATGGTTTGCATAATTTTTCATTTATGTGTGCTATAAGAAGTTGCCTCGTACCAAATTACAAGATTCAGTTCACGGGAAGTACCCTGTAGGTTTTGATTCCCTTGTGAGCTTCGAAAATTTGCGAGAATTTGCGGCATAAACAGCTGTATCTTTTGATTGCGTAGGCTTAGAAGTTTGATTTTATTACAACTTAAAGATATAATAGACTCGAGTATTTGATATGCATTTCAATTTAATACCTTTACGTGTTCATAAGGAAAGGGCTAGCAAATTTAATTTTTTTTTAATGTTTTTATTATATGATGTAACAAAAAATTTACGGTTTTCGCAATTTTTCCTTTATCTGTGCTATAAGATGTTGGTTCGTACCAAATTTCAAGAATCTGAGTTTACGGGAAGTACTCTGTAGGTTTTGATTCCCTTGCCAGTAGTTGCGAGTTTGAAAATATAGTAAAATTGCGGTTTCTTATGATTACGCTGAGATAGAAGTTTGATTTTGTTACATCTTAAAGGTATTATAGACCCGAGTATCTGATATGAATTGCAATTTAATAATTTTAAACGTTCATGAGGAAAGGTGTAGTAACTTTAAAATTAATACAAATATGTTTTATGATGTAACAAAAAATTTACGATTTTCGCAATTTTTCCTTTACCTGTGCTATATATAAGACATTGCTTCCTACCAAATTTTAAGATTCTGAGTTTGCGGGAAGTACCCTGTAGGTTTTGATTCCCTTGCGAGTAGTTGTGAGAAAATATGCGCCTTAAATTGCTGTTTCTTTGTATTGTGTTGACATAGAAGTTTGATTGTGTTATAGCTTAAAAGGTATCTATTATAGATTTGAGTATTGATATGAATGTCAATTTAATACCTCTACGTGTTCATGAAAAATGGTAATAACTTTAAAATTATAAAACATATTTTTATGATATGATGTAACAATTGCTTCGTACCAAATTTCAAGATTCTGAGTTCACGGGAAGTACCCTGTAGGTTTTGATTCCCTTGCGAGTTTCGAAAATTGTGGAAATTTGCAGCATAACCGGCTGTATCTTTTGATTGCGTTGGCTGAGAAGTGATTTTTTCACAGCTTCATGGGACAGTAGATTTGACTATTTGATGTTAATTTCACTTTGATACATTTACGCGTTTCTGAGAAAAAGGGTTTTGACAGACGGACGTACAACAAAGTGATCCTATAAGGGTTCCGTTTTTTCATTTCGAGGTACGGAGCCCTAAAAATTCAAACATATTAAAAATTACGCCGTTGATAGCTTGGTTATATGTGAATCAGGATTAGCCTGACATATTTTACTAGATTTCCCTCGCGCCTTCAAATTATATACATATCTAAACCTTTTTCAGAATTCACTCTATTCGTGAACACCGTAAGAAGATCGTTTGGTACTTTTGAGTAAAGCAAAAAAATATTATATTTACAGTTTAAAAGTCGTGATTAGAATGTTTTAATCACCAAATTTCGGCTCTTTAGTACCTAAAGTCGGCGAGATAAGCCGCAGTTAACCGGGATGGACTAACGATGACTTGATTATTAGGAATAATAAGGATTTATTAGTTTACTAATCAGAGTTATCACATATATATGGCCTACTTGTGTCTCCTTTGCTGTAGTTATGAATAATGGCTAAAAATGTACATATTTCTGCTCTTTTCTGGATTGCCAAAGTGGCAGCAGGGCAAAGTATCGTGAAGTCCATTTTGTATTATCACATTTCCTCATTAAATACAACAATCCTATTGCTTAGCTACCTACAGCTAATAATGCTATTAGCAATACGAAGTAACTAACTAAAATGTTATATACTGGGTGTAAGCTATGTGTTTGATTGTACACAGTGTGATTCGATTTTCTAATTTTATCGCATTGAATTGAACACAAACTAAAAAAAACATTCCGACTAAGTATTCTTATTAGTACCTACTGTTACGTCAAAAGCAGATGGATCGCTCTTTCAAAAGTGCCTAATGTCTTTTTCTTATTTTCGTACTGTCTGACATCTACTGTAGGTTATACCCACGGTATAACAATTGAAGGTACAAACTTTAATAAAACATACTACCAAATATGACAATCAAAACCAATATAGTACTTTACCTACATATGTACCCATAAAATACCTTATGGGTACAGATTGTGTATGTTCATGTATATAACGTATTTTCAAGGAATGATAATGTAAATCTAAATAGAGAAGGTCTTACAAACATTCGTACTGAACACGACATAAACGTTTTTATAAATTGAGTTAGTCGCTCAGATCTCTAAAAGATTTCTTAAAAGTACATTTAGCTAGGTAGGTATAAAAAATACGGCTAAGTACTTAGATCGACGACCACGCCGCCTGTTTTTATTTAACAAAAGTAAGGTTCATTGCCTTATCTATTGCTTCTATCAACAAAGAAAGTGCGGATCGTCATTCAGACGAGAATGCGGTGGTCGCAGTTTGTATAATAATAATAATAATAATAAAATTTATTAATTTTCATACATCACAAAAATATACATAAAGTTCTTAAAAGGTAATTTAGGTAGAATAATGAGGTGCCTGTACTAGGGTAAACCTGTGCCACAGGCATTAAAGGCACTTACAGTAAGTGATTTTGATCTGACTTATGAAGTAATTACAATATTTATCATCAACATATTAAACGTAATGTTTCTAAATAAAAATATGCCTACTTAGAATTATTTTAAAACTAATATGAAATGTATAATTATTTGACCACAGTCAGCAGTTCTTCGGTCTGATCATATTTCAATGTTTGTAAATACTGATAGACGCGTTGTTTCGATCTTACATAACTTAGGTCATAAATAGATGTTTCTTTGTTTATTTTGTTATAAAGATAGGGACCCAGAAATGAAAAGAATCTATTAGTAAAGACAAACCTTGATTCAGACCTTGAACTACAGACAATTTCTTTCCGTCTCTTGGTGTTAGTAAGGTCGGTGTTGTACGTAAGCGCAGTATGCTGTTTTAGTACAGTGTACAATATAAACAGTTGACGAACCGTTAGCACTTTGCATGATTCATATAGAAGGCTTGTAGAGAATCGGTAAGGTCGGCGGGTGGCCACTTTAAGCAGGGCTCTTTGCGCTCGCTCTATAGAGAGCATTAAAGATTTTCCTATACCTCCCCAAGAAGTTATGCAGTATTGGATTATGGACTGACACAATGCCTTGTACATCTGTATAATGAGGTTATGATCTAAAATAAAGCGAAGTTTTTTAAATACAAATAATAATTTTCGTAGCCTAGATGTTAAAGCGGCGATATGTTGTTTATAGGAAAGGGTTTCGTCCAATATAACCCCTAAATACTTAATATTAGTAGTGCTATTAATTTCCGGACAGGTGCAAATGTTGTTTGACTTAAGATAACAGTTATGTGCATATAAGTGAAAAGAATTGTTATGTGCTTGGGGGTTACGCATACAAAATTGAATGAATTTAGTCTTATCAGTATTTAAGGTTAGTAGATTATGTTTAAGCCAGTTATTTACTACGTTAAACCCTTGTTGTGCATACTTCTGAGCTTCCGTAATGGTGTTTGCTGAGAAAATAAGCGCAGTGTCGTCAGCATATGTAACAATAGTGCCATGATGTAGGTTTAGGTTACAGAGATCATTTATGTACACTAGAAAGAGTGTTCCACCGAGCACACTTCCCTGAGGAATGCCAAATTGGGGTAATAATAATTCGGAACTGATTACGTTGTCTATTTTGACACATTGATACCTATCCCGTAAGTAGTCTTTAAACAGTTTTAACTGTGTGCCTCTTATTCCTAAGGCCTCCAATTTCTTAAGAAGCAGTGGGATTGATACAGTGTCAAATGCTTTTGCCAGATCTAGAAAGACGCCAATCACATGTTGACTTTGCCCAAGTTCCTCGGAAATATAATTAGTCAAGGTGTGTACTGCATCTGCTGCAGATAACTTTGATCTGAAGCCGAATTGCTTGTGGGAGAAGAGGGAGTTATTTTCAAGATATGAAACTAATCTATTGTTTATAATTTTTTCGAGTACTTTAGATATCGAAGGTAGTAGTGAGATTGGCCTGTAATTAGTTACCAGATCTTTTTGCCCTGATTTGTGTATGGGAATTACTACTGCCTTTTTGAGGCATTTGGGGAAGATTCCTTCTGACAGGCAAATTCGGAAAATGTGAGTTAATGGAGGTATCAGTATGTGCCTAAAGGTTTTCAGTATTGCAGTGCTAATACCGTCCCACCCTGCTGCTGAGCTATGTTTTAGTGATAGGATAATTCGTTCTACTTCACATTCATCCGGTTCTAGTAAAACAAAAGACTTGCCAGTACTATTATATGTCGGAACAGTTGAAATTGCATTTTTTGGATGATTGTTACATGTTCTTTGAATTTGTTCAGCCAATTTTACACCAATGTTAGCAAAAAAGCTATTGACGTTATCAGCGGATGAAAGCGGGGTACGATCTGTATATAATAAACTTGTATCGCACTTATTTTGTTTCGACGTATATGTTACAGACTTAACGTACTTCCACAATCGCTTAGTGTTATTGCCGGCTTCTGATATTTGAGATTTGTCATACTCGATTTTTGTTATTCTTAGGATTCTATTGCAGAAGTTTCTATAACGCTTATAGACTGTTTGTAAGGTTAAATTATTTGGATTTTGCTTAGCTCTTTTATGTAGTCTATCACGGTGCCGAATGCACTTAATAAGGCCAGGAGTTATCCAAGGTTTAATATTATAATTTTTGTTACTCAAATTAATTACATTTGTGTTTTTAAAAATAGCTGTTTGTAAGTTGTTAATAACATAAGACATAGAAGTGGTAGCATCAGCAGAATTGTAAACTGGGCCAAAGTCAATATTGCATAAATCACGTTCTAGGTTAGTCATATTAAGTTTTGACCTTTGCTGCGGACGCGAACGATGCTTAGAATGCATTAATTCAAGCGTAAACAAAATCGCGCAATGGTCTGTTATTGTTGAGTTAGTAACAAGTGTTAAACACGGAAGCTTAGTTTTGAGCATGACGTGATCTAAGCATGACCCACTTTGATGTGTTGGAAATGTGTGGGAAGGCAAAATTCCATGATATGCACATAGGTTCAGATAATCTTGGGTTCCAGCATCATTATTTTCAGAATTAATATTAATATTTAGGTCGCCAATTATAATAATGTTAGGAAAGGAAGAAAGACCCTGTAAAATGTTATCTAATGAGTTATTAAATACTTCTAAATTTCTAAAGGCAGGAGACCTATAAATAGCTATTATTGCTATCTCCGAACCGATTTTAATAATAAGACAATTACCTTCTTGGATAGTTGGCTCTTCGACGGTAAGGTGTAAAGCTATTTTTGTGTATACCACTATGCCATCGTTCTGGTTTAAAGATAACTTTGTGTAGAAACTATTGTACCCTAGTAATGTCGGTATGTTCTTATTTCTGTTTGAAAGCCAGCTTTCCGTAAGGACAATTATATCACACTCGGTATCAAGCCTTTGTAAGAAAACGCCTAGACTATCTATGTTTTTATATATACTGCGGATGTTTTGAGTTAGTATGGATAGTGGGTTGTTGAAATCGGAAAGATAATGTCTACAATTTTCAGTATCGCTTATTTTAGACATGTAAACTAAACTATCATCTAGATCTTTAATTAAGTGATTAGCCATATATTATAACGAAACTAAAAAGAAACTTATAGACGTTTACAAGCTAGCTCAAGACTAATATGATAATAGGCGACGCTCTTAGGCGCCCTCATTATAATCTATGGAATTGATATACCTCGATTCTGCAATTTTCTTCGCTGGGCATTCGAGGTCACCAGTTTTGTGGTTTCTTGGTTTTTTAAAACGCAAGCATGTTGCACATTTCGGCGTCTCGTCTTTCTTGTTGCAATCCTTTGTTTCATGTCCTAGTTCACCGCAATGTCCACACGTCTGATTGGTCTCGCGGCAAGTCTTCGCCGCATGTCCGTATTGTTGGCATTTGAAGCACCTGGTCACAAGGGTAAAGTCGCGAACGGGGCAGGACGTCCAGTCGATAAAGACTCTGGCCTGGTTAATGAGGACTTTCCTAATGTTGGCAGGTACTTCTATAATAAAGTTACATGTTGATGCATCTTTTTTACCCGATTTGTGGCTCAACTTAATGCTAGACAAGAAGGACTCACGTGACAAATTAGGTATCTTATCGGTCAGGTTCTGTTCGTAAATGCAGTCATAGACATCTTGGTCACGAAGGGCCGTAGGTACACCAACAACTGTTATTCTAGGTCTTCTTTTGTGGGGGTCTTCTACCTTCAATCCCGAACTACTCAATTGTGTTGAATGCCGAAGTTTTTCAATGTCATCCTTTGACTCGGTGCTGATAATAATACCTCCGTTCCTGGTCTTCCGCAATCCCCTCACGTGCAGTTTCATTTGCTCTGGACATATTATCTTCTGGACGAGTGTTTTGGTGTCGTCGCTAGATTTTTCCTTGTCGTTAGGATATATTGCGATCGAACTTAGATTAGAAGGTCGCAGGTGACTCAATTTATTGGTCTTAACAATTTCGGCAAAGGAAATATTTTGGGCTGCAGGTTTTGAGCAAGTTTCTTGTATAGTCTCCGTAATAGACTTTTTAAAGTCATCAAGACGTACGGCTAGGTCTTCTCTCTCTTTTCTTGCGTCTAGTGATGTTTTAATCATGATAGCCTTTTCTTTTAATGACTGATAATGCACAGCCATCTGGGAAACACCCTTACCAACCTTGCGCGCCAGAGCATTGATATTTAATTTTTGCTCTGTGTTCAGCTTACCGTCAGCGGCAATCTGGCACACATCATTTAGGGCTACTTCTATGGTAGACATCCAAAAATTGATGTCGGTAGAGGTGAGGACCTGTAGCTTTTCCTCGGCGGCATGTTCTTGTGGCTGAGGAGTGCTTGGAGGACTGCGACACGTCTTTGTGCTTCGGTTAAAAGGGCTATTTTCAATGTTAGCCATATTTGATGTCGCTCACTTGTGATTCTTAGTTTTTTTTTGCACACTTCACATAAAGTTACAACTGTACTAGGTCACGTATTTGATAAATGTAATTATTTAAACATGTTGATAAAAATATTGCAAGTTAGACACGTCTACTCCGTCTGAACTGCGAATATATGTCCATTTGATATGAATCAAACATTGTAGCCACGAGCTGATTAAACGTAAACATCGGAGCTATCAGGGGAAACCTAGACGAGCTATTCCAACCACAATGAGTTCGCAAATAAGGTCCAACTTTAATGAACAATGGTTTTACTGCCTAGATGCTTCTGTTTTTGTATCTTTCGTGTAAAAATGAATGCTTAAAATTACATGTTGGTTTTCTAAAATCTAAAATATCTATAGATTCTAGAATACCAACATATAATTTTAAGTATTCATTCATTTCAGGTCTTGTGGTCCGGGAGAATTCTTTGACGGCTTGGGAACAACTTCTCACCTTCCCTTATAGAATATTACACGCACAAGAAGACCGGCTAACTAAAAAATCTCTTACAGCAAAAATTATATGTACCTTTTCGGCATCCCAATTAAACTACAATTCATCTAAAATATATCGTAATAATTCTATCTAACACCACGTAGAAACAAAACTGAGGGAAGGTGATATTAGGGGAGCGTCCAGGCTCTTATTTAGTAGCGATGTGGTGGCGCCTTGCTCTGCCGACACACTCGCGAGTCTGCAGAGCAAGCATCCAGCTCCAGGGGATAACCTCTCTTGCCCTGATCCACCTAAAATGGATTCTTATTTTCTCAGCATTACAGCCAAGGACGTGGTTGGTGCCGTTTGCTCCTTCCAAAGTGGTTCCGCTGGTGGTCTCGACGGCTTGACACCACAACATCTGAAGGATCTTGTATGTTCAAGCGCCGGGGCGGCCGGCGACACGCTTTTGAGGGAGCTTACGGCCTTAATCAACCTAATGCTTTCCGGCAATGTGAACCGTGACATCGTCGATATTTTGTATGGCGCTAACTTATGTGCCTTACAGAAGAGAGACGGTGGCATTCGTCCCATTGCCGTTGGGAGTACATACAGGCATATGGCAGCCAAGATATGCTGCGGACATTATAAATCTACTTTGGCAAGTAAATTTCAGCCCCTGCAGCTTGGCTTCGGTTCTAAGGGGGGCTTATCCTGAAGGTTGATTTGAAAAATGCCTTTAACTCGGTGAACAGGGATACCTTGTTGACACAAGTTAAATTAGAAACACCCAAAATGTATAACTTTATTTGGCAGTGTTACAGGCACCCTTCTAAATTAATATATAAAGAAAATCTTTTGGAATCCGCTGTTGGCTGTCAACAAGGTGACCCTCTTGGACTACTAGTTTTCAGTTTAGCTATTTATCCAATCATCAACCAGTTAAATTCAAAATTTAATGTCTGGTACCTGGACGATGGAACCCTCGCGGGGCGGTTTGAGACAGTTTATGAAGATCTAGCACTCCTGAAATCCAAATTCTTGTCAATCGGTTTAGAACTCAACCCAAGCAAATGTGAAATTTTTATTAACAACAGTTTAGACAAATCTGCCATACTGTCAAAATTCCAAAATCTGGCGCCGAATATTACCCACATCGAAAAAAGTTCTCTTCGCCTCCTTGGGTCCCCAATTTTAGACGAGGGTTTTGATTCATTTTTACATGAAAAAATTCAAAATTTTAGTGAAATTTCAGATAGATTACTCAAAATTAATATTCACTCGGCTTTCACTATTATTAGATATTGTCTTTTTGTGCCTAAATTTACACATTGTCGCACGAGTGATTGATTTTCACGGGATAGCCGGGATCGATCACTCGCCGAGCAATTAAAAAGAGATGATTAGGTTGTCTTACGGGAAATAAATAAAAAATATCACCAGGAAAGATTAAACTCGCGTTATATTCCAGAATTACAATGGTTTTGATTACATAAAAGAGCTGACACTTGAGGTTAACCGACTAGACAATTATCCAGGGCGTAGGTCGTAGGTTGACACTCCACAGGTCCTCGGATGAGTACTCAGCTTTGACGTGTGTCTCGCAGCAGAAGAAAAGGCCCAACCACGTGTGTCGCTGGTATATATATGGTCGGCAAGCGGGAGAGGGCTCCCCACTGCAGTGCGTCATCGTAGCGGGGCTCGCAAGCGCCGAGGCACGACGTCACACACCCCCTCCCCCGTTAGGCCGGGATTTTCCCTAAGGAAAATTCCCTAGCCCAACGGGCGTAGCAGCCCTGAAGATACTCCCTGGAATTAGAGAAAACAAGGGCATGAGTACCTTGAACAAGTGACAACCCTATACGCTAATTAGTATACCTAAATAATAATGACCCACGCTTGCATTCTTCACGCGTACAACGGCAGTCTGAACTTGAACATAAACATTTATCATTCATAATTCATCACACATACCTACATGTAAATGCCAAGGCCAGTGTAATGGCCCAATAGCAAAGATAACAATCTATGGAGAAGCGCTTAGGGTAATTATTAGGTAATAATGATTTGTAGATATAAGAACTTGATCTAGCCCTACGACTTAAAAATCTTGGGTTCGGCCTTTGCCACTAGATAAGTAAACTTTTTGAATATAGTTAGGTGTAACAACAGATTTTTCGTAACGATGAACAAAAATAATATAAGCCGCAGACACGACCGGACCGCTCAATGTCAAAGGAAAGAATTTAATAAATATTTTGCTCTAATTAATAACTACAACACGACCAGTAAACACCTTTTGAATGTAAACAATGGTGAATCATTAGTTAGGCATTTATTTATCGGCGCGTCGCTGAGTGAACGCGCGTGCGTCATAACGACAACTAGGTAGGTACGATCTAAATGGTAGGTACTATTCGACTGTTCCGAGCTCGCGGCGCACGGTTAATTACTCTGAATGTTTATAAAGTACCTGTAATAACAATTTGATTATGGAATTTATACAGAATTAAGAATAACAACAGAACTTCAGAACAAGGCACGGCGAAAAACAACACGCCAATCAATATGCATTTATAGAAAATACACATGCGAGAATCGAACACCAGACCGATCCTACAACGACCTTTTAACCACTGAGCCATAACTGATAGTTAGATAAACAACAGATTCTTTGTAACAATATTACATGTAATAAACTTTATTACCATTTATAACTGAAACATTTATTCATTTTATGTTAGCATGTTTACATAAATCATTAACACAACACAATACATTATCTTGTGGGCTTCGACTCGAAAACATAAGAACCATTGTTGGCCTTCGCAAATGATTATGTAGGTAATTATAACTTAGTATAGATATGCGTCTTACATTGTTGTTTTTATGCTTTTATTATTCTTTGTAATTAATCAACTTTAAATCTTTGATGTGCCATTCTCCTAAAGGTTTACCGGCCATGTCGTTAAGTTTGTATACTAGGGGTGACTTTTTTGAGGCAATCTTACATTTAATAAATTTAGGCGCCAATTTCTTGCTAAAGTATTTATCCTTGTCACTAAGTAGAAACGTTCTGCGCCAAACTATATCACCGACATTGAATTCTGCCGGTTTACGGCGAAGATTATAAGATGAACAATTTCGTTGGTGGGCCGACAACAGAGCTGAATGTACCTTCTCGAAAATAGAGGATAAGTAGCCTAAAGTTTCGGCATAGCCGTCCCGTGGTTCAAGCACCATATTGGAATTAAATTCCTTGTCAATATACTGAGAACCACATGTTATGACCTCCCTACCAAAAACAAAGAAATTAGGAGAATAACCAGTAACCTCACTAACTGCGCAGTTAAGGGCGAACTGAACCTTAGTGATTAAAGTGTCCCAGATTCGATGATCAGATTCTATGAAAGTTGAAATAGCTGTAATAATGGTTTTGTTGTAACGTTCAACTGAGTTAACGTGGGGAGTATACAACGGTGTAAAATGCAAATTTGGAATTTTATATTTTGACAACATACTTTTAAAGGTTGCGCTAATAAATTGTTTACCGTTATCCAAAACAATAGTAGATGGAATTCCATGCACCAAAAATACATTTTCCTCGAGAATTTTTGTTATCACTTCTGCAGTTGCCCGTTTAATGGGGAAAAGCAAACAATATTTAGAGAAACAACAACTGACCACAAATATAAAAGTGTTTTGTTTTCTGCTGGGGGGCAATGGACCAATCAAATCAATACTAATCGTCTGAAAGGGCTTTTGACATGATTTGGGTTTTCCCATTAGACCTAAATTTGGGTGGTTTTGGTGTTTATGGGTGATACAAGGTTCACATGAACTGACGAACTTGACAACATCGGAGTACATACCAGGCCAAAAGTAATTAAGTGCAAGACGTTTGTATGTCTTAAGGATACCCAGATGTCCAGCAGTGGGCGAAGAATGATTCTCCCTTAGAATGTCAATTCTTTGGTCAGACGGAATAACCTCTTTCCATTGAAATTCTCTAGTGAGAGGGTTTAATGTTTTTTTAAAACAATACAATTTATTGTTTATTACTTGATAGTTAACAAAGGAAGTCGGAGAACTTAAACAGCCTTTATAGATATTTAAATACCAAGGATTAAATTCTGATTAGAATTAATATCTATATTTATATCATTAGCAATAGCAGAAACGGGTAAAGAGCGAGACAGAAAATCAGGTAAAACGTTATCGGAACCCCGACGATGACGTATTTCGAAATTATAGGAAGATAAGCGAACTCCCCATCTGGCTAACCGGCCAGTAGGGTTATTTAAGGTCAAGAACCATTTCAAAGCAGCGTGATCAGTGTAAACAATAAACTTTTTACCATTTTCAACATAACAACGCCAGTGTTCTATAGCAGATAGAACAGCCAGGGCCTCGCGCTCTGTGGCACTGTAATTTTTTTCTTGCTTACTGAGTGATTTGCTATAGTACGCTATGACTCTTTCCTCACCATTTAACCTTTGACAGAGGATCGCGCCAAGACCAAAATCGCTAGCATCTGAGTGTATTTCAAACGGTTGCGAGTAGTCAGGACAAGCCAACACCGAGGAGGAAATCAAACAATTCTTTAGGTTATTAAACGCCTCATTAGCCTCTGTCGTCCAGCAGAATGGAGGTGCGTTTTTACTTTGAGATGTTAACTTATTTAAGGGTGCAGCAATAGAGCTAAAATTCGGTATAAAACGCCTGTACCACGAGGCTGCGCCTAAAAATCGACGTACTTCTTTTCTATTAGAAGGAGTGGGATAATTTTTCATTGAATTTACTTTATCCGTATCGGGATGCAATCCACTAGAGTCGACAACATAGCCTAAATATTTTAGTTTATCTCTAAAAAATTGACATTTTTCGAGATTAATTGTTAAATTAGCGCTTTTTAGTTTATCAAGAATGCGTAATAAAAGAGTAATATGCTCGCTGAAGCTGGACGTGATACAGATTATGTCATCGATAAAACAGAAAACCTTATTTTCAAATTCTGGGCCATAAAATAAAATATCAACTAATCGTTGTTGAGTAGCTGGCGCATTCGTAAGACCGAAAGGCATTCTTTTGAATTGAAATGTGCCACGCGTGGGAATATAAAAGGCTGTTTTGCAACGGTCCTCTTCTTTAATTAATGTTTGCCAAAAAGATTTAGACAGGTCTAAACTAGACAAGTATTTAGCATCTCTCAGATTATCTAAAATTTCCGAAATATAAGGCAAGCTATAAGCATCTTTTTTTGTAACGGAATTTAATTTTCGACTGTCCAAACAGAAACGCAGTTCACCATTCTTCTTTGGTGTCAAAATGACCGGGTTTGACCACGGGCTTTCGGATCGTTCAACAACATCCTCTGAGAGCATGTCGTCAAGATGCTTCATTAATATTCTTTGTTTATCGGGAGACATGCGATAAAATCTTTGCCGAATAGGGGGACAATCACCTGTATCAATTGAATGAGAAATAATATTTGTGCAACCGAGACCCCGCTTCTCGTATGAAATATCGGTAAATTTAGAAATAATGTTGTCAGCGGTAGCTCTCTGGTCGACTGTAAGACGATCATAAGAAACAAGATGTGTAGGGGGAACTGCCTGCAACTCCGTTACTTGAGCGTCAGACTTGTTCACAATCAAAACAGACTCCAATTTGTTAGGAAATAGGCCAAAGCTTCGCCAAAAATCCATGCCAAGGATAAGGGAATTTTGAATCCCAGGTACAACATGAACTTCTAAGTTAATCAATTTATCCTGAAACTCGAAGGGTAGAAACACCGATCCCAAAGACTCAAATCGTTCGCCGCCTGCTGTTATTAACCTTAAAGGTTTCGATTTATCCAAAACATTGTCTTTCAAAAATAAGTTATGCAAATTATTACCTAAAATTGTAACGCAAGATCCAGAATCTAAAAGACCTGTGGTAGGTATTCCGTTTAATTTTAGAGTAACGTAAGGTAAATATTCTACTTTAGAATTACGGATTGAGGAAATATGATAGCTATTAAAGATTTTTTTTAAAAAGTCCAACCAATTATTCCACTCTGTTTTATTACAATTAGTTGTATAATTTGATTTTCCACAATTCTTATTAACTAGTTTTTTGAAACTGTAGGGGTCGACTTAGATTTAGAATTGGGGCAGTCTGACACCTTGAAACCCTTTGTGCCACACTTAAAACAGATTAGGTAGTGTGGCTGACGGCAATTACGTAATGAGTGCGAATTGCATCTACAATGCACGCAAAAAGTTTTATTTATATTAGAAGTACTCGATACGGCGTTGACTTGTGGTACAGACTTGTATCTCGATGTATCGGCGACAGAGTTATATTTATTGAAGTTATTATGATTGTAAACATTTTTGTTTGAAGAAAAATTAGAAAACGGATAATTATACGCTAGATCGGGTGCTACAGTATTCTTTGAAACTTTAGGGGGTTCAGAAAATTGCTTACTGCGACTTTGGTAATTTTCGAAAAGACGACAAACTTCGACCACACTATCAACATCAACAACCTTTGCAGTGAGCAGACTATTAGTGTAACAAGGTCTAATATTATTTAGTAAAATTTCTAGCTTCTCCGAATCAGCGATAGGAGAACTAAGTCGCGAAAACAGACCGTGCATTTTTGCCACGTAAATAGTTATTGATTCGTTCTCGCCTTGTGAGCGCTGACGAATCTCCGTCATAAGTCGATAATCGTAGTTATGCGGACTAAAATCTCGTTTTAAAAGTTCGCAAAGTTCTAACCAAGTCTTTACATTATTTTTAACAGAACGATACCAAACTAATGCGTCACCCGAAAATATTTCAAAAGCGAAAGACAACATCTTGTCATGTGGAATAGATCTACAGGACATAAATTCATCAATTTTTTCAATAAAAGATCTTACACATGATTTACCGTTAAATTTGAATTTACCTAATTCCGAGAAGAGCTTACGGTCGTAATTATAGGACGTGTTTCCCTCTGCCACTGAGCAATCCAACCGCGAACTACGGCCCGTGATTAATTGTAATTTCGCATATAAGTCATTAAATTTATTCCACACAGACTCAATTTTTTTAATATCAAGACTGCCGGTATCCACCCTATTCAGTCGATGAAAACAATGGTGAAGCACGGTTTCGACCTTCTGTTGAAGCTCGGAGGTATAGTTTGCTTCCAACATAGATAAGTGTTTATTTGATCTTAATAACGACTTTTCTACTTCAGCCACATCCTCCTCTGGTGGGAAGGGTGAAGATAATATATCCTCCGAGGGAATTTTAACTGAAAGTTTAGCGATTTGTTTGCGGAAATCGTCAGGCTTTGAAACGCCGCGTATTGTGGTCTCATATTCTAATTCCGCTTTAGTTAATAATGAGAAATTTATAATGTAAGCCATTATTACAAAACAATAATAGAAAATCTAAGTATTTACGCCGGTACTAGAAAAAAAATTAAATATCGCCAGAAAATCGAATACCGTGCCAAAAAAAGCTGAAATACACTAAATTATACAATGGTGTGATGATTGGTAAAGGATTAAGAAAAATTTCTTAAAGGTCACTCAAAGGTTGAATCACAATATTTTTTTCGCGAACACGAGGCACGTTAGTTCAACGGCTAAGCGGTTAGAACCGGTTGGCGGCTCGACACGCTGCCCGCGGTGGAACGTGATTTTAGACCGACGTTAATTAAATCACCGTTATGTTATTTACACAGTTAAATTGCTTATGGCCAACCAAAATAGATAGAAACTGTACCTGTACGCAATTCACCACACCAGAATATATGCACACACAGGAGAAAAATATACAAGAGAAAAAGAAATTATTTCACTCACCTGTAAAGTGCCAACCTACGTTTTTAAAAATATATTTAAAAATTCTATTGGGCGCCAATGTCGCACGAGTGATTGATTTTCACGGGATAGCCGGGATCGATCACTCGCCGAGCAATTAAAAAGAGATGATTAGGTTGTCTTACGGGAAATAAATAAAAAATATCACCAGGAAAGATTAAACTCGCGTTATATTCCAGAATTACAATGGTTTTGATTACATAAAAGAGCTGACACTTGAGGTTAACCGACTAGACAATTATCCAGGGCGTAGGTCGTAGGTTGACACTCCACAGGTCCTCGGATGAGTACTCAGCTTTGACGTGTCTCGCTGGTATATATATGGTTGGCAAGCGGGAGAGGGCTCCCCACTGCAGTGCGTCATCGTAGCGGGGCTCGCAAGCGCCGAGGCACGACGTCACAACATGCTATTCGATCTTCACCATTTTGGAAAAACCCATCATCACTCTTTCAAATTGACAATATTATAAAAAATACCTTAAGCAAAATTCTAAATGTGGCCTTGAACGACCGAGTGTGGCTACAGGCGTCTTTACCTGTACGCCTGGGCGGCCTCGGCGTTCGCAAAATTTCCGATGTGAGCTTGCCAGCATTCCTGTCCTCGGTCCACGGCACTGCAGAATTGACCAGGAAAATCTTAGCACCTACACTGGTCGATTCTGAGGTGCCGTGTGTGATCGATGCCGTGAATGCTTGGAGAATGGCTTGTCCAAACACCGAGTTACCCCGAGACTTATTCTCTCAGAGGCAGTGGGACGGGCCGCTTTGCAGCGCAGTACGAGAAAATCTCCTAAGTACATCGTCCAATGCTGCAGAGCGTGCCCGTTTGCTGGCTGTGGGAGAATGGGAATCGGGTCTCTGGCTTCAGGCACTGCCATCGTCCAACATAGGTACCATGTTGGACGATACCACTCCATGCTTTCCGCATCGCTGCTTGCCTCCGTTTGGGTGCGTCATGTGTTTCTCCGCATCGCTGTCACTGTGGGGAGGCTGTCGACAGCCTTGGTCACCATGGCTTATCATGCAGCAGGAGCGCAGGTCGTATATCACGACACGGCAATCTAAATGACATACTTCGCCGGGCTCTTGTCACCGCTGGCGTTCCAGCCCAACTTGAACCGCAGGGGCTGGCACGTGACGATGGCAAAAGACCGGATGGTATGTCTTTACTCCCATGGAAGTTGGGTAGGCCTTTGGTGTGGGACGCAATGTGTGTCGATACCCTCGCGCCATCTCATCTTCCTGGCACAGCGGGTTGTGCGGGCGCTGCTGCTGCTACAGCGGAGACCTTCAAACGGCGCAAATACGCAAACCTAGTAGGGGATTACGTATTTGAGCCGTTTGGGGTCGAAACGTTGGGGCCATGGGGTCCAAGTGCAAGATCTCTTTTTAAAGATCTCGAAAAGAGACTGGTCGACGCCTCGTGTGACCAGAAGGCTGGGTTGTACTTGGCCCAAAAATTTAGCATAGCAATTCAACGTGGCAATGCTGCCAGCGTTCTGGGCACGCTCCCGGTCGACGGCGATGTGGAGGACTTTTATGACGCCCTCTAAATTATTTTCTTTTTTCGTTTTGTTTTGTATATACATATTTCGTAGGATAGTATTTTAACATTTAAGTTATGTTTAATTAAATAGGTATTTAGTGGTATCTAAATAATATTATGTACTTACCTACATTGTTATGAAAATGAATAAATGATATTGTTGTTGACTTGACAATGAAAAAAAATATCTATGTACATTGTACATATTATGCATTTAGAATGTACATAGTACATAAGCATAGTATATATGTGTATGTAGGTACTATGTGCCGTCTTTCAAGAATCTAAGACTCATCCTCCTTGCGTTACCCCAGTTGTAACCCGGGGTTCGCGTACTACTCTAACCGGATTTAACAGATTATTAACTTTTCTAAAGAGCGACTAGCTGTCTGACTGTCGCAATCCAGAGGGTATTAGATATGAATATTCCATGATATAAACTAGTGTCGGTTTGTTCTCATGTTTAATGAGAGGTATTGACTCCCTATAACGACTGTTAAAGATTTTCATTACGGTCACGCGATAATTAACAATTTGATACGCACCTAACTACGAAAAGTCATTGGTGCGCGCCGTGGACTCAAAGTTGATACCCGCTGCATAGCAGTCTGTTGGTATCTCTACTACTTATTCATATTTATTTATTACCTACAATGGATCATATTATTGTGTTGCTACACTGGCTAGCATGGAACAAGTCCTAGGATAAGGTTGTGGACACAGCATTTCGATCAATCGATTTCCTACAAAGGAACGTTATATAAGCATATTAACTCCTTTAGGCTTGTGAGAAAACCACTGTACCCACTACACTAGATATGAGCCTGAACGTTGCTTACAGTATGAATGGAGCAGCTTGACCGGGGTAGTCCTACCATCGAATAGGAGATCAACCTAAAGCAGCAGTGAACCTCGAGTTCTCTAGTTTCACTTTTGTCGTTCCTTACAGAGAAAAGACTCAGTGAATAATACTACAGGTAGGTATATCTTTACTTTCTAATTTACAATGTTATTATCTTGGTAGATAAATTACTAAAGGTTATTCAAGATGACAGTTTGACGCCTTTGATCTCGTAGAAAAAGCCGACAACGTCTATGGAAGCAAGTGTAAGGAGGCTAGGGCTGCCACATGTAAGCAATACCTACTTATTCAAACACTCTCTATTTATTTTAGAAAAATATTACAATTGTTACGCTGCATGAATATTATAGTGTAAATCACTTATATATACATCTAAATACATCTATATACACAAATAAAATTTGGGTGTCTGTTTGAAATATTAAAATAACCGCTTTTTACTAAATGTATATGGATGTATATTCGGTACTTATACCGAAATGATTTTTTTTACCATTTTTGTCTGTCGATTTTGACGAGACGCTGACTGGCGGATAGCTGATGTACCAAGGAGTAACTTAGGCTACAAATTAACTGGGTTCGCGACGTAGTTCCCTCAGGACGCGGGTGAAACCGTAGGAAACAGCTAGTTTTTTATATTACAATAATTAACGATAAATAATAATTATAAAATAGTTTGCATTTTTCGTGCGGTGACAGATTTGCATACAAAGTGTCAGTCAGCACCTATTTCATCCCGCAGGTGTCGTGGGAGGCGGTTAAGAATATAAAGCATTTTTCAGATATCGTTATCGTACAAACCATGTTAAAATAAAGCGATTGACATAGCGGTCGTTTAATGGATGGGTAACCATGGGATCAGCTTGCAGAGCCTATGTTATCGATATGAAGTATTTTGCAGATTTTTTCGTGCAAACTACGTTAATGTAAAGCAATAGACATCACGGTCATTTTATGGATGGGTGACCGGGCTATGAGATTACGGAGGACATGTCTATAAAAGGGGGCCAAAAATATACTATAGTTACCAAGATACATAATAATATGTGAAAGGTACTTAACTAATACGAAGGTACTAGGTACCTACTTAGTATTTGCTTCAGCAGGGTCATTACGTAGGCTGCGGAACTTTCTTCCCATATCCACCAAAACTGCGCTTGCACAATCTTTGCTCCTTCCAATACTCGATTATGCCGATGTCAGCTATCTTGACCTTAATGAGGAGCAACTTGATAAACTTGAGCGCCTCCAAAACTTTTGTATAAGATTTATATTTGGTTTACGCAAATATGATCATGTATCTGAATTTCGTAGCAGACTCAAGTGGCTCCCGATTCGTCTTTGCAGGAATACTCATATTCTAATCTTACTATACAATGTATTGTTTAATCCTAATACACCCATGTATCTCAAAGAACACTTTAAGTTCCTTCATGACACACATTCAAAGTGCCTGAGGTCGTCGGAGGATCTGAGATTGCAGATGCCACCGCATTCCACAAACTTCTATGATAAATCCTTCTCTGTTCAGGCTGTGCGTTTGTGGAATGCGCTGCCAGTTGAGATTAGACGAGCAAGATCACTAAGCATTTTCAAAAATGCATTGAAGCAACACTATTTGTCAATGTAATTGCGTCATTATTCCTCAAATCCCTATATGATTAAATGTGATTATATTTATATATATAGAAATATATATATATATATATATATATATATATATTTCTATATATATAATTTATATATATATATATTTATATATATATATATATATATATATATATATATATATATATATATATATATATAGTTATATATATATATATATAATATAAGTATGTATATGTATTTATTTGTATATATGCATATGTTAAAACAAATGTTTCATCTGTTACTACACCATCAAATGACGTTTTCTTCTTCTAAGGTTATGTCCGTCATAGTCTGGTTGCCTGGAAGAAATTGCTGTTTGCGATAAGGCCGCCAATTGTGCATTTATTGTTAAAATTATTATTTTTCCTTGTATTTGCATTTTTGTGGTGTACAATAAAGAATTACTTACTTACTTACTTACTTATTGCATGAAATTAGAATCACACTTGAATCGAATATTACCTCACAATTTTCTTACGTCTGCCATGTTGTTTACGTACAATGATTACTACTTTATTCTGTGATTTGGCCAGACATCAAAGATATATAAAAACTATTATAATACGTCATTGCCAAACATAAGATATTATAAAAAGTTAGAAGATTGGTAGGAAAGTGCACATTATTTTAAGTGGTTATAGGTACATACATTTCAAAATAATATAAATAATTATAATTAATGAAATTTTCTTTTTTGGTGTAAGTAAATTGATGAAATCGCAGATTTTTTTAATCCTTATTTATTTATATCTTTAAACAGCATAAATAATTTCAATGTCTCACAGCACAAGTCGTATGCACCATCTTAATTAATATTCATAAGCAAATAAATAAGTAACGAACAAAAAACAAGCACGTGCCAGCCCCCAAAAACATGTACCTAGTTACAAACTAAGGCGATATACGTAACTAGGTACCGCTCTTTCCGCGTCTCACCTCTTGCCCCCCGCACGATTGACCCGTCTAGACGCGTTCGTCGAACGACTGTATGAATTATTTGACTGTGGTATTACTCAACCCGCTACTTTGACGTTTTCTCAGCGTTACGCATTTTGACGTTTCAGTTAGCTCTTGAAATTTCACGTCTCATTTTGTTAAATGTTGATTAGGAAATGCGGATCAGTCTCTTAGCCAATTTATTTTAACTGAGGAGACAGCTTAAGAGTAAGACGACTTCATTTTTAAACAAAAAAAAATTTTGCAAATAGCTTTAGTTGATTGCTCGCTCAGTTTTCCCTTTCCAAAATACTATTTTGTTTAATGTGATATCTGGTTGCAAAGTCCTGTTTCCGAGTTCACCGATTTATTGTGTTGTGTACACATTCGGTGAATAGAGACGCTAACCAAAGAATAAATCTCGGTAGGTAGGTACACAACACGATTCATTGCGATCTGAGATTTGTTTCTGACTCGAAGGACGCGAAGAGGGCGCTATAAACATTTCAGCGAATCATTACTGTAGTCCCACAGAGAAAATAGCGTCTTAGTTCTTGCCTTCAAAGTTTTAAAGGAATTACTGTTGTTTCCTTCTCTCCGCCTTAAGACGTAGATTGAACTAGACCAGACCCAACGACGGGGGTCAAGGTAAGTTAGTCCGGTTTTGTTTTATTCCAGTAGCCCGACTTTGTAAGGCTTGTATACAGATCTACATTGATAAGGTAAGCTGGCTTTCGCGGATATAAAAGGTAATAAATATTTATTTATATCGAGCGAATAATTGGTGATGGCAAAAAGGTGCCTGTGACAAACGTTTGTTAACGTCGTTTAAATCACGAAATAGCTGTAGCTGCTTTAGCCTTCGTTAATTCGAGATTGCTTTGTATACAGATTTGAATTAAATTATTTTCCCTTAACGGAACTCTAATCACAGAGTGACACTTAAAACGAAGGATCTTAAATAGAATTAATGCTGGGGAACAAGGCCTTGAAAGCTCTCCGTCACCCTCGTGTACGATGCGGCAAATATCACACAAATGTGTGGATGAATGAGTGTCGTCTCTTCGTCTTATTTCCAGATAGGCATGTCACTTGCCACGTAGCAATTTTTCTTTGCTGTAGAAAATAAGATTTTTGGTCATATTAAGGATATATATGCATCTTCATGTTCATTTTCCCTATGGGACCGGCAGTATCTGTATGAATACAACAACACAACAATGTTTGCTTCAACTGCTGAGACTAGATTTTTGATTAGGTGCCTACACGAATACAGCGATTTGTGTTCGGCTTTCTAAGGCCAATGTTTAGTCGAAACTTTTTATGCAACAGTTTAGTTATATATATATTTTAAATAGTGTTGATCACGTTTAACAGGGGCTAACGTCATGAAACAACGGCGACGTAATGAAAAACAGGCCAGTTAAACGTGATAATTAAATGGATCATTAACCGCCACGTGACATTCAAATTTAATTTTCCGGTGTGAATATTAATTAACAAGTAAATTGACTTTTGTCACTCGCTATGTTGTTAAAACGCAGACGTTAGAACTAAGATTAAATTTATATCGTTTACGCCAAAATTCATTTTCAAAGTTATGCTGAGACATTATTGTTTTATGAGGTCCATAAATTTGCCTTGTAATGGTTTAGCTTCGTTGTAGCCGCTAGTACCTAAAGTGTAATATTATCTGTGGATGTATCTATGCTGTAAAAATATTCGATGAGCGCAGATAAAAGTAGTGAAAAGAGAAAATTTTCATGTTGCAAACGTGACTAATAAAAATGGTAAGTTGGGTGGCTCAATAAATCGTCAGCCTACCGAGTTGGAGATATTTATTTCTATTAGGGATCTTCTAACGCAAGATATCTTAGATAGCTTTATAGCTAATACAATCACAAAGTTGTGAATTATATATGTACTAGCTGGAAGATGTAGCTAGTGGCAAGTATGTGCTCCGTATTTCAACGACTAAGTGTTTCTTCTATGCCCCGCTAACGATGCCATAACTTACAATGTTAATGCCCTGGTGTTTGTTTGTTCCATGTCCATGTCAAGAAAAATAACAAGGGTATAAGTAGATGGCGGAATACCGCTGCTTACAAATGTGACAAATGCTTATGTTAGATTTAATCTGGGACTATATGGCAACTATTAATTTTATTAAAGTTGGTAGCGCCATCTATCTTTTCCATTGCTAGTTAATTATGTCAACGTCAATGGTTCGTCGCTGCTCGGCCAATCCGAGCGATCCTTTCCTGAATCCCCTCCCAAAACGCCTCGCTATTGGCCGCCCTGCTCAACGGTGACGAAAAAGACTGGAAGATTCTAGACGCTCGGAACGCATGTCCGCCGCATACCGCAGTCCGCACCGCCATATATAATTATTACCGCTTATACCAAAACCTAACAAAACCCGCGAGTGAAAGTGATTTGTGTAGTGGAGTGATTCAAGCAGCTTCAGGATTCTCGAAGACATCAGGAGGCTGCCATTTGCAAAGAAAAAGACTGCCGAGTGTAATGATCTTTCTAGTATTATATACGTGTTCACTGTGTCTTGTTGTTGAAGGTCACTCTTCAATAAAAGGGGTTTTGAGTTAACCGAATTTATTTGCGCGGAATCGAATCAAGTATACAAGTTGTCGTTTAGACGGTAGGGAACTGACTGGGGGGAGTATGCAGGCGCGCTACCTCGTAATTAATATGATGCAATGCATTGTATTGTTGCGTCATACACTGCACATGTCCCAACAGTCATCCCCCTTTTACAAAAAAAATGCTGAAAAAAAAACTATAAGTCGATATCACATGTGTTCTAACATAAGTACAATAACTTAAAGTTACTTATAACAGTGCAGAAGGCACACAGGAATGTGCGGCGTTGCAAAAATGGTCGCCTTGCTCGGATTGAATGACGCGTTACCTGCGATCGGTTCACATTACACATTTGATACGCTGTTATATTTATAAAGGTTACAAAATCTTAAACAATGTCGAATTTATGTTCACAAATCTAATAAGTTATATAAGTTTGTTCAATTGAATATTATAACATTCATACACATTATTTATATCTTGTATGATTATATAGATACTTACATTTATATGTATTTATACATACGTATTTACGGTACACTCTTTATAACATTTTAACACTATAACATATTACTGTTATCATAGTTGTAGAATCATAAGTTTAATTAAAACACTTGGAAAATAAAATGCCATGAAGTATACCTCTATACCGTCTGTTGAGCCTGAGAGGTCTGGAATTGCTGGACTGTCCTGCCCATCTCTTTACGCAACCACCCTCGGGTTCTGGTACAACATGCTCCGCTACAAAAATATATTATCAACAAAGACAATAGTATAACAATTGCTATGGACATGGCTCCGTACATTTTCATGTGAGTTTCTATTTCACTAAAATTGGCGCTATTTGCACCGTTTTGGGCGATAATAATCTCTTCCTGTTTACTGTATGTCTTACCCATTTTTGTAAAACAATTTAGCGATATGACAATAAACTCGTCTGATTTAATATACTTGTACAACCTTGACAAAATGTGGATATCTAATGACGAAATATAATTACTCATTATATAAAGCAATTTCGCAATTACTTGCGAGTTCGAAATATTGTTATCCTTGCAATTTTTCAATACAAGTGAATATACAGGTTGCGCTGATTTTTATTCTATTGCTACTTGTTCAATACGCTATATATTATCCTACTGCTTACCTTACACTACGTACTTATATAATTTTATACATGTGCGATAGCTACTGATGTAGCACCGACTTAAAATTTTGTCTCTATCCTACTATTTTTAAGGGTGGTTACCATAGTGGCCTACTCTGCTATAATTAATTACACCCCTTGGGGCCCTCAGTACCCACTACGGTAACGCCGCAAATAGACATACATATATAAATAACGCTTACACATTAAATCTTATTCGCGGTTTAACTACGCGTCCACTTCTAGTTATAACTTTATTGTCAGAATTCTTTTTACCGGTTTGTATCATAGGTGTTGTGGTACGATTAATACTAACATTGTTATCGAATTTATTACAGTTCTCATCCTCTGTCTGTTCGTTCAAAATATGCGCGGCATTTAACCTATCAATGGATACCTTTGCGGTTCTATTAGGCAACTGGATGGTATATACTTTATCTGTCCTATTCAACACGCGATAAGGGCCTTCGTATGTTGGGGATAAGGACTTCTTAACCATTTCGTTCCGTATAAACACATGTGTACACAACTTTAAATCTTTACTTACAAATATTTTTCTACTACCGCTAACTGATCTACTCTGAGGTTTCATTGAACTAATTGTTTTGCGTAACTGTACTATGTAATCATGGTGACTGTCGCTTTGGCTACTTTGCTGGAAAAAATCTGATGGTAATCTTAAAGGTTGTCCATACATCAATTCTGCGGCACTATATCCAGTGTCAGTTCTTAACGCGGCTCTTAACCCTAACATAACCGTCGGTAATTCGTCTGCCCAATCCACCCTATCGGCCAATCTCGCTGTTAACGCATTTTTCAATGAACGATGCCATCTTTCTATTAATCCATTACTCTGTGGGTGGTACGCCGTAGTATGAATTTTTTGTACGCCTAATAGTTTCATAAGTGCGCTAAAGAGATCGCTTTCAAATTGTCTTCCTTGGTCTGTGGTTATTCTACTAGGGCAACCAAATCTACATATCCACTCTTTAAATATTACGCTAGAAACCGTGTCAGCTGATATGTCTGGAACTGGAATAGCTTCTGGCCAACGCGTGAAACGGTCCATAATTGTTACGCAATAACGATACCCATGGCGTGACGTAGGTAACGGACCAACTATGTCAGTATGAATTTGTTCGAATTTCGTACATTTCGGAAAATCTACTAAGTCTGAAAGTGTGTGTCTACTTATCTTGGCTTTTTGGCAAGATATGCACGTTTTTGCCCACTCATTTACCTCCTTATTCATTCCTGGCCAAAAAAATCTTTTAGTTACTAACTTCCTAGTCGAACAAATGCCTGGGTGACTTAAGTTATGAATACTGTCGAAGGCTAACTTCCTAAATTTCTTTGGTAAATACGGTCTAGCGGTATCCGTCGAGACTTCGCAATATATTCTCTTATCAGAGCCTGGTACAACTATGTATTTGAATTCGTGCTTATTACTATCTGAGTCGGTAACTCTACACTCTGCGTCCTGTGCGCGAGCTAATTCTCCGTAATCTATCGTGGTTGGACACAAAATAGACTCAACACGCGATAATGCGTCTGCTACTGTATTCTCTGAGCCGTTTATGTGTTGTATATCGCTCGTAAATTCGCTGATATACATTAACTGTCTGGCGCTTCTAGGAATTTCTTTATCACTTCTAATCTTTGTAAAAGCGTATATCAACGGCTTGTGATCCGTAAAAATCGTTATCTGTCGCCCTTCTATCATATTTTTGAAATGTACCATCGACATGTAAATGGCAGATAGTTCTTTATCATAAGTACAATATTTTCGCTGTGTGTCTGATAGTCTCTTTGAAAAATATCCTAGCGGTAACCATTTATCCTCAATCTTTTGCTGCAGCACAGCACCGACACAAGTATCTGACGCATCCGTCATTAAGGCTAAAGGTACATCTACGCTAGGGTGAGACAATGTAACGGCGCTTTTAAGGCTATCCCTACATTGTTCAAAAGCTTCAATACTCTTTTCGTCCCAACCGATTTTAGTTTTATCCTTTTTCTTCGAATTGTGTAAAAAATTATTAAGTACAGCCTGGTGTTCTGCGGCGTGAGGGAGGTGTGACCTATAAAAATTGATCATTCCTAAAAACCTACGTAATTGTTCTATCGTTTCTGGTCGCTTATAGTCGGCAATAGCCTTCACCTTATCCGGCAATGGGCTTATGCCGTCCTCCGACACGAAATACCCTAGAAATTCTACTTCTGACTGCCCGAAAACACATTTACTTACATTAATTGTAATACCTAATTCATTAAATCTATTAAACAGAATCCTAACGTGTTTTTTGTTTATCTCTTCTGTGTCTGACGCTACCAAAATATCATCTAGATAACAGAAAATTGCTGATTTACCGCTTTTATCTTCTAGGCGTTCTATTCCCTTTAATACCTGTTGATCCATAAACCTTTGGAAGGTTTGGGCGGCATTCCTAAGACCAAAACTCATCTTGGGGAATTCATATAAACCAAATGGCGTACATATACTGGTTTTCTCTACATCTTCTGCCGCAACTGCTATAATATGATAAGCTCTTTTCAAATCTAACCTAGTATAGTATTTCTTATTAGGTAACACACATGTAAAATCTTGAAGTCGTGGTACTGGGTATCGATCTGGTTTCGTAATAGCGTTAAGCGCTCTGTAGTCTCCGCATGGACGTAATTGGCCATCCTTTTTTAAAACTACGTGTAGCGGACTGGCCCATTCTCCTTTACTAGGCCTACAAATACCTAATTCCTGCATTTTATGAAATTCTTCCTTTACTTTCATATACCGATCTGGAGGTAATGGCCTTGGCCGCGCGAAAACCGGGGAACCGGAAGTTATGATGTGGTGATACACGGAATGAGTTGGTTCCTTGTACATAATAGGCTTAGTTATACTTGAAAATTCCTCTAAAATCTCTCGGTAGGGGTTGTCGCTTTGTATACTCCTAATTGAAGGCTGATCATGCTTTGTAACGCACCCTATTACACGTAAATTTGTTATACTGTCTGTAAGTCTCCTATTATATATATCTACCACTAATTTATAGTATTCTAGAAAATCAGCACCTATGATAGCTTGCTTAACATCACAAATTATAAAAGTCCATTTCAAGCTTCTACGCAACCCTAAATTTAACTCTAATGTTTTAATACCATACGTTCTAATTTCGGTGTTATTCGCTGCAAAGAGTTTATATTCACTGAGTAATTGTTCGCACTTAAACTGACTTACCGGTAAGACGGAGACGTTGGCACCTGTGTCTACCAGAAAACGGGTTCCGGTTGTTCTGTCCCTTATACACAAACGATGGTTCTTTTCTGGCTCGACGCAGTCTCCCATCGCAATAGGCTGCACCGCATCTAGTTTTCCGACTCGTCATTCTTGTCGCTTTTCCTCGGCTGCTTCCAGTTGCAGGGCTTCTCACACGCTCTAGCCCGATTCCTGTAACGAAAATGATACCTGCAGAGCCAGTTTGGGCTCTGCGGGGTCCTCGGTGGTCCTCTGGGCAGTGAACGTGACCTTGACCTGTTTCTATTCCACGGGTTGCCGTTATCATACTGCTGCTGTCGTCCTCTAATTTCATTAATTTCCACTCGCAGCGTTCGTAGTTCCCTTGTCATTTCTGCCAGTTGCTCGGTCATATTTGGCGTCACTGATACTGTCGACGTCGGCGTTGATACTGCGGCAATTTCCATAGGGCGTAGATTTTCCATGATCTTGTCGGCTAACGCGGCTAATTCGTCTAATTTCGTATCCTGTGCCACCGATAGAACTGCTTTCACCGAACCCGGAAGTCTAGATATCCATAGACGTTTCAAGGCTTCTGTGGAGACCTGAGTGTTAGTGGCAAGCTCTGACATTCTTCTCAGAAGTTGTGACGGGCGTTGAGTTCCTAAATCCATCTCCGAAACTAGCTTGTTAAATTGTCGTTCAGCGCTCTCCTCGTAAACGGTAATTAATCTGTTTCTTATGGCTTCATACTTTCCATTTTCAGGTGGCGTAATAATAAGATCATATACTTGCTGTAAGGCGTCCCTGCCCAACTTCGCTACTACCATGTTGAATTTCGTAGTATCTCCTTGTTTCTGCGGCTCCAATATCGAATCGAATTGAGCAAACCATAATTTCGGCATGTCCTTCCAAAATTCCGGTATCTTCGATGAAACGGATATCGCTGCTAGGTCTGTGACTGACTGTGTTGTCGCGGTAATTTCGGCTTGACCTTGTCCCGTAACTGCAGGCTTATTCATTTTCTGTATTTAGTTCGTACACCGGTTTATTTCAAAAGTTTCCCTTGAGCACTAAAACTAACTTGCAAGGCTGTAACTACGCTCTAGCAAGGAGTCAAATTCCGCTACCCTGTTCGCTGCACTATGTAATATAACCGCACTGTCCAAAAAAATATATCACGTCGGTGTCACCACTGTAATGATCTTTCTAGTATTATATACGTGTTCACTGTGTCTTGTTGTTGAAGGTCACTCTTCAATAAAAGGGGTTTTGAGTTAACCGAATTTATTTGCGCGGAATCGAATCAAGTATACAAGTTGTCGTTTAGACGGTAGGGAACTGACTGGGGGGAGTATGCAGGCGCGCTACCTCGTAATTAATATGATGCAATGCATTGTATTGTTGCGTCATACACTGCACATGTCCCAACACCGAGCAAGGTAAGAGGCTCCTATCCACTTCACCTTTTCACTTCCTCATTTCCTAGTCGATAAGAACCGAAATCCTACAATCCACAATATTAATAGTTTTCCCAAATCGACTAGGAACATTCGGTTCGCCGAAACATTTTTTGATCCATACGAGTCGGATTCATTTACGTTTTATACGTAAAACCTCGTTATATCTCTATACCTAGGCAGTTATAGCACCTAGCTATACTCCTAGTCCATTCACATAACCGTCACATGGTTGTTTTTGCACGCATCAATAGTTAATATACTTTTATGTAGCTACCTACTTATCCAATTATTATTTCTGGAACTATCATAGTTGTCTTGTAAATCTCATATTTCAAGCAACTTTTAATTCCACCGCTTTAACGTGTTGCCTACTTAGGTAAAATAATAGGTACTTTAGATATTCTTATTTTGTTTCGGTCTCATTAGCTTATACTTACGTAAGCATGTCACAACAAAAGAAGTCACGCGTGTCGGAAGACAAAGAGATGACAATCTATTCAAAACATTTACGAGCGTTCAAAGACCGCAGCCGTTTCTGATAGTAATAGGTAGTCATTTCTCAGTTATTGTATGACAGTAGATAGTATTCGAACAGATTTTCATAAATTGTTAGACGATTATAACGCAAGATTGCTTTCTACTAATCCTGATGAAAAACCGAATTATCAGGCGTACACCTCTTTCGAAGACCTTTATTGTATTATTAAGCGAATACAATTGCAATTGGAGGGTAAATATTCGGCACAGCCCGTTGCAGCGGCTCGCAAGCCGAGATTACCACCAATCGAGATTATGTCGTTTGACGGAGATATACGAAATTGGCCGTCATTCTATGCGAGTTTTAAGTCTACAGTGCACGATAATGGGTCTCTGACAGATGCTGACAGGTTGTACTATTTAATAGGTAAACTATCACCAAAGGCCCAGTCCATATTTGCAGGTGTCACACCCAGTGCTGAGAATTATCAGGTCATATTTCAGTCACTACTTGATAGATATCAAGATACTCGCGTTCTAGCGTCTACCTACTTTGACCAAGCTTTAAATCTTAAACTGTCCGGTGCCGCATCTGTCTCGAATTTCCAGCTGTTTATAGACAACTTTGTAACCGCGGTTAATTCTCTTAGAAATTTTAAATTAGAAGATCTTTCCGACTTTATGTTGCTTCAACTCGCTTTAAAGAAGTTTGACACTGAAACAATTCGCGCATTCGAGATGACGGAACGCAATAATAAAATACCTACACTAGATAGTTTTATTTCGTTCATCAAAGATCAGTGTCGAATATTTCATAATACGCAGTCTAGTTCACCTAGCCCGTCTAACACTAACAGCAGCAAACAAAGGTTTAATAAAGCGCGAAATAGTAATAATAACTCGGTCCCTATTTAACCTGGGAATCACCATATGAGGACCTCTGGGTTGTAATTAAACTAGCACGTGGCACTTCTGTTGTCAACTTTTGTATTTGTGTGACTTACATTGCGCCGCCTGTTGGCTATGAGACATTAGATAAAATGTTATCTAATTTAACAACTGTATGTCAACACAAACTTCCAAAAAATACTCATTGCAGGTGACTTCAATCTTCCAAATATAGACTGGAGATACGACTCTAATTCTAAAATATTGCTGCCTTGTTCGTGTAGTACTCAGATTGATACCTTGTTTGTGGACTCTCTTTCTTTTAACAGTCTTCAACAAATAAATCTAGTTACTAATTTTGGTAACTAATGCTGAAAAATATTTCGAGGTTAGCAACAGTTTAAGTCCCTTAGTCAATCTAGATGGCTATCATCCAGCATTGGACATTAAAATGAGATTTAACCATCTTAAGATACCAAAATTCAATGACACCAGTTACCTCAACTTCTCAAAAGCCGATTACACTGCTATACGGGGAGAATTAGACAGCATTAGATGGACTGACTTTTTAACTCAAACTGATACCGTAGATACGAATGTTGAAAAGTTCTACGAAATCTTAATGGCTATTGTCAGGAGGCACACACCATCGACAATACGACGTAACTATACATATCCAATCTGGTTTAGTAAAGGACTAATAAGTAATCTCAAAGAAAAATCACGGTACCACAAAAGGTTCAAAATGTATTCCAATCCTAGAGATTATCTAACTTTCAAAGTGTTACGTGAGCGATGCAATAAAATGTTACTAGATTGTTTACACGCATCCAGGGCAGAAGCAAAAACTCACATTAAAAAAACCCTAAATACTTTTGGACGTTTGTCAATCATTTTAGAAGTAACAGCAGTGTCATACCTGACGAAATGTATTTACAAGACAAAACTGCCTTTGGTGGTCAGAACATAAGCAACCTTTTCTCCGACTACTTTCATTCAATTTACTCTTACAACTCAAATACACCAACACTGCAGCTGCCGAAGTTTTCTACATTTCACAGGTCATTGGGTCTTTTTGAAATAACTAAATCTGAAATTCTAAAGTCACTTAGTACGCTTAACACACCTGTGTTTCTTAGAATGTGTGCTAAACAACTATGTACTCCATTATTTATAATCTTAATATATAAAATCCTTGCGTTACTGACTGACTGACAGACACGCTACAGCCGAAACCATTGGGCGCAGGAAGCTGAAATTCGGCATGTATGTTTCTTGGGGACCGTAGGGGTGCACTAAGAAGGGATTTTCCGAAATTCCCACGGGATCGGCCAAAACGGGTAAATTAAAAAAAAATGCAGGCGTAGCTACTGGCGTCCTCTAGTATTTAATAAATCATTGTCAAACGGGTGCTTCCCTGAGAAATGGAAAATCGCACATATCACGCCTATCCATAAAAAAGGTGATCATAGCAACATTGCTAATTATAGACCTATCTCGATCCTGTCAGCTATGGGTAAATTGTTTGAATCTTTGGTACAAAAAAGGTTATGTTCTGACCACCAAAGGCAACCATTTTAAACCATTTATAAACGCCCAGCAACATGGTTTTCTTCCGAGTAGGTCAACGACTTCCAACCTTGTTTGTTATGTTACTGACATACATGAAGCATTTTTGCCAACAAACAGGAAGTACACGCGATTTATACAGACTTTTCGAAAGCCTTCGATGTGGTGGACCATGACATCCTGCTAAAAAAGCTGGGACATGCTGGGATATGTGGTTCTTTATTGAGATGGAGCGAATCTTACCTACGCAACCGACCCAACTTGTAGTGGTACGCGGATTTAAATCCGATATTAGAGCTGTGCCATCTGTTGTTCCCCAGGGATCTCACCTCGGTCCCCTTTTCTTTCTAGTGTTTGTTAATGATATTTGTACTTCAATAACTTCAAAGTGTAAAATGTTTGCAGATGACTTAAAGGTTTATAGAAACATTTGTTCAAATGAAGATGTAGCTCAACTACAGACAGATATCGACACCGTTGTAAACTGGTGTTCAATTAACGAAATGTCCTTAAATACAAGTAAATGCTATCACATAAAGTTTTACCATATGAAATACCCCACCGCAGCTACCTATTTTATCGACCGGATTCCTATAAGCGAAGTTTCTAGTATACGAGATCTTAGAGTGACAGTTGATAACAAATTAGATTTTCGTGAACACATTGATAACATCACTAAGAAAGGAGCTCGTCTTGCAGGTTTAGTGCTGCGACAATGTAAAATTTTCAAAGAGCCAGAGATTCCGATTCTACTGTTTAACTGTTACGTACGCAGCATACTTGAATACTGTAGTTGCGTATGGAGCCCTTAATACGCTGTTCATATTAACAGAATTGAGAGGCTTCAAAAACAGTTACTTTACCATCTAACCTATTCAAACAATCTATGCGAAAATCTTACTTCTTACGAATCTCGGCTTGTACATTTTAATCTAAATTCGCTTGACTATAGACGCACTGCAGCTGATATGATATTTCTTTTTAAAATATCAAAGGGCTTTATTGAATGTCCTGAAATCCTAAACAAACTTTAACTGCTAGAACCACGTGCTGGAAGTCGTATCGAAAATAGGATAACCTTTCATTTACCTGTATTCCGTACCAATTACGGTCAACATTCACCTATGTATCGCATTTGTGTCAAATAATATTGGGAAAGATCTGGACATTTTAAACGCATAGATCATTACTATTAAGAGAGTGTTGCTAAGAGGCACGAAATCTGTAAAATATGTTTGATAATACTATTATGGTGTTGCTAATAATGTACCTATTTTTCACTTTAAATCAGATTTATTATGTATCTAGTTCAATATTGTAATATATTATTCTTAAATTACTTTAAAAGTTATTGAGTGTTATAAATTTTTGCATGTCGTGTCCGCTACTAGAAGGATAAGCACTTGTATTCCTTTTTCTAAGATGAAAGCAAACGTATGAACATTATAATTATTGTGTTTTATCCAGTTTAGTGGACCAAGAATAAAAAAAAAAAGTCCCTAATCCACAATCTTACGTAACATGCTCGGAATCTAATAAAATTAATTCACAGAAGTGTCTGTGCAGTAATATAGTGCACGACCATTTCTACAAGTGTCCCGCCTTTAATGGTTTAAATCCGACTGCTCGTTTCAAGTGCGTGAAAGATAACAAAGCTTACATTAATTGCTTAAGTATAAAGCATAAAACGAGTGATTGTTCTAGTAGGACGAGATGTCGTTCATGTAATCAACGACACCACTGATTATTGCACTTTGATAAAAGTAGTCTGTTTTTAAGCGAAGCCGCTAACCTTGACACACGTACGTCGCAGGTGCAGGCTACGATAACTGCGCCTCCCACGATTCAGAAAGAAATATCGTTGTGTACGACATCCATCGCGCGGGCGACGCGCACGCGCGGACGGCTCTCGCGCATCTATAATGATCCGCGCGGGGCCAAAACGCAGTGTATGGCGTCCAAGACGGTACTGTTAGCGACAGCGCAAGTTATCGTTTATGATGTTAATGGGTCGCCGCACATGGTACGTTGTCTACTCGATAGAGCGTCTCAGACCAATTTAATAACATTGGATTGTTTCATACGCATCGGATTGTGGAATAACTTTAGAAATACTAACTCAATAGTCAAAGGGATCGGCGGGTCAGAAAAACATTGCAAGGGTTCCGTAGATATTAAAATACATTCGCGTTTTGATAGGGATCTTAATTTTAACATTTCTTCGCTTATCGTGGAGCGTATCACGGACGCATTGCCGAACGCTAATGTAGACGTAGCATCACTCACTCACCTCGAGTCATGGCCGCTGGCAGACGCGGAGTTTCCGAATCCGGCAGGCATTGATATTTCGATCGGAGCTTCAATATTTCCGCACTTGCTACAAACTAAAATAGTACGTAGTGAGCGATATGATTTACCGCCCGCTATTGAGACGGTATTTGGGTATGTGATTATGGGTACCGTACCTACGTTACATACTTCGCAATATAGTACGTCTTGTTGTTATTCTGTTCTTCAAGAAATCAAGGTGGGTGCTAAAACTGTGTGTAAGATAAAGGACTAATTAGCTATGCTATGCTACGCTATGCTACGCTATGCTACGCTATGCTACGCTATGCTACGCTATGCTACGCCATGCTACGCTATGCTACGTCATGCTACGCCATGCTACGCCATGCTACGCCATGCTACGCCATGCTACGCCGTGCTACGCCATGCTACGCCATGCTATGCCATGCTACGCCATGCTACGCCATGCTACGCCATGCTACGCCATGCTACGCCATGCTACGCCATGCTACGCTATGCTACGCTATGCTACGCTATGCTACGCTATGCTACGCTACGCTACGCTACGCTACGCTACGCTACGCTACGCTACGCTATGCTACGCTATGCTACGCTATGCTACGCTATGCTACGCTATGCCATGCTTTGCTATGCTATGCTACGCTATGCTACGCCATGCTACGCTATGCTATGCTATGCCATGCCATGCCAAGCCATGCTATGCTATGCTACGCTATGCTACGCTATGCTACGCTAGGCTACGCTATGCTACGCTATGCTACGCTATGCTACGCTGTGCTACGCTGCGCTACGCTATGCTACGCTGTGCTACGCTGTGCTACGCTGTGCTACGCTGTGCTACGCTGTACTACGCAGTGCTACGCTATGCTACGCTATGCTACGCTATGCAGCGCTATGCAGCGCTATGCTACGCTATGCTGCGCTATGCTATGCTATGTTGCGCTATGCTACGCTATGCTGCGCTATGCTACGCTATGCTGCGCTATGCTACGCTATGCTACGCTATGCTACGCTATGCTACGCCATGCTACGCCATGCTACGCCATGCTACGATATGCTACGCTATGCTACGCCATGCTACGCTATGCTACGCTATGCTACGCTATGCTACGCTATGCTACGCTATGCTGCGCTAAGCTATGCTATGCCATGCTATGCTAAGCTACGCTATGCTACGCCATCCTATGCTATGCCATGCTATGCTATGCTACGCTATGCTACGCCATGCTATGCTATGCCATGCTATGCTACGCTATGCTATGCTACGCTATGCTATGCTGTGCTACGCTGTGCTACGCTATGCTATGCTAAGCTACTCTACGCTAAACTATACTATACTACACTTAATAATAATAATAATAATATTCTACCACATTCACACAACACCATCTAGTCCCAAACTAAGCAGAAGCTTGTACTATGGGTACTAAACAATGGATAAACATACTTATATACTTTTTTTTTCTAAATACATACACATTATACATAGAAACACCCAGACCAAGACAAACATCCATGTTCATGCACACAAATGTTTGACTTGAGCGGGAATCGATAATAATAATAATAATATTTATTTGCCTTAAGTGTTGTACAGAAGGGGATCTTATAGGTAACTAGTCATGTTTCAAACACTTAGTCAAAAAAATAGACATGCAAATATCTGGTAGGTAAAGTCATCATATACAGTTGAATTAGATTAACTGGAGACAAAATTCATTAATCGATGTCAAATTAAAAAATGTCAAATAATTATAAAATAGAATAAAATTAGTTACTTATTTACGATTGATATATTCACTAACAGAGTAGATAGATTGGTCGAACCCGCGACCTTCGGCGTGGCAGTCGTTTACACTCCCACTACGCCACCGGGTCGTCACTTCCGCTTTGTATATGGATGACATTGCCTGTAGTGTCATTCCGCTCCGCTAGCAATTTCGCTTTGTGAAGAGCTCATTCAGCTTTTCAAGCGAGGCCAGTTTGATCTTGTCAAATGGACAAGCAACTCTAAGGAGGTTCTCGCACGCATACCAGAGTCTCATAAAGCTTCTCCAGACATTGAGTTTGAGAAGTCTGTACCGCATAAAGTTCTCGGTTTACGCTGGCACAAATCCTGTGATAGTTTTCGGTTTGACGTCTCACCGCCAGATGATAAGTGCACTAAACGCACTATGCTGTCCACAGTGGCTCGACTATGGGACATAATGGGTTTTGTGGCTCCCACAATTTTGTACGCCAAGCTCTTGATCAAAGAGCTTTGGCTATCAAAGTGTGAGTGGGATGAAACACCCCCTGACCATATTGTCACCGCTTGGGGCCAGTTTTGTATTGAGCTTACCGCGCTCAATCAAATTACTATTCCGCGTCATCTTGGGTTGGTAGATGGATGTACCATCAACTTAATAGGTTTCGCTGACGCCAGCGAACGTGCTTACGGCGGAGTCGTATATCTGCAAGTCCGCATTGGTTCTAACTACTCGGTGCAGTTAGTTTGTGCCAAGTCTAAGGTCTCGCCTGTTAAAACCATTTCGGTTGCGAGACTGGAGTTGTGCGCGGCCCTTCTGCTGTCTCAGTTGCTCCGCAAGGTTCAAGACACCGTTTTGCCCCACTACCCTATTAATAAAATATACGCATTTTCTGACTCCAAAGTAGTGCTCGCTTGGATTAATTCTTCTTCTCACCGCTGGCAGACTTTTGTCGCCAACCGCGTTAGTAAATTGATTGAACTTGTTCTCGCTACTTGTTTCAATCACGTCGCGGGTTATCGTACTCGTCTTCAGGAAGAACTTTCCATAGATCATATTGACTGGAAGTTTATTCCACCAGCATCACCACATTTCGGTGGATGTTGGGAAAGCATGGTCAAAGTAATTAAAACGCATCTCTTCAAAGTTATAGGTCAACAGATCCTCTCTTACGAAGAGCTTTTAACTGTTCTTGCACAAGTCGAGGCACTGATCAACTCGCGTCCACTCACAGCATTGAGTAGTGACCCTGCAGAACCATCCGCGTTAAGCCCTGCACATTTTCTGAACACAGTACCATTATCGTCATTTCCGGCTCCTGAAGCAGTCTCTTGAAGCTTGCTCAAGAGACATACTCTGCTGGATAAACTCGTGTAGTCGTTCTGGCGGCGCTGGCGTGCGGAATATCTACACCAGCTTCAGGCTAGATCCAAGTGGAATAGTCCTGCATCCCCTATACAGGAGGGTATGTTGGTCGTCATAATACATGATAATGCTCCGCCGCTTTCATAGCCGTTAGCCATCGTAGAGAAACTGCATACTTCCAAGGACGGTACAACCCGCGTTGTTACCGTGAAAATCGCGAAGGGGAGCTACGTGCGCCCTGTTGTACGTCTCTGTCCGCTTCCAACTCAGTGAGATCTAGCCTGAAGTTGGATCTACCTCTTAGTTTAAGTATTTAGTTTGTAGTTTTCGCCGTTATTGCGTTTGTAGTTTTCGCTAAAGTTAATTTAGATTAATTTTATTGTCATATCGCTGTCTTAGCCTATCGATGGGTTATGCGCTAGTACACCCAACATAGCTAAGTTCAATTTTATTTATTTTTTAAAGGCAACCTTTTAGGGCCGGGGGGATATGGTAGTGCCATCTATCTTTTCCATTGCTAGTTAATTATGTCAACGTCAATGGTTCGTCGCTGCTCGGCCAATCCAAGCGATCCTTTCATGAATCCCCTCGCAAAACGCCTCGCTATTGGCCGTCCTGCTCAATGGCGACGAAAAAGACTGGAAGATTCTAGACGCTCGGAACGCATGTCCGCCGCATACCGCAGTCCGCACCGCCATATTTTTTACCGCTCCCGCTTATACCAAAACCTAACGAAATCGCCCGCGAGTGAAAGTTATTTGTGTAGTGGAGTGATTCAAGCAGCTTCAGGATTCTCGAAGACATCAGGAGGCTGCCATTTGCAAAGGAAAAGACTGCCGAGCAAGGTAAGAGGCTCCTATCCACTTCACCTTTTCACTTCCTCATTTCCTAGTCGATAAGAACCGAAATCCTACAGTTCACAATATTAATAGTTTTCCCAAATCAACTAGGAACATTCGGTTCGCCGAAACAAAAGTCACGTTTAATTATTCTTAAAAAACTCATTTCATGAAAATCAAATTTTCGGAGAATCGTACAAATATTTGTAAGATTAATTTAGTAATGTGTAATTTCTCAGAGAATATTCCTAGAAATCCTCTTGAATTTGATGTTTGGTCTGATACCAAACTAAATGTTGAAAGGTTTAACAGTATTCCTAAGTATTAACGCAATTAATTGAGCTTAACATTCAAATAATACTCTTTATAAATGTTTCAATGTGAGAATTAATATATATTTCATTGTTTTAAAAGTCGAGCGTATTCAAAGGTCCGAGAAATTATTCGGCTGAGTTTTGTTACGTAGTTCTTTCAGTATTTCCGTTGCCACGACAAATAAACCGGTCAAGTGAGAGTCGGCTCGCGCACCGAGAGTTCCGTACAAACCTGAAGGTATAAATAATTATTTAAAAAAATATGTATTGTGATGTAACTAAAAATTTCGGGTTTTCAAATTTTTTCCTATGTGCTATAAAACGTTGCTTTATGCCAAATATCAAGATTCTAGATCGACTGGAAATACCGTTTTGTTTTGACTTTAGCATTTGATATGAATTTCAATTTGATACCCCTACGGGTTCATGAAGAAAGGGGTAGCACCTTTAATATTATTAAAAATATTTTAATCATATTATGATGTAACAAAAAAATTTTGGTTTTCGCAATTTTTTCTTTATCTGTGCTATAAGAGACTGCTTCGTGCCAAATTTTAAGATTATGAGTTCACGGGAAGTACTTTGTAGGTTTTGATTCCCTTGTAAGTTTCGAAAATTTGCGAGAATTTGTGGCATATCCAGCTGTATCTTCTGATTGCGTTGGCTTAGAAGTTTGATTCTGTGCGTCTTCCTCTATGCGTTCATAAGGAAAGGGCTAGTAACTTTAACATTTTTTTTTATTATATGATGTTACTAAAAACTTACGGTTTTCGCAATTTCTCCTTTATCTGTGCTATATATAACACGTTGGTTCGTTCCAAATTTCAAGAATCTAAGTTTACGGGAAGTTGGTTTTGATCCCCTTGCCAGTAGTTGCGAGTTTGAAAAATAAAGTAAAATTGCTGTTTCTTTTGATTGCGTCGAGATGGAAGTTTGACTTTGTTACAGCTTAAAAAGGTATGATAGACCCGAGTATTCGATTTGGATTTCAATTTAATAACTTTACGCGTTCATGAGAAAAGGGGTAGTAACTTGAAAATTAATGCAAATATTTTTTATACGATGTAACTAAAAATTTACGGTTTTTGCAATTTTCCCTTTATTTGTGCTATACGACATTGCTTCGTACCAAATTCCAAGATTCTGAGTTCACGGAAAGTACATCCCGTAGGTTTTGAATCCCTTGCGAGTAGTTGCGAGAAAATATGCGGCTTAAATTGCTGTTTTTTTTATTGCGTTGACATAGAAGTTTAATTTTGTGACAGCTTCAGGGTATTATGGACCTGAGTATTTGATTTGAATTTCAATTTAATACCTTTACGCGTTCATGAGAAAATGATAATAATTTTAAAATTATAAAAAATATTTTTATGATATGATGTAACTAAAAATTTACAGTTTTCGCAATTTTTTCTTTATAAATGCTATAAGACATTGCTTCGCACCAAATTTCAAGATTCTGAGTTCACGGGAAGTACCCTGTAGGTTTTGAGTTTCGAATATTTGCGGCAATTTGCAGCATAAACGGCTGTATCTTTTGATTGCGTTGGCTTTGTTGATTTTTTCACAGCTTCAAGGGACAGTAGGTTTGACTATTTGATTTAAATTTCAGTTTGATACCTCTACGCGTTTCTGAGAAAAAGGGTCTTGAGTCTTGACAGTCGGACGGACAACAAAGTGATCCTATAAGGGTTCCGTTTTTTCATTTCAAGGTACGGAACCCTAAAAACAATGGCACTTCCGTCTACGAAGACAAACTTTTTTCCCAGCGATGGAATGAGTTCCGGGTGCACCAATTCATCAATCATCGTATTTTCACTGACGCAAGCCAAGACAACTTTTGATGTTCAAGTCGACAACGTACGAAAACAATGGGTTATGCGTCTATAAATAAATGAATGTATAATATGTTGTACTTATTTATTCTGGGCTTTCCATTCTTTTAGGAGAATTAATACTAGGAACTTCATACTGTGATCACGATCGGTAAATACATGATGACGTTGGGAAATTTTACATGTCTTTTTAAATAGATGTTTACACGATTCATTGGTTTCATAAATATTTATTATATGAGTACAAATCCCCAGTGTTAATTTATTTTTACTACTTGTTCATTCCTTTTTTGTAGACTATTGTTTTCAAGTCTTAAGAAATCGCATGTGTCATATTATGTCCGTTGTTACAGTATTTCGAGAGTACTCTCTCATTGACGAAATAAATAAAAGCATTAAAAAAACAAACCCACTTCAAAATTAAAACGCCTGTCAACTGAAAAAGAACGACAAGCTTATATTAATTGCTTTGCTTTTTTAGTACTTAGAATTCAGCTTCTATTAATAGTTTTCAATTTACATTCTAGATAATTAATGTCCCCTCTGGATGGGCGTTGATACCCATACTTCAAAAACTACTGGCCGATTATGACGAAACTGGGACAGTTTCCCAAGATGGAATATAAGTACTAATTTCGATCAATAATAATTATCTCAATGGACCTAAGAAACTTAGCACACGTGCTTAGAGGCGAAAAAGAGCCTCATTACCAAATAAATCCAAAATAAAGCCTATAGTTGGCCTCCGAATATACCTCCTTCAAGTCCTTTGTATTTGATACTCTGAGAGGTTTTCAGCAGCAAATAGATCTTCTTGCTAATACAGTGGACTCAATGGAGATGAGGACATAAAGGAAAATGTTGCTGCTGCATGGTGTGGTGGAGGACAGTAAAGAAGATACTGCCAATGTGATAGTCAAGGTCATCAAGGAGCATCTCAAGTCCGACATAACTGTTGCTGACATCCGTCGCTGTCACAGAATGGGACGCACATCAAATAGCCACAAGCCCCGGCCCATTGTGTTGAAATTATATAACACCTCGGTACGTGACAGTATTTGGTTTGGCAAAATTAAGTTCAAGGGCACAGGTGTAACGGTTTCCGAATTCCTGACGAAGCAGAGACATTTATGGCCGCGACTTTTATGGCCGCGCGTCAAAAGTTTGGACGGCATCATCCACGTTCTGGCACCTGATGGTTCGCGGCATCGCGTAGTCAGCCTCGGGGATCTGCAGAAGATCGAGCAGAGGGACGTGGAGAAGTCAATCACGCCAGCGAAACCAGCAGCAAAGACCAAACGGACTGTTGCCCAAAAGAAATAAGTTTCTGTTTGTTTTGGTTGATTTCCGGTTCGGGTAGTAAGTAATATGTATTTATCATTAATCTTTCTTGCTTCGTACCCACTTATCTCCTTCACTTTTTTACTTCTTAATACACTTCTAATTAATACAATAATTATCTAATATTTATGCCGGTGTCTGATATTTTCTCTTTCGAACTGTCAACTGTCACTTATGCCGTCACCTGTCAAATCAACGCTCTGTCATCTTTATCTGTTTGGGTACCAGGCTTTATGGACTGTTTTTTTTTCTTTTTTCTTTTTTTCTCTTTTACCCTTTTCTTATGTTCTTGCGATGTACTTTGTTTCTTTCTCCACTTACTCTTACCATTATTTTTGTATTGTTTTGTTACTACCCGGACCAATTGTAGTTTTATTCCCAATTCAATTTATTTTATGCAATCTTCTTTTATTCTTGTTTAAATGTTACCTAAAGCTTTTTTTCTATTATTGGCTCTACTGGCAGGTGGTGTATTATTGGTAATTTAAAAAACTTCTTTTTTGTTTGTTTAATTGTATATATATATTTATTTACACTCTTTTAGATAGTTTATTTATATTTATTATATTAACATATTTAAAGTATTGTATACTTAACTGCTATCATTGATATCAATAATATTAGTGATGATGATAGTTTCCACTCAGTACGTAGTGTAGATGACAGTTTTAGCAGCATACCGTCACTTTCCGATTGTCTTAATTCACAGTTTTCTGATGTACCTAAAAATTTCAATGCCGTTCATATCAATGCCCAAAGTATTCCGGCACATTTCAGTGATATGTTGGCCAATTTAGACTGTAAGAGCATTCATGCTATCCTTGTTTCTGAGTCATGGCTTAAGCCCTGTCTAACTTCTACATTATACTCCCTCCCTGGTTTTCAACTTATCAGAAATGATCGCGTGGTTGGAGGCGGTGGAGGTGTTGCCATATATCTTCGCTCTCATATCCCTTACAAAGTTGTAAGTATGTCTGCACAACCATCGCCTTCAAATGAAGGTGAGTATTTATTTCTGGAAGTTGCATTAAACCACATCAAACTCCTACTCAGCGTTTACTACTGTCCTTCATTGCGTATAGATTATTTTTCTACTTTTGAAACCCTTTTGGTTAATCTCTTGCCCTCTTACAGTCATACTATCATAATGGGTGATTTTAACACATGTCTGCTTAAAAATGATTCTCGTTCTTCGTCTCTTGTATCTATTTCTATAGCCTGTAATCTTACAATACTACCCTTAAGTGCAACCCACCATTTCCCACATTCCACACCTTCCCTTCTCGATATAATCATGATTTCTTCTCGGGAACATGTTGCCACGCACGGGCAATATCCAGCAGACATGTTTTCTTATCACGACTTGCTCTTTATCTCGTACAAAATTCGCCCTACCAAGATGAAGCGAAACGTACTAATGCAGCGCAATTTTGGTGGCATGAAGACCGATGCTCTTCGTAAGGATGCCAGTGATATTGACTGGATTCCACTTTTCAGTGCCGAAACCATTGATGAAAAGGTGAGCGTTTTTAAAACTCAAATCACTGAATTGTATGATAAGCATGCACCCATTAGGCCGGTGAAGATGAAATACCCTCCCTCACCATGGCTAACTAAAAGCATCAAACAGCTTATACACAAGAAAGCTGCAGCAAAAGTTAGGTATAAAATTAGGCCCGACGATAACAACCTGCAAAAATATGTTGCGATTATTAATCACTGCAATAGGGTGTGTAGGGACGCACAACGCCAACATATCCATAATTCTGTGAAAAACGGAGATCCAGCAAAGGTCTGGCAATTTCTTAAAACCCTGGGAGTTGGCAAATCACGTCAACTTACTACTCCTAATGACTTCAATATTGACTTGCTCAATCAACATTTCGCTGCCTCGTCCAATATTGATAGGACTACTAAAGAAAGCACTCTTAACTATCTTTCATCTCTGCCAACCCCTAGTTATTCATCATTTGTCTTTAATCATTTCACCGATAGTGATGTTAAGAAGAACATAATGTCAATCACATCCAACGCAGCTGGTAGTGACTGTGTCAGCCGTAATATGCTCCTTCCCATCCTTGATTTAATCCTGCCTATCATTACTCACATCCTTAATTACTCCTTGTCCAGTGGTGAATTCCCATCGATGTGGAAGGATGCCCTAATAACTCCAATCCCGAAAAATTCACATCCTTTATCCTTTTCTGATTACCGACCTATTTCTATCCTACCATTCCTTTCCAAAGTCCTCGAACGTCTCGTTTACAATCAAGTTAACTCGTTCCTTTCTAAAAATAATCTCCTTAATCCATTCCAGTCCGGTTTCCGTCCAGGCCATAGCACCGCTACAACCCTTATCAACATTACGGATGACATCAGGGCTGATATGGAAAGCGGCAAGCTCACAGTCCTTGCTCTGCTAGATTTTAGCAACGCCTTCAATACAGTGGATTTTGACTTTCTACTTGGCCGTCTTTGCTCTCTTAACATATCTCCTACGGTAATTGATTGGTTTCGTAGTTACCTGTGTGGCCACCGACAGCGTATACGAGTTGAAAATTCACTCTCTTCATGGTGTACCACGACTGTTGGCGTGCCCCAGGAAGGCGTGCTGTCACCTTTACTCTTCGCAATTTTTATAAATTCTATATCAAACAATCTTCGCTCTTCCTACCACCTTTATGCAGATGATCTCCAAATCTATACGCAGTCGACATTGGCTGAGATGTCATACTCTATAGGTACCATCAACAGTGATCTTGCACAGATTAGTAGCTGGAGCAAATCCTATGGACTTATAGTGAACCCCTCGAAAACGCAGGTCATTGTTGTTGGTAGTTCGAGAATGTTATCGAAGATCGACTGGTGTCAACTTCCTGACGTTATATTTAATGGTACTGTAATTCCTATACAGGATAAAGTAAAAAATCTGGGCTTGATCATTGATTCTACCCTTTCCTGGCGCACACAGGTCCAAGAAGTTAGCGGTAAGATATTTGCTTCGGCAGGTTCATTGCGAAGACTTAGGAATTTTCTTCCTACTGCCACCAAAATTGCACTTGCAAATTGTATTCTATTACCCATTATTGATTATGCAGATGTCAGCTATCCAGATCTCGCCGAAAACCAACTAGATAAACTTGAGCTCCTTCAAAATCTCTGTATACGATTCATATTTGGATTACGCAAATACGATCATGTCTCACAATTTCGAACACAACTCAAGTGGTTACCCATACGATTTTGCCGGAATACTCACATACTTTCTCTACTATACAATATATTGTTTAACCCTTCAACTCCCTCCTATCTTAAAGGACGATTCGAATTCCTACATGATACGCATAACCGTTATTTAAGGTCATCAGAAAACTTAAAGCTGAAGATGCCGGCTCATTGCACGGATTTTTATGATAAATCGTTTTGTGTCACTGCTGTTCGCCCATGGAATGCTCTCCTATTACATATCAGACAGGCTCAGACGGTAACAAAGTTCAAATCCTTAGTCAAGGATCACTACCTATCACTATGATATTTCCCATTCTAATAGCATTTTAACTATTATTTATTACTTATGTATGTGTGTGTATGTATGTTGTATGTATGTATGTATGCATGTATGTATTTTACGTTTATATGTATGTATTTATGTTTGTATGTATAAGTATTTATATGTGTGTAGTATATTTTTATAATATTACATAAATGTATATATAATTAAAGTAGTATCATATTATAACTAGTACACTTGCAACTACCATTTCTTTCCTACCAATAATATCTCCATCCAAAGGTTGCCTGGTAGAAATCGCTGTTAGCGATAAGGCCGCCCATTGTACTGTATTTAATATAAAATTTCTGTATACCTGTGTTCTTAAAGTGTACAATAAAGTATTAAATAAAATAATAAAAAATAGTTTTTTTTATGGAATAGGGGGCAAACGAGCAGACGGATCGCCTGATGTTAAGCGATTACCGCCGGCCATGGACACCCGCAACACCAGAGGAGTCACAAGTGCGTTGCCGGCCTTTTAAAAAGGAATACGCTCTTTTTTTGAAGGTTTGAAGGTCGTATTGGTTCGGAAAAACCGCAGGCGATAGATCATTCCACAGTTTACAGGTGCGAGGCAGAAAGTTTCTAGAAAAACACACCGTTGTGGCTTGCCAACCATCTAAATGATGGGGATGGAAATTCTGTCGCGTAGAACGATGGCGGAAAGAGGCGGCAGGGATTAATCCGAACAACTCTTCGGAGCACTCCCCATAGTAGTAGCGATAAAAGATGCATAGCGAGGCTACATCTCTACGCAGCGCCAAGGGGTCTAACCGGTTGCAAATATTTTGTCAATCGACAAATCAAGCGGCTCTCCGTTGGATGCGGTCCAGAGGGAGAAGCTGGTACTAGGGTGCCCCTGCCCAAAGGTGAGAACAGTATTCCATATGTGGCCGGACCTGCGCCTTATAAAGGAGCAAGCGGTGGGCCGGAGTGAAATACCGTCTCGATCTATTGAGCACGCCAAGCTTCTTCGTGGCTAACTTAGCCTTAGCCTCTAAGTGACCGCGGAACTGGACTTCGCTCGATATGTCGATACCAAGTATTCCAATACTGGCGGAGGCAGTTAAGGGAGTGTTCTCAAAACGAGGATATACGACCAACGGCAGTTTTTTTGCGGTGAACACGCAAACTTGTGTCTTTGTGGGGTTAAATTGGACCAAATTAAGTCTTCCCTAATCTGAGACATCTCCAAAGAGGTCTCACTTTCAGACACAAGTTTATTTCGGCTCTCGATGACTTTTTCCCGAGAAAAGATAGCTCGGCCGGTATATAAAGCATCGCCCGTGCTGCCATCTGCATAACAATGAATGCCACTGTCTAGCAACATATCATTGATATGCAGGAGGAACAGAGTAGGCGATAGCAGGCAGCCTTGAGGGACACCAACATTTACAGACAAGGCGTTAGAGCATTCACCGTCAACTATAACATTTATGCTTCTGTCTGTAAGAAAGCTGGTGACCCATTCGCATAATTTCTCGGGCAGCCTATAGGAAGGGAGCTTCGAAAGAAGCGCTTTGTGCCAAACCCGATCGAAGGCCTTCGCTATGTCCAAACTGACCGCCAAAGCCTCCCCCTTTGTCTCGATCGCCTGTGCCCAACGATGTGTCAGGTATACTAGAAGATCACCAGCCGACCGACCCTTACGAAAGCCGCATTGCTGGTCACTAAGCAGCTGATTATCCTCTAGAAACCGAAGGAGCTGGCAGTTAATAATGAACTCCATTATCTTTGAGAAGAGGGAGGTTATAGCTATCGGTCTGTAGTTGGACGGGTTAGAGCGATCGCCTTTTTTAGGGATCGGGTGGACCAATGCTGTCTTCCACGATGTTGGGACTACGCCAAAAGAGTAAGACAGACGAAAAAGGCGTGTTAAAACTGGTGCCAACTCTGGAGCGCAGATCTTCAACACAATAGGAGGAATTCCATCAGGCCCACTCGACTTATGGATATCGAGGGACAGAAGTGCCATACGGACTGCGCGTTGGTGGAACCGAATATCCGGCATACAGCCTTCGAACAGCGGTATAGTAGGCGGTTCCTGTCCCCCGTCATCCAAGGTCGAGTTGGACGCAAAGAGTTTGCCCAGAAGATCGGCTTTCTCCTTTGCGTCGTGGGCCAAGGAGTAATTTCCCATGTGTAGCGGTGGAAAGGATGGCTTACAGAAGTTCCCTTCGATAGCTTTGGCAAGAGACCAGAATGCACGAGTTCCCGAAGGAAGGCGCTTAAGCCTCTCGCCAATTCTACCGATGTGCTTCGACTTCGCACTAGCTATGTCTCTTTTGAAGGACCTGGAGGCAAAGTAATACTCCTTTTTTAATGCGCTGGTATTTTCATCCTCTGCCGCCACTGCTTCAGCCCAGGCTTGGTAACCTTCCTGCTTCCTGCGAGAAGCCTTTTTGGAAGATGAACCATACCAAGGCCGAAATTTTCCACCAATGGGGACCACAGAGGATGGAATGAAAAGTTCCATGCCCTGTAGCACCACATCAGCAACAGAACCAGCGGCGACGCTGGGATCATCCAGCGAGAAGCATACTTGTCCCCAAGGATAGGACGCAAGGAAGTGCCGCATCCCATCCCAATCTGCTGACTTGTAGTGCCACACACGGCGACTTCGTGCAGCCCGCGATCGTAGCGAACACGTGAGAGGCACCACACTCCGTACAAGGCAATGGTCTGAGGAACCAAGTGGGGCGCTTACGGATACCTTGTAGCCGTCCGGATGAGAGGTCAGCAGAAGGTCCAGCAGTGAAGGATTCTGGCTTACAACGTCTGGGATTCGCGAGGGCGTGGTAACCAGTTGTGTCAGGCCATAAGCCAGGGCGAAGTCGTGAACAGATCTCCCCACATGATCAGTTTTACTGGAACTGAGCCAGTCGGTGTGATGGGCGTTAAAATCACCAAGCAAGATGATCTCTGCTGACGGGATCCGCTGCTGCACAAGGTCTGAAGCCATTTGGATGTGCTCAATAAGTCGGTCAGTTTCGGTATCACCGCTATGGGACCTATAAAGGCAAGCATAGACGCGGGGGTGGTCGTCGCTATCTATACGTAGCCATAAGGTGGAGAGGTCCCTACCTTCAAGATTCCTAAGGCGACGAGAACTGATATCGCTTCTAACATACACGCACACTCCGGCTTTGGACAGAAAGGAGTGTTCAAGTCCATACCCAGAGTAAGTAAGGTAGGTAGTGTCTGCTGGAGGCGATATCTGCGTCTCAGTCAAGAAGAGCAAGGCCGGCTTTGTTGTCTCGAGGTGGTGGTGGACAGCATTAAGGTTGGTGTGTAATCCCCTGATATTACAGAAGTCCACGGCCAATGTGGCAGGGGGTGCCAGGATATTTTTGCTCCTTTTAAGGGAATTTTCGAGCGCAGTTTTGCCCCCGCCAGAGTACGAGGGGCGGCCTGGGCGTCCACGCTTAGATGCGTTGTGTCCTGAACGCGGACGTCCAGAGAGGGATTCTCCAACGCTAGCGCAGTTGGTACAGTCCTGGGGTAGCAAAAAGTTTTTCAACTGCACCATCATAGGGGGGGTTGGGGATTGGGCCTCCGGTATCCTCACTCACTCGGCGAGACACAACGCAAGCGTTGTTTCACGCCGGTTTTCTGTGAGGCCGTGGTATCACTCCGGTCGAGCCTGACCCATTCGTGCCGAAGCATGGCTCTCCCTCCTAAAAATAAGTAAATAAGTAAATAATTAAAAATAAGTAAATAAGTTTTAGGAGTTAATCCTATAGTTTGATCTAGGAGACAGCAAAAGAGTAGATAAAGTTTTCGCCATTGAAAAACTCCTTATTAAGCTTACATTATGACTTGTGTTTTATGAAAAATGTTATCCCTGATCCTCCAGTTACGCAATAATTGTGCTATAGGTTGGGATGGACTATCACCCCTTATTTTAAAACTTTGTCGTAAAACATTAATAACTCCTCTCACATAATATATCATCAATTGTTGTTTAGACAAGAGTAGTTTCCCAAACGCTTTGAAAAAAGCAATTGTACACCCAATTTATAAAAGTGGGGTCAGAAACTGCTTTCAAAACTATAGGCCGATTTCGGTCCTAACTGCCGTGTTGAAAATCCTTGAGCGAGTACTTGTCAAACGTCTAAAAAACTTCTTGGACAAACATAAAATCATATCGAGTAAACAATACGGTTTTCGTACGGAAATCTCGACAGAAGATGCAGTTCTGGATTTTACGCAATCCGTTGCTAGGCACCTAAATAATAAAACCAAATGTTCAGGTATATTTTTAGATCTCTCCAGCGCTTTTGATACAGTTTCTGTTCCCTTACACTTGTTAAAGCTAGAACGTATAGGCGTACGAGTAAACCCTCTCGAAATCTTCAAAGCTATCTCCACAGCCGTACTTTGCAAGTTTAAATCGGTGAACTCCTAAGCGATGAGGTATTTGTGAATTATGGAGTCCCTCAGGGAAGCATTCTGGGCCCAATATTGTCACTGTCATTAAATATACGTCAATGCCTTCTGTAACATGACCTTCCCCGACACCTATATCTACGCCTATGCCGACGATACAGTAATTCTCGTCAGTGGCTCAACTTGGGACAGTATCAAAACCAGCGCAGAACTAGCTTTGAACAAAATAGCATAATGGCTTAGTTCAAATCTATTTAGATTAAATTAAAAGAAAACATCTTTTATCCCATTCTCCATCTGCCAAAACACGTCACCAAAATGCTCCTTCTCAATAATAGCACACAAGTGTCCGCAAGTATTAGAGACATGTAACTGCCCGAAACTTACAAGGACTAACGAGGTTAGGTATCTTGGGGTACATATTGACGCGGGATTGAATTGGAGTAAACAACTTGATGCGCTCACCACCCGACTTTTAGACTACTCCATATTTTCAAGTCCTTCACTCTAAAAATGGTATTTTATGCGCTGTGCCAATCAGTAGTAGGGTACTGCATCCCTGCATGGGGTGGAGCTTCAAAATCAAATTTCTTAAAAGTTGAAAGAGCACATAGAGCCATACTTAAAGTTATGACACGGAAACCCTTCCGCCACCCCACAACACAACTATACCATAAATGCAGTCTTAACAGTTCGCCAACTTTATGTTCTTCGATGTGTTTCGAGAAAACAAATTAGTGTCACCCTACCAAATCCTCATAAACGTACAAATCTAGTCGTTGTTGTTTTTGCACAACATCAGTATTATATTTTAAACACGTATATATATAATAAAGTTCACAAAAAACTGAACATATCCTATTTAAATAAAATCAAACTAAAGTCAATGATCACGGAGTGGCTTCTTATGCAGAATTACGATGAAACAGAGTCCCTTCTCACATTCATAGCATAATAACTATCGTTCCATAATCTAACTCACCAGATTTATACACACACATACAAATGTGCGAGTATGCATGTCTACGCACACAAACATACATGAACATACACACATTCATCCACATATGTACATACTGTCTACGACACATCGTAGACACGTTACTAATATTAATTAGTAACAACCTTTTTCACATCACTACAATCGTGTCACAACACTACGGCGCCTGCGCACGGGAGCGCGCGCCGTCAAGCGGTCAGCCATCAGAAGCCCAACGAAACAGACGTACTCAGAACTATCGCTTGCGCTGAATATTGTCGGGCATTTTACTATTGTAAAGAACCAGTACTACTTCAAAATATATACAGTCCACTGCAGAACATCTTTTATTTGGAACTGGCTCGAACACATACATAAACACACAAACTTTCAGCCACATACATACATAAACACACACTCTCACACATTAAATTAAATATAAACTCAATTTAAAATTAGGTAATAATAATATTTTACTTTGATAATTATTTTCTGAGACTTGTAGCAAAACATAATAATCTTTAGTTGTACAACATTTGCTTCTCACTCGCTATATGTCATAAATTTATAGTATAATATATTTTACATCTCTCATGTTCGGTAAGCAGGTTCTTATTACCTCCAAATAGGGCTTGTAGGTGACTAATTAGTGCTCTAGGGTAATAATGTAGCTGGAAAAGCCCTAGGGCGGTAAGTTATAAAAAAAACACTTCTTTCTTTCAAAAAGTTCGCGTACATCTAACCATCAAACTGGCAATAGACATCATGCATTCAGCCCAATGACCAAAGAGGTCGCTTTGCTATTCAACCTTGTCTTTGTGTGAGTATAACAGTCATCAATTTTAAATAACGGCGAAGCTCAAGCTTCATCTCGTCAGATTTTGTCCATGACCAACAAATATCACAATCTCAAATTATTAACTTACCCACAAAACACCAGTCCATAAAATTTGAAAATTGTTCTCATTTTACTATAAATTTCAACAAATAAAACGTTTTATTCTTGTAATGCCGGTTTTTTTTCTACTTACCTCACAATCGAGATGTAAAGCAGAATAGTTTGCTCGGGTGTAAGCACCAATTGCAACCTCGAGCTATAGGCGCCCTCGCTGCGCTCGTGCGCAATTGATGCCTTACAGTCCTTGGCTACTAATCTATTATTAAAACTGTTCCTTAAGATACAGGTACAATCTAGTTTAAGGCACAGTGCTATTTTTGTGTATGATATTAGCAGCTTTATTATTATTCATGTGATCCTGTCTCCCAACTATATTCTTGTTTTGTACAAGCTGTATCATTACTTGTTGATTAATAAATTTATTATTATTATTAATTAGGAATTGGCCTAAAATCACTGGAACGATAAATATAAATAATTAATTGTTCCATATGAATATGAATATAATTAATTGTTCCATATGAATATGAATATAATTAATTGTTCCAGCAACATAATTATTAGCTTACAGGAAGAGGATAGAAGTACTTGTTCTGGTATTAGCCGTAAATCGTAACGCGATAAATTTAACATTAATCAAAGTTGCTTTTTGTTTTGTTTTTTCAGTGCCAAACTAATGAGTTTAAATTAAAGTACAGCAAAATTCCTGTCACGTTAAAATGGATGAGTATAGACTTTACTAAGAAAGCTTGTCCTGGGATGGATGACTGAGTCTGTGGCTGCCAAGCATATTAAACAAAGAGCAAGAATACAGGCACTGCTTTCTGTTGGTATCCTTTAAGAAGGTACTGACTGTTGTAATTCCGTGTGATGACGGATTAAGAATACGGAATGTCACCACCCCATGTCATCCCATGGGTGTCGTAAGAGCCTACAGAGGGAGCATATTATGCAGAGAACAGCACTGTAAGAGACCGTTTGGCCAGCGTGGTATAGTAGGCCAATTCTTCCTTTCAAGGGAGAGGCCTGTCCAGCAGTGGACTGTTAAAGGCTGATGATGATGACTATTCTAATGCCGCTTGCCAATTAGGGTGGACCCAGAACCTCGTTGATTGAACAGATCCATCCATATTGGAATGACCCAGGCTGATGTTGTGCTTAGATAACTATATCTTGGAAGCATTTAATGAGATTTAGGATAAATATAAGCTAAATATTGTCATAACAATTTTCATTTTCTACTTACATTAAACTAATGGCTCTCTCACTCGTGGAATAGCGAAATGTATATTTAAAAGAAACATTACCTCAACGGCATTATGCCTCTTTTTAGATGGAGATAAACTATCTGTAGGGATTATTATAAACTGAAATAAATAGAGCCATTTTCGTTGGTTATTACCCCAGATGAAGAGCCCTATTTTGTACGGTTTTGTAGCTTTATCAAGAAGTGATAGAGTTGCTAAGTAAAGTGTTACAAAACCTCAGTAAATTAAATACATCATTACGGTCAGGAGCAAACACAAGGCTATCAATATCATAAGCCATTGGAAGAGCTTAAAATAAAAACTATTATTATCAGATTCAGAACCTTAGTATAATCTAAGCGTATAAGGGTCGAATCCTACCACTGTATCGTGATCAATGGTCGGTTTTATAATCAAACTATAGCTACCCGTTGACTGCCAATGAACTTATTCTGTTTAAAGTATATAAGGATTGAAATATTCGATAATACATTTTTAAGTTACTAAATCCTACTGAAATATTAATTTAAGCGATAAAATGAATCATAGAAAATACCTCACAATTTTGCTATTTTAAAGGAAAATTGTTATCGGAAATGCTCGGTAGACTATTGACTTTAAATTGAAACCGAATATGTTATTGATGCACAGCCCTTAAGTAACGTAGTTCCCGTGAGTGACGACAATATCCGATGCACTATTTTCTAGAGTTTGTGAGACCACACAAGAATATGACTGGTATTGGTTAGGGGTTTGTGATGCACTGGCAATCGTGCATATCGATTGATCTTTGAAGAAGAGTTTATTCGACTGAAATGTACTTAAGATTATTGTGATGTGAGACCAGTGTCTGTGTATTCAGAAACAAACTGAACTGATTATATTGGACATGGCATTTTATTTTAGACTTCTTATGCTTTTTTACGATTGCCTTAGATTGATGACACATAATTTTCGAGTATGGGCAGGTGATGGTGAAAGTAGAAAATATGACTCTATACATCATTTACAGTCAACCTTTATATATAAAAGCTAATAAGGCTTCGATAGAAAGAAAGAAAGAAAGAAAGAATCATTTATTTGCACGAAATATGGTGTATAACATAGGTGGTGTATAAAATAAATGTGCTTAGCATATTTCACCCTTTGGGCATGCAAATTTCATAAATAAACTAGTCTATTATAAACGTTTAACTTATATTAACTTACCTAATAAATAACAAAAGTTATTATAAATAACAACAGTTATAATTTAAAATTTTAGGTAACATTATAAACTATTTAAACTAACAGATAGGTAGTTATTACTTACATATATTTGTAATCATCATTAAAATGAGTCTCATGAGGACTTTTCAAGTATTCCTGAATGTTATAAAAACATTTTTCTACTAGCCATTTATACAGTTTAGTTTTGAATTCAGACAGTGGCAGATCTCGTATGTTATTTGGTATTTTGTTAAATATTTTAATTGTCATAGGGTAACAGTTGATATTATAATATTTGGTCTTTATATTTGGTAATCGAAGCCTGGATGGATACCTGGTATTAAATTTACAATTTTCACCAAAAGTTTTATATAATTGTGGATGTTTTTTTACAAATAAACTACTTTCATATATGTACATACAAGGCACAGTTAAGATTTTAAGTTTGATAAAGAGAGGTTTACACGAGGACAATGGTTCAGCATTACACATAGCACGTATACATTGTTTTTGAGCAATGAATACTCTACTTATGTTAATAGAATTTCCCCATAGAGGTATACAATATCTAAGGATGTTATGTAGTTAGTAATTACCACCTAAAAGGTGACATATTTAAAGGCTTAGTGCGACTACTAATTAATAATTTTCCAAACGGGAATAGAGCTTCACTCATAAGTCATACATATGCGATTTATTATTAATAAGGCACTCAGTTAAAAGATTTCACTAGTAAATTCGTAATTATTATAAAAGCAAAGTACGCACTTACATTCATGTCTAGACGGTTATTATGTAGACGTGCTCACCACGCCCCAATTATGTTATATTTGAACTGTTTATGTGTCACAATCTGATTGACGCGAAAGAGGTTATGTGTAGATACTAGATTTTTTTGTATTAATGGCTTTTGAGGTAATATCGCATGAATGTCGCATTCGAAATTGGTTGGTTGGTTTTGTTGCAGAATAGTGTACTAGAAATGTAAGATCGACATTAAGACAATAATATTTTGTCTATCAATCAACTCTGAACGCATAATCTAAATGGAAAAAATAAAGAGGTTGTTTGAGTAACTTTCCTCATTCGAAGCTAAATTATCAAGTAAGCCTAGGCTTTAATTCCACTCCCGCTAATGGAATTCATTCACTTTTCTACAATTCACTGTCTAGCTTTTTCTCGGAGTAACTTTAGGAATGTTTTGTTTTTGATACTTAACCGAACTGAGCGTTTGTGCCGTTTTTAATGTGTTTAAATAAAATGTGACAAACTTTCTACTTTTAATAGGTACTCAAATTCTTTCAAATTATTTAAGACTCAAAAACTATACTAAAGACAAATAGGTAGTCTGCAGGTTGATTACTTACGTACCTATTGCCTCTAATTTAGTATTAGCAAATCAGCAAATATAGATAGCATCTTCTGGATTATGTTCTTTACCTTTCGGTCGATTCTCGGTTTAGGTAAATTGTTATGTAAGAGATTCACTGCTAGCGCTAATTGGCACATTTAAATGATACATAGGTACGTAGCCCACGGAGATACTAAATATTGCTCCATGTATCACACCGGTATAAATGTCGCAAAACGAGCCCATTGGAAAATCTGCGTGGCAGAACCGCCGGTTAGGGCAATGCATTATATATGAAATACAACTTAACATGGCATAACAAGCTCATTACAGGTTTTAAAATTAAGGTCAATCCACTGTTAAAGGTAAATATTAGGGGCGGCGGGGTGGTGACCCAGAAACCGCCGAATGTTTTCACATACGTTTACAATTTCACACCCCGCTGGTTCTCGTAATTAACCCGTTCAGCGTATTTTAAATGAGTCGGGACTCACACGCAACACTGCCCTAATTTGAAACTTATGTCGTCTTGAACTAAAATCATTTGCGTCATCCAGACTGCGGTCTTGTTTACACTTACACGTACAGATTTTATCCCCTTCGGACTTAAAGTTGGAAATCGTTTTCGATGTAATTCGAGTAGCGCACGATCGAAATGTCGAACAATAAATAACTACGAGCGTGTCCGTTGTACCAACCACGAGGAATACACCATTATCTCATAGAACTGAGTTATTGCGAACAACAGGAACTTCCTTGAGGCAATGCACGTTTGATTAAATGTATCGGGAATGTGGCACGCTCGATTCTCAGCTGCTATTTTCCTATATTCTGTCGCTATTATGTAATTTTATCGAAAAGCATAGCTGTACTGGCTTCTAGAAGAGGGCAATAAAAGTGATTAACTGCTCTGCGGTGCAGTTAATTACGGTGAATTGGTCTGATTTAATATTTAGGTAGGCGGCATAAAGGTTTTTCATTCGCATTCCTTCATGTTTGAGTAGGTCGGAACGAGGCGTGCTCTAAGGAGTTACCCGAGATATCCAAGTTTCACACTCGACCGGATTCAGAAAGAGTTATAAGTTATAGAAGTTAAATCTACGTGACTTTAAAAGAGCAGAAGTTGACTGTAGGTACTTTACATTAAGTTTCGGTTAACGCGAGTCTAATTAGGGAAGTTTGTGCGGAAGTTTGCTAATATTATAAATAAAGCGGAAAGAGACCAAATTCACGCTCGCCCCTGACTGTAATGACATTTCTTCTTGCACTTGCGAGTTTTATGTTTTGTGCAAACTTTCTATCCTGTTTAACTAGTTCGGTTCGAGCACTTAACTTATTCTTGAACACCTTTGTGAAAGGTTTTGTTGCAGGATGAAGAACTTGTTTAATTTCATTTTAAATTGGTTGTTTTAAAGAACAATAGCTACAGGAAATGTTTACGAGCACAACCTCCATTTTAGCTTCAAGTATTCACAATAATTATATTGGTATCTTTGAAAATTAATATTAAGTTCTGAAACGCATATTGTTATGAAATGATAGGCTTGCCAAATAATAAAATAATATTCCCAATATGATAACTAAACATTACACTATTTTTGGAACCATTCATTTACCTAGAGATGAATTGCTTTCTATATAATTATTCAATATTCATCACGTGTGTTCTGTGCTTGAATATGCTCTTTCAACAGTTTCATAGAATTACTAGAGGACGCCAGCAGCTACGCCTGCATTTTTTTTTAATTTACCTACCCGTTTTGGCCGATCCCATGGAAATTTTAATTTCGGGAAATCCCTTCTTAGTGCACCTCTACGGACCCCAAGGAACATACATGCCAAATTTCAGCTTCCTGCGCCCAATAGTTTCGGCTGTAGCGTGTCTGTCAGTCAGTCAGTAACGCAAGGATTTTATATATTAAGATTTTCAATTGGAAATTTTATTGTTCAGCTTATTTTGTATTATAGGAACTGTAGATATGAATAGATGAAATATTGCAATATAGTTTGTAACAGCATTTATTTCACCGTATAGCATCGACCACCTTTGATTAATGTTCTAAAATCGCCGAAATTAAACCTTTATTCATGCTAAAAGCATAGACAAAATAACCAAGCTGTAGGTGGAACCTGTGCTCTATATTTAAGTTTCTATGTCTTCTACTTACAAAAAAAAGGATAAATAAGAAAAGGGTTTTTTTTTTTACTCAGTGTTTATAGGATGTGCTAATGAATAAATTGTTATTTGTCATTGCCTTGCAGTAATATAGATAGTTTACGTCAATAATTTGTTTTATCTGTATTTTCACTGGGTATAGTCGGTACCACTTCAGATTGGTACTAAAATATTTTTTATCCTTGTAAAAAATACAAGTCATTTTTAATTAAGGCTTTATCTCCTATAAACCTTATTCCAAATTTTTCCACCGTAGGAACACGCGTAAAGAAAGTAAGTAAAAAAATTTGAAGTAGGAAAGCATTTCATTGTAACCGAACACTGAATTTCTTATTCTACTAGTTACACAGAAACACGAGAACAGCTGTAATATCTTTGAAATGTTACCTACTTAACAAAACGCCTACCTTTATCGTAAATACGATTAGTAGCTACTATAACGTCGAATATTAAACCCCCCACGTGATTACAGCACGTACGGTCGTGCTCTAATTTTGGTGGTCCGAAGTGTTTGAGGCACGCACGGTCGTGCTCAATTAAAAATCGTTCTATTGGTCGCGGTTTTTTCACGTTTTGTTTTACTTAAACCAAGAAACGAAAGTAGTAACTATTAGAATAGTTCATATTCTATGCAACTAAATCGTTTCAGAAGGGTGAGGAAAACGAAACGCGCCAAAAAATATTGAAATATAATTATCTGTGTCTCAGTTGCGAAAGCGTCCGCCATTGTTGTGTTTTGTTCCGTGATCTTTATAATAAAAGTTGTCTTGTGGAAGAAACCGGTGAATATTTTATAAAGATACTTATATAGATTTACTCGGAAAGAAATAAATATTAATTGTGAAGTGACATTATTCGTGACAAAGACAAGAAATACACTGATAAAAGGCAGAAGGAAGGATTTTAGAAGGGCTATTTCTACTCTTGAAACTCGCTATTTTCGTAAGTGTTTTATGATAAATATTCTTTTAATAGTTATGAAAGACATAAAAGTACCCAGATTATTTATCTGAAAACATATTTCAGCAACTAAATACTAGCATTGTTGTACATTTTCACTGTTATCGTGTTTCAAATGGTAAATAATTCACAGCCACAGTGTTCGTAACAGTAACATGGCTGCCTGGCACGGCGAACTTTTTGTTACGCGTTCGGATTATATTTTTTTTGGTGGCGTTAGATTCGTTTGTTACAAATAAATAATGTATTGTGTGAAAACCTAAAGGTATATGTGATAATGTTTTTGTGTTTATGAACCAAACAAGTAATGAAATTCATTAATATGTGATGAAATGTTTGTGTGAACGACTGAGAAAAAACAAACCTCTAAGTTTATAAGCTTGTTTTGCCAGAAAACTGAGTATTTAGTAGTAATTCATGTTATTATTATGATAGCTGATTTTATAACCAACACAATGATATGCAATTTATGTTATATAATTATATTAAGGTGTCATAATTAATTTTTTTCCGGTAACCTATGCCAATAGGTGGGTCCACACAGATCGAGCAGCCTCGCGAGGCATTTGCCGCGCGAGGAAACGGTCCCCGAAGGAGCGAGGCCATAGAATAAAGCTGCGTTCACATTTATCTGACGTGATCTCTCGTGACGCTCTCTGTCGTAATTACTTACCGTTCACATTTGTCTGTCGCCGTCTGTCGCGATCTGACGCAATTTTAAATCAGTTATGTCTTGACTCTCGTGGAGTTCACACTTTCGAAATGTTTTTGATGAATTATCCGATTCAGATTAAGTAGATATCCAATTATATCCATGAATTATTTACATATTAAGATTATATTATTTCATATTCAATTAGTTCATGTATAGGTACTGTATAAGAATAATATTATAAAAAGGAAGTCAATTAGTTCGTCGTCCATTGCGCACAATTGTATACGCGCGTCTGACGCTTTACGACAGACAGTGGCGCGTTATAATTAAATATTTCTTTTTTACAATTAATCTGAGTCCAATCTCTTAATTCGCGCTGAATCGTCCCCACACCCCCACCCCTCTCTGTCGCAGACCGGGATATTGTCCGTCGCGACACGACAGACGCCGTCACGACAGATTACATCAGATAAATGTGAACGCGACCTAGAGCGCGGCAGCCTCAGCACCGTAGGAAAAAAACAAAATTGTAGTTGTCATAAAGTTTGAATTCAGAACTTGAAAATATAGTTGAAAATCTATTACGTATTATTGCGCATGTATCAAATTGTCGACTTGTGAATTAGAGTGAAATAGTACATTTGCCATCTATTGGTCTATGTATCAATGTGAGATCGTTGGTGTCTCCTGTCTCTTATTTTTAAATTTTGTTTATAAATATAGTACTTGGAAATGGTCATACTGCAATAGGGTTGTGGCATGTGTTTTTACTAGCCCGCTGCCTGACTGACGCCAATTGCTGTGCCTACTTTGGGTACTAGACAATGGTAATAATGGGCCATAACATACATATTTAGTTATACTTACTTTTTTTGTAAATATATTCATAGAAACACCCAGACCAAGACAAACATTCATGTTCATGCACACAAATGTTTGACATGAGCGGGAATCGCACCTGCGACCTTCGGCGTTGCAGTCGCTTACACTCCCGCTTTGCCAACCGGTCGTCGATTATTGTTATACCTAAAGGATGGAATAGGTAGACATGGAAAAAAATATAGAATGAATTATAGGAAATGAATGTCTGTAGGCAAGGATATTGTTACCGAAGCACAGACTTAATGATGATTATTGGTATAATAAATAGCATAATTATATATATTGGTATAAAAAGATGAGAATGTTATGATGAATGTATCCTCCGTCATTCAGTGACTAGTGGATAGGGTATGCGACTGCTGAGCGGAGGTCTCGGGTTCGATTCCCGGGTCGGGCAAAAGTGTTACTGGGTTTTCCCAAATTCTCAGAAGCAGCACGGCGTCTACTGATGTGCCTGTTAACGGCAATAGGCTCGTTCCCTATTACCTGGGACCAAAACATTTCATGGTGAAATGTGGATGTAAGAATATTACAACTCTGCCTATCCTTACGCGGATACAGACGTGAGTCTATAAAAAAAAATTCCAACATACAAACACACTTGCGAATTTATAAATTTATATTATTAGTAGGGTTTATTATGTTCGAGCGAGGCACGAAACAGCGTACAGACCGCGGCAAAACAAAAAACCAAACTCGATGGCTCGGCTGCTCGGTCGCTCGCCCGCGGCGGTACACGCGCTTGCCTCGGCCGGGGCACGTCCACACAGAGCGCGGAAAATGCTTCGCGAGGCTGCTCGGTCTGTGTGGACGTGGCTCGGTCGAGGAAACCGCACGGCAGCCGCGGCCGGCCGCACGCGTGCGCCCGAGCTACCGAATTAGACACCTCCACACAGAGCGCGCAGCCTCGCGAGGAATTGGCGCGCGAGGCTGCTCGGTCTGTGTGGACCCGCCTAATGAAAATTTGCAGCAACGTGACCTTTCGCACTTGTGACACTTTGCCTTTAGTTTGATCGCACCTCAAGGGTTGAATTTCTCAAAATAACTCCAATTAATATTGTCCTTGAGATAAGTTTAATACGCCTAACGAGCTTAAAACCGTGGTTTGATGCAGTGACTTTTGTTTTAATGTACCTTTAATAATAATTGGTTTTGCGTCTCCACCCGCATTTAACCATCCTTTTATGTTCCCGTGTTTAAGTAGTTACTCTTGCCACAAAATTTATTTATATTCACAGATGTTTTACTTGTATACCTTTATTTGGCCAACAATATTTATGTTAGAAAATATAATATACTTGTCTTAAATGTATGTATTGTACATATATGATGTTTAATGTAGCTTTCAATTTTTTTTAGGAAAATCTCGAAATTAACTAAAGCAACTTAGCACTAGATAGGTTTCAAGTATGTAATTTATATTCCACTAGCTGACTCGGCAAACTCCGTATCGCCTTTTTAAGGTCTTTTTCTCATTCCTTTTTTTTCTATCCATCCATCCATCAGGGCTTAAAAAATTTACCAAAAAAATATTATTTCGGAGGAGTAGGTATCTATTGTATCACTAACAAAACTAAATTGCTGAATTGTTTCACTAACGCAGCTGTAAAACGATTTATTAACTCCAGTATGCGACTGGCGCGTATGACTGATCTAGTGATATGATTAACTTACTGAGATGGCAATTAAAAATAGGGGTTGGTGTTAGAAGGGTGAAAATTAAGAGTTGTTTGTATTTTCAATGCCATATCATAAAGAAAGAGACTGCCTCCGTGGTCCAGTGGATAGCGTATGTGACTGCAGATCGGAGGTCCCGGGTTCAATTCCCGGGTCGGGCTAAAGTGTTACCGGGTTTTTCCGAATTCTCAGTAGCAGCACGGAGTCTGGTGATGTGCCCGGCAACGGCAATAGCCTCGCCCCCTATTACGTGGGACCTAAAATTTCATGGCGAAATGTGGGTGTCATATTACAATTCTGTCTACCCTTTCGAGAATATACAGGCGTGAGTCAATAAAAAAAAGTAAAAGTAAACTAAAGTTGACACAGTAAAACGATGCTAAATGATAATTGGACCTATTATGATGTTAATTTTCTAAAAAGATATTAATTTTAATAAAAATGTCCCGTCCGCCATCTTGAATCCCCAAATAAATGCCATTTTCGTTATCAGAATGCATGTTAACCCCGAAAATTATACTCGTTCGTCATCAGCCCTTAACAGTCCACTGCTGGACTAGGCCTCTCCTTTGAATGGAGGAATTGGCCTACTATACCACGCTGGCCAAACGGGTTGGTATAGGGTTTGTATCAAGTTTTCCTTCTCTTACAGTGCTGTTCTCTGCATAATATGCTCCCTCTGTCGGCTTTTACGACACCCATGGGATGATATGGGGTGGTGACATTCCGTATTCTTAATCCGTCACCACACGGACAAAATTATACTCATATTCATTTTATTAAAAATGTCCCGTCCGCCATCTTGGATTCCCAAATAGATGTCATTTTCGTGACCAAAATCCATGAAAACCCCGAAAATGACACTCATATTAATTTTATTAAAAATGTCCCGTCCACCATCTTGGATTCCCAAATAGATGTCATTTTCGTGATCAAAATCCATGAAAACCCTGAAAATGATACCCATATTAATTTTACTAAAAAATTACCGTCCGCCATCTTGGATTCCCAAATAGATGTCATTTTCGTGATCAGAATCCATGAAAACCCCGAAAATGATACCCATATTCATTTTATTAAAAAGGTCTCGTCCGCCATCTTGTGAATATAGTTGCAAAACTTCTGAAAAATTCGGAATAATTCCGGAATACTTCTGGGAAAGTTTCTTTAAATCAGAATTAGTTAATCAAAATAAATTAAATTAAGATTTATTATTTTTTTTGCTGAAATATCGACTGCCACGAGTCGTGCGTGCAGGCGATGGCGGTGTGGAGTCCGGTAAGAGGGGAAATGCTCACCGGAGAAGTTTTCCCCCGGCGAGAAAGATTCGTACCCCGCAATCGAATGTTTCCGCCGAATATTTCGCCCGAATAATTCAATGGGAATAAACGTGTTTGTTTGTGATGTGGTGGGTTTCTATATGTATTGCTAGCTTTCGCCCGCTGTTTCGCCAGCATGAAATTTTAATACAGAGTAGCCTATTTGTACTTCCCCGGCTTTCAGACTATCCATGTTAAATTTCATCCCAAACGGCTCTGCAGATTAGCCATGTTTTATACATAATTATGTAGATAATACTTATAAATTACTTTTGTTTTTATAATCGTCAAACTTCAGGTAAAGATTAGTATGTAGTTGTTTTATTGAAGTTATGAAGAGCTTATATACCTACTGAATATTTATTTATTTAAACTTCATGTATAATACACACTGTAAGTACAATGGCGGACTTAATGCCATCGAGGCATTTTCTCCCAGTCAACCATAGGGTGATACAGAGATAACATATAACAACATATAACAGCAGCTAAAATAAAAACTGAAAGCATTACCACAATGTACATTATATCAGACCGTCATAAGCGCGCCTACTCATAGAAAGCGCTTTTAATGACTCTGCGCTTAGGTCAATTATACCGTGATAGGTAACTTTTAAACTACCTATTTGTCTAAACTACTTACTGTAAAGATAAAGTTCATCTACATTAAATACTGAAGGCAATAAATTTATAAATCTATCAATTTTGAAACCAATTTGATAACTACTCTAGAATGAGCATTGTTAATACATATGTTTTGATGTTATACTGTTTTATTACAATAAAAATGATGTAGTTAGATTATACAATGTACTAAAAGCTAAAAAGTAATTCGGTAAGTCCTAGCTACCAGATCGCACCAATCTTCTCATCAATTTGGGGTATTGATCAGACAAATATAAAATCGTTGGGCAAGTGAAATTTCTATCATAATGTTTATTCTGGATACGCTACGCCCAAAATTAAAATAAATGTTTTTTTAGTTTATTTTATTTTCACGTTTTTAGTCTTGTTGTTAGTTGATACTTCTCATTCTATTTTCATAGTGAGCCCTTTTCTACGAATCAAAGCCTCTCATTCGATACCCATATTGAAGTATTTGTGGAAAATAGGTAATCCGCCATTTTGTGGCGGCGGCCATCTTGGATTTTTCATAGTGAGGTCTATTCTACCAATCAAGCCCTTTCATTTGATACCCATATTGAGGTATTTGTGGAAAATATGTAATCAGCCATTTTGTGGCGGCAGCCATCTTGGATTTTTCATAGTGAGCTTTTTATGATAAACAATATCACCGTGCATTATTTCAAGTAACTTTAACGGTTTAGGCAACGTACGCGAAGACAGCTTTCAGAGCTCAAGATTTTTGCCGACTTAGTTCCTTATATTATGGCAACATTATACAAAATCTTTATAAATTGTAGCCTATGTGTTATTCTGATGTATAAACTATATTACTGAATAAAATAAAGTTTCATCCAAATCCGTTCAGTAGTTTTTGCGTGGAAGAGTAACAAACATCCATCCATACATCCATCCATCCATCCATCCATCTATACATACATCTTCACAAACTTTCACATTTATAATATTAGTAGGATAAATGGGGTTGAATAAGTATATGTTGATGTTTTGATAGGTAGATAATTATGTTAGCCTGCAATTAACAGGATTTTTATACTTTTGATTTTAGGTACCTAGTAGGTACCTACTTATTTCGAAATCGAATGCTATTTTTATAAATGTTAGTTGTGGAATAAAAAGTCAGGCCTAGCATATTTGATTTGTTTTTTGAAAAAAGGTTACCTACCTATGTTTTTGGTTAGTTTGTATGTAGCTCTGTACGCATCGCGAGTATTCGCGAGTCGCATAGGAAGGTATTAATCCTTCTACTTAACGCGTATAATAGCCCAGTCAATAAAAATAATAAAAATAAAGGCAAACCTTGCAAGCAAACAAAGATAATTAATATACAACTTCCAAGCGCGAAATAGTTAGTAAGGTCGATTTTCCTGGTTTTACTTGACAGTTGAAATATGCCCAAAGTTTCGGAATATTTCGGAATACTTGCGAAGTATTCGACGGGAATGATTCGGAATGTTTCTCGCCAGCATCTATACTTGTGAATGTAGACACTTAACTTTTCCCGTCAGAATTTTGTGTCACACATGCGCATCGTAAAATGTGACTTTCATCATGCGCCTTTTCAAAGAAGTATAACTTCAAAAATATATGTTTGGGTTGGCCCGTCCTTTTTACTTAGGGGTTTAAAAACTAAACTGCGACTGATTCTCAGACCTAAAGAATATACGTTTAAAATTTCATACAACTCGGTCCAGCCGGCGGAGTATTGTAACTAACACTGAGAAACGATTTTTTTGACGTGGCGTGGCCAACAGGATTGATCTAGTGATAAGATGAAATTACTAATATGGCTATAAAAAAAAGAAGTTGGTGATAAAGGGGTGAAAATTAGGAGTTGTATGTATTTTATACTGCCATATGATAAAAATATTAAAAAAAAATCAAAAAAAAAAAAAGATTTTTTGGGCTGGCCACCCTTATGACTTGGAAGTTTGAAAAATAGATTACGACCGATTCTCAGACCTACCGAATATACACACAAAATTGCATACAAATCGGTCCAGCCGTTTCGGAGCAGTATTTTAACTAACACCATGACACGAGAATTGTATATGTATAGATTAACCATTCATACACTGGCGAGCTAAAAATCGACTCACTTCATACTTTCGCACTCAAAGTGCTCTAATTTTAAAATTAAGACCTAAATCTTAATTTAGGTCTTAAGTTCTTTAAGTTCTAGATGTAAGCTTTAAAAAAAATAACAATTACTACAGTGTTAACTTTTAGACATTGTCACAACAGTCGAGGAACAGTAACTGTATGATTTCGTACTCGTTAACTCAGCATAGCGCGACCTTAGGGCGTATTAAAGGTGACGTAACCCTTTACTCTTATCCGCCTTCGAAGGCAGTGGCAGAGCTCCCGTTGCCCCACACAGAAAGCTAGACTAAACCGGCTCGCGGAGAGAGTGAAGGACGAGTTGAGGACCTACACCGCCGAGAGCTGGGAGCGCTTCATCGAGGACTCCAGCGACGACTGGCCGTCTATACATCGGCTATGTCGTCGCCTCACTAACACCCTAGCTCCGGTGCACCCGCTGCTACACGCCGACGGGACAAACACCTTCGAGACTACTTCGCTCCGCCGATAGCTCCCGAAGAAGACCCCATTCACTTCTCCCCTGGCATGGTGCAACGTGCCATTCGGCAGACCCAGCCCCGGAAGGCTCCTTGGGCGGATGGGATACCGAACACAGCGCTGCGCCGCCTGCCGCACCGTACCGTGGCAGCGCTGGCGCGCCTGTTTACGGGGATCGTCTGCACAGGCGTCTTCCCCTCGTGCTGGAAGGAGGGCCGAATAATCATGTTGCCCAAGCCGGGCAAGAACATTTTGAAGCCCGAGAGCTATCGGCCGATCACTCTGCTGCCCACCTTCTCGAAGGTGTTCGAAAAACTCCTGCTACGGCAACTCACACCGCATATCACGCCCAGACCAGAGCAGTTCGGGTTCCGCGCCGAACACTCTACAACAATGCAACTGTCGAGGGTACTGCACCGGATAGCGGCGGCGCGTAACAAACGCGAGCACGCCGTGGCAGTATTCCTCGACATGGAGAAAGCTTTTGACCGAGTATGGCATTCCGGTCTGCTGTACAAGCTCTCAACCTCTACAGCGCCCCGTCGTATCGTAAAAACGGTCTCATCGTTTCTGCACAACAGGACATACAGAGTGGTGGTGGAACAGGAAGTGTCTGACGTTCACACCATCGCCGCCGGAGTCCCGCAGGGCTCCTGTCTCTCGCCTGTGCTCTACTCACGCTTCACGACGACATCCCCGTCGCCGAAGGCACTGCGCTAGCCTTGTACGCCGACGACGCGGCGTACATAACAACAAGCATGAACGCTAATTACGCCGCGTCAAAGATGCAGCGCACTCTACAACTTCTCCCCCGCTGGCTGTCGCAATGGCGACTATCGGTGAACGTGGGTAAGTCACAGGCGATTTTATTCAGCTCTCAGATAGCCCATCCACCACCACTCAAACTCCAGGACGAAGACATCCCTTGGACGAGGACGGCGAAGTACCTGGGGGTAACCCTAGACCGCCTCCTCACCATGAAATCACACGTCGGCAAAGTCGTCGCACAGGTCCGCGCTACGAGAGCGCTACTACGTCCAGTGCTCTCATCCCGCCTCCCGCTCCGTGTCAAGCTAAGTGTGTACAAGCTCTATGTACGCACTCGGCTCACCTACGCTGCCCCCGCCTGGTTCGCGCTCACAAGCGAGACCAACCGGGCCCGCCTCCGCGCGCAGCAATCGCTTGCGTTGCACGCCATCGTGGGTGCACCCAGGACGGTGAGTAACGCCGTCATACAGCGGGACACCTGTATAGAGAGCCTGGACGCCTTCATCCGCCGTCTGTTCGTGGGGATGTTTGAGCGGGCCGACGCCTCGGCCTGGGACCACGTCCGAGACCTGGCCCCCTGGCACGCTCGCCCCACGGACAAGAAGAAGCTGCCGCGAGACCTCCTCGCTCCCCAACGACTCTGCCGACACAACGGTTGCCCCCGGGTAACCGCCGCCCACGCACACTACACTCCATTCCCCCTGTTGCAGGTGACCGCCCCCATCCGCGCGACATCTGCGCATATCAACCCAGGATACGCACATCATGTGCGCGCGCGGGCGACCAGCGCAACAGAGGACGCCAACACCAAACTTCGCACCACCACTTCGACACCACACACCACACGTCGTAAACAACGCTGAGGCCGCACGTAAGTCGTCGCCCGTGTCGCTGGCTACACGGAGCTGGGCCTCCCCCGGTTCGCCGGGCATCTCACCTGGCTCGTGCTGACCACCCGGGCGACGTGAAGACTGACGCGGCCTCGCACGACCCACAACTACAGCCGTAGGGCACTCAGCCCGCCCCAACAACCCGTCCCTTGTTTAGGGGACGGTGACGAACCCGCCGGAGAGGGGCAAAACGCCCTGAACCAGCCTCCGCCAACCCTCTAGGGGTTGCGTGATGACGAGCCGGAAGACCCTTATCAGTTGACCGTGAAACGTCAAAAGGTATACATCTCGTCAATCTCCAAGCAAGAAAATTTCCCGGAAATGGATACAACAGCGGAAGCAGCGGCTCAAGCAGTTATCCTATTGCAACAGGGCCTGAGTCAACGTTAAGTGGCTCGTACTTTGCAGATGAGCCAGTCAGCGGTATCAAGAATATACCGAAAGCACCGGGAGACTGGTGGCTTTCACCGACGAAGAGGTTCCGGTAGAAATCGGTCCACTTCGGAGGCAGACGATCGCTTTATCGTCCGTACTTCGCTGAGGAATCGTTCTCTCACTGGGGTCCAAGTTCAACGGGAGCTCCGAGAAATACGTGGGGTAGCTGTAAGTTCTTGGACAGTGAGAAGAAGACTCAAGGCAGCAACCCTCACTCCAAAGACCAGCAACGGGTCCCAAATTGACTGCAGGTCATCGAGCAGCCCGGCTACGTTTTGCAAGAGAACACGTCGATTGCACTGAGGATCAATGGCGCTCTGTTCTCTTCTTGGATGAAAGCAGAATATGCCTACATGGTAGCGACAGAAGGAGAAGGGTGTACAGAAGGCCGGGGTAGCGATACGTACAATGCTGCATAGCAGAAACTGTTGCGTACGCAGGAGGCTCCTGCATGGTGTGGGCTGGCATATCAAAGCAAAAACTGAACTGTTTTTCATTGAAACTGGCCGCCATGTGGGGGGTTGACTGCACATCGGTATATTGAAGATATCTTGGAAGACCACGTCATCCCATACGCTGGTTTTATTGGAGAAAACTTCATCCTGATGCAGGATAATGCCCGTCCACACAGCTCAAATGTCGTGCGGCAGTACCTACGAGAAGTGGGTATCGCTTTTATGGACTGGCCAGCTCGTAGTCCGGACTTGAATCCTATTGAACATTTATGGGATGACCTAAAGAGAAAAATCCGGGCTAGAGATCCTGCACCAGGTACAAGAGCTGACCTGCAAGCGGCTCTGACCGAGGAATGGGAGGGTATACCACAAGACAGAGTGAAGCACCTCATTGGGTCAATGACGTTTAGAAGCTGTCATCAGAGCAAAAGGGGGTAACATTCGTTATTAAAGTGGTAATCATTATGTAATAAAGTTTATTTAAAATGTTATGATGTCTTTTATTTTAAATGTTTTACCCTTAATTTTTCAAGTTTTAGTACTCGCAAAGTTTAAAAACATTTATTGTTCAAGAAAATGAGTACAAGTTAAGAGTATTTGTACTCATTTTAAAGCTAACATCTAGAACTTAAAGAATTTAAGACCTAAGTTAAGATTTAGGTCTTAACTTTAAAACTAGAGCACTTTGAGTGCACTTCATGTGAGTCGATTTTTTGCTCGCCAGTGTAGTTCGAGACAAACCCACCGAGGTTAATAAGTAGGGGAAACTGAATTATTTAATTGAGCTTATTGTAGCTCTACTTACACTGGAAGTATCAATGTAGAACTACTTATTGTAAAAATATTTATTAAATATGTCTGAATAGGCGGCCTCGACCGAGCCACGTCCACACAGACCGAGCAGCCTCGCGAAGCATTTTCCGCGCGAGGCTGCGCGCTCTGTGTGGACGTGCCCCGGCCGAGGCAAGCGCGTGTGCCGCCGCGGGCGAGCGACCGAGCGGCCGAGCCATCGAGTTTGGTTTTTTGTTTTGCCGCGGTCTGTACGCTGTTTCGTGCCTCGCTCGAACATAATAATCCCTACTAATAATATAAATTTATAAATTCGCAAGTGTGTTTGTATGTTGGACATTTTTTTTATAGACTCACGTCTGTATCCGCGTAAGGATAGGCAGAGTTGTAATATTATTACATCCACATTTCACCATGAAATGTTTAGGTCCCACGTAATAGGGGACGAGCCTATTGCCGTTAACGGGCACATCAGCAGACTTCTGAGAATTCGGGAAAACCCAGTAACACTTTTGCCCGACCCGGGAATCGAACCCGCGACCTCCGCTCAGCAGTCGCATACCCTATCCACTGGTCACTGAATGACAGAGGATACATTCATCATATAACATTCTCATCTTTGACGCTATTTATTGTACGAATAATAACTCTTCAGTCTGTGCTTCGGTTACAGTATCCTTGCCTACAGACGTTCATTTCCCTATAATTCATTCTATATGTTTTCCATGTCTACCTATTCCATCCTTTAGGTATAACAATAATCGACGACCGGTTGGCAAAGCGGGAGTGTAAGCGACTACAACGCCGAAGGTCGCTGGTTCGATTCCCGCTCATGTCAAACATTTGTGTGTATGAACATGAATGTTTGTCTTGGTCTGGGTGTTTCTATGTATATATTTCCAAAAAAAGTAAGTATAAGTAAATATGTATATTGTAGCCCATTATTACCATTGTCTAGTACCCAAAGTAGGTACAGCAATTGGCGTCAGTCAGGCAGCCGGCTAGTAAAAACACATGCCACAACCCTATTGCAGTATGACCATTTCCAAGTACTATATTTATAAATGAAAAGGGTGCATAGGGTTCCCACCAAGAACTTAGGGTCCCAAGCCCACCTCACCTGCAAGTGGTGCACCTGCCGATCAACGGACGAGGCTCTGGCAAACAAAATGTCGCTATAAGCGGCAATAGGCTCGCCACCTATTACGTGGGATCAAAACACTGGCGAAAAGTGGGCGTTTAATATGCCTCTGCCTACCCCTTCGGGGAAGCAGGCGTGAGTCTATGTAAGTATGTATATTTATAAACATAATTTAAAAATAAGAGAGAGGAGAGACTAACAATCTCACATTGATACGTAGACTGATAGATGGCAAATGTACTATTTCACTCTAATTCACAAGTCGACAATTTGATACATGCGCAATAATACATAATATATTTTCAACTATATTTTCATGTTCTGAATTCAAACCTTATGACAACTACAATTTTGTTTTTTTCTTACGGTGCCGAGGCTGCCGCGCTCTAGGCCGCGTTCACATTTATCTGATGTAATCTGTCGTGACGGCGTCTGTCGTGTCGCGACAGACAATATCCCGGTCTGCGACAGAGGGGGGGGGGGGGGCTGATGACGGTACAGCGCGAATTAAGAGATTGGACTCAGATTAATTAAAAAAAAAATACTTTATTTTATTATAACAGCTTAACAGTATATTTAAAATATAAAATAGTAATCGCTAATGTTAGATCTACAAAGGTATTTATAATAAACTAGAGGATGCCAGCAGCTACGCCTGCATTTTTTTCATTTACCCGTTTTGGCCGATCCCGTGGGAATTTCGGGAAATCCCTTCTTAGTGCACCCCTATAGTCTTTAAGGAATATACATCCCAAACTTCCTGCACCCAATAGTTTCGGCTGTAGCGTGTCTGTCAGTCAGTCAGTAACGCAAGGATTTTATATATTAAGATTAATTCTAAGATGACAATAAGATTATCTAGATAATTTGGTGGGGAGAGATGTGCTGACGAAGCTTACATTGTTGGGTTCCTTACAGTTAACTCGCGCGACACAACTCGTCAGACTAATGCTGACGCGCCAGTGTCTATCGTAAAGCGTCAGACGCGCGTATGCAATTGTGCCCAATGGACGACGAACTAATTGACTTCCTTTTTATAATATTATTCTTATACAGTACCTATAGATGAGCTAATTGAATACGAAATAATATAATCCTATGTAAATCATTGATTGGATATCTACTTAATCTGAATCGGATATTCTTCAAAAACATTGCGAAAGTGTGAACTCCACGAGAGTCAAGACAGAACTGATTTAAAATTGCGTCAGATCGCGACAGACGGCGACAGACAAATGTGAACGGTAAGTAATTACGACAGAGACCGTCACGAGGAGATCACGTCAGATAAATGTGAACGCAGCTTTATTCTATGGCCTCGCTCGTTCGGGGACCGTTTCCTCGCGAGGCTGCTCGCTCTGTGTGGACCCACCTAATGAATTCTATTCCTTCCTCATCATACCTATTTGAGTTTCGAATACAAAGTGTCAAATAGTAGTTCTCTAATAAAATTTCAACCAACTCAATACACTCTATTTTCAAAGATCGTTAAATTGTATATATTTATCTCAAAGTAAGGAAGTAAATAGAGACCGCATTCAAATAGCAACCTTACCCAATATATGTACTTCACTCTGACTTATGATATTTTTCTCATGTAAGAGAAAGATAAATATACAAATGTCATTTCGAATCAATTTCAAATCTTCGAAATTGTCGTAAATTTTAACTAGACTAGTGATGCACTTACTCAAAATGAATTTCGATAAAATATCGATTATGTTTGCAATAAATCTTTAGATTTGGTTTACTCAGAATGGATATCAATTGAATGTTGATAAATCCTCAGATAAAGTAAAATATGTGAATAAATCCTGCTTATGCTTAAATACTAGTAAATAATATACGATACAAAATATATTTTTAAATTACCTTTTTAAGGTGAATAAAGCAATTGATATCCATAATATCATTAATAATCACTATCTATATGCAATGATAGGGTCAATGACGAGATCATTACCACGTAATGGTTTTTAAATACAAAACCACGTTACGTATTTCAGACTTTTGGAAGTTATATGCTTATTACTTAGAAAATTATCACGATCGTCAAGTGTTCGTCTAAAATCTTCCAAACCAAGTTAGGCCTTTTTCAAATTGAAGCAAGGCCCCAGCCCAGTATGCTCAGTTACATAATTATAATTATATTAAATCACCAATCGAGAGTAGGCTGCAGTAATAAGTGAGTTAACTAACAGATTAGAAATAAAATTTTACTGCAAGGTCAATTTTAAATAAAATATTTCACACATAATGAATCACATTTATTTAGGGTAAAATAGAAAAGTCACAGACAGTGTCATTGGCTTAATTAAAAAAAAACTCAAATCTTTACAAAATCATGGTTTACTAATGTTTGCTATAATTTAAAATGCCATAATTTCATTAGAAATAACGCTTCAGTTGTCATAATCGTGAAATGACATAAAATTACTTTCACTAATTCCATTGGTCATAATCGATCAAGTGTCATAATAACTTAAATCCATAAATTATAATATTTGCTATAATTTTCGTTTTCAATAATCTAAGAAGAAAATAGAGAATAAACTGAAGTTGAACAACTTCCGTTTATTAAACTAGTGTGAAGAATGTGGACTAAGTTGACGGAGCCCTGCTCCTATTTTTGGGTTAAGGGTCAAAAGAGAACCCTAACCTAACCTGTCCGAGTCGGATTGCACTGAGTCCGGGTGTTAACGATAATTAATTTCGACCTAAAAATATTATGTATTATTTTCATAATTATATTAAATTTTGATTATGTCAAGAGTCGATTATGAGATGTATTACTTATGGAAACTAATTATTATGATATATGTTGTTATAGAAAGTAATTTTATGGCAAATAAAAGTTATCACTGTAGAGTTGTTAAGGCAAACGTTATTAGTATAAATGATAATAGTGCAAGTAAATATTATGATCTGGTATGATTATGGCAAACAATATTAGTGCAAATGAATTTATGGAAAACGAGAGAATATCCAAAATCATATTTATATATACAGGTCAAATTTACTACGCCCTTATAGAAGCCTAGGTGTAAAATAAGTAAAACTTCTTAATTTCACCGCGAGGATAATGTTTGCATCGCCAGTGTACTTTTGAGAGCATCTGTTGCGTGCGGTGCGTAAACCTATATTTTTATTTATTTACATACATACATACATACATACATAGACTCACGCCTGTTTCCCCGAAAGGGTAGGCAGAGGCATATTAAACGCCCACTTTTCGCCAGTGTTTTGATCCCACGTAATAGGTGGCGAGCCTATTGCCGCTTATTGGGATATTTTGTTTGCCAGAGCCTAGTCCGTTGATCGGCAGGTGCGCCACTTGCAGGTGAGGTTGGCTTTAAGACCCTAAGTTCTTGGTGGGAACCCTATGCATTTATTTATTTATTTATTAAAAAACATGGAGGACTTACAGCTAATGTAACAGTATACAAAGTAATATAGTAGCTTGATAGCCAATAACAAGTCCTCACATCTAAAAACATAATAAAAAACAATGTGTGAACAAAGTTGCTACCTACTTAAAATACTATTGTCATTTTTGTTTACATACCTATTACATACATGCATCTTGATAATGATATTGGTTTTCTTATAAACGGCAAACAATAAGAGCCTAAACGAAGTATACTTAAAGATAACTTAAAAATAACTATTTACTTGGTTTGAAAGAATTCAAGGCTTAAGCATCTTTTTGCCAATGCAACGCTAGTATTGAATAAATCAAAATTATAATTTTTACTTATTCTATTGAAGTTACGACTCGCTCTAATAATGTAAGTATTCTGCCGGTAAGTAGTAGAGGCAGATGGTACATTCAATGGTGGATTAAACCGCGTCGACTTAGGTGGTACATTGAAAGCAAACTTGCCGAGGAGATCCGAGCAGTCAATTTCGCTATGAATAATTTTTAGGAGTAACAGACAGTCTGCAATCTCACGACGTTTTTCCAAGGGAAGAATATGAAATTTTCTACATAGACCCAGATAATTGTTTGAATGATAGGGTATCTTTTGGTGATAACATAAATATTTAATAAAACGTTTCTGAACCATTTCAATGCGATCGATGTATTTAAAGTAACAAGGGTTCCAAACCTGTGACGCATACTCAAGATTACTACGGACAAAGGTGCAGTACAGTATTTTTAAGGTTTTCGCTTCAGTGAAACATTTTGACATCCTTATCACAAAACCTAAGGCTTTCGAGGCTTTTTTGATTATTGACTCAATATGATCATCAAACAACAGTTTGGAGTCATGGTACACTCCCAGATCTCGCACAGAGGTACATCGAGGTAAAATTTGGCCCCCTAGTGTGTAATCTGTAACCAATGCTAGTCGTTTACGAGTGTATGTTACGACTGAACATTTATTTGAATTAAGATCTAGTTTGTTATGTTTGCAGTATGTTTCTAGATTATCTAAATCAGTCTGGAGGGCTAACATATCTGAATATGAAGATACAGTGGAATAAATTTTCATATCATCTGCAAAACACAACAACTGAGATGATTTAAAGCATGAATCTATGTCGTTCACATACACTACAAACAGAAGCGGACCAAGCAGCGAGCCTTGGGGTACACCGCTAGGAACAGTAACCCAACTAGATATGTAATTATTAAGCACTGTAGCTTGCGATCTGTTCTCAATATAAGAAGAGAATCATCTGAGCAAGTCTCCATGCACCCCTACGTTGCTAAGAATGAAAGAAGATCAAATGCCGTACTGTAATCAGTATAAATAACGTCAACCTGACTACCTTTGTCCATAGCATCTGTAATATAATCATTAAGTAGGATCAGGTTCGAGACAGTGGATCGGCCTCTCAAAAAACCATGTTGAAAGGGGCTGAATGATTTACTAAGAGCGAAATAAACCTGGTCATAGATAATTCTTTCCAATATCTTAGCAATTAAGCAAAGTTTAGATATAGGGCGGTAGTTGGAAATTTCCGTTTTTGGTCCCTTTTTATGAACTGGGGTGATAAAGGCTGACTTCCAGATTTTAGGAACGGTGCCCAAGGACAATGATTTTTTAAATAAAATAGAAATAGGTCTAGCTATAGAGGAAGCAGACTTCATTAAAAATTTGGCTGATATATGATCGGGACCAGCTCCTTTCGTTGTGTCAAGTTTACAAAGCAATTTTCTCACTTCGTCAAAGCTAACGGTCTCATTAGAAATGTCAGAAACGGGTTCCAAGTGAGTAGAGAAAGAAGAGGTACAATCTGTAGAAGAAAAATTACTAGGGTTAAGAAAGGTAGAATAGAAATAGGATGAAAAAGCCTCGCATATGTCCTCTCCTGTTATTTTAATCGAGTCATTGTGTTTAAATGAGCTAGGAATCGCATTTGTGTTGTTCCGAGTCTTCACAAACGTCCAGAAGAATTTTGGGTTAATTTTTATCGAACTCTCGGTAAGATTCAAAAAGTTTTTATAGCAAGTTGACTCTAAAGCTTTAACTTCAGCCCGAAGTAACTTGTATGTATTCACAAAGATATATAATGAGTTACCCTTTCAATGTCCTAAAAAGTAGCAACACGACAACTTTTTGGCCTATAATCTGTATATATTACGCAACTGACTGACTGACAGATATGGCACAGCCAAAGCTACTGGGAGTGCAAGAAGCTGAAATTTGTCATGTATATGTTTCTTGGGTAGCGTAAGGGTGCACTAAAAAGGAATTTCTCGAAATTACCACAGAATCAGGCAAAAACAACGTTAAAAAATATGTGCGAGCATAGCTGCGACTATCCCCTAGTATTGCATAATTTGTTAAGGGGTTTTTATAAGCATAATATTGATAATTATCCATTTTGATCAAAATTGACTTTCGGTATCATTTGACTAGGTACAATATAATACTTCCTTTTTTTGCAATAACTGTCACCCACATCAGCGAATACGTGGGCCGGAGCTAGTCTCTAAAATAAAAGTATGGATAAAGTTATATCGTCCCTATGTTTATGCGTCACATTTTTTATAAAAATAAATCAAAATGTCTATGAACGAAGTATCAAAGTTTCAAATGAAGTTCTATTAAATTTTGACGGGTAATGGGGTCCACACTGGAGCCCAGTCCCAGACCTTTGAGTGATGGGATTCCTCCGTCTATTTACTTAATATATATAGCCTTAGTGCTCGGCCACAGTGGAAGGCGGGCGCGGGTGCGGGCGCGACGTCGGAAACTCAAACATATGAAGCTCTATAGAAGTGTCCGTAGTGGGCAAGCGGGGCGGCGAGCGGTGCAGCGCGGGGAGCACGCGGGCAACTCAAACCATAGAACTTTCATACAAGTGTCCGTAGTGAATGCGCGGGCGGCAAGCGGGAAACAATGCGGAGCGTGCGGATCTCAAACTTTTATGAGCAATAATATTATGAGTAATTATGAAATAAAGTGCGAGTCGAACTCGCTCATTAAGGTTAACGTAGTAGAGGGATTTATTTAACATAAGCATAACGTAGCCCCCTAGCCAAATATCACTATCAATTTTTGGCCAGCAATAATAACTTTGGTTTCCGTAGTGTTGGTGTATCGATATTGTTTATTGATATTGAGCACTAAGGGTTTTGGGAAGCAAAATTTAAATTTAAAAATCTCCATAGGCACCCCGCTAGTATAGGACAGATATTTTTTTTGCATATAAATCATAAAACGATGCACAGCATACATCTACTTACCAATTTTGAAATTTGTAGTCTTAATAGTTTCGGCATAAAGTGGCTATGACATAGAAACAGATGCATAGACAGACATGGCGAATCTATAAGGGGTTCAGTTTTAAGCCTCCTAGCCTTTGGCTAGGGAACCCTAAAGATAGGTTACTTACATATCAGTCAATCTTCAGAAATACTCTACTAATATTGTAAATGCTAAAGTGTTTATAGATATATATTCGGTATATATAATGGTAGATAATGTCATGGATACTGACCGAATTACTTTGTACCTACTCTATAGAGTTTCTGAACTCTTTAGACTAATCAGGAGTCTCACACAACTTGAGACTGAAAGTAAATTATAAATGTTACCCCGACTTCAACGCGCGCGAAGCCGCGGGCAAAAGCTAGTATTATATATATAATGATGAACTTAAAATGTTAAACATCTATATAAATTCTAATTTGTTTTATTTATTTACATTACCACATATCTCTTTTTAACCCTTCCAGTCGTTCCTGAAGTTACTAGAATTTTCCAATTTTTATTCAAAATATTATTTTTATTTTTAATATTTGGCAAATATTTATAAAGATTTTCCAAATATCATAAAAACCAAAATTATTATAATAGTTATAAATGTGATTTGAACCCACGCCCTCAGACCGTGAGGCGGTTGTATTATCCGCACGGCTACAGTCTTGTTATCAGTTAGTTGCGAATTTGATTAACAATTGACATAGTGTTACTATGGTGAGTGATAACGTCATCTAACTGAAAACTCATATTAATCTAGCCGCGATCCTAAATTTGACAGACACTGTACAGCGCACCCGCAAACGCGCCACTACGGACACATGAAGACGCGCGCGGCGACGCGCGCGGCCCGCGCGCGGGCTGCCCGCGCTACTATGGCCAAGCACTTAGTGTTGATGGGTCGTCTAGATTTGACAGCAAATATTCGTGTAAGGAAATGAAGACAGGAAAGAGGTATTACAGAAATATTGCCTACAAAAAATCCGGTGCCATGACATAAAATTAATCGTTTCATGAAACGACCATTACAAGCCTTATTTTTCACTTTTACTCTTTCTTAACTTTAATATCTAAACATAAAGTAAAAAAAGTATTCGTTTAACCTCCTTGATGGCAAATGGTGAATTACAAAGTGGCATATGTTGTTTCATGATTTCATGAAGCTTATGGTTCGGGACGACACGCGCCCTCTCTCGGAGAGACTGTCTCTCCGCGAAAGTTTAAAATCGAATTTAACAGAACAGACTGACAAAGTCAATTAGGTAATCATTTATAATATATTAATCTGGACTGCAATGACTATTTATTATCTGAATATTAAACTGGTATAATAATGCGTACCTTCATATTTCCTTTATGTCCTATTGAAGCCAATGTCATTGTATGGCTTGGCGTATACATAATAAACAAAAAATAAAAAAACTTTTATTTCTTTAAACACATCAAATATCTTAAACTTATAAGCTGGGGCTTCCTTTTAGGCTTCAAGGCCTGTGTCAGGAAAGCTCCGCTCCTCCAACACGTACATACATAGGTAACCATGATGTTGTGATCTAACAAATATTTTATACATTCCAGTCCAGTCTTAATAAAATCGATTCGCCTGCCAAACACATTCACACAACACTTTGTGTAATCCATACATTGTTGTTACGAGCCTGGGTGTACTTTGTGTCCGTTATAATATCTTTATTTATTAAATTCACCAACAGTTAAAACAATATTTAAAACACTTAAAATGTACGCATTCTGGTCATAAAAACAATAATTGCATAACTAATTACAGGTGAATGAAGAATGTTACCTAATTTTGATTATTAGCTCTCCATATTCTCTGTCAAAAATAAAAAAATACTAGTGAAAGAATTACTTCGATACGTTAATTAGTTTCTGATTTAGAAGTAAAACAAGTTGTAACCGCACGACGGGGGCTGCCGTGTCGGTGTGACGTCATCGTACAACACGCTCAGTCTGGCTCACTCAGCCCGCTTCCGCTCGCGGTCGCGCGCCCGTGCCGTTGAAATAATACCTAAATACTTCTAAAAATGTCCAATCCAGGTACTAGGAAATCATGTGTTGTGCCTAAATGTAAAAATATAACTACCAATTCGCCGGAAAAGTGGTTTTTTATACTTACAAAGGACATTAAAATGCGAAAAAAAATGATAAAGCTACGAAGAGGTTAGATCCATTTGAAGATAAACGATTAATTAAATAATTAATAGCCATCTTTTTAACTTCTTTATTTTTCACATATAAAACGTGAAAGAGAAACTCAAAGTTTTAATGCTAGTTTGTCAAAAAAAAATATTTTTATTTTTTCTAATAACACTTGGTATAAATGCCGGCTAACTTCTTGAACACTATCATAGACCAATATGCATGCGCAGGAGACATTTTTGTACGTAAAATTGCTACTGCGCAGCTCTTTTGGTCTATGGTAGTGTTCAAGAAGTTTGCCGGCGTCTATAGCAGGCGTTGAAGGCTTCTCGCTTCGACGATGTAGCCACATTAATAATGCTATACCTGGTATGTTTACAGCCACCTCTGCTGGCGGCACAATCTTCGCAGGTTACATTTAAAGTTTCTTGATCCTTTTCATTGCATTCTAAACTGCAATGATAAGGTGTGGTACGTACGCGGTGTTCTGGCGTGATTCTACATTTAACCGTACATAACATCACCTACTCTTTTTACTTGAACATAACCAATAGATCATCGCCATAGCTGTCTCTTGCCGATCTGAAATAAGTTTCAAATAAAAATAAATGGCCTTACGTACCTATTTTGTTAGTAAAAAAATAAATAAAAAAGGTTTAGTTCATCTGTTCAAACATCTACATACATTTGCAATAAAAATAAAATAGCCTTACGTATTTTGTAAGTAAAAAAATACAAATAAAAAAAAGGTTTAGTACCTACATCTGTAACGTTCAACACACTACATCTATATCCTAGGTACCTATCCTACTTTTTACTAATATTATAAATGCGAAAGTTTGTGAGTGTGTGTTTGTTATCTTTCACGCAAAAACTACTAAACGGATCTGGACGAAGTCTGAAATAACACATATCTAGGCTACTTTTAATTCCTGGGGAAACGCGGGCGAAGCTGCTGGCGGAAGCTAGTTTGCAATAAATCAATCTACCTATGCATTTATTTAAATTTACTAAGAACAGCAGTACCTCTTTAATTATACTTACGTATACCTATAGCTACAAAACTATAATACATATTTGTTGCCATTAACGTAAAAAATTAACAGTAGGTAGGTACTTCTACTATTTGAGTTGCATTCTTCCATTACGACATTAGTTGGGTATTTTGTTTTGATAAAATATTTTAGATAAACAATTAAGCATAAGTAGTAGCAAAGGAAAAATTATTTATCTTTGTATTTTCATTCCTCGCATTTCAGCGGCAACGAAATCACTATTTGTTGATAAATAATGCGCAATAATTAATTCTATTTTAGGTAGATTATCCAATTGCCCGTTTTCGAATCCTTCATCCATTTTATTAATCGAATAATATTTACTATTTTTAGACTATTAACGTAATACGCGAACGAAAACACAACAAAATACTGCGCAAGCTATTACACCTACTATACCGTTGGCGACTTCATAAGTTCATACTAAGCGGAGCGCGACCTGCGCGGGGCGTTGTGACATGACGTCACAAGCGGTCACGTGGCTGTTAGCGGGACTCGAAATTTTTGTAAACTACTAGGTATTTTTGAATACAACAAAAAGTAGTGTATTTGTATACATTCGGGCTTAACTGAGACACAATTTCAAGCGATTTGGCATACCTAGTAACATTCTTCATACCGCATGCATCAGAAAGTTGAAACGTGTGTCAAACATTAATTAATTTGATGTTTGTAAAGTCCCGCAAGTCCTGTAAGTCCCCGCAACATAGGATTTTTTAGTGCGTGTATTGTCTTACCTAATAGAGAAAGATAGAGATGATTTTGAGTGTATTTATCTTTAGTCGTGGCTCTTAAGTCATAATAGTAATTTTGTGTATTGAGACGATTTTGTTCCACTTCCCTATGTTCTATTAAGCTGATACTTGTCATATATGTATGTGTATGTTTAGTGAGGTGGGCTTAAGTTTTTCGCTACCGTAATCTAGGATCAGCTCGTAGGTATTTGTGTAAATAAAAAAATTAAGACCATGTTTTCAGGTCAGTAATACGAGTACATACATATATAGTAAGATCCTTTTCATATTCAAGTGTATTAAAACTTAAATTAGCAATCTAATAAACCATGAAGAGGTTAGGGGGATTGTCGGATTGCGCCGAAATGTCTATGTAAGATAATGAATTACCGTAATTCTCCTTAGAAATTTAAGCCGACCAAAAGTTTACAACAGCAACCGACTGAAAGTTGGAAATATATGTACGTGATAAAAGCTCAGATTTTAACAGGATGCGACGCGGTTGATGGCTTCTGTCACCCTCCTTTTAAACTGAACTGAAAATATCCATTTATATTTAATCCGCTGTATATAACAATAGCAACAATTTCTGTTTAACAAAACATCTTCTGTTTATTAATTTCAATATGGAACGCCTGTATTCTGACAGAAATTATTTAAATGGATGGATGAATGGACAACATTGGAAAATACATCACCTATTAAAGAAAACTTATCATATAAACAGACGGAGTAAGGCGTCCTGCATGTCTAAGAGTTGGCCATAACATTCTCGAAGGACATGTGTTGCTGCCAATCCACACGTGGCGACTGGTGACTATGGTGTTACTCTTTACACAGTGAAAAGAGGCCCGTGCCCAATATTGGATCAGTTTAATTAAATAATAAAACCAGCCTCTAAGCTATCCTAAATTCATCATCATAAATTTTATTGAGTATTGCTTAGATTAGTTAAACAAAAATGAATGTACCTAGATATGGGCTGGATTTATACGAGCAGTACCTACTAGTTTCACGCAAAATTATGGATAGAGGAAATGAGGTAAGATAAATTAAGGCTTGTGGTGTTTTACATTAATTATTTTACTTACGCTTAGGTGACACCGATATCACACACGTTAATCTTATGATCCACAATAATCATTGGTTTATTCATCACATTTTGGTTACCTATTACATTGAACACACATCGCCGGTTAATCTACGAAGAGTTTATACCAAAAGTCTAATCCCGCAGAATCAGGGGATATACAAACTTTCACACACAAACTTTTAAATTGTAAGCTTTTAAGAATTAGGTACTTTAATCAGATCACTATGTATTCAATAGGTGCTTTATAATAACAGAGATTAGGTACTAAGAGATTGTTATTTGATAAACAAGTACTTGTGGCCTTTATTACAAAACAGACCATTGGCTATAATGTTAAAATACACAGTTAGACCAAATAATTTTGTTATTATAAAATGGTTGTCAACGAAGGCGTTCAGGTTGATAGTATTTCTAAAGATAGCTCTTATGGCTATTGGAATAAGCAGTTTTATTCCGTAATGGACCGTCACTGGATTATCCTTTGATATAAACTTTACAATGAATAATTAAATTAGTTTATTTAACGTTTAAATTTATTTTCACTTAAGAGTTAACGAGTTTGACTAATATCAGGATCACAATTGTACAACAACAATAACAACAACTTATTTACAGAATCAAACCAAGAATTAGTCATTATTTCATGTACCTGAAGGTTATAAAATATCATTATCATTAGCCTCGTTTTAGTCAAGATATTGTATTTGCTTGGCTTTACACGAATGTTACACATTGAAGTTATATTTTTATCAAACAAAATTTAGTCTTAAAATTGGTCTAAATTATAATTAAAGCTAATACTTCAATTGAGGTATCATAATTATAAAAGGGCATGGTGTGCATATTAAAAAATATTTTTTTCATGATCATCATCATCATTATCATCATAAGCCTGCCTTAGTCACAGCTGCATATGACGCATAAATTCTTATTTACAATGGAAAATTAAAATATATGGTTCTCTCTAATTTCTTAATATGTGCGGAACCCCACGCGGTGAGTGAGTGCGACTCGCACTTTTTTTGTCTTCCATAGTATAAGAAGAATGAGTTGTAGCTCTCCATTCATACATAATTATATACTAAAAATGTGATCTGTCCCGAGTTTTATAATTATATCAAGACGTGTATAACAGACATCAACAAAAGCGAACAACGAAGTGCGCTGCGTAAATAAGGTGTATATTGCGGCTTGGGAATAACTATTATTCGAGATTTGACATGCTAGGTTCTATGGAGGTATAATAGACGATTATTGCCTTACTCGGCTGTGATCAAGGCTGCTGAAAGTCATCCGAAATCTATGCGAAATTGACTGTTTTATATTAGAATAAATAAATAGGTAAAAGACACCAAGGCGAAATCTGCGTAAATTAGATTAATTTTAATTAATATGAACGAGGCATTTTAATACTCAGTGAATAACATTATTAACACGTTTTAGCTATGAATATTACATGTATTTCGGACGGCGTTGTTAAGGTATATACCAATATTTAATATCACTAAGCATATTACACGCTGACGAGCATGTTCCGAATGGCTCTTATTAACGTATAGAGAAGGTATTTTGGAGCAGAGCCATGATAATTAAAATAAGAGAATCGTCTAATCCTGAAAGAAAAAATTAAATGAGAATTTAAAATGAACGCTTGTCTACTTATTCATCTAGAGTATCTATAAGAAAAGAATTTCTTAGATTAAAATTCTTAAAAATACTTCACATAAACGTACAGGCAAGCAACGTAGCTTCATTCATTGCGGCATTTATTACGTAATAAGACGGAATTCAAATGGATAACTACTATCGACGAGGACTAAGGTAAAGGATAATAATTGTAGCTGTGAATTATGTTTGCGCCCAGAATTATCAACTGAGCCGCCTATTTGGTCCGTTACTGTTTCTGATTATTTGGATTGTTGCGGTGGCCACCACAATATTAGATTCCCACTTAGCGGTGAGCGCCTCTACATTCTCAGCTAGTTCATATTCTACCGTTCACTTTACATAGATATGGAGTGATTTTCTACATTACGTTGGAATAAGAAGATTCTTCGATTACCTAAAGATAGAAATTATTTCACCAATAAAACGATTTCCTCTTCCAGTGGTGCTGAAAACGTGATTTAACATAAAATTTTGTTTGCTTCCGCTCGAACAAATGCTTCCACTTTGCCAATAAGTACTCGACAAGTTGAAACTGTATTAAAGTATTAAATACATATTCAGTATCTCAGTGGCCATAGTGTGTACTGTTCGGTGAGTGAGTGTGGGTGTATGTTTTTGTCAGCGCTTTATACAAGCGAGGAGATTATGAAGTACATCACTCACGTGTCGGGTTTATAATTGTTGTATTCTCATTAGACGTGTATTTCATAGCAAGTTTATTCCACCTCAAGTGTTGCAAGGGTACTTTGAGCTGACGTCATCCAAGAGGCTTTACTTACACTTTGAAGGTTGAGCTACTTACTACAGTTTCCGCTTACAATTTCTATGTTAATGTAAACTCTTGAAATTTTTTCCTACAATTCTCCATTTTATTAACTAGGTAGGACCTTAAATAACTCAGAGAGTTCTCTTGTTGGACTGTTCTGCGGAGATAACGTAAACTCACAGTTGCATGTCGTGCAAGTGAGTTATTCAAGTTTTTTATTAAAATTACATTTTTATTTCACTACTAATTACATTTTACATTTTATTTTCATAGATGTACTCAAAAAGTGAGAGTTCATAAACTAGATATGAAAAGTTTATATGTAGGTATTTATAGATCTTATTACAGGAGTAGGTAATAATTGTGTGATATTTTGCATGTTTCGGAATCATGCACATCACCCTCCACGTCAGCCGACTCGCATTGAGTCAGTTCAGTAGAGTGTGGCGGAAAATCATTCCATATTCAAATGTACGGTTCAAACGACATCTGCCACTTCGTGATCGACAGCGACTTGTAGGTTCGCCGAAATTGATGTATGGACGTATTGGACATGTAGCGGCTTTTGCATAGGAGTCACTATCATGTGAACGTGCATCATGTATGTCTGTATGTCTTACAAAAAACCTTGAAGTGGTCGCCGGCGTTCAGAGCCTATGTCATGTGGAAAAAGCATAAGCATTGAGCTTATATTCAATTTTAATATGGCACGGTGGCTTCATAATTTCGATGTGAATCAAACAAATGGTGACTAATAAAGGAAACAGACCAAATATTGTCATCAAAATCAACTGTTACATATTACCATTTCCCTCACTTCAAGTAATTTATTCTTAGACAATAACGTAAATCGAGAATGGCGTAAGAAAGCAGAATTAGTACTAAGGCGATCAGATAATGGCCTATCTTGTGCGTGAAGACAGTTATCATAGTCTCACATTCTTGAAACTGCGCTTACTTAAAGTAAATTGCTTTGGAATGTTAAGCGGCATGGAATGCTCGACGTCTGAAATACCTATCATTCAGCTGGGATCAAAGGTACCTTTATAACTATGACTATAACTAAGGATATATTTTGTTCCGGGAGGCTGACAAAGACTTTTATTAGAGAGCCTGATAGCTTTTAGTACCGTATCAAATAGGCCCTTAACTATTTTCCTACTTATTTATGTATACAGCGCTGGCTTTTACGTATATTTAAATACACTTAACATGCTAGTAAACTCTCAAAGCACATTGATGTTGCAACGAAGTTATGTTAGGATACAGTATAACTATCGTTGTAGTTTCTAAGATAGAGTTGTTCAAGAATGTTCGTAGTGTACGATAGGCAAACATCTAACCTACGTGTCTGGCTGTCAATACTTTATAATTCATGAGTTGCATGGCACCTGGTAATTCAAACATTGGACATATGTAATATGCCCTTGTGTGTTGTTTGTAGGGTACCTACGTAAGTTGTGTGTAGAATAGTGTCTTTGTCCCTTGGCAAATTCTTAGTAATGTTTAAGACATAAAACTCTTTATCAGTAGGAATAATGAGCTGTAATGTCTGTTGCAATGGCAGTAAAATGTTAACTATTTTCTCTTTAGGGAAATTTGTCGACATTTTTTCTGTAAAGCCGGCTTTGTTTTCGCTACAAGGCTTCATATTCCCATTGATATTTTGTTCAAAATTGTTATAATGTGACATCAATATTGATTTGATGTTACCTAAAGACGGATCAATATGAGTGGAAAAAGGCAAATTTCGAAGTTTATCCTTTTAACAAATAATATTTAAAGTGATACCACAGCGGCGTTTCATGAACATATTTACGACTTGTAAAATGTTTATTTAACGAGACGAGGCTTTCATTTAAATATAACAAACGCGCAAAATATTTTTTTAATGCTTGATTTGAAATCTTGATAAGAAATATTCAGTATGACATGGATGCTTTATATGAGCAATATAAATAAATTGCCAATACAAAAAGAAACAATTCATTTTGATGACTTTCGTCGAATATTTTTTAAAGGTTCTATCTCCTTCTACGTTTTAAGAGCTATCCTTAACAATATGTAACAAGTTCTGACCAGTATAGGCAAGAGGGGTTGGCGTATTTCGTGTTCGTCTCATCAGATTTCAGCAGAAGCAGCTAAACTAACTAGCTAGTTCAGTAAAATTAAAAGGTTCTGTTATTTTTTACTTGGAAGGGGCTCTCCTATCTATGGATCATAAAAATTTCCATTACCAAATGTAGCCGAACGAAAATTAGCCCAAGTTTTGTTAGATATATCAATTACTGTTTAGGCAAAGACCAATCATCTTCTTAATATATAAAATCCTTGCGTTACTGACTGACTGACAGACAAGCTACAGCCAAAACTATTGAGCGCAGGAAGCTGAAATTTGCCATGTATGTTCCTTGGGGTAGCCGTAGGGGTACCGTAGGGGTGCACTAAGAAGGGATTTCCCGAAATACCCACGGGATCAGTCAAAACAGATAAATTAAAAAAATGTGCATGCATAGCTGCCGGCTTCCTCTAGTATTGTATAAATACTGCTTTTCTTTTCGGCGTGAAGTTGTGTCGCAGTCAAACAAACACGCTATCGTATTTACATTTAAAATATCAAATTGCCTATAATAAAGATTCTGCATTTGCCATAATATTTTGTTTTAGAGTGACCTGATCGGGGTGCGACCGATGGCCTTCACTGGTAATTTATCATTCAGGCATATTTAGAATGTAAACGCTTTTCCATTCAGTTTTCGTATACGTTATTGACGAAAACGAAGGATAAATATGGACAAAATAAGTAAAACTGTGTCCTTGCAGCACACTATTAAGCATACAAAATATAACGTCACTTACGGAATACGTAAGTGTCGTGAGAGGCCAGTAAAGAAGAAGGAAGCAAATAGAAAATTTGCGAAGATACAGAAAAGCCAACATCAAGCACTTTATCAACCCATCTGTTTTGTGGCATAGCAGACAAACCAGTAGATGCGTTGCCTGATGGTAAGTGATTGCCACCGCCCAAGGACACCCGGAACACAGCGCGCCAGTCCAGAGAAGTCACAAGTGCGTTCCTGATCTGCATGGAAAAAGAAAAGGACAAGGAGCGTGATGAGGGAGAAGGGAAAAGTGATGGAACCTACGGCACTCTCACTGAAACCACGGAACGAAATGCAACAGTGTAGGTATTGTTATTTTACGTCGATATTCTGTGAGCAGTTTTACTTCCCCGGCCGTTCATACTGAAGTCATCAAGGGTTTACTTACAACCGTAGAGGACGTCTCCTACAGCAAATTGTATTCCTATTTCAGGCGGAGCCTGGTCTCCAAAATAATGATGATTGTTTTTTTATTTGCTCAAACTTCATACCGGCGATACGTCAGTATCTCGCAGTAAGTATCCATACTTCGCAGCACTACAGTGGATATTTTTTTATTATTTATAAATTAATACCTGTGTGTTCATCAAGCCACGGTTACAAAACATAAATCAGCGTCATAAATAGAAATAATAACTTGCTTGTAAAACTGGGAAGCACAACTAAACAAACCGACAATTTCTGAAGCCGAAGCACAATAATAAAGTTGGAGAATAGAACACCGGCTAAGTTTATCTTAAATTAAATATGAAAAGTGGTTTGTCGATAAGAGTTTCGTGCGCTTTAACATCATTCGAAGTTCACAGTTCCCGACAATGGGCGATCGCAGGACGTGATATTAAAGCTTTGCTTTAAAATTTTACCTGCACTTTACGAGTTGAATAATTGTGAAATAAATACGGTGTAGGTGTAATAAACTTCTGGATATACATAACATTTTATTTAATTATTTTGCTGCGAAATGTCTGCGTAATTTATTACATTGTCTTGATAAATGTCGACGATCGAACATTAACAAATTTTATAATAAGATTTTTTTTAATTTACCCGTTTCGGCCGATCCCGTGGGAATTTCGGGAAATCCCTTCTTAGTGCACCCCTACGGTCCCCAAGGAACATACATGCCAAATTTCAGCTTGCTGCGCCCATTAGTTTCGGCTGTAGCGTGTCTGTCAGTCAGTCAGTAACGCAAGGATTTTATATATTAAGATTACAGATTAATTAATTTTACAAATTTCATTACCATTTATCGGTAGGTAATGGTTTTTGTTTTGATTTATTTTTTGCGTTTGAATTTCAAATGAATATGGTGCAATGGTTAAGGTAGCCTATTGGCGAGTCCGCCGTACTAAGTGTTTTGAGTTCGAGCTCATGAAGGAGGAAAAAGCTGAATACCAAACAATCTTGGCAAAGTTAAGGCAATAATTATTATGCAAGTAAACAACATTGCAGGCATTTGTTTGGTTTTACAAAGCCCGTACTAAACGAAACATAATGATCAACTGATACCAAAATAATCATAGGCGATATTGGAATAGATAGAATTACCTGTGCTCAAACGATCTGTTTTTGTAATCTATTACCTACATCGATTTCATTAACGATTCAGTTTATGTCAGCACATAAATACGACCATAACGAAACATCGAATAAAATTACTGGTTCATGTTGAGAAACTTAATTAAGCCCTAACCCAATTAAGTTCAGTAAAAATTAATATATACTTTATCAGAAAGACCAAAAACTGTCAAACGTTTGCTTTTAAGAATATTTTCATAATAAAGGTCAACGCTCATTAGAGCCACCCGGCACCCACTCCGCACGGCGTCCACGAGTGGACGTCGCGCGGTCAACCAGCGGACCGCGCGCCGTCAACGAGTGAACGCCGCGCGGTCAACCAGCGGACCGCGCGCCGTCAACGAGTGAACGCCGCGCGGTCAACCAGCGGACTGCGCGCCGTCAACGAGTGAACGCCGGGTGGTCAACCAGCGGACCGCGCGGCTATATATATGTCTATATGTCTATGAATACACCTACTAACTACAAATTTTAACATAAGGTATGCTCATGAAAAACACTTCCTAAAATATTTTTAATTCTGCCGGATTATATTACCTGCCAAGTAATGAAATCCATCAACTGCGACAGCCAGTGTTGCCAATAAAGGATTACTCGTAAGAACATAATATATTTTTGAGTAAAAATAACAGTACTGCCGTCCGTTAACTAAAACCACGTTAACCCCAAAAAGTGATTTTCGAGAAAAAAATCGCGGAAATCGTTGTTTCTAGAAAACTATTATACATAAATCAGTGATTGTTAAATATTATTTTAACAAATATTTTCCAGCGTCATATAGGATATTTCCTGCTCAGAAATGTACATAAAATTATATAAAAAAACAGAATTTTTTGGTTTAGTTAAGCAAAACACATTTTTTTTTTACATTGATTGCCGCACTAAAGCCTCGTTAACCTACACTTAGAGATCTTTTAGTTAAGCATTTTCTTTAAATTTATGAGGTTTCTAATTTTCAATAAATTTAGCCATAAATGCTTAACTATAACCGCGCTAAGTCCATTAACTGTTTTGTAGCTAAGACCTTTCTTAATATTTATACATGAGTACCTTACGTAAGAAGAGGCTAAAGCACCTATGACTGTTTCAAGCTAAGTTTTAGCGAAAAATAAAAAAGGTATGAAAAAATATATGCTTGCTTACTAAGCTAAAAACAAGTATTTCTTACTTCAATTGTTACTAACGTGTTTATAGCTAAGCATTACATATAAAAAAACTGGATAATTCAATGAAATGCAGTATGAAAATTGAATCAATTTATATTAAACAGTTTTAACTAAATAAATTTCCTTAACATCTATACATAGAACAATTTGTATAAATTTAAATGCACAGCCTTGATTATTTTTCTAATCTTATTAAGCAATTAATAGCTTTAAAAATATATTTTAAGGCACTATTTCCATAGCGGCTTTTTAATATATTATATTTGCGTATAATAGACAGTAATGATATTTTCAATCACATAGTCATCATCATGTCAGCCTAGAGACGTCCACTGCTGGACATAGGTCTCCCCGAAGGTTCTCCACACAGACTCGATTTCGAGCCGCGATCCACGATCTGGATAAGATAGATTACCAGAAGCGGTTGGATGCGCCAACCGCTTCTGGTAATCTTATCCAGATCGTCAGCCCACCTTGTGGGAGGCCTACCCCTGCTACGTCGTCCGGTACGTGGGCACCACTCCAGAACCCTCCTGCCCCAATGGCCATCGGCTCTTCGAGCTATGTGCCCTGCCCATTGCCACTTTAGCCTGGCTATTCGGAGAGCTATGTCGGTTCTTTGGTTCGCCTACGGATCTCCTCATTTCTTATTCGATCTCACAAGGAAATATCGAGCATAGCTCTTTCCTTTGGCCTCTGAGTGACCCTGACCTTCCGGATAAGGCCCATAGATCATCACTCTCAACACACACTGGTCAAAGACTTTCGTCTTGAGACTCTGCGGGATATCAGACGTGCAGATATGCCGTGACTTCACGAACGCCGCCCAACCGCATTAGATTCGACGAATGACCTCTTTCTCGTTGGACCTACCCAATTGGATCATTTTCTCACTTATACGTACTTGTCGACAAGTTTGAGTGTAGAGTTTCTAGCCTGAATAGGAGCAGGTACGACATGGAAGTCAGACGTGATTTTCGTCTTGTCCATGTTCATCTTAAGACCTACTTGTTGGGAGACTCTACGGAGGCCATCGAGCAGTGTGCTGAGTTCTTCCATGGTCTTAGCCATAACTATGATATCATCAGCAAATTGAAGGTGTGTGATGTACTCGCTGTTTATTTGATGCCGAGTCCTTCACAGTCCAGAAGCTTGAAAACGTCTTCCAGCGCAGCGGTGAAGAGTTTCAGAGATATAACATCTCCCTGCCTCACCCGTTGGTATAGTTAAATAGGTTTTAAACTCTGGTCCTGGAGGTGGACTGACATGGTGGCGTTTTCGTACAAACACTTCAGCATTTCAAAGTATCGATGGTGGTCGATGGCACCGTTGGCGAGACTACAGTACCGCCCAGGTTTCGATCGAATCGAAGGCTTTCTCATAGTCCACAAACGCCATGCATAGAGGCTGGTTATACGCCTCAGACTTAACCTGCCGCAGAGTATGTATGTGGTTTATAATACTATATAGCCTTTACGGAAATCTGCTTGTTCGGGAGGCTGGAAGTCGTCTAGTTTGGTCTCGAGATGGTTCTTGACGACCCTTGAAAACCACTTATAGACGTGACTCAGGGGTGAGATGGGTCTGTAGTTCTTCAAACGGGTAATATCGCCCTTCTTGACGAAAAGCACCACCACACGCCTGTGCCATGCCTGTGGCGTTTTGCCCTCGAGTATGACAGAATTTAATAGCTTTCCAAGTTTTTCCACGGCAGGTGCGCCGCCAGCTTCCAAAAACTCTGACGCAATTCCGTCATCACCTGGTGCCTTGTTGTTTTTGAGTTGGTTTAGGGCCACACTTATCTCTTGCATGCTGACGGGATGTCATGTCCGGGATATCTTCGGTATAGTATCGGGTCAATCCAATTCTGGGGTCAGTGGCTGGAGTAGTAACCGATGGTCGTGTAGTCGCGTTTAGCTGTCCAAAGAACAGTTTAATATCTTCCAGGAGCTGGGGTCTGGACGAGGTAATTTTGTCACCATTCGTCATCAGCCTTGTCAGCTGACCTGCCCGATAGACAGATCTCTTTTGAACACTTTGGAACCGTTATTCTGCTCGATTGCCTCTTGAACACACTTAGCGTTGTATTAGTGGAGATCGCGAATCAGAGACTTAGGGATCTATCTATTAAGCCGCCGATACTTTGGCATATCGTCGGAGGCAGCATGCAGAAGCATCTTACGCCTTTCCTGTATAAGCTCGAGTATCCGACCAGAGATTTTATGGGCTCTTTTAATCGTCAGGGGCTTTAAGAACTTTAAACCTGTTGTATGGACAGCATTCACGAATCTGTCACTAAAGTTGTCCACATCTACGCATTCTCCTAGACATTCGAAGCGGTTTCGCAGTTCAAGTTGAAATCTCTCGGGGTTCTAGATTTGAACTGGCGCTGGTAAGAGCGTAGACGTCATCAACCTCGACCGTTCGAGGCTGGGACTAATATTCAATGTGCCTCTTACCATTCGCTGACCGCGGCCCGCTTCAAGCTAAGTGATCATAGAGACATCATTAAATATTTACCTCTTCATCGATATGATGAAATCGATCTCATTTTTGGTGGCACCATCTGGACTTATCCAAGTCCACTTACGTCATTCTCGCTTTTTGAAAAAGAGAATTCATCATGAAGAGTCCTTCCTTCTCCATGAAGCTAGCCAGCAAGTGGCCCCGTGAGTTACGGAGTCCATATCCAAATAGCTCCACCCTCAGCTCATCACCGCTCGTTTGCCTAGTTTCGCGTTAAAATCTCCCATGACAACGGTGTACTGGGTTTTGAAGTGTCGCACGAGTGATTGATTTTCACGGGGTAGCCGGGATCGATCACTCGCCGAGCAATTAAAGAGAGATAATTAGGTTGACTTACGGGAAATAAATAAAAAATATCACCAGGAAAGTTTAAACTCGCGTTATAATTCCAGTTATTCGATGGCTTTAGTTATAAAAAAAACTGACAATTAAGATTAACAGATGAGACAATTATCCAGGGCGTGGGTGACGTTGGCACTTCACAGGTCTTCGGATGATCGTAGTACTCAACTGGCGGTGCTGGCCGAAGGAAAGGGCCGAAGCCTCGTATCCGCTGTATTTATAGGGCCGGCGCGGAGGGGCGCGAGGGAACGGCCCATTGCTGTGCGTCACTCGTAGCGAGGCTCGCGGCGCAGGAGCGCGATGTGACGTCACACACCCCCCCCCCCCCGTTAAGCCGGGATTTTCCCTAAGAAAAATTCCCTAGCCCAACGGGCGTAGCAGCCCTGAAGATACTCCCTGAAATTAGAGAAAACAAGGGCATGAGTACCTTGAACAAGTGACAACCCTATACGCTAATTAGGATGCCTAAATAATAATGACCCACGCTTGCATTCTTCACGCGTACAACGGCAGTCTGAATTTAGAAGGTATTCTTATTGTTGTTTTTATACTTTTATTATTCTTTGTAATTAATCAACTTTAAATCCTTGATGTGCCAATCGCCTAAAGGTTTTCCAGCCATGTCGTTAAGTTTGGTGATTTTTTTGAGGCAATCTTCCATTTAATAAATTTAGGCGCCAATTTCTTGCTAAAGTATTTATCCTTATCACTAAGAAGAAACGTTCTGCGCCAAACTATATCACCGACATTGAATTCTGCCTGTTTACAGCGAAGATTATAAGATGAACAATTTCGTTGGTGGGCCGACAACAGAGCTGAATGTACCTTCTCGAAAATAGAAGATAAATAGCCTAAAGTTTCGGCATAGCCGTCCCGTGGTTCAAGCACCATATCGGAATTAAATTCCTTATCAATATACTGAGAACCACATGTTATGACCTCCCTACCAAAAACAAGGAAATTAGGAGAATAACCAGTAACCTCACTAACTGCGCAGTTAAGGGCGAATTGAACTTTAGTGATTAGAGTGTCCCAGATTCGATGATCAGATTCTATGAAAGTTGAAATAGCTGTCATAATGGTTTTGTTGAAACGTTCAACTGAGTTAACGTGGGGAGTATACAACGGTGTAAAATGCAAATTTGGAATTTTATATTTTGACAACATACTTTTGAAAGTTGCGCTAATAAATTGTTTACCGTTATCCAAAACAATAGTAAATGGAATTCCATGCACCAAAAATACATTTTCCTCAAGAATTTTTGTTATCACTTCTGCAGTTGCCCGTTTAATGGGGAAAAGTAAACAATATTTAGAGAAACAACAACTGACCACAAATATAAAAGTGTTTTGTTTCCTGCTGGGAGGCAATGGACCAATCAAATCAATACTAATCGTCTGAAAGGGCTTTTGACATGATTTGGGTTTTCCCATTAGACCTAAATTTGGGTGATTTTGGTGTTTATGGGTGATACAAGGTTCACATGAACTGACGAACTTGACAACATCAGTGTACATACCAGGCCAAAAGTAATTAAGTGCGAGACGTTTGTATGTCTTAAAAATACCCAGATGTCCAGCAGTGGGCGAAGAATGATTCTCCCTTAGAATGTCATTTCTTTGGTCAGACGGAATAACCTCTTTCCATTGAAATTCTCTAGTGAGAGGGTTTAATGTTTTTTTAAAACAATACTATTTATTGTTTATTACTTTATAGTTAACAAAGGAAGTCGGAGAACTTAAACAGCCTTTATAGATATTTAAATACCAAGGATCATTAGTAGAAACTGGTAAATTCTGATTAGAATTAATATCTATATTTATATCATTAGCAATAGCAGAAACGGGTAAAGAGCGAGACAGAAAATCAGGTAAAACGTTATCGGAACCCCGACGATGACGTATTTCGAAATTATAGGAAGATAAGCGAACTCTCCATCTGGCTAACCGGCCAGTAGGGTTATTTAAGGTCAAGAACCATTTCAAAGCAGCGTGATCTGTGTAAACAATAAACTTTTTACCATTTTCAACATAACAACGCCAGAGTTCTATAGCAGATAGAATAGCAACAGCAGCCCGGCTAGCTCAGTCGGTAGAGCATGAGACTCTTAATCTCAGGGTCGTGGGTTCGTGCCCCACGTTGGGCGCCAATGTCGCACGAGTGATTGATTTCCACGGGGTAGCCGGGATCGATCACTCGCCGAGCAATTAAAGAGAGATAATTAGGTTGACTTACGGGAAATAAATAAAAAATATCACCAGGAAAGTTTAAACTCGCGTTATAATTCCAGTTATTCGATGGCTTTAGTTATAAAAAAAAACTGACAATTAAGATTAACAGATGAGACAATTATCCAGGGCGTGGGTGACGTTGGCACTTCACAGGTCTTCGGATGATCGTAGTACTCAACTGGCGGTGCTGGCCGAAGGAAAGGGCCGAAGCCTCGTATCCGCTGTATTTATAGGGCCGGCGCGGAGGGGCGCGAGGGAACGGCCCATTGCTGTGCGTCACTCGTAGCGAGGCTCGCGGCGCAGGAGCGCGATGTGACGTCACAGAAGCTATGTATATAGCCCGAGATATGTCCTCATACATAGCTTCTACCTCCTCATCGGAGTGATGATGACACCTATATGATCTTTAATGAATATCGCGCCTAATATCTGCCGGAGATTTATTGCGCCCCTTGCCCTGCCGTTAACATGGCCGCTATCTGAGTCAGGAATAGCGAGGCAGCCGGGGAATGGAGGCCGTTTTTTTCGTGTGTGGCTAATTTTTGGGAGATTTTGCTTTGATTGCCACGCTTGGCAGACGGATTGGCGATCGTACTGGCGGAAGTCTTTGATACTTAACGTTTCTGCCTGTATATAGTATCTTGCCTTTTACTTTCGCCTTACTTTGGATGGTTTGACCGCCATCTTCCGATTAATTGGCTGCAATGGTGGATTCGCGGCTACTCTTATCCAGTTCCTGCCCGTCAAAAGAAATAGGAAACCAACAAGGCAGTCATAATAATTTTATAAATATGAGTATTTCGTTGGTCTACTATTCTTCCCTCAAACTCGGTGAAGATATAAAGGAAGATAATATTAATAATTAGACAAAAAATTCAAATTTTACCGAATGTTTTTCGTAATGTTCCCCGACATATTTGAGTTTTGGCGGGAACACGATGCGATGACGTGACGTACGTTTGCACGCTATAAGTTCTCCGAGCAGAATGGTAAACCTCCCTGCGCGCATATCCCATCCTCGCGCGCATATGGCATCCGCGCACACTCCCGGCATTAATGAAGTTTGAAAAACGGATAACGTGTTTCTAGTTAGGGAACGTGGGCTAGCCGTTATTAAGTTAAGAAAAACGAATATTTTTTTGAATAAATTCCATATTAGAAGTAAATAACGCTTTTTTACAAATTGTTTTGAGAAAATCGCAGTATTACGATTACTTGGCAAAAATACCGTTATGGTCGTGTAACCAGAATTAAGATAAGGTTTTCATCATAAATAGTTTATAGCATTGTTTTTATTCCTGTATTATCAAATTGATCCTTAACTATAAACAAGTTATACGCTCTTAGTGTATTTGTAGTCAAGCATATTCAATTAACGTGGTTTAAGCTAATAAAAATTCGGGCAAGTGCGAGTCTGACCCGCGCACCGAGGGTTCCGTACGCATTTTACCTTATTTAATTTTGTGGTTGGTGCTAATTACGCTAGTTCTCTAAATCTGTATGAGCGCCCATACAACTTAGAGGACTATCTTAAATGGAGTCTACTATGTATGTATGGGGACACCCTTAAATTTTCCACTTTTTTTATTTTTTGTAATTTTTCCTTTATTTGTGCTGTAAGACCCTGTTTTTGGCCAAATTTCGTGATTCTAGTTCAACGGGAACTACCTTATAGGTTTTCGACCCAAAACCTATAGGGTAGTTACGGTTGACCTAGAATTGTCAATTTTGGTCAAAACCAAGGTCTTACAGCACAAGTAAAGGAGAAATTCCGAATATAAAAAAAGTTGAAAATTAAGGTTAATTTTGGTACTTACAAGTTTTCGCAAAAATCTAATTTTGACCATATCTTTTTATCGGGTTGACCCAGGACCCTGATTTTTATACACCTAATAGGAATCATAGACCTTAGTATCTGGTATAAATTTCAATTTGCTAAGTCCACCCGTTCCTGAGAAAATCGGTGGTGACACACGGACAGACAGACAGACAGACAGACAAACGGACAGACAGACAGACAGACAGACGAACAAGAAAGTGATCTTATAAGGGTTCCTTTTTTTTACCTTGTAAGGTACGGAACCCTAAAAAATGTAAAAAATATTAGGCGAATTTCGACACTAAGGTACTTAAACGTGTATTAAGCTAAGAAGCGTGGTATAGTCAGTTTATAGTCAAGCATTTGTTGCATATTTTGTCATTTAACGGTAAATCATGTTTTAATATCTCTGTAACTGTAAGTCATAGAGATATGGTTCTTAGACAGAAAGATAGAGAATTTAAAACTGTAATACTTTGCATTCAAAAGTACCGTGCATCTACGGTTTTTACCGTGTATCTGGTAACACTCGGACGTGAATCATTCGCGGGCAGCGCGCGGTCCGCTTCGGACCCGCGCGTTGGCGACGAGCCGTCAACGCGCGGCAAGCATGCGAACAGCGAGTTGCCACCGAGCCGTCCACGCGCGGACGGCGGGTGGACCACCTGCCGCCCGCGCGTGGACGGCTAACGACAGAGGCGATCCGGTGACTCTACGGAGTTGATGTAGTGAGCGCATACCCATACAAATCCGTATAAAGAATACTAACCGCACGAGGCGAGGCGGTGCGGAGTGGGTGCCGGGTGGCTCTAATGAGCGTTGACCTTAACAATAAATAACGTAGCTGGTATTCACGGCTAGTAGTACCTACTTCTAACAATAAATGTTTTCTTAGTCCATTATAATGCAATACTATATACTATATACATATTGTAATAATAAAAGGGTAGTCGTCTTTAGAGGCGAGCACAACTTTCAGTAGGTAGGTATAATAATGTTGGTAACAATGGCTCGGCGCCTAGAGAACCTTAATGCTTCGTACATGGATTAATGAATGGGAAGCCTAAAGGCACAAGAAGCGTAATGAGTTGTTCCTCACACTAGGGTAAGGAGACATTGAGTTGAAACTATAGTAGATGAATTATCCCCACGCGTGCGGCGCGTCATAGCGAAGGGGGCCTTCGCTCTGACGCGCCGCCGCCGCCGACGCGCCAACTCGCGCCATGCGATGACTTGCGATCTTGTTGTTCGACTTGCTAATGAGTTCTCGATTTAGCTCGAGACCGGCATTTGCAAGTACCATGTATTTTCCTTTTCATTACATATAATATGATGTCTTTTGACGCCTACTGTCAAAACTAAGATGTGTTTTGGTACGAGAATATCGATTCAGGCAGGAAGTCATTAACCCGTCGTAATGCAAATTCAATTAAGCGCAATAATATTATTAAACATCTACGCTAATATTGGTCCTCAACGATTGCTGTATTCGTTACCTCTGTTAAACGACTATCTATGCGAATAGTTTCAGCATGGAATATAATTATATGTATCTATAGTATTTTCGCTGTATGATGATATGCATGACAGTTCATGACTGACAATTATAATGATGTAACCTAAGGAAATTTAATCGATTATTTATAAATATCGAATTAATTGGCAAAGGACATGGAATCGTTATAACCGATTTTAAATCTTCGAAATAAATTCATATTGAAAGTGTTTTGGCAAATACATTTTCAGAAATAAAACGCAGTACATAATTTAAAATTCTTTTTTAATTATTCCGGTAACTGTCACTTGAAATAAAGCTCATATCTGAATCGGAATCTTCTCCGACTGAGATAATTAATTGCTGATCTGGAATTCGGTCTAGGTGGACATATTTATCCCAGTCGGTAAATATTGTCGATTGTGTTTTTTCTATGACATTCCTACGATTTTCTGCGGTTACATTTTGGCCCCCGTTTGCAGGCTCTCGTTCAAAGAAGGTCCTCAAACGAAGCACTAACTCAGGGTTTTGAGAGTTTAAAACTATCTTTTTTGTTGTTTTCGGCATTGTACATACCAAATATAACACAACAAAAAATAAAAAATAACACGCCAAACAGAAAGAAACATAAACCGCATACGTTTTTGACGTTTTCGATCACAAGATGACCGCTCCTATTCATCGAGTTCATGTCGATTCAATGGTGTCAATCTCTACTGACAGAGGTTCCGTTTCATGCATCTGACATTTTGAGGATTATAATTAAATAATTTATTTACAGTTAAAAATAATTATAAAAATAGAGAGAGGCATACTAGTATCAATTTACTTCGTAATTTTAACAGATATTATTTTTAATAATTGTTTTTTTTTTGCCAATTAATTTTCATAAGTTGAAAGTAGTATGCGTAACATGTAAAATGAGAACTGTCACGCATATCATCATACAGCGAAAATACTATAGCAATATACTAAAGCGAAGAAGTCGATATTTATGGAATGAACCTCTGTTGGTCTATAGTTTAGTGTTGTACAAGCGCGGAACGCGATATGATTACATACCCGCAAATGGTTTAGCCCGATAATCTTGTGATTATGGACAATAGAGTTTTATTGTGCTGTGGATATAAGGGTTCCATATCGTCACACAGGGCAGAAATCTAGGATTTTTTCCGCAGTTTTTGGGTTGGCATCTTCTTATAATAATACTAGTACCTATGAAAGTAAATTTTCTACAGCGGACGTCTTCACGCTCTTATCCCTGAAGGGATAGGCAGAGGTGTATAACACTGAAACTTCACGAGTTATGTTTTGGTCCTAATGTAACTAAATGATATGGAAGAATTATGGCAGGCCTTTAAAGAAGAGGTAGTATGTGTAGCGTCTGAAGTATGTGGTATGATCAAGAGAAGGAAAATACGAAAGGTTAAGAATACATGGTGGGATAAGGATGTACAATCAGCAGTGTCAGAGAAGAAGAAAGCTTGGTCAGATTGGTTGGCTGCCAGAGCAAATAAAAGAATGGGAAAAGCAACGAGTGTAGACATAGATGAAGCAAAAAAGTAGTTTGTTAGGTCAAAAAGAATAGTGAAAGAAATGGTTAAAATGAAAAAAGAGAAAAAGAAAGATGAGTTTGATAGCAGATTATCTGACGATTTCCAGAGGAACATTAAGTTTTTCTGGAAATCCGTTCGTGCAGTTCGAGGAAGAACTCAATCTTCAGAACACACATCCATCAGAGACGAGAATGGAAGTATAGTAAATGGTGAATTGTGCGTGCTGAAGAGATAGAAAGAGTATTTTGAAAGTTTATTCGAAAGAACGGCGATAGAGACACCGATAGCTGAAGTGAATTGTAATGATAGCAATGATGAAAGCGTTATTGGCGTGGATGAGATCGTGAAGGCACTGGGAAGTATGAAAGTAGGTAAGGCTGCAGGACATGATAGGATTACAGTCGAAATGCTGAAGGCTGGACAGGGCATCATAGTTGGTCAGTTGCAGCGGTTATATAACTTGTGTTGGAACACCGGCCGAGTACCTAATGACTGGACCACAGCTGTAGTTGTGCCTCTTTATAAAGGAAAAGGCTCGCAACAAGACTGCAAAAACTATAGAGGCATTAGCCTTCTCAGCATTGTTGGCAAATTGTATGCAAAGGTACTTATTGAAAGAGTTATGGAAGTAACCGACAAGAAAATATGGGATGTACAAGCGGGATTCCGAAAGGGTATGGGATGCACGGATCAGGTTTTTTCCTTGCGAAGCATAGCCGGAAAACTTTTGGCCAAAGGTCAAAAGGTCTATTGCGCATTCGTGGATTTGGAAAAGGCTTACGATAAAGTGGTGAGGAATGAAATGTGGTCGGTGCTGTCAATGAATGGGGTGGACAGCAGCCTCATTCGTGCTCTGAAATCCCTTTATGAGGATTCTAGAGCTTGTGTGAGGATAAACGGGGCATACACTGACTGGTTTACCATCGATAAAGGTGTTAGACAGGGATGTGTAGCGTCGCCGTGGCTGTTTAACCTCTTCATGGACAATTGTTTCCAAATTCTAAAACATAGTGACTGCGGATTAAGGATGAATGGGTTACTTGTCAAATGCCTCCTTTATGCTGATGATCAGGTTATACTTGCATCTTCAACGGAGGAGTTGCAGGAGATGGTAACAATCATGCATCGTGCGTTAGAAAGGAAAGGAATGAAAGTGAATGTAAGTAAAACGAAAGTTATGGTTTTTGAAAAGGAGGAATGCGTAACGGCTTGTAATGTTTTGATCGATGGACAGCGAGTGGAACAAGTGAATGAGTTTGTTTACTTAGGTACGTTGTTTACAAGAGATGGTAAGAATGAAGCAGATATTGAAAGGAGAGTTAATGCAGGTAATTGTGTGAATGGAGCTCTGAAGGCGTTTATGAACAGTCAAAATGTGTCCAAAAAGGCACGTTTGGCTGTACATAGAGGTGTGTTAGTGCCTACCCTTATGTATGGTAGTGAAAGTTGGGTATGGCAGAAGAGATTTGAAAGTAGAATAAATGCTGTAGAAATGAGAGCACTGAGAAGTATGTGTGGTGTTTCTTTGACCGACAGAGTAAAGAATTGTGTGATACGAGAGTGGTGTGGGGTAAAAGAAGATGTAGTGACAAGCATTGAGAAAGGCATGTTAAGATGGTTTGGGCACATGGAGAGGATGGATGACGATAGACTGACAAAGAAGATATATAAGGCAAGTGTGTGAATGGAACAGGACAAAGGGGAAGACCTAGGCGACGTTCTCTGACCAGATTGGAGACATCCTGAAAAAAGGACAAGTCAGAAGTACCCTTAACAGAAGAGCATGCATGAGAAACTTGATGGGAGTGAGTGAAGCAAGTGAGGTATGTCAGGATCGTTGCAAATGGCGTTCCGTAGTCTCTGCCTACCCCTCCGGGAAACAGGCGTGAGTCTATGTATGTATGTAACTAAAAGGGGGCGAGCCTATTGACATCTACCGGGCACTTTATTAAGCGAGCGATGATTAACATTTTTAAAACACACATAACTTCGAAAAGGAGGAGGTGTGTGTCCGGGGTACTTGGGGATCGAACCCGAGACCATCGTCTCGGCAGTTCGTTACGTACACCACTGGGCTATCGCTTCGACTTAAACATATTGACTTTGTTGAATGTGAAAGTTTTGGCCCATATTTTAGTGCGCAGTTAGATCTTCTTATGTTGTAGGCATCAATCACTGTTGTTTTACTTAGCCTACACCATATATCTTTTTACGCACACGTACCTAACTTACAATAATATCATTCAAGTAACTTAGCTCATTGCTAGGCTGTCATTAGTCTCGTTAGATATGCCGAAACGAGTTTTTAGACATGGCAGCGATTACATAAAGAATAAATATATATTCTGTAAAGATATAGTACGAGATAGAAGATACAGTCATTATTACAGTCCTTACGACTTTTATGCAGTCATGCGCAAGCGATGCGCGTCGATGCTGCAGCGTTTCCGGGGAAGTTCGAACGACATCCTCGCGACGTTGGCGGAAAAAATAGATGGGCCGTTTTTAAAATTCTGGGCCAGTAGACAAGTGCGCCCAGAGATAAATGTGCCTAATTAGGTTAAATGTATGATTTATGTTATGTTTTTTTATTTGTGTACTAACAATAGGCTAAGGAACTACTAACACTATGGATCTTTGGTCTGAAATAAATTATATATTATTATTATTATGCTTCTAGTGACTTATTTGAAAGTTTTAAAGTCACGCCTTTCTTCGTAACTTATTACTAACTGGCACTGCCGAACATCAACGTGATATACCAAACAGGCCAAAGCAACGTAGACAACTAAAACAACCATTCTAGAACGTGATTATTGTTATTGATACTCTAAATAGCAAGTTAATTTATTGCAACTTCCTATTAAAGCTTCAGGGAGCTGTCATAATACCAACATTGAATCAAAGTTGGCCACTGTTCGCTTCGACTCTTCTTCAGGAAATACGAAATACGTCCGTTGTATTTTATTTTACGATAGTTGCCCCAACTTACGAGTGCAAAGGGAGATTATGAGGCTCGTTAATTGTTTACTAGCTTTTTCTTACCTCGTTTGCTACGGAAAAGTTGATTTAAAAACATAGCATCTGCTATATAGCTTGGGAACTTTCCGCTCCTATGTTTGTCCTTTACAACATAGTTCCTTAGTTTGCCGTGTTGCGTAACAATATAAATTTACAAGAGGAAACGTGAAAATAATTGGGCCTCCAGAATAATTATTACATTCAGACTGACCGGCCTTTATAGACTTTCGCGGTTGATACCAACAATTGGGCTTTTAAAACGAACTTCGTAGAGCCCAAAATCACGTCAAATATCCATGTCGAACCGTGTCGGCAGCTATCACTAGTATCCATTCGCAATTATTGACAGATACATAAATATGTCTACATGGAACAAGCCAGCTTCACTGGTCCAATTTTGAAAATGAGGTCACTCGAAGAATACAATCTCGATTGGGGACGGTCAAGCAGCTACGTAATATCTTCTATAGTTGGTGCCACGAGAAGATAGACTTTTTGTAAACACACATGAGCTTCACAACCTTTTTCAAACAATTGTGTAATACATTTTATGCTTTAGTGAAGTTTGATACTTTTTTAACGGTATTTTTTTAAATGTAAAATTTGACTTTATATATTATTACTAGAGGACGCCAGCAGCTACGCCTGCATTTTTTTAAATTTACCCGTTTTGGCCGATCCCGTGGGAATTTCGGGAAATCCCTTCTTAGTGCACCCCTACGGTCCCCAAGGAACATACATGCCAAATTTCAGCTTCCTGCGCCCAATAGTTTCGGCTGTAGCGTGTCTGTCAGTCAGTCAGTAACGCAAGGATTTTATATATTAAGATGGTAATATTATTATCGATGACTTCAAGTGATATCTAGAAAAATGTAAATTTGAATGAAAACAGAGTACCATGTATGTCAATGATAGAGTACAAACAGGATACTCTATTATGGACTTTATTGTTTTTTTATCACAGGCAATAAATAATTTGCTCATAGCCTAGCTATCCTAAGATATAAAATAATTGTCCACAAATGTGATATATTACAGACAACTAACTAGTACATCCCATTAAAATTTTTAGGCATAGAGATTTACGTTGTGTATGAATGAAAACGTCAGAATGAACCTAAACAAAATCCATTAAAATGTTACGGTAAAATTTACATTCAGGGTAACCTTTTTTTTTTTTTGGTGTCGGGTTGGAAAATCCTCATGAAGTCCCTCCGCCCTGGGTGAAGGGCGAAGGGGACTGTCAGACTCTTACTGACTAAGAACCAACCCGTATTCCTCACGTACCCGTATGTCGGAGGGTCGGGTATCGCTGAAGCATTCCTCGCTACCCCCGACGGGTATTGGCCCGCCAGATGGTCAGGCGGGCCCCGAACAAAACCCCCTTGGCGGGGGATGAAGGTGTTGGGCTCCGCCGCCAAAACACTCAGCGGCCGCAGAGGATAGGGAGGACGGCAACGCAACACCGCATCTCCTCTTCCTCTGCGGCCCCACCGCGACGCAACGATGGTGCGCCTCCATTTGGTCGCGGGAGATAGGGCGCGCGGCAACGCAACACCGACACGCCTCTCCTCCCGCGACCGCACCCGACTGCGAGGGACAGAAGAACTGTCCCTTCGCACCCGCCCCTTTGGACGCATCCTGCGCAGGCCTCCGTCAAGCCCACGCGAGGCGTCCCCTCCTGGATCCCTCTTAGCTTCACCGCGGGTGACCAATCCACGGATACTAAGCCCCCCCACCACGACAAGGTGGAGATCCCACGGAGGGGACATTCGGGGTAACCTGCGTAAAAAGACGCAATTTATTTTTATTAGGTGTACAGAATCTTATGTGCGAATAATTGTTTACCATCTGCAATTTGCCCCAAAAAATATATTTTTCCTAAGATAAATGCAAGCTACGCCCAAGAATGTAACATTTCAATAAAGTGAAACCAAATGTTGACATTCCAGGTTCCAGTTCCACAAAAAATTAAAAAATCCTGTTGACAGCGCATACTATCGATAAAAACCCGATCCATTGACATATTAGTTTCCAATGACACGTACCTATGTACCGTCGCGCTCATTCGATTTGACATTATTTGTGTTTGATAGAACTGTCGCTAAGTCACTTAGTAGAAATTCTTTGTTTACAAAAAGTCTATGTTCTGGTGGCACGAACTATAAGTCTGCCATATCTCAGCGTGTAGATACAAAGAACTACATTAAAAGCAAGTTGAATGGTATACCTAGTAATAACCTATTGTATGGCCGCATCAAACTTTATCTTCGGTTTGAATTTAATATGCAGACAATTCTTACTCTTCCAAACTTTATTAACTGATCAAACGTGTTGCACGTTCGCATCATTGCATACTTTCTCCTAAACCTAATGCTTGCAACCTCTGCTGATCTATGGTCTACGATAGTAAATAACTTTTTAAAAGGTTGAGAGTGGCCTAGAGTAACTTCCTCATACCACTGAACAACTGTTGAAAGTGCGAAAAGTTAGACTAAAATATGTTTTATAAAGAGGAACTCAAACTGTTTGATTTCCACGCATTTATTAGCGGCATTTATGCGGCACTAAATGCACGAAGCTGTGGAAGGGTCTGAAATAATAAATGGGAACATAGCTCCACACTACAGTTTGCACTCGGAGCTTAGTGATTTTAACAGCGGTGAAAATTCGGGCGTCCATTTATTATTATCAGTTTCCTGGTCGGGTGGCGCTCGCTACATTATAGCACTCCTGTGGTTTCGCAACTACGATCTCTAAGAATCGTGTGATTTACACCCCGGAACTTTTGCTACCGACCAATACTAAAACTGCTATATGAAGATTTGTTGAACTCGCTTAGATAACTTTACGTGTATTTCACTTTTGCGCTTGTGGCCTCAATTCTGACGTACGGTATCCGTTAATTAAAATAATACTCGCACATACAGTTTACTAAATGTTCAAACATGACGAAAAGTTACCAAGTTAGATACTCCGTTTTTGAGAAATAATGAATGGCCACGCTCGGTGCAAGACGAGCGAAACGTCGGAAACAAATAGGTATTTATACCTTACATAAGTTAAGTTAACGCGATTAAGACCCACTAAATTATTTTGTATGATGTATACAAATCGCTAAAGTTTAAAATCGATTAATAAATGAGTATTCCGTAACCTTAGATTCTTTGTTAATTAAATTATTTAAATGACTTCACTCTCTCAAAGTGCACGCTACTAAATTATTTGGAAGAATTAAGTCCACCGAAGCCTTTTGGCCTTCAGTGACGCCTTCAAGAGACGTTTATTAGCCGGAGTAATTAGGACGATAAGGTTTCCTTCTGTTGCTCAACCTGTAAGGGGCAGCAAAATATTCTGTGAAAATTTTAAGCGTCTACCTGCGTGCGTCTACCAAAAAATACGGAAAAAAAACACGTTTATTGTATGGCACCCCCATACAATAATAATAATTTCAATTAATATTTTCATTTTTATTTTTTGTATTTGTTATTATAATTATAGCGCCAACCAAAATACATAGGTAATTTGTGAAAATTTCAGCTTTCTACCTATTACGGTTTATGAGATACAGCCTGGTGACAAACAGACAGACAGACAGCGGAGGCTTAGTAATAGGGTCCCCATGTTTTTATGTGCGTGTGAACTGAGGGACCACACTGGTATTTTGTGAAAAAAAGACATAAGAGATTTAGTAGTAGGTTTAAAACAATTGTAGAACAAGTCTGGGAATTTGTAAACAGATATTTTAGAAACTACAGCCCTTAAAGTGTGGTCCCTCAGTCCTCACACACCATTAGCCAGATCTCAGTAAGTATGTAAAGAAATAAGATATTGTGAGTACAAACATTTAGTAGAGAATTTGTAAAGATATCTACTGAATTTCAGAACACAATGCATTAAAGGCATAAAAGTTATAACGACTAAACTGTGGTCCCTCAATCCTCACAAGAGAAATAAATATGTTATTGAATATAACCATAAAAACTTAATAAAATTGTTCCATTCGTAGATAAAGTTTTAGTAGAAGTTTTAAAAGATTTTGTACAAAAGAAATGAAAAGAAATTATCGACGCATTTTGAAAATAGCGATGGTTAAAACTGGTCTCTCAATCCTCACATTCACTAACATAAGTGCATGTACTAGCTGCTAGACGAAAAGGATATTGGAAAGTCTCATATACACAACTTTTAGTAGAAAATGTCTACTAAATTGTAGGTTTAAAAAAATGTTATGATAATATCAATGTTTTAATCTCATGAAAAAATATTGACTAGTGTGACCACACTAAGATACAAAATTTTAGGAAAAACTTAAACCTACACCTTAGGTACATATACGTAGTGGATATACCTACCAAACAGACTGCCATGCAGAAGGGTATTGGCTTCGAATGTAAGGCGCGCATTAGGTACTGCCTTTTCGGAATTATGTGCGTTCAATTATATGTATCATCGATTTTCGATTTTCCCATGCCTCTGAGAGCACGTTAGGAGGCTACCTTGAAGGTCAAAAAATCGTGCAGAGGTCATCGCTAAGTGTTAGCTATAAAGTTGAATGTCGCACGGTTTTTCACATGCCATGCCACCACGAAACTGTCTGGAATCTTATTTCGTTCATAGCTCAAGTACCTACCTAATAATAGTGTTTTAGAGACAATTCGTCTAAGCATTACTCTTCTTTCGGTGAGTAGCAATTTCAAGGCGAAAACTTAAGTATGTTTTAAATATCCAAAAAAATGTTTAGAGAAAGCATATTTTTTAAATTAAAATCCTATCGAGCGAAAATCTTCCAATCGTGTATCTGTCTAAGGAGTTACTAGATAAAGACCTGATAAATAATATACAAAATTTTCACTTTGCTAGTGTGTCTCACTGCTTCAAAATCGGTAAGCAAAAAGGGCATACGTTTTCGAGGTAGAGCGCCTTAAACCGTCGGTTCCAGTTGTCATAAAGAACTTTTGATGTTACGTAGTAAGTAGTCCTCAAACGGACACTGATCTAAACCATGGAATATATATCTTTCGGTTCAGGAGGTCAGAAGGCAGTCGCTCTGTGTGGAAAAAACTAATATTCAGTGAAATCTCCCGGACTCCAAGGCGTGACTCTTGGATGCAACCAGGATAACGCTATGACCTTGATGATGATAACAAGGAAAGAAAACAAGTTTGTACGGTCGTAATGTATTTAATTAAAAATAAAATCAAGTACGTGTCAAGCCACGCACAATAGGCTGGAGCGAAAAAGACCTTTTCTTAGTTTTAACTTCCCTTTAGTGTTAATTAAGTGCCTACCTATAGTTGGAGGAGCGGTGAAAAAAAGGATTGGGGCCAGTGTGGGCACTTTTCAATGAATGGTTCCTGTTATTTTCGCAATCAGCCCAATTCTCCTAAATAAATACAGTTTCGATATAATGTCAGTGTCATACTTACGTCACGAAAAGCGTATTCTTCTAAATTATCGGATATATGAATGAAATTGTAACGAGATCGTAAATTAAAACAAGTGTCAAAATATGTGTCAACGACGAATATACCATAATGACATTAGATTATCAGAATACCGCTTCTGAGTCAATTCAAAATATAATTTCAATGTCATATAAAAATACGAGAATAAGGCCTCAGATCCCTGAATATAGTAAGAAAGAAAGACATATCTTAAGAAACCCTACCTGTTCAAAGTGTTATTGTCCAGAGGCCCTATTCTCCTAATTATATTTGTTCAAACTGCAGTTTCAATATAATGCCAGTGTCATACTTATGTCACAAATCTAAGAATAAGGAAGCTAAATGATACTCTCTTAGATTAAGTGATAATTGAATAATATCGTGACTACATTGTAAACTGAACAAAGTGTCAAACTATGTGTCGACGCCAAACGATATAAGTAAAATTAGGCGATAATGACATTAAATTAGCAGAATACCGATTATGAGTCAACTCAAAATGTAATCTCAGTTCGTTCAAAATACACTTTCGAAACTCACTTTTTGTCGTATAATTATGTACCTACCTAAGGTGTAGGTTTAAGGTTTTCCTAAAATTTTGTATCGTAGTGTGGTCACACTAGTCAATACTTTTTCATGAGATTAAAACATTGATATTATCTCAGCAAATATGTAATAAATAAACATGTTTTTTAAACCTACAATTACTACAACTACATTACCAGACTTGTTCTACAATTGTTTTAAACCTACTACTAAATCTTATGTGTTTTTTTCACAAAATGCCATTGTGGTCCCTCAGTTCACACGCACATCCGTTTTTTAACCTTTTAGGTACCTACGGAACCTCAGAAAATAAAACTTTGCCAATAGTTTTAATTGCACGTATAGCGTAGTAGTTTCTCCTTGGTACATCAGCTATCCGCCAGTGAAAGTCTCGTCAAAATCGGTCCAGCCGTTCCAGAGATTAGCAAGAACAAACAGACAGACAAAATTGTAAAAATCATCATTTTGGTAGGTATATGTACCGTGTATACATCCATAATTATGCATTTAGGAAAAAGCAGTTATTTTAATATTACAAACAGACACTGCAATTTTATTTATGTGTATAGATTATATATTATTATAGGTACCTACTTATACTGGTTTTGATCATCTTAATTCTGCATTGTACTTTATAAAGCAATAATTAATCATATTCACCCCACGCATTTGGCTTTGATTCTAATAATTTTGCTTCAATTTGCCACAATTCAAGTTCAGATACCTTAGCCGTATCGGTTTATTACATTGAATTGCTTTAAACATATTCAAGCTTTGCTAAAAGCTTCTAACAGCCATTAAGCGCACATTTCTTTGTCTGGAGAAAAATAAGGCAATAACTTTTATTTATTCAATCATTAAGTATAAACTCAGGTCTATAATGGAGAATACTTTTTCTTTTTACCGTCGAGCCATCATCTAAAAGGGCAAAGGTATCTACACTCCCAGCTGGTCCAGAGACTGTGACGGGTATTACTTTCAATAGCGGACGAAGTGCGGTTTCAACCTGCGAGTTGTTGACAGCTGCGAGAACCTGATCAATTTTTTCAGCCTCCGTCGTTATTATCGGTTCAGGTTGGACCTCCTGAACGTAAGCCGATGTAACAAATGTATCATTGTGTAAAATAGTGTGATGCCTACGCTTACAATCAGCTATTGTGCAACTAGCCTTATTTTTGTTACAAAACCTAAAATTGTGCAGAATTTTTTGGAGGCAACGATAACAGACTTTATTGTCTTTACCAAAACGCCATCGTTCGTCAACCGTCAAAGATGTTAACAGCCTGGCGCAAGTTCCTAAGAAAAAACCGAAAGTATGAAACGTGCTATCTTTTTAATGGTTACTATTATATGTATAAAACGTGAAGATAGCATCCTTCACTATGTACCCTTGGAACAGTATTCCTTCAAAGTTAGACGGGTTATACGTACATGTCGGCGATACGCCGGGGTTATGGTGTCCAGACTCCATTATAATAAAAACACTCACGTAATATTACTTGGTTTATTTTCAGACGATTTCTAGCACAGAATTGAATTAAAATGCGAACTACAGTCCTTTTTATAAACTAACCGTCATTACACTTAATGTAACGTTTAACAACTCCTTTTCAACATATAATTGAAATTACTGTACGATTAATTATAAACTAATCAAAAATCGACATTAATATTGTAATGAATTTTTGCACAACACCAAATTATTTATTTTACACGAATAACAAATTTATTTTATTAACCAAACGCTGCTATCAACAGGATGCATTTTCGTAACAATATAATCATTATATATTAATTTGCGCCCATATACATCACTGCCATGGCTGTCAATAGTGTCAAATGTCACAACTGTCACATTATTATCCAGATTGAACTTTGCCGCGTTATGTAGTTTGTTTATAAAACGTAAAAAACATACTGTAAAAGTGCTTTGTGTATACCAAATAAATGTTATTTTACACTTCTAGTCAGTTCTGGTGTTAGTGTTACTATATTTATTTGATTAGCATTGAAAGGAGCGCAATGAAAACAAGCAAAATAACGTGCGAAATATGGCATACAACATGCCGGTCAAGCAATGAAAAAAGGGTATTTATGGCAAAATGTCCCTAGATTAAGATCAATGAATATTTATAATGTTATATAATGTGATATATTTCAATGAAACATAAAAAATAAGAAAATATTCTAAAGTTTCATAACCTAGTACTTTGTAGGTAAACAATAGTGCTGCCTGTCAGTTATCGATAATCCGTTATTCGAAATTTACACAAGTACTAAAAATTCTATTCCTTTTTTTCTTTTTAGATGTAAAAATGGGTAGCTGCAACTGGAAACCAAGACTTGATTTATGTGCCCATTGAAAAATTACATCAGTTGAACTATGTGTGTGGCAAGCATTTTAAGCCGAAAGACAAAAAAGGGAACTCAAGTCAGAAAACAGCTGTGCCTTGTATCTACAGACATTTCTTTAAATCCTATTACAGAAGAAATGAAAACCTTTCCATTACATGTACATACATAATATGTCTTTTAGTTCTGCGTATTTTCTTCGCTAATCTAGAATAGATTTATAGAATAGGCTAATTTGTTTGAATAAACACATAAATATTAAATACATCTTTTATTTGTGTTGGAAAAGTATAATTCTAGTCGAAACATAATTATAATTATTTCTCTTACCGAATATTATCGATATCGATATTTCGTTAATCACTAGAGGGTTCATCCCTATATTGACCAATATGACAATGCTGACAACATAAAAAACGATGTAAATTAGTATATTTATGTTGGTACGAGTTCTCCCTGCACGTTTCATACAAAGTTGAAAGTCTCGCATGATCTATGGCACATCCGCCTCTTCTTACGTAGTATTTGTATACTCTTTGGATGTAAATGTCGGACACTTTGACAACTGATGTCCTCCTTTGCAAAATAAACATTTTCCTGATAGAATACTTTTGCAGATCCTTTTTTAGAACTTTGTGTAATCGAAGCTCCCGCCGACGACTCAGAAACGGCATGCGCTCGCTGTTTCTGTGCAGTGCTGGCCGTTGTCGTCTCAAACGTAGCGCCAAACTTCATTGCCAAGTCCACTTCACGGTTTAAGAACCTCGATAATAGTTCGACCATTGACTTATATATTACTGCGTAAGGACCGGGCCAACCGCACAATTAAAACGCACCAGCGCGCTGGCCCTAAAATGTCAGTTTAGGGCCAACGCGACTCAGTCGACAATGGTCCGAGTAAGCGAGCGATACCCATTTTGATTTTTAAAATGTTCTCATCCGCCATCTTTGATTTCCCGTCCGCCATCTTGGATCACTAAATAAATTTCATATTATTAATCAGCGTCCCGAAAATCTCGAAAACGATACCCATATATATTGTATTCTATTCGTTTAGCCTGTTTTTGCCTTTGACCCAACCCTCCCCCTTCTCGTTTGACCATTTTATTAGTTTTGTCTGGCCCCTAAAAGTTGTGGCGTAATTTTATACACGCTGATTTTTTATTGGTTTTGGAGCGAAAGCCATCTTATTACTTATCGTCAATAGAACCTAACCAGCTAATTATATTTGAAATATAAGCTAAAAAAATTTTGAGAAATTAATTAATTGAACAGTACGAGAACACGAAGTATCACTTTGTCGCACACTGTCAAAGTACGAGCGATCGTGTCACACACACACTGGCATTATGCACTGTTATATCCCGCCCTTCCGCTCCCCGCCATGCGCGTGCGCCACCCTCCGCTGCAGGGCGCCAGCAGGGGGCGGGGGCGGGGCGAGAGCGCGGCGGGGAGCGGCCGTGCGACGCGGGCGCAAGTTGACCTTCAGTCTTAAGAAATTAGGTCAATGGGACAGTCGTATATCACGCTCCCGTCACTCTGTGTCCGTGTTACGTAATTAAACTACAATCGTGGATCCTTACAATACTGATGTGTTCGCTAGTGGATTGATAGGCCACAACCTGACCTGACTCCATAGGGTTTTATTAGTGGATCGAGGTTAAAGATTTGTGTACAAAGAAGAAACGGAGTCGCGAGAACGCGAGAAACGTGTGTGCAAATGTGTAAATTGATTGTGATGTAAGCAGAAGACTAAAGGTAAATTATTGTTGTGAATACCTACGTTGATAACATGTTTTAAACACGCCAGAAATAAGTAAATACCTAAATTCGGCTTTTACTAGTTATTGAAAGTGATTATGTACCGACGATTAATACGTAAATAATAATAAGTTCTTCTTTTCGTCTACTAGTTTATTATGATTGCGTGAACCCACAGCTTATTTCTGTCGACTTACGAAGGAAGAGGTAGGAACAGCTATTTAGTTACATGTGTTTATTATTTTAATCATTATTATGTGCTTAAAATTATTGAAGTTGTTATCGTAATTAATTTGTATTTCGTAAGTACGTAAATTAGGTATCAATATCCATCCTACCTACTAGTACTTCTTATGCTGGGGCCTCACTACCGGCTAACGTCAATGTCTGCTAGCGCGATAATTATTGCGATAATTTTTAACGCACTAAAGTAGATGGCTACACTTGAAACGTCAACGTGAATGCCCATCATTGGCGATAAAAACGCCAAACGCTAATGTTAATACTGTTGTCAAATTATCGCGTTAGGTCCTGGCTACACCTACGGTTAACGTACATTATCGCAATAATTAAAGGCATTTCTCGTTAGTATATCCCAAGCAGAAGTGCTTTGCTGTCTGTTGACCTCGCCGTGCGATGTCAACAGCTGTTTTAGGTACCTACAGCGCGCCGACGCGGACGAGTTGATCGACGATCGAGTCGCGCGTACTACGTATTTTCTAGAGTTATTGACTTGTATAACTTTTATTTTACGTGGTAGGTAAATTTTGATTTTGAATATGAATAGCAGATATTTTTTCCAACGTGAGGTTTTTTTTCCTAAACCAATAAAAAATCAGCGTGTATAGTCTATAGCCTTTCGGAATAATTGGGCTATCATAGGCAATAACAATAAAAATTTTAAAATCCGACTGCTAGTTCCTGAGATTAGCCGACACTATCTTTTAGCCTTTTGCCCGGCCCCAAAGAGTCGAAGCGTTATGTTATATAGCCTATAGCCTTCCGGAATAACTGGGCTATCGTATACAAAAATAATTTTTCAGATCCGACCGGTAGTTCCTGAGATTAGCGCGTTCAAACAAACAAACAAACAAACTCTTCCGCTTTATTATATAAGTATAGATAGAAAGGTGTAAAAGCAAAATATGTTTATTGTGGGTTATCCTTGGAAGATAGACATAATTATACCATCGCGGACTTATTTGTAGATTTATTAAAAAGGTACAATCCTACCATACATTGTTTTGCTATAACTACTTTAGTACTTGTATATATTCTGTGGCTATAGTACTTGTATATATTCTGTGCTATAACTCAAAAGGTTTTGGCAGCGTTTTCGAGGAAAGCTCCCGATCGGCTCAATTTTTGCCGACGCGTCGAACTAATATCATTGTAAAGCCTGGCGTCGACTACTTCCGAACCGCGTCGAATCGCGCCGAGTCGCATTTTATCCGTGTGCGTTTATTACAGACGAATCGAATCGAAGCCAGCAGTCGGCGACTGGCTGTTGTAGGTTGTGCTTGTGTTGTCAATGATAGATAGCTCGGACGAAGATTATGTTCTTGTTTCAAATTCGTTCATTATTCTTTCTTCCCATATATTTTGTCTACGCTGCTCGTCATGATAATGAGTATCTTCATGATCATAATTTGTTTTTAGACGCACGCCTTTATCCCCGAGGGGGTAGGTAGAGGTGTAATATTACACCCACATTTCGCCATGAATTTTCAGGTCCCACGTAATGCCGGGCGAGCCTATTGCCGTACCGGGTACATTTTTTTTATTTTTTTTTACCACATTCACACAACACCATCTAGTCCCAAACTAAGCAGAGCTTGTACTATGGGTACTAGATAATGGATAAACATACAAACCTATACTATACTTTCTTTTTTGTAAATACATAAATATTATACATAGAAACACCCAGAACAAGACAAACATCCATGTTCATGCACTCAAATGTTTGACTTGAGCGGGAATCGAACCCGCGACCTTCGCCGTAGCAGTCGCTTACACTCCCGCTATGCCAACCGGCCGTCCACATTACCAGACTCCGTGCTTCTACTGAGAATTTGAAAGTGTTATTGGGTTTTTCTAACGGAAAAACCCAATAATACTTTGCCCGACCCGGGAATCAAACCCGAGACCTCCCAATCCCGCGCGCACATTTATGCCGCGAGACTAATGAGGCAGTCATAATAATTAAGTTCAGTATATTTCTGAACAAGCGAAATTAACAGCTCTTCATTATTTCGATAACTTTTTATGTAGGTATTTACGCCATGTAGTCCCGTCTACACTCATCCGCTGACCCGCGTCCAATAAGGCGCGCCGAGTCGAGTCGAAACGCGTCGCCGCAGAAATTCGCCTGCCGAGTGATGCGCGCGGTAGATTCGATTCGGCGCGCCGCGGCTCGTCGCTAATGAACGCAGGTTCATATAAATATATAGGAGGCGACTTTCTGCGTTTCGATTCGGCTCGGCTCGGCGAGCCTAGTGGACGCTAGCCTTTATATCGTCAGTTTGCACAAAACCTTAACTTATTATACATTAAAACCTTCCTCAGGGATCAGTCTTGATGTTGTTGAAAACCGTATAAAAATTTGTCAAGTACTTTTCGAGTTTTAAGCGAACAGACAGACAGACACCGCGGCGGGGGACTTTGTTTTATAATATGTATAGATATTTACACAAACGCGAAGGTATTGTGATACATCGCCTGGAGATACACAAGTACGTATTGTACAAGCGTAAGTAGGTACATTGCAATCCAATTATACGAACGACCCTAAGTAAAATAAATCGTAACAGTTTCTCTTATTCAGCATATAAATGTTATGATAGGTAGTAAAAATGGTTTAGCGAAGCAGTTACTTACGAATAAATTACACTACGTATTTACATGCTTCCAGTCTGATCTTTCATTCTAGAAAATAATGTTACAAAAGTGCCTCATTAGTGTAGAATAAACTTAAAACTAAAGAATTTTGAGGTCACCAGTTCATGAACTGCTTCATGGTGTTGACCTATTCTAATTTATTATTTAGCTAAGTGCTCTAGGGGCTAAGAGGTTTGTAACTAGGTTCTTTGGTATTTCAGATAATGTTTGACCTTCTCGTAGCTTAAATAAAGTAGTAATAATGTAAGTACAAAAATGTACGCACCTGATGCTACGAACTTATATACATAATAATGAACAATATAAAAGGTTAGCAGTAATTGTTCAGAATGGATAAAGTTTATAAAATTTCAGCAAAACCTATAAGCAATTTATAGTGCCATTACGCGGTACATTGTAGTTTAGTATTCATAAACGGCAAACGTTACGGCAACTGCTATACAATGCTAAATTTATTCGATGTCGCGTTGTTATATTATGAAAGTCTATTAAATTATAATATTATGTTGTATTATTTTATGATATATAAGTTGAACTTACTTTCTGCTGTGATGATGACATGTATCTTTCATTGCAACCTCTTTTGAGGCACGGTCATTGCACAAGTAGAGCATTCTTAAACTGGCTTTTCTCTCGAACGTTTTCTTAGTGACGTGTTCATTTAATAGTTGTCTTTTCTTTGCGTTGTAGCCACTCTATTCCTATTTTATAGTATATTTTTGTTTGTTGCTTCTCATATATTTTTGAGGTGAGCAAAAGAATATAGGGTAGTTTCCAGGGTCAAAATAATTACATTTTATTTAAAAATACGGACATTTTAGATTATAAAAAAATATTGGACACGTATTTTTTCTTTTTTCGATTAATTAAAAAATAACAAAGATATAGCCCATTAAAGTTACGTGTGACGTCATCTAGCCCCCCCCGTGGGATCTCCACCTTGTCGTGGTGGAGAAGCTTAGTAACCGTGGATTGGTCACCCGCGGTGAAGCTAAGAGGGATCCAGGAGGGGACGCTCCGCGTAGGCTTGACGGAGGCCTACGCAGGATGCGTCCAAAAGGGCGGGTGCGAGGAACAGTTCTTCTGTCCCTCGCAGTCGGGTGCGGTCACGGGAGGAGAGGCGTGTCGGTGTTGCGTTGCCGCGCGCCCTATCTCCCGCGACCAAATGGAGGCGCACCATCGTTGCGCCGCGGTGGGGCCGCAGAGGAAGAGGAGATGCGGTGTTGCGTTGCCGTCCTCCCTATCCTCTGCGGCCGCTGAGTGTTTTGGCGGCGGAGCCCAACACCTTCATCCGCCGCCAAGGGGGTTTTGTTCGGGGCCCGCCTGACCATCTGGCGGGCCAATACCCGTCGGGGGGTAGCGAGAAATGCTTTAGCGATACCCGACCCTCCGACATACGGGTACGTGAGGAATACGGGTTGGTTTTTAGTCAGTAAGAGTCTGACAGTCCCCTTCGCCCTTCCCCCAGGGCGGAGGGACTCCATGAGGATTTTCCAACCCGACACCAAAAAAAAAAAAATGACGTCATCTAGTGCGAAAAAATGCAGCACGGTGTGACGTTATACGTAACTTTAATGAGCTATACCTTGGTCATTTTTGGTTTAATTTACAAAAAAAAAATACGTATCGCTTATTTTTGAATAATCTAAAGGACGGACTTATAAATTTTTTTTTGTCAACTAGCCTATTGTACAGATTTTAACCATAAAGAAAGCTTTCATTCTGCCAGACGTTTCGGGATACCAACCATCAATCAAGGTACGTTCACCTTTCTTTTAAAATAAATACGCGATTGAAATCTTTTACATAAATAATATTAGTATGTGTAATAAACGTAAAACTTTGACAGAGAAACTGTCGCTTATAAAAATCACCAATCAATACAATGCGGGGCTCGATCCTATAACAGGTGGCGCATTGCCAATGGAATTTTTAACGATTACCTCTTCAGTGCAATTATATAACTAGAATAAATTGTTACGTATAAATTTTACAATATTTGCAACTGAAAGTACTGACTACTATCCCGGTCATATTAAAGTTGCTCCATTATTCGTAGCTAAGCTATACCTACAGCCGTTCAATAATCTAGTATTCAGTTCAATCTAGACTACCCAAGAATTGGTAATAACATAGGGAGTACTTTGGATAAACTTTTGTCGAATTTAAAATTCAACGTGCGAACTTACTTAGCAATAAAACTTACTTAGAAATAATTAACCTCTTTCGTATAATTAGTTAGAGGTACGCAATGATTAACGAAGCGAAAATAAACTCAACAGACTCTTTATGAGCATCAAAACCCACGCATATAATAACGATATCTATTGGAAGATAAGCATGGTAAAAGATTAATTTTTGCTATAAAGGAACTTTATTTGCTAGTCAGAGGATAATTTCCAACAGCGCTTAATGCTAATACTGTACAGTAGAAAATCTCCCTCGTGTCTTGTTCTGTGCAATTTGCATAAATATAATATTTATGTGGGTGTAGTATTACACCTCTGCCTACCCCTTCGGGGATACAGGCGTGAGTCTATATAATATAATAATAATATACAATAATTAATTTACTTGAATTGACATCGTCGTTGAAGGTGTTGATAAAGAGTAATAGGTACGTAGGATGACACATGAGGCTATAAATACACTCTCAACCTGTGTTGGTATATTATTGCCAAGTTATTGATGTCTAGCTTTGTATGTATGATGTAGTTTAGACGCCACCAAAACCATAATGAAGCCCATGTGGGCTTAAATATGGTTTTGTTGGCGTCTAAACTGTAAGGTTGTTCTAGCTGACACTTTTATCAAACCTGATACCTGTATATATTATAGCTACGCATACAAACTCATATACAAGAAAATACACATTTACTATGTTGTGGCTATTTCAGAAACTGGTCACAAATACAATCCATACATTATATCTAACAAATTTGGGGAGAATCACGATAATGAACAACATTAGTAGCGGTATTGTTATTATGGCAACACACATAATAATGTGTTTGCTTTAAGAAACTGTATTAGTTGGCGGCCGATACAACACCACTAGTTTACCCCAGCTGAGTATAACAATTTGAGCAGAATAATAAGTAACCGACTGATACGATCTGTTTTGTTCTGGTTCGGACCTTATACCTTCAATCGTAGTTACATTGGGATAATCTTTTTAAGGAATAATATAAATTAAACCGTAATTTAAACCGTGGGTGAGCCATGCTTCGACACGAATGGGTCAGGCTCGACCGGAGTGATACCACGGCCTCACAGAAAACCGGCGTGAAACAACGCTTGCGTTGTGTTTCGCCGAGTGAGTGAGGATACCGGAGGCCCAATCCCCCAACCCCCCCTATGATGGTGCAGTTGAAAAACTTTTACTAGAACTGAGCCAGTCGGCGGACTGGCTCAGTTCTAGTAAAACTGATCATGCGGGGAGATCTATTCACGACTTCGCCCTGGCTTATGGCCTGACACAACTGGTTACCACGCCCACGCGAATCCCAGACGTTGAAAGCCAGAATCCTTCACTGCTGGACCTTCTGCTGACTTCTCATCCGGACGGCTTCAAGGTATCCGTAGGCGCCCCACTTGGCTCCTCAGACCATTGCCTTGTACGGAGTGTGGTGCCTCTCACGTGCTCGCTGCGGTCGCGGGCTGCACGCAGTCGCAGTGTGTGAACAAGTCAGCAGATTGGGATAGAATGCGGAACTTCTTTGCATCCTATCCTTGGGGACAAGTATGCTTCTCGCCGGATGATCCCAACGTCGCTGCTGATTCTGTTGCTGATATGGTGCTACAGGTTATGGAACTTTTCATTCCATCCTCTGTGGTCCCCATTGGTGGCAAATTTCGGCCTTGGTTTGGTTTATCTTCCAAAAAGGCTTCTCGCAGGAAGCAGGAAGCTTACCAAGCCTGGGCTGATGCGGTGGTGGCAGGGGATGAAAATACCAGCGCATTAAAAAAGGAGTATAACTTTGCCTCCAGGTCCTTCAAAAGAGACATTGCTAGTGCGAAGTCGAAGCACATCGGTAGAATTGGCGAGAGACTTAAGCACCTTCCGTTCTTCGGGAACTCGTGCATTCTGGTCTTTTGCCAAAGCTATCAAAGGGAACTTCTGTAAGCCATCCTTTCCACCGCTACACATGGTAAATGACTCCTTGACCCACGACGCAAAGGAGAAAGCCGATCTTCTGGGCAAACTCTTTGCATCCAACTCGACCTTGGATGACGGGGGACAGGAACTGCCTACTTTACCGCTGTTCTAGAGCTGTATGACGGATATTCGGTTCCACTAACGCGCAGTCCGTATGGCACTTCTGTCCCTCGATATCCATAAGTCGAGTGGGCCTTATGGAATTTCTCATATTGTGTTGAAGATCTGCGCTCCAGAGTTGGCACCAGTTTTAACACGCCTTTTTCGTCTTTCTTACTCTTTTGGCGTAGTCCTAACATCGTGGAAGACAGCATTGGTCCACCCGATCCCTAAAATAGGCGATCGCTCTAACCCGTCCAACTACAGACCGGTAGCCATAACCTCCCTCTTCTCGAAGATAATGGAGTTCATTATTAACTGCCAGCTCCTTCGGTTTCTAGAGGATAATCAGCTGCTTAGTGACCTTCTAGTATACCTGACACATCGTTGGGCACAGGCAATCGAGACAAAGGGGGAGGCTTTGGCGGTCATTTTGGACATAGCGAAGGCCTTCATTCGGGTCTGGCACAAAGCGCTTCTTTTGAAGCTCCCTTCCTATGGCCTGCCCGAGAAATTATGTTGCTAAACAGCGGCATTCATTGTTATGCAGATGACAGCACAGGCGATGCTTTATATACCGGCCGCTCCATCATTTCTCGGGAAAAGTCATCGAGAGCCGAAATAAACTTGTGTCTGAAATTGAGACCTCCTTGGAGACGGTCTCAGATTGGGGAAGACTTAATTTTGTCCAATTTAACCCACAAAGACACAAGTTTGCGTGTTCACCGCAAAAAAACTGCCGTTGGTCGTATATCCTCATTTTGAGAGCACCCCGTAACTGCCTCCTCCAGTATTGGAATACTTGGTGTCGACATATCGAGCGAAGTCCAGTTCCGCGGTCACTTAGAGGGTAAGGTTAAGTTAGCCTCAAAGAAGCTTGGCGTGCTCAATAGATCGAGACGGTATTTCACTCCGGCCCACCGCTTGCTCCTTAATAAGGCGCAGGTCCGGCCGCATATGGAATACTGTTCTCATCTTTGGGCAGGGGCACCTCAGTACCAGCTTCTCCCTCTGAACTGCATCCAACGGAGAGCCGCTCGAATTGTCGACTGCCAAGATATTTGCAACCGGTTAGACCCCTTGGCGCTGCGTAGAGATGTAGCCTCGCTAGCATCTTTTATCGCTACTACTATGGGGAGTGCTCCGAGGAATTGTTCAGATTTATCCCTGCCACCTCTTTCCGCAATCGCTCTATGTGACAGCATTTCCATCCCAATCATTTAGATGGTTGACAATCCACAACGGTGCGTTTCTCTTGAAACTTTCTGCCTCGCACCTCTAAACTGTGGAATGATCTGGCGCCTGCGGTTTTTTCCAACCAATACGACCTTCAAACCTTCAAGAAAAGAGCGTATCCCTTTTTAAAATGCCGGCAACGCACTTGTGACTCCTCTGGTGTTGCAGGTGTCCATGGGCGGCGGTAATCGCTTAACAGCAGGCGATCCGTCCGCTCGTTTGCCCACTAGTCCATAAAAGAAAAGTTTGTATTTGGATTGGCCACGATTAAGTTGTGATTGAGTAATTGATAGCTTAAATGTGAAGGAATTATGATATTATAATATTCGTGCAGCGTGCGTAGGAGCGAAGGCGGCATATGCCTGCTAGGTAAATCTGATTTGATTGACGGTTTGCAGTAATACAAATGCATACAACAGTGATGAAACAAGAGTTTCCGCGTTTACTCTCCATTATAGTGCGTCATAGGTTACACGTGCAAAACATACACACAGCCAATAAAACTCCAAGATGTCGAACAAAAAGACGTAATTCATATAGGTATACAATACTATACATATATCAATTCAAGATTCTGGGTCCAATGTTCTCAACGCGTAAAGTGTTATTGGATATATTTGGTGAGGATATTCTACGTAAGTCTTGTATACTCGAGACTATTCTCAGCTCAAAATAAAAGGCTTGCTTGGTATTGACAAGGACCTAAATATATCGCGCGTGAAAATCACATTTGTCTAGCGTGTTGTAATATTTTCAGACAATATAATGCTTCGTGTCGTCGCTGTATGTTCGATATTAATATCTAATATATAAACATCACGTGTCTAAGTGTTGGTTATAGAACGCCTCTGAAACGGCTTGACCGACTAATATGATCTTTTAGTGTATTAGGTCGATCTCAGAATAGGTAGTGAGGTATTCAACACTTTTTGGACATATCTTCATCTTTTATTTTTTTATGATATGGCATAAAGAACTAAAAGATGAAAAGCCTACGAGTATAATAACATGGCGAAACAGTGTTTGCAGTGTCAGCTAATAAGCAATAATATTAACTCTATAAACTAATTGGCCCCTGCGAGACACGGGGTCTTCTCACTATGAAAGTCTTAGGTCTATAACCTACTGTGCTAGTCAAGTGCAGGTGTCCATACTTCACATGTCTTTCAAGAATATTGTGGAGAACTCGCAGATACGCAGGTTTCCTTACGAAGTTTTATTCAGTGGGTAACAAGCGGTTGTGCTCTTTGCCTTTGTATCCAGTATTACTGCGCAGCTGTCTTTTGGTAATCTAACTAGGGATCGCTGTCTTTATGCACGCTAGATATTATTTACTCATTACGACATGCATTTATTTTGTGCACAAAACTAAATCACATTTGTGATGACAAGGATCATGATGATAATTATGATCAAATTACACCGTCTTGAGGCAGTCACAGAGTGACGTTACTTACGTTTGATTATTAAGCGATTCATTTCAATTATATAATAGCATATAAGTATTTGTAATATCTGAATATACATATACAACGGATAAAATACCTATTTTGATTTACGTGTGTGAGACTTGAACACTACGAACGTTTTTTTTTCTTTTTGTATAGGAATAAAAGTAAAAAAAAACTCCTAGAGGTCTTTTGCAAATTCCTGGGCCGAGTGCGGTATCCCAGTGGTACGTTGAGAATCTTGAAACGTGTGGCCTTTTCCTTTTTTTGCTTGCCTGCTTGCTTGTTGGCTCGGCCACAATGAAGGGAAAAGAATCAAAGTATAAAGAAAGCATACCTTACTCAACTTACCAAACGACGACTGGTTGTTCGTCCACTGTTTCGCTAGTAAGACGTGGTGGAGGCGGATGTAAGGGCACTTCAAGCTTATAATAATTCTACTGCACGGTTGGCGTAGTGGTTTAAGCGGCCACCTCGCCGCTTGACACTGCGCCGAGTGTTGTGGGTTCGATTCCCACACGAGACAACACTTTGTGTGATTCATAAACTGTTGTTGTAATGCACATTAGTTGTTTTTTTGTAAAGTCCCCCGCGACACAGGATTTATACCTAGTGCGGGAGTTGTCTTTTAAAATAAACAAAAAATTAACAATAACTAGCCGAGAACAACCGCGAGACACGGCAACATTCCGAATCACAAGATACACTTCAGGTCGCGGCGCCAAATGAGTAAGTAAGTATACCTACGTGTAATTCTATATATCAAGTAATACATATTTCCTCATCACATCATCGCAGCTGCATCCAAGACTTTCGCCTTTGAGACATTCACCAGGTCACTTTCTAGTTTAATTATTTTCTGACAAAATATTAGTATCTATCCACAGAGCGATTGCAGTCTGATCTCTGCAACCCAAAGGGATATCAATTTACCATACTTAGACCAGTGTCATTATATACAAGAGATCGGATTCTCCATAACGACTGTTAGAGATCTTTATGGCAGCGGAGACCGACTGCTTAAGGTGTTCTTCCTGGCGCGGAACAAGCGATGATTAACAATTTAATACGCACATAAATTCTAAAAGTCAGTCCTGCGAACCGTGGGCTTCAAAATGATACCCCGTTCATGTCAGTCTGTTGCTATTTCCTGCTAGGTTATTGCTGCGTTAATTCTGAGTGTGTTATTAGTGTTATTACACACACATAAGGAAACACACACACAGACACATTGACATGATAATTATGTTTATTTTATTTATTTATAGTCTCACGCCTGTATCCCCGAAGGGGTAGGCAGAGGTGTAAGAAATATTACACCCACATTTCGCCATGAATTTTGAGGTCCCACGTAACAGGGGGCGAGCCTATTGCCGCTACCGGGCACATCACCGGAAAAACGATTTGATTCCCGAACGAACGGTTCGATTCCCGGCACCTCCAATCAGCAGTCGCATACGCTAGCTACTGGACCACGGAGGCAGTCTAATCAGCAGGATAATTATGTTATGATGGATAAAGAGTTATAAAACACCACAGCCGTCGACTTAGTTTCGACTCCAGAACACCCACATAATTATTGCTATTCTAGCCAAATTTCTAATCAACAACAAACTTATATGTATACATATATTTAAACTTGTTAATTTATAAAAACTTTATTCACATAACGTATACATATTATGAGTATGTAATTATCAGAAAACATTTTTCTATCTTGTCGGCTAGGTAGACAATCGAATTAATTTCAAAATAAAAGTTTTTGAACTCAAAGGCATAATTAGTGAATAATTCTTTAATGTTCTTTTCTATCATGCTAAATTTACGTAAAGAATATAAATTAAAATTAATCTAAAGGGTTCAGATAATGACGGAGGTAAAACGTGATCGTATTCAAAATGTGGGCTCTCTCAGTGAATCACTTTCAATTAGGATTATGAATAAAAGGCATTAAGGTTGACATGCACGCTTATTTACCCACATTAAAGAGACAGGAGGTTAACCCACTGTGTATAAACTACCTACACATTGGTTGGACGGTCGTATCCCGCCAGTCAACCCGCTATTCAAATAGCCACTTTGAACCATGAAAAGTCATGATAAGAAATCTTTCACAGCTCGCATTCATTTCCAATTACTTTTTATTATATTTCACTTACACAATGCTTTAGACAATGCTAAAGAAATGACAATTGCCTCCTGAGTGAAATTGTGTGAACCTTTTTGATTAGCCTTTATATCAGAATAAAATTTACAGTGCCAATATTGTACAGATTGCTTTTCTTTGAAATTAGTAATGTCAACTTGCTGCAAAATTCTCTTGCTCTTTTTGTCATATACAAAATACCACAGAACTGACAGACCTATTATCAACGAGCTACATTGTTATACAACCATTGTTCGAATAATAATAATTATTTTTTGAGATTTTATATCGCAGTAAAGGTTGCAACGTTGATGATTTCAATTTTGCAAGTTGGTGATCTGTAATTCGCGAATTTTATTACTCGCGCAGGGAATAAATATTTTGACATTGTTCCGAAGAATACACAAACACATAGCTATTAATCATTAGTGCTTAGAAATGTGGGCCCGCAATGTTATTTCGCTAATAATAGCATTAATGTTTAGCATACAAAGCTGCCTGCGCTATCCAAACTTTCCATCTATATTATAATAGAAATGTATGGTTGGCACTGAAATTGGAATGGAAGGTTCCACGGCGCTCTATATCAGAATTGTGACGTCAAAGTCAGTCTACTTTGTTCACAGACGAGCGTTTGCGGCCCCGGCACACGCATCCGGGATCAAGAAACTAGGCCACAACTAACAACGAATAATATAAAAAAAAACAAGCAAATTTTCGGTGAAACTGCAGAGACGTGGCTTGAGATAAGACAGCGCTGCTGTAGTCAGTGACTGATGGCGTAATTAGAATTTGCAGAGCGCGATATTTTGCACCAATAGTTATCGAACATTGCTTCCGCCATTCATCGTAGTAAGCGCTGGTGTAAATAAGGCCTATAATTTAGTAATGACACGATTTTGAGCCGTCGAGTTTAATAACAACGATTAATGCGTATTTCGACAAAATGTAATTGATCAATCGCGGTTCGGACAGTTCCGAAAACGTGTCGTGTGTCGTGGTTACACGTTCAGGAAATACATTTAATATTTCGAAACACAACGTTCAAAGCGTGCACCCAAATGACCTTTTGTTTTTGTTTTAACCATTTATCAGCCGTTACTATAGCAATGTTCGAAATGGCAAGGCAAGTGTGCCCACAAACTTTGAGTTTTGACGGCAGCAATGCGTCGCACGTTGCTCTCTCGATTCTCTGAGGAGCAAGTATTTGTGTGACCCACAAGCAGTTATGTTTCTGTCAAGAACTTGACAATGTTTATATATTACGACGTACGAGAGTAGCTATTATTTCAAAGGAGAAAGAAAATAGTTTCCCCGAAGATTATGTTTAAAATTTGATCAATCAGGGTATTAAATCAGTATGAATTAACATATTATTATAATCAATACGACATGTCTTTTAAACTTCTTCTTTCTTCGTTGGTAGTAAAAGCGCATATTTTTATTTTTAAGAAAATCAGACACAATGTCTCTTAAAATTCGATTCCTAAACAGGAACGGAGCCATCACAAAGAACATAATACCTATATGCATTGCATAGCGATCATTTTGTAAAAAGTATTATGGATTGAAAACAAACAGCATCTGACCTTCAGGTCAGAATATTCATGGAATGGAATTCATTCCATAAAGTCAGTTGGCAGAATATAAAGATTAGTAAGTATGTTGACGAATAGGAAGCTTGCGCTTTGTACGAGCTTCATGAATGGGAGCGTTCGTGGAATCGTGGAATGCAATTCTGCTTCAAACTTGCCAATCTCAAAGTTTTGTTCACATGACTCTAGAAGCATCCTTAACGGATAAACTTACTAGTGTGCTTTTAGTAATACATTTTTTTTGGGCGGTAGGTGTTAATAAGTTACAACATCTAAAAAGTTTGAAAAAGTTATTTAATTACATTTTGTAAAGTTTACTGAACTTTTGAAGATATTCTGAGTGCAACTGATTACAAATAGCTTGTACTCACGTTTGTTACATGCAATAATCAGTTTTGAGTTACATTACCACCTGCCAGCTGATCACTACAAACTTAAAAAAAAAAAAACTACAAACTTAAACTACACATCACTACTTTCATCAAGTTTTATTTCTCAAAATAAATATGTCACAACTGCTGGAAATTCAAGCTGCACAGACAAGCCTGGAAGACTCCTTTGCAAAAAGAATGGGTGAGTTAGAGGCCCAGATTCGAGGTAGCGCGCCAGCCAAAGACACCGTAGCAAAGTTGGCTGAAGAGTTCCGTACCTTTCGAGAACTTGCTTTCAACATGCTTGGAATCCTTAGAAAGCAGATAAACGAATGTGTCAAAATGTATGACACTATGGAGACAAGGCATCGCAGGAAGGCACTTGTATTCACTGGCTTCAAAGAGTCGGCGAAGGAGGATTGTGTTACTCTCATCATAGGGACTCTGCAAAACACTTTGGGTCTGAAAAACCTATCTGCTGAGGACATGAAAACTTGCCATAGACTCGGTAGCCCGAATAAACATCATCCCCGGCCTATTCTGGTTCGTTTCAGCAGCTTGGATGATAAGATGTCAGTGTGGAGGGCCAAGAAAGCACTCAAGAGCTCTTCAATCTCAGTCAAGAAGTTCCTCACCAAGTCTCGACAGACTGTATTCGGGCGTGCCCGTCAGCACTTCGGTATGCGGTCGTGATGGACGCGGGATGGCACCATTGTTGTCAAATTTCCGGACGGCAGTCGTTCATAAATCACGTGCATGGACGGCTTAAATTCAGTGATAGCAAAGTACCCAGAACGATTGGATGGCTCTGGGTCTGCTGCTGGAACCACTGGCGGTGCTGGAAGTGGAGGTTCGTCCGGTGTAGCAAACAAGAACTCCCGTAAAAACTGAGGTGACACCGGCGTTGTATTCTTGTTATATTTAACTTCCTAAGTTTATTGGCTCCATAATTCATAAGAGATTCTCTTATTCTTATCGGCTTAACCATATTGTTTACTTCCGTTTATTAAGTTCTGTTTACCCACTAATTTATTTTCAAATTTATTTATTGTTACTACATACATGAACATTTTTCGCAATTTGCCAGCATGGTTTTAAAACTTGGAACAAAGTTGAATAGAACCTCATTTATTTACATCAAATGAGCGCTAGATGACAGTAGAACTCACTTTTTTACATAATCACTTATACTCACGTTTAATTATTCTTATAATATTTATTTCTAAATCCAAAAAATATCTTAAATTTTTCTGCATAAAAATATCTTTAAACAACAATTTTTTATTTGAAAACAACATTTAAATGTTAATGTTTCTCAATTTCCTGATTTTCAGACGATGAGCAGCTGTCAAACCATAGAGTAAAGTAATACTACATTGTCCATGTCAAACATGTATGTCAATTTTGACATAAAAGCTTTTTGAAAATTTAAAAATCTCCGTTATTTTCTTTTGTGTGAATGGATATGTTTCTTATTTCTTTACAACGACCCAGCTTGTGATTCTGACGATCCTTCTTTCATCAACTACTGTGGCAACATATTGGACTCTGATGCCCGCACTCTTCGCCTAGGTACAGGAATTCAGCTACATTCACAGCAATGTCCACAAGAAAATGTTGTGTTTGAAACTGTAATAACATTTGTTACTAAAGCCACAAGTCATCTACTGATCTTAAGGATATCGTTTTGTATGTAAAGTTTCCTTAAAGTAATGGGCAGTCATTTTAAGGCATCAGTACCTTGCCTTAATTAATGATGGGCCAGAAAATTTCGCAAAAGGAAACATATTATGCTTCTATAAAGTGAAAATCCTGCATATCAAGGACTTTGCTTAGTGCCAAAAGTAATATATCATGTGAATCCAAAGAAAATATCAAACATGAAAGTAAAATGTGCAACACAGGTTTTTAGCCGAACTATGGCTGCTAGCGATTATATCGCACAGCCTGCGTGTCAATGAGATGAATATGCTGCGCTGGATGAGTGGATTCACGCGGAAGGACTGCATTAGGAACTCACGCATCTTGAATAAAAAAAACTCTTTTTTTTTAAGAAATATGAAGGTCTGCATTAGGAACTCACGCATCTTGAATCAGAAAATCTCATAAATTTTGAAGAAATATGAAGGACTGCATTAGGAACTCACGCATCTTGAATCAAAAAATCTAAAAAAAATTAAAGAAATATGCACCATCTTATTTATTTTTACTTGGTGTAAAGTGATCAATAAAGTTTTGACTGGGCAAGACCGGTCTCGACCAGAATTGACTATGATCAAAAATCTCAGATACAACAAAAATGTTATGAATATTGTAAAAAACGTTTTGTAAAATAAAGGGTGCTATTAAATCAATGTTTTACTTTATATAATTGTACAGTACGCAGTTACGTACCTGGTGAAAATTAAATGGTTCAGTAGCATGTACATCCATGAGCGAAAACCATGGTTTTCACTTAGGGATGTATATGTTATTGAACCATAATAAAATAAATTTAACTAATAATATCTAATAAAGTACTATAGTTAAAAAATGCTTGAAAAGGCCGCCAGGTAGCGCTAATAGCTTGAGTGACGTCTCTATTCTCCTATATACAAAGGTACTCTGTGTTTGCCAGGTGCCAGGTTATTACATTGACAGTTGACATGTGTCAATCTTGTCAGATTGTAACAGAACGTTTTGGGTGCGTTCGTATTTTTCTTTTCTCTTGATGCTAAATGTGTCATATTATGTTAGTTTTAATTAAACAGAATTCACTGTTGAGAAATGTTTAAATTTAGTAAGGCCAAGATATCTGGGCCATAATGTTTCAACACTTATTTTGTTTTCGTGTTTAAGTTTATGTTATTTTTCTGTTTAGTGTTTATTGTGTGAATTTAGCTGGCGGGTGGTGCAGTAATGATAATATTTTGTGTTAAATTAATAACTTGATATATTTTTATTACACTTTATTTATATAATATTATTACATATATATTAATTATTAATTTATGAATATTAATGATGACATATTTATATCTGCTAACAATTCTTTGGTTTCGTCTGCTGATGATAGTTTCTCCTCGATTGCTGACGTATCACTTGGTGATTTTGTACGTGAGACATTCAACAGAAATTCAAATTGTTCAAATAGATTACTGAATGTGTGCCACATAAATGCTCAAAGTGTGGCAAGTCACTACAGTGACCTCCTTGAGGCATTTTCTGATGCAAATGTTTATGCCGTCCTAATTTCGGAGAGCTGGCTCAAACCTCAACTTCTTTCAACCACTTATCCTTTACCGGGATATGTTCTCATTCGCAACGACCGTGCAGAGAAAAGAGGCGGCGGTGTCGCAATTTACTTGCGAAGTGACTTATCTTATAAAATTCTTGCCTCTTCCCCTTGTAATACTTCTGCTGAATTTCTTTTCCTAGAGGTTTGGGTTAGGAGGACTAAAATTGTCCTTGGAGTAGTATATTGTCCCCCAGCAATTGATTATTTCACCGACTTAGAACTGGTATTAGAATCTTTAGGGTCTGAGTACGAACATCACGTCATTATGGGAGATTTCAATACCAACCTCCTCTCTACCCAGTCTCCTCGTGCACAAAAACTGCTACACATCCTCAAGTTAGTTAGTCTTAGTGTATTACCACTGCAAGCCCCTCACCACAACAATAATGGCGACGACACCTGGCTTGACTTGATGTTAACCTCTAGTCCGTCCTTAGTATCTTCCCATGGTCAGTATCCTGCTCCCGGCTTTTCCCACCATGACCTCATTTTCCTTGCCTACGCCCTCAACCCTCCCAAACCCAACCTAAAGTATTGTACAAGCGTTGCTTTGCCAGGATGAACGTAGAGATGCTCTCTTCTGATGCCTCCTTGATCGACTGGGAACCTCTGATGGTGGCAGTCACTATCGATCAGAAGCTTGACCTCTTTAATACAGCTGTTACGCAGCTTTATGACGATCATGCCCTATTAAGAAGGTTAGGTTAGGATGGATGATGGATGTCTAGGTTAGTTCTGATGGCGATGAGGAGACGTTATTGTGCATTCAGGGCATTCAAACGGAATTGCTCGGATGATAGCTGGGCCTATTATAAGGCTGCAAGAAATCGCTGCAACCAGATGATACGCAATGCCAAACGCCGACACATCATAAGCAATATCGACTGTGGATCTCCAGGTGATATCTGGCGATTTCTGGGGACGTTGGGGATAGGCAGATCGAGGCAGTGCAGTCTACCGGAGACTATTGGGTTAGACGATATCAATACTCATTTCATTACCTCGAATACTCTGGATCGTCTAACCATGCGTCAAACGATTGACTTCATTGCGGGACTGCCTACACTTAATTTAAATCCTTTTGATTTTTCTCCCGTCACCTTAGATGAAGTTAAAAAGTCCATCCTCTCCATTAAGTCAAGGGCAGTCGGGTACGATAATATCAGTCGTCGCATGATTACCACTGTCCTTGACCAACTCCTTCCTGTTATCACTCACATAATCAACTTTTCCCTCTCCTCGGGTCAATATCCTGCCGTCTGGCGAAAAGCCTACGTTCGGCCTCTCCCTAAAATATCAAATCCCACTATGCCGATCCACTTTAGACCCATTTCCATTCTCCCATTCCTATCCAAAGTCCTAGAGGCTTGTGTACACAAGCAGTTATCCCGATTCATCCTATCCAATAATATCCTTAGTCCATTCCAATCCGGATTCCGGCCTGGTCACAGTACTGTTTCGGCTCTGCTGAAGGTGACTGGCGATATTAGGGCGGGCGTGGAGAAAGCCGAGGTAACTGTGTTAGTCTTGGTGTACTTCTCAAACGCCTTTAATACCGTCAGCCACGATGTACTTTTGACCATCCTTTCCCACCTTAATATTTCATCTGAGGCTCGGGATTGGTTCTCTTCATATATTCGTGGTCGCCAGCAATCGGTTCGCATTGATGAGACATCGTGGAATTGGTGTGATCTGGACGCTGGGGTTCCACAAGGCGGAATTCTCTCTCCACTTCTATTCTCACTATTCATTAACCTCATCACTCATGAACTTCAGCGTGCGTATCATCTATATGCTGACGACTTGCAACTTTACGCTCAGGCAAGGGTGGACAAGCTGTCCCATTTAATTGCAGATGTTAATCGAGACTTACATGCTATAGGAATGTGGTCCGACAGCTTTGGCCTTTGCGTTAATCCTACAAAATGCCAAGCTATCGTGGTGGGAAGTCCGCGTATGATTACTAGAATAGATTTCACAAGCCTGTCGCCCGTAATTTTTAACGGGTGTGCTATACCATTCTCGACATCTGTGAAAAATCTTGGTCTACACCTTGACTGGCGGACTCAGATTTCAGTCGTCAGCCAAAAAGTATTTGGGACTCTGCGCTCACTGTACCGTCTCAAAAATTTTCTTCCATCTAAAACTAAGGCAATGCTTGTGCAAACTTTAATCTTCCCTATAATTGACTATGGTGACGTATGTTATCTCGACCTGAATGCAGATCTGCTCAACAAACTTGACCGACTTCTCAAGTATTGCATTCGGTTCGTTTTTAATCTGCGTAAGTTCGATCACGTTTCTAAATTTCGCGACGAAATTTGCGTATTCTGACGAGTTTATACTCTTTTCTTCACTCTCCTAACGGTCCGTCATATCTAGTACCTTATTTTCAATATCTTTGCTCCAACCATGATAAGAACTTGCGATCTACTAATAACCTTCTTCTTCTCTGTCCATCTCACACTTCTACTTTAGTACATTCTTCTTTCAATATCCAATCTATCCTTCTTTGGAAAGCTCTCCCGAAATTAGGACGTCCAGTAGCCGTGCCACGTTCAAATTTAGAGTTCGCCAGCTTTTGTATAGCAAATTGTCGGAAGCTTCTCAGTAGCACTTTATAACTTACTTGTTAGCAGTCTATCTTTTTAAACATTTATTTTCATGTGTATATATGTATTATATATATGTATATATATATTATATATATGTATTTATTTTATATGTATGTATGGATATTTTACGTATTAAAATTTAAATTATAAGTATGTATTATGTTGCGTATTCTCTTTACTCTGTTGTAGTACACACCTGCCATGATCATCTCTGCGTCACCTAAAGGTTGACTGGGAGAAAATGGCTATAGGCATTAAGTCCGCCTCGTACAATGATTTTTGCAGGAAGTTTTTAAATAAATACATTGTTAAACTAAGTTTCACGAATATTTCAATAAACACCTGCAATTCTGGGAATTGCTCTCAATTTAAACCTCTACTTAAAGCATACCAAGTCCGTGCAACTTCGACTAACAGAAACCTCATTCTAATGAATCTGCATCGCATAACCGTAACCTAGTTTCAAACATTTCCATAGTATTGTAAGGAAGATAAAAATATCATGGAATGCAATGCCGATTCTAATGCGCATGCCGCCAGTGACGTAAGAAAATGGAAAATGTTCCACTGCTGCATTTTACTATGCCACGTGTTTCGATCGCATTACTGCACGGTATAGGATTTTGTTGGTCTCAGACTAGCTCTAAATATTTGATTCTCTAGCTGTCTAAAAATATTTGATTCGGATTTAGACGCAGAGTATCGATGTACTTTGTACTCGCATATGTTCACAGCATAATATTCTATATACTTCGGTCTAGTAACTCTAGCATAATATTATATTCATGGCGTACTTTTAAGAAAACGTGTGATACTGGTATATATTTTCTAAAATTTGCTTGGTAGATGCGTAAACCTATTAACCCATGTTAAAGAGATAGGGAGAGAGATACATTTCAACGATTTAAAAACTGCTAATTATTGCAATATTGAAGGCTTTGTACTGAAAGTTACGTTTGCAAATGTACGTATAGCCTTATATACATAGTGATTATTACCTTACATAGGTACTGATATTGTTGAAAATAAATAAGTTTTCCAATAACGTTTAAACAGTGTCGGCGGCAACTGGCGTGGCGCGTCATTATTTAGTCGTCTCTTGTTACGTCACCTACATCTGCGACTGTAGGTATAAAGTAGCGCTCACAAGAACTAATCGCAACACTGTTACGAGTACGTTCATAAAATTTTATTACTTTTATATCCCTTTGGAACTATGTGAGGGCGCACTGCTAATGCACTTTGTAACCACATATGATGGCAATTTAATCCAATTTAAAATGAAACTGTTTCTAGAGATCTTAGACTGTGGTACTTATAGAATAATTCGTTATTTATAAGTTTTACTTGGTTATCTTTGTAAAATGACATTCATTTTGACAGACGAAGATATGGTAATATTTTAATTAATAAATTCTCTTAAGTCACGCGCGGTATGTAACATGCGCGGTGTGTACAGATACGAATATTTGTACTACTTATAAAAGACCAATCTAGTATTTAAAATCTTTACAAGGACTTACTGGGCCTGTGGTCGAATCCTTAGTCACAAGATCTTCAAGCAAGATGTGCACTCTCATAATAAAGTATACAAACTTTGGCCATTACGACAGGTCAGATGGTTCACCGTGAACCAAAAGCCAAAGATATTGGAACTCCAGGAGCTTGAAGCATATTGGGTTAAAATAACTTACTTAGATGGTGCTTTCACTCGCCGCGATGATATTCACGTAGGTTCTTTACAATAATGGTGGCTCAATAATCTCAACTAGGATATCTTACGATTTAGTGAATACATGGCAAGAAAGGCAAGTTGGCTTGATTTTATTTTTATAAACAATCATTATGATGATATGTACTTAAGCGACGAAAAATATAAATTATGCTTGTTGTAATAAAAAATGTTGCTTATTTACGCAAGTTATGACGAAAATGTTCGTAAAAAATATACCTATCTTCGGATGATGATGATGAGTGTCTGCACAATTTTTTGGCACGTTATTCTTTTTGACAAATGCTGCTAATATATTTCAAAATAATAAGGGTAGAACCAAAATAGCTGAGAATTATATTATTATTATTACATTTGAAATCATTTTTCAAAATTAATGAAGTCACCCTGTTCTATACCTAATAACTTAATTACCACGAATATTCATTAAAATTATATACCACAATTCTTTTCTCTTTTGAGTTACCTTATATTCAACATTAGGTTTTATTTTTCACCAAGTGGCGAGTAAGTAATTTTGAAGAAAATATACATCAGTGTTATATTATAGATAGCAATAGTTACAAGTTTCAGATAATTACAAGTTCTTTTAATACTTTAACTACTTTAGATACAATCTGTGTCAAAGTGTTGCAGACTTATAAATATACTTAAATGGAGGCGCTATCAATTACTTAGCAAATAATTTTGGACAAATACGTAATATTTTCTTGGGTTTACGCGAATGTTACACATTGAAATTAAACTACAGTTTACGGATTTTTTCGCGTTATATTGGTTTCACTGGTTATTACTTATTACATTCAAACCTAATGATCTAGAATCTAAATTTTTATAACTAGCCGATGTTTCGAATTCTTTACAGGATTCATGTTCACGGCAGACTGAGGTGATATTTGTCTTTGTCTTGAATTTAAAAGTTATCTCAACATACCCGAACATTTTTCAACTATTGGTGTCACTATCTAAGCAGAATGTGCTCACTGTGTCTTGATGTCTTCTGGTGACTTTGTCCTTCTTGGTTTTCACTAGCCTGATAACAGGGTCCCAAGCTGGAGGAACATTCCAACCATCTTCCCTATTGAAATTAGGATGTTTTTTAATTATAAATTAAAAAACATCCTAATTTCGAGATCATTCGGTTTAAATGTAATAACTAATAACCAGTGAAACCAATATAACGCGATAAAATCCGTTAACTCTAGTTTAATTTCAATTACGTAATATTTGCTGGAATAAAGGATATACAAACTACAATAATGTGTTAATTTAATTATGAGCACAGACTTCATTGAACTATAATTAATTGAACATTCATCTTCAAATAAAAGCAGAAGTACGGGCTGTTATCGCCACTGTACAGCTGTTATTCATTCCAGTTATTTCATAACATTTATCAAAGGCTGCTGGATTTTAGGTTATCATTTATCACTTTAATGCTGATAGTAAATGAAACATTATAATGTACCTGAAATGGAGATTCTCGTGGCGGATTGCCCTTTGCCTTTGAAATAGCCGAAGTTATGGGTAGTGGCTTATCATACCAACATTTTTTGACTGTGAATGCGGTCACTAAACCTGGTAGCCATTCCATTTTAACTAATTTGGTCATTGGCTTCTGATAATAAACTCTTTATTATCAGAAGCCAATGACATTGCAAAACGAATCTATGATTGCTAAATTACTAATTTATGACAGGCAGTAATGTTTAAAACATTGCCATGTCACAGTACCTATGCCGTGCGTTACAAGTTTCATATGATTATAAACAAATTCTATGTACCAAACACCTTGTTAATAGAATGCCCCATGCCTTTGAATTTCTTCTATAAATAAAGATAAATTGGGAGCAAACTTTGAATAGCCGAAGGTTCAATGTGAACAGGAAAAAGTCAAGTAAAAACAGGATACAGATTAATGGGACTAGTGAGACAGAAGGAGGTTCATCCTTTTAGTCGGGGAATTGATTAGAAGATGTTGGCACGGTAATTAATTAGACGTATCAAACAAGTTCTATTCCAGTTTTTGCTGTTGTTCGGTGATTGATTGAATTTTTTAGTCCAACTCGAATAAGTTCGGCACAGCTATCGATTAACCCTTATACTTAGCTGCCAGGATTATTATACGCTGAACGGTAAAGCTATTCGTTTTCGAGTATAAATTGATTGAGGGTTTGTCTAAAACATTAGCAACTGATTTGTTAACAGTTTGCGGTGGACTCAGATTTGATTGTGAAATGTGATTGCCTATTTTCTCTTCATAGAAACATTTGAATTAAACTCTGAGATAGGTAGATATTGCGTGCGCGTCAGGAACGAGAGATTGAACAAACCATTTTGAAAATAAACGACGCCTTTGAAATCGATTCTGGGGCAGTTGAAGGTCAATGGCTGTCTTACATCAATGACAAGTCTTAGACTAGTATTAGTCTAAGACTTGTTTTTAGAGCTTCAATTAAATTTTATGTACAATAATTGCTTATAAATTCTGTCCTTTATTAAAACGTCCTTTAAACATGTTCTTATTGTTGTACAGAACATACAGGGTAGCTTACTTGAGACAAAGGTTTAGAAAATAGGAACATTATTAAGACCATATGTCACATTGCCATATCCCCCGTTGTTAACTAATATTTTGCAGACTTTTACGATTGTCGTAAAGTTTCTCTTCGTATCTTTATCTTATACCTAATCTTCGTTAAGCTTGGATTGTTATCATGTATTAAGAATGAAATAGGTTCAGGTTAAAGTAAAAAGCGATCGGTGAACGTTAGTTCATTAGTAACGTTCTTACTACTAGTCAACCGCTTGTTATGGAATTTTGCTTTATGTTGTACCCATAGAAAGGCCGCACTCCCGCCTGAAATGATGAGCGGTCGACAGCCACAGCTGGGTGACAGCAACAGCGTTAAGAGGGGCGGCAGCAAAAGCGGAGTGATGAGCCGAGCGACAGCAATAACGGAGGGATGAGGGAGATGCCAGCAACGAGACGCAGCGATGAGCGATGACAGCAGATTTTATTCATCAACAAGGTCCTCCCGCCTCTCTCGCTGTCGTTGTCGTCAAACGGTCCCTGCTAAATGAACGCGTATTGAATTATCACTCCGGCTCTGCTCGAGGTATATTCTTCGCTCACTTATTTGATGAGGCCGCGGCCGTAAAGGTATAATGTACCAGTAGTCACTATAGCAATGATTATTATAGTATTGTTGGCATGATTGCATGAAGGTAGGAAAAGTCGGCAAACTCGACGCAGCCGGTACCTATTTTGATCTCCAACAATAACTTTTCGATTTTCCAAAAGAACGTTGGTGATGACTGGAACAATATTTTTAGTGATTTTAACATATTCCAGACAACCATGCAGAATTCATTCCTTCAATACCGCCAAGTCATTTTTAATAGAAATATATTATTTTTAGTGCTATGCTGCGAATTGATTAAAGCGATATGTAAAACACTACATCATTTCAATAGTTAACTTACTACCTACTTATCTAATATTTATTAATGGGTACTAATAGAATATACAGATGACATTTCTTTTTCAAAAACACGCTTTAAGTTCGGGCTCACATGTTAGCCAGGGATAACAAAGAATTGTCTACTAGCATTGATTGCTGGAGATGACAAAGTGGGTTTATGCTCGTGCATAATCGAACTTTGGCTTTGCGAATGGAATTTTAATGTTTCCTTCCCTATTAAATATCTCTTAGCTAAGCAGATTGAAGATGAATGTTGTTCTAATTTTAGAACTTAACTAGATGACGCCCGCAGCTACGCCCGCCCATTTTTTAAATTTAACCGTTCCTGCCCGTTCCCGTAGGAATTTCGGGAAATCCTGTCTTAGTGCGCCTCTACGGTTCTCAAGGAACATACATGCCAAATTTCAGCGTCCTACGCCTAATAGTTTTGGCTGTAGCTTGTCTGTCAGTCAGTAACGCAAGGATTTTATATATACAGATTAAAAAAACTAACACACACTAGTCAAATAACTAGTGTGTGTTAGATTTTTTTATAAATTAAGACGATTTTAATGGTATAGTTGGCATAATTTACATTTTAATATTCACATGATGTGATTGATATAACGTAACTTCAAACTTGGTATATTATATTAACGCACTAAAAATACATAGGCATGCAAAACTTGAATTTCAAAGGAGAATGGAAATAACACTTAACAAATTTAATTGTCTTTTATAACTTAAATTAAAATTGCAAATAATACATTATCTTTAAAGTTAAAAACTAAACGCTCACTTCTGCAAACTGACAATCTTGTATCACTGAAATCAAATATAATAAAACGGTTGATAAATCAAATTACACCATCTGATAAAGTTTAATCAATATTTATTAATACATTGACAATTCAATCAATGGATTGCGAATAATCAGAAAGACAAATCAAATATGATTAACAAACAATTTAATCAATAGACGATTCATGTTTTAACAGTATTGCGACCATCAAACGCGTAATGGAAAATCTCAGAGTTGTTGATAAATAGTTCTTACCTAATTGTTTATTTCTAGAATGGATTCTTATTACGTTATGGTAGTCCATTAAGATTGAAAATAATACTTTATTTGTTTCGCCCCATATAGATAAAATTGTGTGTCTATTCCTATGAGACACGTGTAAAGATAAGGTATGATTGCATAGACATCAAATTTTTCGATGAAAACTGCAGCAGAAACCTAGATAATGAATTACGAATACTCTCTATTATGAATACTCTGAAGTGATGGACCACCTTTGTTGCTAGCTCAGGCGGCTTGAGCCACAATGCTTTTAACTAGGTTTGTTTTGAGGCCGGACACTGTACAAATGTACAGTGTCCGGCCTCAAATTAAGATGCATTCCAAACTAAGATTAATTTGGAATGCACCCATGGAAGTTAGGTAGAATTTTGGCGGATGATACAATTGTGCTATCACATCTTCTCAGCACTGCAGGATGTTGTGGTGCACAACCGCTATAATGCGACCTATCAAAGAGTGTAACTAAATTGTTCGTGATTCATGGTTTTTAGAACTAACTGATACCGACGATACCGATCATACCTTGTAGAAGAATCAATGAGTATTTTTGATTTGTTGACTGTGGCCAAATTTATGGCAAATGACATGCCCTCAATTATAATAATTAAGTATATTATTTCCTTCCAAGAATAGAATTTCTAGTGTTCCTGTATAATCTTTATATGTATATCTAGTAAAGAGACTGGTCGATCATTAGCGTGTTCCCTCTGAACAATCGCAACGCGCTCCTATTGACAGCGCTGCGTAAAATATTTATGACGCTTTTTAAATATTAATCCGTTTTTATCGTTCTTTGTATCCATTTTATAATAATTTGTTTCAGATATTAGCTATAAAAAAAATATTTCTTTAAATTAATCCTTGTTTTAAATTGCACACTGGTACCCTTCTCAATTCAGAATAATTTTAAATTGTACATGTTGAACTCACGTTTGCTTTTGGAATTTATGATACTGGTGTCGTATTTTCTTTCTATAAAAATAGGGCTACCTTTTATACAATATTGGCCTATCCAGTGGCAAGACAGACAGACTGCTATGCAGAGTCCTGGGTTTAAAATCAAAGGCGCCAATCATTTTTTCGCAGTAGAGTGCTTATTTGATTGAGATGCATTTCTGTAGCTGGCTAGCGAAAGAAGCCATTGGCTCATTGACAAGTGATGGCAATTTATATTTGTTATATTTACTTGCGTGTGTAGCTTTTCTACCATCGTTTCCATTAACAACTTAATATATATTAAAAAGAGTTTACTTTTTTTAATGTACACGCAAGGGCACTGTGAATCTGACAAAGACCTAGCATAAAAGCTAAGTACTAAACGACCTAATACTTAATTCCCGGTAAGGCCGAGGTCGCATGCGAGATTGACCTTTACTCTGGTTCGTTGATTGACTCCATCAGTGTTCTATTTCCTTTTGTATAATGCGTTGAATAATTTAACTACCAAGGCACTCTGTGCTCCTCTTCTTGGTGAACTATATGGGCGTGGTACACTTTATATATATTGAAGTTATACTGTTGTACAAAGATCTCTCCTTATTTGCGTCACAAAAGCATTGTGACTCGATAAGAGGATTTGCCATACCGGTTGGCATGGAGCTTGATTTTTCCCTCTATTCTCAAAGATACTGTTTCCTTCGTGTATTTCCCTTTGTCGCTTCTTCTTATCTTACAAATATTATAAATGGGTCATATAACATTAATGAACGTTGATACGGCAAATACTTATATTGAACGACCTTAATGTAAACTTTTCGAATCGTACCTGGCGATTCTAGCGGAAAATAGAAAATGCTATGTCAGAATATTTCCGAGAACGTGTGTTTAGAGTCTCGATGCTATTCATTTGCAGTGCCTGTACAATAAATAGTTGTGCCGTACTATTTACTGAGGGGAACGTAGTAAAATGGTTATCTTGAAGGCTGGGTGGTCAAGATTAGCAGAAGGCTTTGTGGTTTGGATATAATTTCAATCGCCACATTATCGTATACTAGATGAATGGATAAAATTATTCTCTTTATAAAATCTTTAAGTTCTTAGTTTAGTCTGAATGTAGAGGAATCGTGTGAGGTTTGTACAGATGGAAGCATGTGGCGTTCTATTGTCTCTGCCTACCCCAACTGGAAGGGGTGTAAGTGTATAAATGCGTGTACGAGTATGTAAGGTCTCTACAGACAGTGAAGTGCTTGCTTAAAAAATCTCGTTAGACCATAGAATTAAAATATTTTGCATTACCTAGCGACGACACTTCTCTATATTAGAAATTATATAATCTACATATTTTGAGTACAATTTGTGAAAACAGCAACGCAGTTTCATTTGTTATGACTTTGTATTTAGAGCCTTGGGTACAGCTAAAATTGGCCGGCTTAATCGCAATAAAACAAACTTTTCGTTTTATCTTTGTAACGTTTTGCGTATCGCTCGATGACAGAGAGCACTGTGGATCCACACTCCAATATCTGCCTTCTTTATCCAGTAGACAGGAGTATTTTCTTCTTTATTATCTATTTTCTTATTTTCCTATATCAGCGTATGGTTGGTAACGCGTAATTCACTTTAAATTTAACCTTTAAGTATTTTCTAGAGAGGGATAGTAGGCCTGTTTTAGTCTAAAATTATTTATATGGATATGGTGAAATTTATGTATTGGATGTTGAAATATTTTTGTTTAGGGTGGTTTATCGATGCGGATTGCTCTATGTGGGCAAACTGGCTAAGAGCTGCTACCTTTTCTACCATAATATATGCGTATTCAATAACGTAGTGGATTCGATATTGATTTATGCAGTACCAGATATGACTGTAGCGATTTATTAAACAAGATATGCTATTTTGTACCACTACTACTGTCTTCACACGAGAGGTACGATCTCGACCCTTTTTTGCTGTGTCATCGTCTAAAACTAATGCTGGATGCCGCGCACCTAAACGACGAATATGTAAAAAATACAATGAGCTATTCACTGGACTAGATGTACTTAGTATGCCTGTTAGTAAATTTCGCTCTACACTAAAAAGAGCCTTTGCTGAAATGCATCAAAACAAAATTCGAAGTTTGTTAGATTTTTGCCATAAGTTATTAATTGTCTTTAGTTTATAACGTAAGCGTTTGATAACGGTGTGGGTTGCACATTTCATCATACTTCAATGTATATTAGTTATAAGAACAACATGTGTAACTGTTTGTTATTCCTAATGTTCTTAAATAAAATCCTTGCGTTACGGACTGACTGACAGACACGCTACAGCCGAAACTACTGATCACAAGAAGATGAAATTTAGCATGTATGTTCCTTGAGGAGTGTAGGGTAGCACTAAGAGAGGATTTTTGGAAATTCCACCCCTAAAGGGGTAAAACTGGAGGTCAAAATTTGTATGAAACTTTTTATTCCTTCAATAAATTAACTCCAAACTTTGTATATTAGTGCCTCAAATGACGATAGTGAACACTAAGAATATTTTTTTGGAAATTCATCCCCTAAAGGAGTTAAACTGGTTGTCAGAATTTCTATGAAACTATATATTAATATACGGGAATTAACGCGAACATGCATTAGGTATTTACATACCTTATTTTGCTTGACGTTTCGAGACGGTTGCACGTCCCGTGGTCGCAAGCTGACTGGTGTAGCGATGTCACATCTCGGAGTGCGAGGTAGAAGATTCTATTTCTACCCCCGGGTTGTTGATTTTCGAAGTACCGGCGCAAAACACACTAACCGTATCAGTATATTGAACATTCGCCGACTGCGCATTAAAGTGGGGTGTTGTTAGTCGAATCACTGGATTCCACGCCGATGACAATTTGAAGCCCTCTTCCCGATTGAAATTTTTATGTTTTCTGATTTCGATCGCTTCACGCACAACTCTTGGGTAAAAGTGGCGTTCCGTGGAGAGGACTTGGGGACGATGAAATTCAATCCAGTGATTGGTGCCCGATTGAAGTAAATGTTCCGCAATCGCCGATTTGTTCGTTTGACGGTTCTTTACAGCTGCGATGTGCTCCTTTATACGTTCAGCAATAGTCCGCTTCGTTTGCCCTATGTAAGAGCTCCCGCAGCTGCAATTGATTTTATAGACACCTGGGGTTTGTAGCGGCAGAACATCCTTTGGTGTGCCCACCATGTTGTATACTTTGGCCCCTGGTGTAAATACGGTCGGCATGGAGTAGTTTTTTAACTTGGCTCCAATTTTATCCGTCACACCTCTAAGGTAGGGCATGTAGGTCGGTTGTCTATTTACCGCCGGATGTTTTTCTCGCGTAAGAGTAGCCCCAGTACTGGCTAATATCTGGATGGAATATTTTGAGGAAAAGGCGCTTAGCATCGGACCTAAGACCATCAGGCTTTGGAAAAGATACGTGGACGATATCTTTAGTATCGTAAAAGGAGGTAAGCAGGAAGTAGATCAATATGTGCAACACCTTAACTCCATTCACCCGAAAATGAGGTTCACATACGAAATGGAAACTGACAGATCGTTGTCATTCTTGGATGTCAAAGTGACTGTGAGACCAGATGGGTCCTTAACACACTGCGTATACCGGAAGCCTACACACACAGATAGATACCTGCACGCCACGTCGCACCACCACCCTCGACACCTGCAATCCGTTGTGACGTCACTAAAAAACAGAGCACATGACCTCTGTGACCCTGAGCACTTGAAGCTAGAGCTAGACCATGTTCAGGAGGTACTCATGAAGAACGGATACCAGGTACAACGACGTATGACGCGGCCTATCACGCGAGAAAAACATCCGGCGGTAAATAGACAACCGACCTACATGCCCTACATTAGAGGTGTGACGGATAAAATTGGAGCCAAGTTAAAAAACTACTCTATTCCGACCGTATTTACACCAGGGGCCAAAGTATACAACATGGTGGGCACACCAAAGGATGTTCTGCCGCTACAAACCCCAGGTGTCTATAAAATCAATTGCAGCTGCGGGAGCTCTTAAATAGGGCAAACGAAGCGGACTATCGCTGAACGTATAAAGGAGCACATCGCAGCTGTAAAGAACCGTCAAACGAACAAATCGGCGATTGCGGAACATTTACTTCAATCGGGCACAATCACTGGATTGAATTTCATCGTCCCCAAGTCCTCTCCACGGAACGCCACTTTTACCCAAGAGTTGTGCGTGAAGCGATCGAAATCAGAAAACATAAAAATTTCAATCGGGAAGAGGGCTTCAAATTGTCATCGGCGTGGAATCCAGTGATTCGACTAACAACACCCCACTTTAATGCGCAGTCGGCGAATGTTCAATATACTGATACGGTTAGTGTGTTTTGCGCCGGTACTTCGAAAATCAACAACCCGGGGGTAGAAATAGAATCTTCTACCTCGCACTCGGAGACGTGACATCGCTACACCAGTCAACTTGCGACCACGGGACGTGCAACCGTCTCGAAACGTCAAGCAAAATAAGGTATGTAAATACCTAATGCATGTTCGCGTTAATTCCCGTATATTAATATATCGATGGCCCCACAGAATAAACGTGTAAGACAAAAACCACAACTTTTCAGGAAAAAATAAAAACGATTAAACTTAAATAACTGTTGTTTGGTAGTATATAGGGTTAAACAAATTATATCAAATTGAAGATAAAAAAATATATAATTAATTTATTACATTAGATATGTATATATTTTTTAATTTAAACGGTTTTCCGACAATTTATTAAAAAACCATTTTATTTTTGTGAATTTCTATGACTAGATAACAGTAAACTTTCATTACACGGTTATTCGTGTAAAGTGTCAACAAACAAAACTAATAATATTATATTACACTATTATTCGACAGTAATCAGGTTTCTTTAATACCTAGTTACAAGCATAAGAACGGTTGTTTACAGTAACTTACTGTTTTGTTTGATTATTGTAAAGATAAAATGCATTTATATCAATGTTTATAAGATCGATTCTCATTTATGTAATATACTTTTGTTATTATATGATGTAATAAAGTAAACTTCATTAATGATGTGAAAGGTTGAAATTAAACGAAAAAGTTTTAATAAAATAAGAATATTATCAAGTAACTATCTATCGGGTTCGAATCCACAGCGCGCACCAATGACTTTTCGGAGTTATGTGCGTATTGACATAAAGACATAAAGACGTATTTATTTCTGCATTTTGGTTGTTTACAACACTTATACATGTCAAAACCCTATTCTAGATGAAGCCGGCTTTTCCTAGCTAAATGACTTCTTGAGAAGAAAGGCCGAAACAAACTCAGAGTCGTTGTTTTTTTTTGTCACTTCAATTTCTTTAGTCTTTTCTTCATCATCGAATTGTTAATTATCGCTTGTCCCGTGCCTCGGAGAGCACGTTAAGCAGTCGGTCCCGGTTGTCATGAAGATCTTTGACAGTCGTTACAGGGCGTCATTACCTTCTAAATAAACTGACACTAGTCTAAACCATGGAATATCGCTATCCCTTCGGGTTGCGGAGGGCAGACAGACAGTCGCTCCGTGGAAAATCTAATATTCAGCCAAATCCGGTTAGACTAGAAAGCGGACCCCAGATTGAAACTGGGATAACGCTAAGAAAATAATGATGAATCAAGTAACGATCTACTTGTATAAACACTAAATAATAATCACAATTTAAATCTCTTTCATGATTAGGAAATAGCTACCTATTAGCTTGAACTGATAACAAAAAAACCGTACACAACATATCGTAATCTGAAATACTTAATCTTCCTCGTCACTATCATTGGTGGCAGAAATCGAATTATCTAAATCGAAAGGAACTAAGTTTCTATAAAAAGGTTGGTAATGGTCTGGTATGGCTCCTGAATCACACAAACTTATCAAATCCTTATGTAAAGGAAGGGTATAGGGAGCAGTGCAGCGTATGCAAGTCTTAAGTTTTCAGGATCTTCAGTAGGTACTCCTCGCCGCCTTCTTGAATTAGATCTTACTATGATTTGCATCTCCCGTGATTCGTCATCAAAACTATACCTGAAATAAACTGAATCAAGATGCTCGTGAGAGAAGTTTACTTCTTTTATGTTACTCCAGTAAATTTTATCGAAGTTGGTAGGTAGGTATATGAATGTTTGAGTACGATTATTTTTGCGTTCTAATGTAATTTTTTAGCGTGTTCCTTCTTCAGATAACGAGCAATGAAATCCCATTGTCTTTCATGATCGCCAATATTTCAAAACTTCATAAAAATTTTCATTTACCGCCGGATGTTTTTCTCGCGTGATAGGCCGCGTCATACGTCGTTGTACCTGGTATCCGTTCTTACTGAGTACCTCCTGAACATGGTCTAGCTCTAGCTTCAAATGCTCAGGGTCACAGAGTTCATGTGCTCTGTTTTTTAGTGACGTCACAACGGATTGCAGGTGTCGAGGGTGGTGGTGCGACGTGGCGTGCAGGTATCTATCTGTGTGTGTAGCAAAGAGTAAACAAATACTACGTAAGAGTGTGTAGGATTCCGGTATACTCAGTGTGTTAAGGACCCATCTGGTCTCACAGTCACTTTGACATCCAAGAATGACAAAGATCTGTCAGTTTCCATTTCGTATGTGAACCTCATTTTCGGGTGAATGGAGATAAGGTGTTGCACATATTGATCTACTTCCTGCTTACCTCCTTTTACGATACTAAAGATATCGTCTACGTATCTTTTCCAAAGCCTGATGGTCTTAGGTCCGATGCTAAGCGCCTTTTCCTCAAAATGTTACATCTAGATATTAGCCAGTACTGGGGCTACTGGACTTCCCATTGCGACACCATCGATCTGGAGGTAATATTGGCTTTGGAAGAGGAAGTAGTTGCCATCTAATCAGTGTCATCGGCCTATCACGCGAGAAAAACATCCGGCGGTAAATAGACAACCGACCTACATGCCCTACATTGGAGGTGTTACGGATAAAATTGGAGCCAAGTTAAAAAACTACTCCATTCCGACCGTATTTACACCAGGGGCCAAAGTATACAACATGGTGGGCACACCAAAGGATGTTCTGCCGCTACAAACCCCAGGTGTCTATAAAATCAACTGCAGCTGCGGAAGCTCTTACATAGGGCAAACGAAGCGGACTATCGCTGAACGTATAAAGGAGCACATCGCAGCTGTAAAGAACCGTTAAACGAACAAATCGCGATTGCGGAACATTCACTTCAATCGGGCACCAATCACTGGAATGAATTTCATCGTCCCCAAGTCCTCTCCACGGAACGCCACTTTTACCCAAGACTTGTGCGTGAAGCGATCGAAATCAGAAAACATAAAAATTTCAATCGGGAAGAGGGCTTCAAATTGTCATCGGCGTGGAATCCAGTGATTCGACTAACAGCACTTTAATGCGCAGTCGGCGAATGTTCAATATACAGATACGGTTAGTGTGTTTTGCGCCGGTACTTCGAAAATCAACAACCCGGGGGTAGAAATAGAATCTTCTACCTCGCGCTCGTAGACGTGACATCGCAACACCAGTCAGCTTGCGACCACGGGACGTGCAACCGTCTCGAAACGTCAAGCAAAATAAGGTATGTAAATACCTAATGCATTTTCGCGTTAATTCCCGTATATAATATATATATTCTTATAAACATGCAACGCGAGTGTTTAAAAGTTTCAATCGATTTTTGGTTTATTTTTTCTTACTTCTAATACTCTCATAGCTTTGACCAGATTTTTTTAATATTTTGTTTTTGTTATCTTTCCATAAGTCTCTTTTTACTTTTCTCTTTCGTGAAAGCTTCTTAGTAGGGGTTGTCATTCGTGTTTCTGAATTTGTAGGCACAGCATCGGGTGAATTGTTATGTGTTTAAATAGAACTTAAAATACCTACCCTCCAAATTAGAAACGCCATTAGAAATGCCACTCGCATTGCACCCCCACGCCCCTTTCTAATGTTATGTACAATTGCATGGAACAGATCGTTGAAATATTTTGTTTCATTGCTATTACTATGCATAAACTGCAACTATTAGGGGCGGAACATACCTGACCGAAGATGCGTCGAACGTATCTTCGGTCGCGTCTATTCCGTCAAATGAATCGGTACACATCTGACGGAAAATGCGTCGAGCGTATCTGCACACATTCGCTGAAAGCGTGGCTATTGTGCACACATATAAGTTTGTTCGTGCAGGGCCGTACTCAGGGCAGCTCAATATTTTACTGTCATATTCTTTTACCTAATCATTTTTCGTGTTCTCAGATATTATGTAGTCACTGAAGTCCTGTAGTTATTTATATTGCAATTCGAGTTTGACTATTAAAAATATGTCGGACTTCGAAGATTTTTTATAGTAGCCAACAAGCGTTATTTAAATATATATCCTATTTAGGTATGGAGGTTCAAAAATAAAAGACGATAATACGATTTGGTTACGGTTTTTCACAAAACTTATACCAATGATATAGAAGGGGTTACAGACTACGTTGCAGAGCAAGACACAAAATGTTTTCTATATAGGCATGTATGGAAATTGTTCCCGTAGACCTTTAGCACCTCATACCCAAAAACTGGCCCTCGATCCAAGCTAGCAAATATGCGTACACTCATAGCACATACTAACACTACATTATTCTACACATTTCGTTTCTGAAAAAATAAGTAAGGTCTGGCGGCCCTGGAATCTTACGATCTTAAAATCACCGATCTGGGAATGACATGGATATGGTATGTCCAATACCTACGAATTTAGCGTGCACACCTACTAAATGAGCGTGCACACCTACGAAACGTTGAGCAAATAAAATGGCTGCCATTTGGGTTGTTCTCCAGAATGTAATAGATAACGATATGGAGCCGGTTAGAGGAGAATAATACATTTTTGTAGTAAGTTACCTTTGTTAGTTTAAATCTTTTGCCAGATTAGTTTATTCCATAATGCAAATGTGGGCGAAAATGGCAAAGCGAAAGACGACCCTTGTATGAAACATGTAACAAAATATTCTCTGAGAGCCAATATCGGTTTTTAGACATATGTATTTATGCACAAAAACAAAATTATTATTAGCAGATGTACCACAAACCTTGGCGAAAAATATGGCGATAGTGGCACATTTATTCAGTAAACTATGGCTCTCTTTTTTCTGACAGAGATATCTCTAAGACAAAACGAGACAACACTATGTTTGGTGGCTTTATGTCGATTTCGTATATATGTGTATAAAAAAAAATCATGGCGAAATGTGGGTGTAATATTACACCTCTGCCTACCCCTCCGGGGATACACCCGTGAGTCTATACAAATATAAAATATAATAATATATTTGAATAATGTAATTTTTCTATATGTACCTACTATTTGCCCTCTCCATTTATATTCCTTACTCAAAGGTCAAAACTCACGTGGTGCGTGGTGCGCGCGACGTCGACGGATAATCCGTTAGTACGCTCGACGTACTAACGGATTATCGGTCAGGTGTGAATGGTTGAACGTTTTTCTATACATTTGTATGTATTGGCGTTACGCGACCGATAAAACGCGACGGATCTTCCGTCAGATATGTTCCGGCCCTTAAGATCAAAACACTAGTATTCGAACACTTAATGCTATAAACAATCCGATTAAATACCCTAGGAGGCAATGCAATACTTTAATTATGAATAAAAAATATTTTAAAACTTTCATTCCACAATAATGACACATGAAGAATAAAAATTGTTTGCTTTATCACACGAATAAACGTGTAAGCTGCTATTATACAAACTCGAAGAAGTGCACAAGTCTTCTCAAAAGTTTGCTTGTTTTAACACGTTTTTTCGTGTGAACTCGGGAACCTAAAAAGCGTTTAACAATAGCATATATTTTTATACTTGTGATATAATTCCATAATTTTTCCCTAGAATAAAGGAATCATATGATATAATACGCGTATTTTGAGTCAAAAATTTATAAAAAAAAATTAGAAGGTGCTGCATAGGTAAAAGAAACGAAAAATGCAAAAAAAAAAATTTTGTGTAAGAGCTCTTGCACGTTTATTCTATGGGGCCATCGATATATTCTTATAAACATGCAACGCGAGTGTTTAAAAGTTTCTATGAAACTTTTTATTCCCTCAATGATTTAACTTCAAACTTTGTGTACCTATTGGTTCCTCAAATGAAGTTAGTGAACACTAAGAAAGTCTTTTTGGAAATTCTTACCCTAAGTGGATAAAATGGGGAGTCATAATTTGCATAGAACCTTTTATGCCTTCAAGGGATTAATTGCATACTTGGTTTATTGGATCCGCAAATGACGTTAGCGAACACATAGACATTTATTTTGGAAATTTTCGAGGGTGGAAAAGGGATTCAGTGTTTGTGTAAAAACTTTTATTTTTCAATGGAATCACTGCAATCTGTGTATATAAAATCTATTCGTTACTGACTGACTGATAGACACGCTACAGCCGAAACTACTGGTCACAAGAAGATGAAATTTAGCATGTATGTTCCTTGAGGAGTGGAAGGTAGCACTAAGAGAGGATTTTTGGAAATTCCACTCCTAAAGGGGTAAAACTGGGCGTCAACTTTGTATGTAACTTTTTATTCCTTTAATGGATTGACTTCAAACTTTGTATATTAGTTTCTCACACGACGAAAGTGAACACCAAGAATAAGTTTTTTGAAAATTCCTACCCTCAGGAGGTTAGATAGGGGTTCAAAATGTGTATTAAACGAAACTTATTATTCCTTCAGTGGATTGACTTCAAACTTTATACATTGGTTTCTCTAATGACCTTAGTAAACATTAAGAAAATCTTTTTAGAATTTCTTACCCTAAAGGGTTAAAAAAGGGAGTCGGAATTTATATGAAACCTTTTTATTCCTTCATTGGATTAACTTCAAACTTTGTATATAGGTTCGTCAAATGACGTTAGTGAACATCAAGAAAGGAATTTTCGAAGACACTCCCCTATTACGAAAGGGTCCCTAAATAAGAATTAAGAAAGGGTGTCCCATTTTGTAATATAAAATAAACTTCAAGAGATTCACTTGAAACTTTGTATATCGGTTCCTCAAGTGACGTTAGTGAATTCACCACTAAAACGGGGAGTTCAAAAAGGGGTCCCAGTTTGTATGAAACATTTAATTCCGTCACTGGATTTTTTTTCATCGTCCCTGATGCGCATTTAATTTTCATTAATTTACATTTATGCGGCTGGCTCTCATCTAAGCGCTCTTCATCTTCACTAACTAAAATGTGGGATGGTTTTTATATGACCAATAGAAGCCCAAATACTTAGAACCGTTTAATTTTGCTATTTTTATTTGTTTTTAAGCAGGTAAGCACTTTTTATCAGTTATCTGCTTTGTCCAACTGCTGACCAAGGCTTCTCTCATGTCTTTAACCTACAATAATAAGAAAGGGTTTTTGAACTTGGATAATGTATTTTACATTTTTTTACAATACCGCTGAGATATACAAATTTAATGTATACTGCTACGGAATCGTTGACTAATTTAATTTAAACTAGCTTTTGCAAGTAGCTACGTCTAAATGAAATTTTCATAGTTTGTTAGAGAGTTTTCATGAACCATTAGTAAAATACACATCTAAATCGATTCAGCCATTTTTAAGATTACCCTGAATAAATATAAATAAGCAGACAGAAAAACAACCTAAATAAATCATTGGGGTATTGGAAACGGGTTAGCAACAATATGCAATACAGTTATTTTGAGATTACAGACAGTTTGTTTATTTTTTTTATAGTCTCACGCCTGTATCCCCGAAGGGGTAGGCAGAGGTGTAATATTACACCCACATTTTGCCATGTGGCATATTAGGTCCCACGTAATAGGGGGCCAGCCTATTGCCGTTACCGGGCACATTGGCAGACTCCGTGCTGCCAATGAGAATTCGGAAAAACTCAGTAAGTATACTTTTGACCGACCCGGGAATCGAACCCGAGATCTCGCGTTTAGCAGACGCATACGCTATCCACTGTACCACGGAGACATAGACAAATAATATTAATTTGTATAATCTGTCTGTATATAAAATCCTTGCGTTACTCATTGACTGACCGACATGCTGCAGCTGAAACAACATGTATGTATGTGTGCATGTAGAAGATATTTAGCATATATGTTCTTTGAGGTGTGTAGGGGCACAGTAAGAGCGAATTTTTGGAAATTCCTTTCCTAAAGGAGTTAAACTGGTTGTCAGAATTTCTATAAAACTTTTTATTCCCTCAATGGATTAACTTCAAACTTTGTGTACCTATTGGTTCCTCAAATGAAGTCAGTGAACACTAAGAAAGTCTTTTTGGAAATTCTTACCCTAAGTGGATAAAATGGGGAGTCATAATTTGCATAGAATCTTTTATGCCTTCAATTAATTTCATACTTTGTTTATTGGATCCGCAAATGACGTTAGCGAACACATAGACATTTATTTTGGAAAGTTTCTCCTAAGAGGGTGGAAAAGGGATTCAGAGTTTGTGTAAAAACTTTTATTTTTCAATGGAATCACTTCAATCTGTGTATATAAAATCTATTCGTTACTAACTGACTGACAGACACATTACAGCCGACATTACTGGGCGCAAGAAGGTAAAATTTAGCATGTATGTTCCTTGAGGAGGGTAGGGGTGTTTGTACAAAATATTTTATCTAATCGTAATTTACGCGGGCGAAGCAGCGGGCAAAAGCTAGTAAATAAATAAAAAATAGGCCTTCGGATGACCAAAGCCCTTCAAAAATGTAAACGCTAAAGACAAGGGTCTAAGGCTTTTGCATATATACTATGTATATAATTTTTTTGCGTTTCTGACTGATTGACAGACAAGACACAGCAAAAACTATTGGGCGCAAGAACCTGAAATTTGGCATGTATATTCTTTGGAGACCGCAGGGGTGCACTAAGAAGGGATTTCCAGAAAATTCCACGGAATCAGGCTGAAATGGTTAAATTCAAATGAAATGTGCAAGCGTAGCTGTCGGCATCCTCTAGTATCTTATGATTTCTCATTCGTCCAGATGTTTACGAAGGTTATATTGGTAAATCTGTTTAATGTAGAATGTAGCAAATTCAGATATTAAAATGTAAACGTAATCAATATGCTTGAATACTTTGAATATACACGACAACATGAAATGTTTAATGTGTGTTCCCGGCGAAAGATAAAAATAAACATGCTACAATTACCCGCTAGAGGGTTCGAGTTTATAGGATTACGTTTATAGATAACTTTCTAAACATGTTCAGATTTTCGCTGAACCGTCAGGGATAATAAGATACATTTCGGTGCTATGTTTAGAGATCAAGATACTTAGTTGTAAAACTGATGACTTTTGTGGTAAAATATATACGCAATTACTGTTATAATAATTTATTTGCACGGAGCAATTCAAATACAGATTAGATAGTTTCCACCATTATTACAGAGAGAGAGATAGCAAAAACTACGTCATAATCGTTTTGCTTCTGTTTATTAGATTGCTTAGGCTGCGTTCAGTTTTACCGAAATCCCTCAATGTAATAAACAGAGCTCACACAATATCATTACATCTGAACATTTTACTACCTACAAACCTCGATTTGTTCCATTGATGTCGAGTACCGCCACGTCGAGTAGTTTTTTTTTAGTTTTAATATAAAGTTTGTGTTTAAAACGAAAAGTAAGTTTTTTTGTCGAGTAGCCGCTACGTCTACTCCGAAAACTCCACGCATTTATTCCCGCCTCGTCGAGTCTTTTAAAAAGTCTATTTTATTACCGCTACGTCTACTTAACTGATGTAAATTACTACCACAAAAAAGTAGACTAATGCCTCCACGTCGAATGTATGGAAAGGTACAGTCAATTAAACAAGTCATTCCAATCATAATATTTCTAAATTTTTTGTCAATCATTGCAGTAACTTATAAAATATAAAAAACATAACATGATTTATTTTAATTTGACCACAGTAAATCACAGATCAATTATAACTATACGACTAAGTGCCCTTTAGAGAATTATTATAATTAGTAATATAAAGGTACTTCTGTACCTATTGTTATTAATAATCACAGTTTCTTATGTGCATAATAAACTAGTTTAATAGTAATAAAAATACGTTCAGATTATATCTATTCATTCCTAACTTAAAAATGTAGAAAATTTTACTAAATACTTACTTTTTAATTATTAATTTCAGCTCAGTTTGATATCATTTTAGTTTTATATTTTGATGTTTCCCAGTCTTGATAAGTATATCATCATCATCATGGTCAGCCTTTAACAGTCCACTGCTGGACTAGGCCTCTCTTTTGAAAGGAGGAATCGGCCTACTATACTACGCTGGTATAGGGCCAAAACGGGTTGGTATAGGGTTTGTATCAAGTAATCCTTCTCTTACAGTGGTGTTCTCAGCATAATATGCTCCCTCTGTCGGCTCTTACGACACCCATGGGATGATATGGGGTGGTGATATTCCGCATTCTTAATCCGTCACCACGCGGACAATTGATAAGTATAAAATATATGATATTATTGTATGATAAGTATATATGATATAATTGATGATAAGTATATATGATATAATTGATAGGTATATAAGTGTGGTGACGGATTAAGAATACGGATTGTCACCACCCCATATCATCCCATGGGTGTCGTAAGAGCCGACAGAGGGAGCACATTATGCAGAGAACAGCATTGTAAGAGAAGGAAAACTTGATACAAACCCTATACCAACCCGTTTGGCTAGCGTGCTATAGTAGGCCAATTCCTCCTTTCAAAGGAGAGGCCTAGTCCAGCAGTGGACTGTTACAGGCTGATGATGATGATGATGATGATGATGATGACTATTAATTTTGTCTTTCAAGTAATCATCAACAATTTTTGTAACTTTTTAGTCATTTGTGAAAAAAAATATATTTTCGGACTTTTTATTCTACCTATTCTATTTTGTTCAAGTTTTAATTCACTATTCCTCGATTCTTCTTTTAAAACACTTATTAAAAGACAAAGGTTTGGACGTTTCATAATTTTTTTACTAAGGCGACTATGCTTGATCCCTTCGGCATGATTAATTGTCGTTCTGATTCTCTTTTTGTAGTTACATATATATTTAATATTTGAAGTTAGCCATTGTGAAGACAAGTGTTTTTTAAACGCAGTCATGTCTTCACTAGCAGATTGATAATAATTTAACAAAAATTGCTAAACCTTAGGTATTTTCTCACAGGGAAGATGTGCTAAAGCAATACACATTTTAATATGCTTTTAGTTAGAGGTAATTCTTTAGCTTTGTCCCATATATTCTTACAAGAATGAAAAAAGCAAATTTTTATACTTGCGTGGGGAAAAATATTAGTTATTGAGTTATTGCATTGATAGCTGCAATCTCACAGTCTATACAAAATTTAGAATATATTATATTATATATTTAGAATATATATTATAGAAAATAGTCTTTGGTATGCGGTTTGTTTTTATCGGGGAGTAGAGCAAATATGACCGGCACAATATTTGGATCCTCATTTTCTTTGGCAATGTCGACATGGAGAGTATATTATAGTATTTGAAACGTCAAATATTACAAAAGTTAGAATATATATATATATATAATCATATTCACCCCCAATGTAATAAAACGATACGGCTACGGTATCTGAACTTGAATAGTGGCAAATTGAAGCAAAATTATTAGAATCAAAGCCAAGTGCGTGGGGTGAATATGATTTTATATATATATATATATATATATATATATATATATATATATATATATATATATATATATATATATATATATATATATATATATATATATATATATATATATATATATATATATATATATATATATATATATATATATAGCCTCCGTGGTTCAGTGGATAGCGTATGCGACTAGGGAAATCTCGCGAGATTTGAGCTCAAGCGAGATCTCGCGAGATTATGAAGCCAATCTCGCGAGATCTCGCCAATCTCGAGATCTCGCGAGATTGACAGTTTTGTATGTTTTTTTTTTTGTAAATAATCGCAATATTTACTTTTCACGAACTTTTCAATAGACTTTTATTCAAAAATTGTTTGACGTACCTATCTGTCTATAATTTTTTAATAAACTTTAAGTATTAAACTTTTACTGACGGATCTGTCAAATAAGAAATGAAAGAAACAACAAGTCTTCACTTCTAATATCAAACAAAAAGCTTTTAGTAATAAAACATTTATTTTATAATAAACAAAACAAGGAGAGGTCAAAAAAAAATACTTATCATCTATGTTGCTAAACTGAGGGACCTATTATTATCAATTAGGTAAATAAAACTATATCTACTCAGTAGACTTTTTAGAAATTACAGAACCTAATTAACAAAATATACCAATCAAAGGGACGATTGGTTCAGTTCAAATCACAAGCCATTATTACGAATTATTTTCAAAGGAGCTCCTTCAGAAGCACAAAATGTCCAAAGAATCGTCTGCTAACAGCTTCCTTTTCTGTTGGCCAGATAACCAGCCGCTGAGAAGGCCCTTTCGGATTCAACGCGAATTGAAACCGCAGTTCTCAGGCAGACATCCACGAACTGCAAAATTTTGCCAGGCACGGCATTCATTATGACCCCCTGGACTCGTCTAAACTCATTTAATTTTTTATTAATGCCGATAGCGACAGATTGCAATCCGTCCGTGTCAGTTCGCGCTTCGAATAAGACGTTGTTATGCTCGAGTGCAATCTCGTAAATCTCGCGAGATCTCGCCCATTTTTCGACCGAGATTAATCTCGCTAAAAAAGGCCGAGATCTCGCGAGAACGAGATTGCTTTCCCTAGTTTTGATCATCTTAATTCTGCATTGTACTTTATAAAGCAATAATAAAGCAATAATTAATCATATTCACCCACAGATATAGATCTACATAGATAACGCAATTATCACGATTTGTATTGAAACCAAGCGTGCCGACTTTTTAATACCTACTGTGACGTTGCCTGTATCACGAAGTCGAAGCGATGCGCGACAGTATCGCTTGTGCGATATTCATCGTCTCCTAATACACAACGTCAGATCAAACGTCCGAAGCAAACGCGGCAACGTAATGTGAATAAAGTTTACTTAACGGTAAAACGGACGCGCGGGGACTGAAGTTAGTGGCGACCAAGCTCGACGCTTGGTCGGAGTTCAGACACGCGAAGTGCATGCATTTGCGTTATCTATGTAGATCTATGTCTGTGTATTCACCCCACGCATTTGGCTTTGATTCTAATAATTTTGCTTCAATTTGCCACAATTCAAGTTCAGATACCTTAGCCGTATCGTTTTATTACATTATATGGCTATAAACATATTAATAAAGCTTTGATAAAAGCTTGTAACAGTCATTACGCGCACATTTCTTTGTTTGGAGCAAAATAAAGCATTAACTTTTGTCTGCGCTGCATAAACGCCTGATCATTTTAAATGGCATCAAGTTACTCGTTTAAGTAATACTGTACCTGACTCCTAAATTTATTTTACTTACACCCGCACATATTTTTGTTATTCGATTTCTAATTTTGTTACGCTGGCATCAATACGTAAAAACTGCGAATCATTGTAATACTTAATGACAAAAAAGCAAGATTAAAGCTGTTATCAACGGAATCTGAGGTTTTCATTACAAAACTTTGTCTACTATTACACATTAAAATTGGCGACCGCGACATCACGGATTTGCAAAATTCGGATCGAAGTACGAAAACAAAGAATTCTCGTCAAAAGGAAATCTACCAAAGATTGATTGTGGAGGACTACAGACGCAGGAACACTATCAAAGAAGACAACTAAGCCAGCCAGGTCGGTCAGCAGAAAGCGCCGCGCCCAGCCTTAGCTTCTACGACGACGCCACGTCGGGGTTCACCGTCAGCCTGCCACGCCAGTTCGAGGATTCCGTCAACATTTGTAGAACAGCTCGTGTTTCTATCAGTGCCAACAGCCATCAGCGAGGACCAATGCAGCCGGAAGCAGCCGTCTCGCCTATCAGTTAAGTGCCATTCCCATAGTTTACCCTAACACCTAAACCTATTTTTCCTATCAAAAGGGTCGCTGTTTGGTACATTCCACTTGTGTATTTCATTAGTTCAACAAAGTATCTAGCTAATTTAAAGCTTATTTCAAGTAAACAACCAGTAAATATAGAAAAATATTGTAATTAAAATTCATTGTTCAGTGTGACAACTACCTACGTCATCATTTGTAAAATTATAAATTCTTAAAATACCAGTACATTCCTTAAAATAAGTTCATAAATGAACAATACTTGAGTATCTAAACACCAATTAGTAATATTGCCAATTTTTCTCATAGACACCCTCCCAATAGTTCGTGCCATTATTGTAGTTAACATTATTTCAAATATTTTGGGCCGACTATTCCAGAAACTCCATCGCTGCCTGACGCTGCCAGCTACCGCTAGCCGCGTTTGGGTGACGTCGGTGCATCGTCGTGCTGCCGAGCTGCAGCCGCGCTGCTGCGCCAGGTGCCGCCGAAGGAGTATCAGATAAGATTCTAAACATATAACTTTATTCCTTCATTTTGCGTTACTGTTTAGAACTCAATTAACAATAAGCATTTTTCGTAAAGTTCTCAGTGCTAGTTTATCGTTTGTTGTTGCTATTAGTATTTAACAAAATGTCTTTAAGCGAAGATAAAGACTGTAATGCAAAACAATTGAAGGAACTGTTTGCTAAGCGTAGCTCGGTCAAAGGTCGTTTAACAAAGTTTAAAAAATATTTAGATGGAGTATGCTCTTCAAAATTGAATAAAACCCAAATTAAAGAGTTAGAAATTAGTATTGGTAAAATACGAGCTATGTCTAGCAAATTTGATGAACTACAGGCTCAGATTGAGGTCATTAATTGCGATAATATGGACTCCGAGATCGACGAACGTGATGAAATTGAGCAGATCTTCACTTCACATCTTGCAATTGCTGAAGAGCAACTTGATAAGTACAAAAATACTTCAAACGAATCTGATTTGCACAATTCATCACAATGTCATAACGATCTGGCATCTCAATGTCATCATGTTGATTTTAAATTACCACAAATACAAATCGCAAAGTTTGATGGCGCTTATTTCCGCTGGCTTGAGTTCCGAGATACCTATTTATCGCTTATTCATAACAATGAACGCATTAAACCTATTCACAAGTTCCATTATTTGGTATCGTATCTTGAAAAGGAAGCCGCGCGAATTATTTCCAATTTAGAGATTTCTGAAAATAATTATAAAACTGCATGGCAGCTTTTGTGCGATCGTTACGATAACAAGCGCCAACTTATAAATCAACACCTTAATTCATTGATATATTTCGAATCAACACAACAACAACACAAACGTGAATCGGACAAATCACTGAGGTTTCTAGTTGACCACGTAACTAAAAACTTGCGAGCATTGTTAAGTTTAGCAACGAAAGATGAACTGCTTGAAATGATAATTATTAAAATTCTTATACCAAAATTAGATAATCGTACTGCCATGAAGTGGGAAGAACATCGTAATAATTTGTCCAATCTCCCTGCTTTAAAGGATTTCAAAAAATTCCTAACTGATCGCGCTGATGTGTTAGAAACTATGAATCAAAACAAGTCTGATATACCCAAGGTCACACAATCACGTCAAAACAATAATAACAATTCTCGTAGTACTAAATCCTTTTCATCTACAGTTCAGAACACCGGCTCTGTCGCTAAGCAGTGCGTTGTCTGTAAGGGTGACCACTGGATATACGACTGCCCTACATTCCTTGCGAAGAGCGTTCAGGAACGACGAGATGAAGCATTTAAGTTGCACTTATGCTCCAATTGTTTACGAACTGGGCATCGTGCACGTGACTGCAAGTTGGGTCCCTGTCGTGAGTGCAAGCGTAGGCACAATTCACTCTTGCATTCCCCTAATTTAAACAATACTAGTGCAAGTAATGCTAGTACAGTCAGCAGCAATAATACCAACACAGATCGTGGTTCAACTGAAATATCATTAAATAATTCTATTAGTGATAATTTTATAGAAAATCACATTCTTTTATCAACAGCTATGGTTAATGTTATCAATCCACAAACAAACAAACAATTTCGAGTGCGTGCTTTGTTAGACTGTGGCAGTCAGTCTTCATTTATTAGCCAGTCACTTATGAACAAGTTATCATTACAGGTATGTGCTATTAATACTATAAACGTTATCGGTATAGGCAACAACTTAGCGGAATACGTAAACAAAAGTTGTATTGCCCGATTAAATTCTCTTAATGATGACTATAGTGTTGTACAGTCATTTTATGTATTAAACCAATTAACAAGTGTTATTCCAAAACAATCTATAGACATTAGTCAATTAAATATTCCAACCAACTTACAGCTAGCTGATCCTAGCTTTAATCGGCCTTCAGCCATAGACGTCTTGATAGGTGCAGACCTGTTTTGGGACCTACTCGGATGTGATCAGCTTGCATTAGGTACTAATATGCCCCAGCTTCGTAGCTCAAAGCTAGGTTGGCTCGTTGCCGGCCCAATTTCTCCAAATGTAAGGAATTGTTCGTCACCTAAAAATATTCCGTGTCATGTTTCAATTAGTGATAGTGACGAATGCAATAATTCCAATATTGATTCTCATTTGAAAAGGTTTTGGGAACTTGAGCAGGTTCCAGATAAGCAATATTTTAGCAAAATTGAGCAGGCATGTGAAGACCATTTTTATCGTAATACTTATCGTTTAGAATCGGGTAGATTTTGTGTGAGGCTGCCCCTAATTGATAATCCAGATTGTTTAGGAGATTCTTACGCTATGGCTAAAAAACGATTGTTGTATTTAGAAAGACGTTTCCGTAAGAATCCAGAATTAAAGTTGAAATATTGCAATTTCATTCAAGAATATTTAGAGTTAGGTCATTTAGAGGAATGTCCGACTACTAATCCCGTTCCATCCTATTATCTTTGCCATCATGCAGTATATAAGCAAAACAGTGAAACGACAAAGACTCGTGTTGTCTTTGATGGATCGGCACGAACTTCCTCAGGTTTCTCTCTGAACGATCTGCAGATGGTCGGTCCCAATGTTCAAGACTCAATCTTTTCTATTTTGATTCGAGCTCGTCAGTACAAATATATTTTGACAGCTGATATTGAAAAATTCTTTAGAATGGTTGAATTAAATGAAAAGGATCGTAATTTACAATTAATACTTTGGAGAAGTGATGAGTCCAATCCTATCAAAACTTTACGTTTGAAAACCGTAACTTATGGTCTTGCAAGTGCTACATATTTGAGCACCAAGTGTTTGTCAGTATTGGCAGAGAATTGCGATGACCAGCTTATAGGTAACATTATTAAACACGACCATTACGTCGACGATCTGGTCACCGGATCAAACGACGAGTCCAAGCTATTATACATTCAACGCAAGGTGTCGGACACTTTAAAGTCAGGTGGGTTTAAACTACGTAAATTCAGATCGAATTTACCAAGCATTTTATCATCATCAGTCATTGATCAGAATGATAAGGTTAGTTTAAGTGAATCTAATAATACTTTAGGATTAAATTGGAATCCTAAAACCGATACCCTTCAAATATCGATTGAGATTCCCAATAAAAATGATGTGGTTACCAAGCGATCGATACTGTCTGCATCATTCAAGATTTTTGATCCTCTTGGAATTCTCAGTCCATGTGTAATTATACCTAAAATGTTACTTCAGTCCTTATGGCTGAACAAGAAGGGTTGGGATGAACCAGTTAGTTCCGATATCCTGGAATCCTGGAACAAGTTCATTGGCAATTTACATTTTTTATCAGATTTACAGATCCCGCGCTTAACACTATGCGAAGCTCCTAATTATATAGAAATACATACCTTTAGTGATGCTTCTCAAGTCGCTTACGGTGCCTGTGTGTACCTACGGTCACACAACTTAGCTGGCGAGGTAAAGGTAAATTTACTGTGTGCTAAGTCTAAGGTGGCGCCGTTGAAACCGATAACAATACCGCGTCTGGAGCTTTGCGCTGCGCTATTAGCTGCAAAATTGTGTAAGACAGTTACCAGCTCTCTGCGATGTGATGTCAATCGCATCATTTACTGGTGCGATTCCAGCGTTGTCCTCAGCTGGTTAAATGGTAATTCTGCAAGGTTAAAAACGTTTGTAGCTAATAGGGTAGCCGAAATTAATGAACTTACCGATAGTTCGTCGTGGCGCTATGTGCCGACTGATCAGAATCCAGCTGACCTGATCTCAAGGGGCGTGAGCCCAGATCAAATCATCAATTCTAATTTCTGGTGGTCAGGTCCAAGCTTTCTAATACAGCCTGAATCCGATTGGCCCTATTTAAAGAAATTAATAAATGAATCAGACTTACCTGAGATGAAGTCCACTTCCGCTGTTGTCCTGGAACCAGCAACAGAAATTCTAAAAATAGATAAGTTTTCATCGTTTTTAAAACTGAGACGTGTATTTGCGTATGTCAATAGATTCATACATAACATAAGATATAAATGTCCTAAAGATAAATTATTTGGTAAATTAAATGTTAGCGAATTAGAATTATCTTTTATTAGCTTATGTAAAATTGCTCAGCAAACTTCATTTACTCTAGAGTACAATCTTTTGTTAAAAAATAAAACTTTAAGTAGCAAGTCAACACTTTTGTCACTTTCACCCTTTTTGGATGATGACAAGGTGATGAGGGTCGGTGGTAGGATAGAATTATCTAATTACAATTATACTAAAAAACATCCTATACTTTTACACGCTTCTCATCCACTCACTAAATTGTATTTTAAATATGAACACTTACACAATATGCATGCTGGGCCTCAGCTGTTGCTGGCCTGTGTAAGAGAGACTGTGTGGCCTATAAATGGTAGGCATTTGGCCCGCCGCACAGTACATGTTTGTGTTCGATGTAGACGTATACAAGGTAAAACATTAACTCCCATGATGGGAAATTTACCTGCACAGCGCATCATACCTGATTTTCCATTCCGTACTGTGGGAGTTGACTTCGCTGGTCCGTTCCTAACACTAAATAGAAAGGGTCGAGGTGCACGACTAATTAAAACCTATTTATGTTTGTTTGTATGTTTTCGCTATAAGTGTGTGCACCTGGAAGCCGTCAGTGATTTGTCCAAGGACGCGTTTATCATGACGTTACGCAGATTTATATCGCGTCGAGGTAAGCCAGCGGAGATATTTTGCGATAACGGTCGCAACTTTGTTGCGGCAGCTAAAGAGATTGGCAATTTTCTTAAAACTAATCATGAACCTGTAGTTAATTTTGCTACCAATGAAGGCATAAAGTTTGTGTTTTCTCCCACGTATGCTCCACATTTCAGCGGCATCTGGGAAGCCGGCGTTAAATCCGCGAAATACCATTTAAAACGCGTTATGGGGAACCATCATTTAACGTTTGAGGAGATATGTACTCTCTTCACACAAGTGGAAGCTGTGCTTAATAGTCGACCTTTGTGCCCACTCTCCCCTTCCCCTAACGATTACCATTTCCTATCTCCCGGTCACTTTCTGATAGGGCGTGCCCTAAATGCATTGCCTGGTCCATCGCTCGAGCACGAGAACCAGAACAACCTTCAACGTTACTTGAAGCTTGAACAGATTCATCGGCATTTTTGGCAGCGCTGGGAAAAGGAATATATAGCTGAACTACAACAGCGCTCCAAATGGCGTACTAATTCAGCATCCCTGCAAGTTGGAGATTTAGTTCTTCTCCAGGAGGATAACGTCCCACCACTGAGCTGGCGAATGGGACGAGTCAGCCTTCTGTTCCCTGGAACCGACGGCGTCACACGAGTCGCAGACGTGGAGACTACCAGAGGCTGCTTCAGGAGGCCTCTCACACGGATCTGCCCCTTGCCTACATCTTTACCGGATGACGACTAACGCAGTTGAAAGGAGTCTTTCAACGGGGGGGAAGATGTCTGCGCTGCATAAACGCCTGATCATTTTAAATGGCATCAAGTTACTCGTTTAAGTAATACTGTACCTGACTCCTAAATTTATTTTACTTACACCCGCACATATTTTTGTTATTCGATTTCTAATTTTGTTACGCTGGCATCAATACGTAAAAACTGCGAATCATTGTAATACTTAATGACAAAAAAGCAAGATTAAAGCTGTTATCAACGGAATCTGAGGTTTTCATTACAAAACTTTGTCTACTATTACACTATTTATCATATCATATATATTTATTCAATCAATCATTCAGTATAAACTCAGGTCTATAATGGTGAATACTTTTTATCAATGGGTTCAAATGAAACTTTAAACGTTCCAATTTATCTAGTCAGTAAGGCAACATGTTCTAAGTAAGTAATCGGAAACTTATTGTAGTCTGTTGATGTGAAATATGATTATAGATTTGTGTTTCTGCATAAAAAACCTTTAAAATTGTTGAACAGTGCAACGATGGCTACCCTATTGTAACTTGTTATCAACCTTAATTCCTACACAATAATATGATACGAAGTGCGCGGTACTACGTGTAAGTACACAATACAACAATCAGTCATCAAGCGAACTGGCAAGCGGCAAGTGCTGAAAAATATTTTCTAATACTTTTCTTTTGCCTACAAACTAGAGGTATGCCTGGTGATAAGCGATTGTTCTGATAAAAGTTCCAAGCTTTTGCATATCGAGAGTATGAGAAAAGATAATTGGAGCAGAGCGATAGAGAATGGAGGTTCGAGCCACACACACATAATATGGAATGAAATTCAAAATGACGTCGATATTTACGAAGTGCAGACATAGAATCAGTACTGTTGTATTTAAATCTGCATTCAAAAGTCGATGAATTGCGATTGTCACCGGAAACCACTTGTTTGATTGTGACAGTATTATTTGTATTTGTTGTTGAATATATAATTATGTACATAATATGGAAATAAAATCTCTATATATTAAGTAAGTCATATTCATAATACGTTCAAATTGCAAAAATAACAGAATTGGCTTTCTGAAATTATCGTCTACATTTTATATTATTTAAATTAATAAAGTTAGAGTCGTTATCTTAATATATAAAATCCTTGCGTTACTGACTGACTGACAGACACGCTACAGCCGAAACTACTGATCACAAGAAGATGAAATTTAGCATAAGTGTTCTTTGAGGAGTGTAGGGTAGGACTAAGACAGGATTTTTGAAAATTCCACCCCTAAACTGGGGGTCAATATTTGTATGAAACTTTTTATTCCTTTAATGGATTAACTCCAAACTTTGTATATTAGTTCCTCAAACGACGATAGTGAACACAAAGAATTATTTTTCAGAAAATTCCTCCCCTAAGGGGGTAAGATAGAGGTTCAAAGTTTGTATGTAACTTTTTATCTCTCTAATGGATTGACATCAAACTTTGTACATTGGTTCCTTGAACGACGATAGTGAACACAAAGAATTTGTTTCTTTGGAAATTCCTCCCCTAAGGGGGCAAGATAGGGTTCAAAGTTTGAATGAAACTTTTTATTCCTTTAATGGATTGACTTCAAACTTCGTATATTGGTTCCTCAAATGACGATAGTGAACAATATGCATGAGTTTTTTTTTTAATTCCCACCCTCAGAGGGTAAGATAGGAGGTCAAAGTGTGTATGAAACGTATTATTCCTTCAGTGGATTGACTTCAAACTTTGTATATTGGTTTCTCTAATGACTTAAGTAAACATTGAGAAAATCTTTTTGGAATTTCTTACCCTAAAGGGTGAAAAAGGGGAGTCGGAATTTGTATGAAACTTTGTTATTCCTTCATTGGATTAACTTTAAACTTTGTATATAGGTTCCTCAAATGACGTAAGTGAACACCAAGAAAGAAGTTTTCGAAGTCCCACCCCTATGAGGCTTAAGAAAGGGTGTCCCATTTAGTAATATAAAAAAAAACTTCAATGGATTCACTTGAAACTTTGTATATCGGGTCCTCGCGTGCGCGTGACGCATATGCGCCGCGGTGACGTTAGTGAATTCATCACTAAAACGGGGAGTTCAAAAAGGGGTTCCAGTTTGTATGAAACTTTTAATTCCTTCACTTGATTTTTTTCATCGTCCTTGATGTGCATTTAATTTCTATCTATCTAAGCGCTCTTCATCTTCACTAACTAAAATATAGGATGGTTCTTTATAGAAGCCAACATACTTAGAACCGTTATTTTGCTGTTTTTATTTATTTTTAAGCAGGTAAGCACTTTTTATCAGTTATCTGCTTTGTCCAAATGCTGACCAAGGCTTCTCTCATTTCTTTAACCTAAATTACTAAGGGTTTTGGAACTTGGGTAATTTATTTTACATTTTTTGCAATATCACTGAGATAAACAAATGAATACTGCTCCGAAATCCTTGACTAATTTAATTTTAACTTGCTTTTGTAAGCCGCTACGCCTAAATAAAATATTCTTAGTTTGTATTTTTTATGAAGCATTAGTAAAATACACATCTAAATCGATTCAACCATTTTTAAGATTACCGTGAATAAATAGACAGACAGAAAAAAAATCTAAATAAATTATTGGGATACTGGAAACGGATTTGCAACAATATGCAATACAGTTATTAACCGACTTCAAAAAAAGGAGGAGGTTCTCAGTTCGTCGGAATCTTTTTTTTTTATGTATGTTCCCCGATTTCTCTAAGACGCCTGGATCGATTTCAAAAACTCTTGTTTTGATTGAAAGAGTATACCTCCTAGTTGGTCCCATGATCATCAGGTCAGGATCTGATCATGGAATCCTGAAAAATCGAAGGAACTCTTCAAATTTTATAAGCACACTTGAAGCGATTTGACGATAACAACCCAATGCCATCGAGTTTTGGCTCATTTGAGTCGTCTTTACATAGACTTTGATGCTGGATGATTTCCATGGTCTGATGATAGAGTTGGAAGGTAACCATGAGATCTTTGTGATACAATAACCCAATCTCATCGAGATTAGGGTCGTTTGATTCGTCTTTACATGGACTTTGGTACTGGATATTTTAATTATTGATGATGGAGCAGGAAGGTGGCCATGGGATCTTTGTAATACAAAGACGGAATTCCATTGAGTTTGGGCTCGTTTGATTCGTCTTTACATGGACTTTAGTGCCGAAGGCTTACCAAACCCTGATGATGGAGCAGGAAGGTAGCCATGGGATATTTGTAACACAATTACGCAATCCCATCGAGTTTGGGCTCGTTTGAGTCGTCTTTACATAGACTTTGATGCTAGATGATTTCCATGGTCTGATGATAAAGCTGGAAGGTAAGCAAATCTCATCGAGTTTAAGGTTGTTTGATTGGTCTTAACATGGACTTTGGTACTGGATATTTTCCAGGGTCGGATGATGGAGCAGGAAGGTGGCCATGGGATCTTTGTAATACAAAGACGCAATCCCATTGAATTTGGGCTCGTTGGATTCGTCTTTACATGGACTTTAGTGCTGAATGTTTACCAAACTCCGATGATAGAGAGCTAGTTAGTTGAAAACAAAAAAAATACTTGAAATTGCCAGGAAGGTACAGGTCTACATTTCAGAATTGAGGCACGTAAGGAAAGCCTCCCCATCATGTACCACCTACACTATCTTATGTACCTACTTACCACCTATTACTATTTTTTATTAGTATACCACTAAAAAGCAAAAAATAAAAATTATTTTTAAATAAAAAAAAACCGACTTCAAAAAACACTAAGGAACTAAAAAACAAAAAATAATTGGTTTTGGAGCAAACATTTTTGGAGCCGGTGCCAGCCAAGAATTTCTGATCGGACTATAAAACCTCTACACATTTTTATATAACTTTCGTTGTTGATGGAATACGTAGATAGTGATTTAGTAACTTTTTGCGTAAGGGCTTGGCACCGAATTCAAAAATGTATGCTCCAAAACCAATTATTTTTTGTTTTTTAGTTCCTTAGTGTTTTTTGAAGTCGGTTTTCTTTTTATTTAAAAATATTTCTTTTTGAGATTACAGACAGTTTGTTTATTTTTTTTATAGTCTCAAAACTCAGTAATACTTTTGCCCGACCCGCGAATCGAACCCGAGACCTCCCGTTTAGCAGACGCATACGCTATCCACTGTACCACGAAGGCAGTTAAATATTATTTATTTGTATTATCTGTCTGTATAAAAAATCCTTGCGTTACTGATTGACTGTCAGACATGCTACAGCCGAAACAACTAAGCACAAGTAGATGAAATTTAGCATGTATGTTCCTTGATTGATTTGATTTTGATCTGATTTTTGGATATTCCTCCCCTAAAGGGGTTAAACTGATTGTCAGAATTTGTATGAAACTTTTTATTCTCTCAATGGATTAACTTCAAATTTTGTATACCTATTGGTTCCTCAAATGAAGTCAGTGAACACTACGAAAGTCTTTTTGGAAATTCTTACCCTGAGTGGATAGAAAGGGGAGTCATAATTTGCATAGAACATTTTATGCCTTCAAGGGATTAACTTCACACTTTGTTTATTGGATCCACAAAAGACGTTAGCGAACACAAAGACATTTATTTTGGATTTTTTTTCCCTAAGAAGGTGGAAAAGGGATTCAGAGTTTGTGTAAAACCTTTTATTTTTCAATGGAATCACTTCAATCTGTGTATATGAAGTCCTTGCGTTACTGACTGACTGACAGACGTATTACAGCTGAAATTACTGGGCGCAAGAAGGTTAAATTTAGCATGTATGTTTTTTGAGGAGGGTAGGGGACCTAGGGATGTTTGTACAAAATATTTTATCGAAACGTAATTTACGCGTGCAAAGCAGCGGGCAAAAGCTAGTTAAAATTATAAATAGCGATTTTAGTTGGCTAAAAGCTTGGATCGTGTGAAAAATGTGTTGATTACTTTGTACCATATGCATATTTTATATTTCAAGTATTATTTATAATTGGATTTAATATTAAACCTACATATGTATCTTAGGCAGCCTAATGAAAAGACTAACAGCGTTCAAACCTACGACACAAATATATGTAGTATTATCGCTATGTAAACAAATATCGTGAGGCAACCTGCATATCTGATAGTTCGTCGCAATGTTCTCGAGAGACACCTTAGTAATGGACTGTGGTCTTACCTTTCTTACAGTAAGAAGACACTCGTGCACATCAGAGAGAGAGAGAGGTTATATACCAGGTTGACATTATTATTTATTTTTTACCATAGTATCTATTGTTTGTATTTCGAAGTATGTTTTTAATACCTCGTGGATGGACATGTAACTATAAGACACTGGATGCTACTATCAGAAATGACACACGCGCGCGTTCCCAAGAATTGGGAAACGAGGTATAAAACAATACTGCCTTTTCAAATCTTTTGTATTTCCGTTCCATATTCTTCTATATGGAAGGAACAGAGTATAACATGAAGAACTTGGTTTCCTAGTTAATGTTGATCTTCTAAAAATGGGTGGTGGATCAAGCTGTAACCAGACTAGCAATATCACCCATTGTTTTCTTTTATTTACTATTTTTTTTTTAATAATAGGATTAATTACGAAGAGTGTAGAACGTAGAAGAACGACCTTCATAGTTGCCTAAAACTTAAACTAAAAAAAACACTAAACACTAAACTTTACGTACCAGGGGAGCATAAAGCTACAGAAAATGGTCGGTTAATAACAAGCTGGTTAAAATTTTTGAAGTAATTTCTAATAAACTTCCTGCAGCTTTAAAATATATTCATTGTAGCTTAAAAAATATTGAAAAAGTACCAGGGTAGCATAAAGGTCCAGAAGATAGTCGTCGTAGGTGGTAAATTTATTGAAGTCATTTCTTGAACTTCCTTTGGCCTTAAAATATATTCATTGTAGCTTAGGATAAGGTGATTTCCAGCCATGTTTTATTAACACCGCCAAATCGATTTCCAATCAGGTTAATTTCAATGTTTACTATTAAATTTCAAGACACTATTGAAGGTTTACGAGACTTTTTTAATTCACTGCTATTAAATACAGATGAGCTTTTTTTTTCAAAATGATTCTCAAGGAAATAGACCCATGTAATATGGCTGCTAGTCAATCATTAATTATTTGCATCATACTTAAATATTCTCTTAATGCCGTGGTCTAACTTCACTACAGTCAAATATAAAAAAAAAATTCACGTAAAATGTTCTGTTTAGATAAATGGCGCCTGCCAGCTGAGGCCAACGGTCTGCGCGGATCTGCCCTTTACGCGCAGCCCTTTGAGCAGCCTGCCCTGCACACTACCGGAGGGAACAGCGTGGGAGACCGCAGCCCTTAGTGTTCAGGCCAGTATTGTGTTGTTGGTCGGTCATACTCGTGCATAGGAAGTGAGACAATACTAGGCAATAAACGTTTAGAACTTCTTCTTCGTTTTATTCTAGAACCCGTTACAATGGCGCCTACGTGGGTTATTGTCTCGCTTTCCGTGCTCGAGTTCTCTTCTAGCAGGTCTCCATCATTGTAAGCAAGGAGGAGCGACTACAGCAAACCGGTACGTATTGTTATATTAATTGTCTACCTTTTAGTGTAACTACCTACTACGTAATAGTTCGCAAATTTGAACCCTAACGATTTTTCTAAGCAGTCCTGACGGTCGAACTTTTACGCCTAATCGTAAAGTAGGCCATTTGTAAGGGCGGTACGCTTGCGCATTAAAGCTGCGCGTTCACCGGATCGGAATCGGAGCGTACGGAGCGGACGGAGCGTCGTCATTTACAAAATGCCGATGGGGTGCGTCCACTGCATTCGGATTCAGCATCGGCAATTTAGGTATTTTTAAAGCAGGAGCACAGTGACGAGGATATTGTTGTAATTAGATTAATTTTCGGAGAATATCATACATTTGATGAATATCATAAATAATTAATATCATAGATTTTTGGGTACATTCACAGATATGAGAATTAGTATCAGATAGAGCGCATTCGTCCAACTAAGCGTGGCACGTTGACAGCTATGTGTGCGTGACCTTTGGCGACTGGCACTGTACGGACACGCGCGTCTATGTGTGTGAAAAGTTGCCAGATTATGAATAATCTCCCAGTATTTTGCATATAGTTATGTAATATTCTTATATTCATTTGCGGTTTTGAAGAATTTACCATGGATTTAATTAATGCTTTTATAAATACATTTCTTAAATGTAGGTACCGAATTAAGTTTTAACTACTTCGTAAATCTGTATATATAAAATCCTTGCGTTACTGACTGACTGACAGACAAGCTACAGCCGAAACTACTCGGCGCATGAAGCTGAAATTTAGCATGTATGTTTCTTGGGAACCGTAGGGGTGCACCAAGACGGGATTTCTCGAAATTCCCACGGGATCGGGCAAAACGAGAAATAAGAAAATATGTGCGTGCGAAGCCGCTGGCGTCGATTAGTTGAGAAATAAATAGTATGTATGTACACACGGCACCAAGTCAAGCTAAACAGTTGCTGTACGATTTTGATACTTATTCCCTACGCCATAAGTATGTATGTACACACGGCGCCAAGTCAAGCTAAACAGTTGCTGTACGATTTTGATACTTATTCCCTACGCCATAAGTATGTATGTACACACGGCACCAAGTCAAGCTAAACAGTTGCTGTACGATTTTGATACTTATTCCCTACGCCATAAGTATGTATGTACACACGGCGCCAAGTCAAGCTAAACAGTTGCTGTACGATTTTGATACTTATTCCCTACGCCATAAGTATGTATGTACACACGGCACCAAGTCAAGCTAAACAGTTGCTGTACGATTTTGATACTTATTCCTTACGCCATAAGTATGTATGTACACACGGCGCCAAGTTAAGCTAAACAGTTGCTGTACGATTTTGATACTTATTCCCTACGCCATAAGTATGTATGTACACACGGCGCCAAGTCAAGCTAAACAGTTGCTGTACGATTTTGATACTTATTCTTTACGCCATAAGAACGGTGCAAAGGACAAAGTGTATAAGCTTGACGAGTAGCAGGGTGTACACGAATATTAGGATATCGTTTGGGGATCGAACTCAAAACAATATAATGTAAGGTATATACTAATGGAAATTGAAATTCTATTTCTATATTTATGAGAAAGAAGATATATGTACAATATACTTTTATAATACGGTAATGTATTTTTCATTAACATGACAATCATTATCACATAATCAATTGACAAGTGCATTTTCCCTAATTCAGGCAGAACGGCGTCGACAAAAACTGGCAACACTTACATATTTCTAGCACAAATACGAATTTTATCGAAATTAAATTAGGAAACAGACAAATTATCAATAGTTACCTGTGAAAAGATATTCCATTTTCCTGTTTTTGTTTTTAGGAACAACTTTTACAGTGTTTAAGAACACAAGACGGCATTTTGAGAATTTAAAAGTTGAAGTGATCGTGACGCGTGAACTGTACGATGCTTCGTAGCGCACTGAGACGAGTTTGTATTCGCTTTTCAATTTTGTATTTGCTTTAGTGGCCGCACGCAACTGTGCCGCGCGTTCCATCTGACTAATTCTCATATCTGTGGGTACATTCATATGACTCTACTAAAGTAATTAAAACATCGTCGTTCATCGTGAATAAGTATTTTTGCCTACAGCTTAATGCCGCAATTAATACAAAGCAACAAATCCTTCCGCTCCGTACGCTCCGATTCCGATCCGGTGGACGCACAGCTTAAGTGTAGTGTGTAGTGTGATACTTACGCGCTTATCCTTTATACACAATGGGCTCACACCCCATAAAATATTTTCTCCTAAATAAAAACGAATTAGCATACGAGGTTACGATCAGAGGTGAGGAGCGGGCTACCTCTGTCCTAGATCTGCGGAAGCAGCTCCCTAAATTACTGGATTGCATTCCAAATGATGATATTTCGGAGTCGGGCCTAGCCATCGTGGTGGACTTCGAGGGCGCTAGCGAGGCCGTTTCTGAGCTGGCTAAACGAGTGGATTCGCTATCTTCTACCTACGACGCGAACCTAGCTAGGAGGTATACCGCACTGCACAACCACTTATTTCACAGACTCCGTAGGATGGAACGTCCTACGGCGTATTCTAAACGGATAACCGAATTGTGCAGCCGGTTCGACAAGCTCTCGGCGGAGCTGTACACCTTTGAACAATCAAGTGTTCGCCCAGTTGATGCTGTGGCAGAAGTCCAACCTGCGCCGTCTACCTCGACGCAGGCAGGGTTAGCCCCGGTATTGCATTGCGAGCATTTGAGAGTTAGCGAACTGTCTAAGCTAAAATACGACGGTACGGGATGCATCCGAGCGTTCCTACAACGCGTAACCGAATTTCAAACCGCGCGTAATCTACCTTCCACTAAAATTCTATCATATGCCTCCGAAATATTCACCGGTAACGCACTCCACTGGTACCGCGGCCTAAAAGAATATTATACTACGTGGGAAGAACTCACCACCAAATTAGTAGACGATTTCACACCGTACGATTTTGATTACCGTTTATTAAATGAAATCCGCTGACGTACTCAAGGTGCTACCCAGCTGCTAATCAGCTGTTCGCTAGGCTGTCCTTGTCAAAGCGATTGTCCGAACGTGAAAAATTAGATATTCTATTGCATAACATACGTCCATGCTATTCGCTAGTGCTAGCTTTGTCAATATCTTCAATAGACAGTAAAACAACACTGCAAACGTTATGTTTAAATTACGAACGGATGAAATGTTTGAATTCTTAATTCCGCGAACCGTATTTTAATAACGACACGTTGGCACCAGATCTAACTTACAGTCACAAACCTAATAACCGAGCGCGATTAATAATAAATAAAAATAATTATACCGCTGCCACTATAGAGGGCGCGCCCGATAACCCCGAATGCACTGAGAATAACGAACCTAGCAATCCTACATAAGTCTAAAGCTGCGCATCCACAGGATCGGAATCGGAGCGTACGGAGCGGACGGAGCGTCGTCATTTACAAAATGCCGATGGGGTGCGTCCACTGCATTCGGATTCAGCATCGGCAATTTAGGTATTTTTAAAGCAGGAGGACAGTGACGAGGATATTGTTGTAATTAGATTAATTTTCGGAGAATATCATACATTATATTCTGATTTATTAGAAGATGAAAATAGATTTTATTTGCCCAATTTCGTCCCAAATATTGTCTCTCCTAAGTTGATTATGTTAATGTTCATGTTTTAGATTATAAAGTTCTTCATACCTTTCCACTAATATAATTAAAACATCGTCGTTCATCGTGAATTAGAATTTTTGCCTACAGCTTAACGTCGCAAACACGTCAGAACTTGAAACGCTCGGAATCCGTATGATGCGTTCACTGCGGATGACGTCATCAGCACAAATACCGGTCTCAGGCGCAGAAATGCCGATGCAGTGCACGCAGTTTCATAGAAATTAATACAAAGCAACAAATCCTTCCGCTCCGTACGCTCCGATTCAAGAGACAATATTTGGGACGAAATTGGGCAAATAAAATCTATTTTCATCTTCTAATAAATCAGAATATAATGTATGATATTTTCCGAAAATTAATCTAATTACAACAATATCCTCGTCACTCTCCTCCTGCTTTAAAAATACCTAAATTGCCGATGCTGAATCCGAATGCAGTGGACGCACCCCATCGGCATTTTGTAAATGACGACGCTCCGTCCGCTCCGTACGCTCCGATCCCGATCCTGTGGACGCGCAGCTAAATTGTTGCCGCGCGGTTTAATCGACTTACCCACTACTTTTAATAATTAAACCCACTTATTGAAAGCTTATATTATTCCAAAATTTACAAGTAATTTAATTTTAGGCATCGATTTCTGGAAACTATTTAAATTACTGCCTAGCCATATCGCATCCGAATGCATGTCTAAAACTATTGCCGTGTGGTGTGATGAGTGAAAATAAGCCAAGTAACACGAACGTTTTGCAATCCTTTACTGAGTTGAGTGAGTCACTACAAAAAACGGCTAAATTAATCATAAAGAAATACGAGTCAATTTCTACTGAAAAAACCGGGTTAGGACGAACTCACTTAGTAGAACATGCTATAGACACTGGCGATTTTGCGCCGATACGAGAGATGCTCTCGAGATGCCTCAATCGTGACATTTTTTTTTTTTAAAGACAACTCCCGCATTGGGACTAAGTCCTGTGTCGCGGGGGACTTTACAACTAACGGACACAATGAACACCCAGACTCGAAACAACAATTTAAGGATCACACAAAGTGTTGTCTCGTGTGGGAATCGAACCCACAACACTCGGCGCAGTGTCAAGCGACGAAGCGGCCGCTTAAACCACTACGCCAACCGTGCAGTCTTACAAAATACTTTTTGTGAGGTTATGCTAGATCGGCGACTTATAAGAGTAAGTTTTTGACAGTTTGTCATGTGCAGCCTAGAATTATCTTATTAGTAAACAAAAACATATTCGTCACAACGTAGTAAGCTTTATTTTAGCTGTTTTCACGTTATTTATACCCATAGACAAAAAAACACAAACAAATCATGTCTAGTCATGTCACTTACTGTAGTGATTTAATTTAAAATAAGGCTAAAACGTTTCTGCCGCAGTCTAAGCGCTTAACATTGTCTAGACATTTTTCCACACAATTGGCGGCTTTCCAGAAGATGACACTATGTGCCATCGCTTCCCTCTAAGAACAATCTTTAGTTCAATTTAATAAACAAACAACAGTACTTACTTTTTTTAAATAAAATATATAAATCCTTCGTAGATATTTATTTATAATCTGCCAAAGTGATCCTTCAATCAGCCCGCTTGTCTGGCAATCGAGTTTACTTTCTCGTATATTTTAAAAAACAAACGTAAGAGTATTTTAATGATTTATTCGTTTTTCTCAGTTCGTTCATACAACATTAGCACCCGCACAAAAATAATTTTCTTTGCCTGTACCGACATTTAGAGTAAAAATACAAGTCCCAAATATTGCCTGTTGTAATTTAACTTTATTTAATTGTGTTTACACAAACGCGAAGGTATTGTGATAAATCGTCTGGAGATACACAAGTACGTATTGTACAAGCGTATATACATTGCAATCCAATTATACGAACGACCCTAAGTAAAATAAATCGTAACAGTTTCTCTTATTCAGCAAATAAATGTTATGATAGTAAAAATGGTTTAGCGAAGCAGTTACTTACGAATAAATTACACTACGTATTTACATGCTCCCAGTCTGACCTTTCATTCTAGAAAATAATGTTACATAAGTGCCTCATTAGTGTAGAATTAACTTAAAACCAAAGAATTTTGAGATCACCAGTTCATGAACTGCTTCATGGGGTTGACTAATTCTAATTTATTATTTAACTTAGCTCTGGGGGCTAAGAGGTTTGTAACTAGGTTCTTTGGTATTTCAGAGAATGTTTGACCTTCTCGTAGCTTAAATAAAGTAGTAATAATGTAAATACAAAAATATACGCACCTGATGCTACGAACTTATATACATATTTTTATATACATAATAATGAACAATATAAAAGGTTAGCGGTAATTGTTCAGAATGGATAAAGTTTATAAAATTTCAGCAAAACCTACAAGCAATTTATAGTGCCATTACGCGGTACGTTGTATTTAAGTATTCATAAACGGCAAACGTTACGGAAACTGCTATACAATGCTAAATTTATTCGATGTCGCGTTGTTATATTATGAAATTCTATTAAATTATAATATTATGTTGTATTATTTTATGATATATAAGTTGTACTTACTTTCTGCTGTGATGATGACATGTATCTTTCATTGCAATCTCTTTTGAGGCACGGTCATTGCATTAGTAGAGCATTCTTAACCTGGCTTTTCTCCCGAACGTTTTCTTAGTGACGTGTTCATTTAACCCTGGCCGCACACATCCGTTTTCAGGCCCGTTTTTCAGGTCCGATTTTCAGAACCGTTTTCAGTTCAATCCGTGAGCAAAGCGATTTTCATTTATTTTCCTTTGGCTTAGACATGGGCTAAATAGGTAATTAAAATATTAGGTATTACATGACTGTGATTTAAATGTTTGTGTGAAAAATACCTGTGACAAAATATTAGGTACCTACTAAAAAATCCGGACAAATGTATATCGAGCCACGCACAATGTAGGGTCCCGTATTAGCCTTTATCTAGTGTCCTAAGGATAAAAGAAGTCAAGCACAATTATTATTAATTTAATCGCTTAATTGCGTAAGTTTAAGTTAATCGAATATTAGGTAGGTACTAGTTAATTGTAAAGCCTAATGAGCCCTTATAATTTTCATTGAAAGTGCATTAAGTATGATTAATTATTCATGACACGGGAATTAACGCGATCTTTTATACGTATTTACATACCATGAAAGGCTTGACGTTTCGGAACGATTGCAAGTCCCATGGTCACAAGCTGATTGGCGCTGCGATGTTACTACGAAACTTTTATTGCTTTCACCGTTGGCAGACGAGCCAATGGCCCACTTGATATGGTTAGTGGTATCCGTGGCTCATACTTAGCTGTGTTTACTTAGCATTACAGGAGCAATGTCAAATAAGTACAGCCAAGTTGCTGCCTACCCGATGGAAGAGAAGAAGGGAAAGCGATCAGGATGGGGACCGGGAGAGGAAAGGTGACTGGGCCTCAGGCGTTCTCACTCACTGAACAAAACACAAAATAACAGATACTGTTACTTTACATCGATCTTCTGTGAGAGGGTAGTACTTCTTCGGTCGACCCAACCCATTTGTGCTGAAATCAACATGCCTCTATTAACGACAATTTTCGAGCAGTGCCTATTTTCAGTAATATGCATGGCAGAGACGCCTAAACGCACTGATATTCGATTGCTTGCCGCAAGAGCCGCATAATATGCTAGACCAGAAGTGATTAACTATGAAAATCACTAGGCATATTGTTAATGTCAGATTGGCAAAGACCACACTCACACACAAAATGTGATGTGCAGATTACTCACATTTGTTGTCAGAGCTTGAATATTGGCATGATGGTGAATAAACTAATTAAAAACCAAAGCAACTTCCTCCAAAAATTACCATGCCCCGTACGAAATAGAGCAACACAGTGATCCCCCCCTAACCAGGTCCGGCCAGTCGCTCACGAACGTCTGGAAAGAATTGGTCGAGGTGACGGCTCTTGGTTGATGTATTCCAACGAAACTGCTATTCGTTGACAAGGCCTACGTAGACATCGGCGTGCTGGTTGAACAACCTAAGCAGTTTATTTCTATCACGAGGTGCTAGGAAATTTTGGATTCATGCTTTCTCGTATGGTATAATACATTGATGCACGTTTTTGGACCTCAAGATCAACCGAAAGTACACCTGCCAGTATTGATAAAGCTTCAGTGCTAACTGAGCTTTGCACAAAAATTTTAAAATATCAACGCAAGACTCTTGTAGTGATTGCCGACGTACAGTACCAATAGTAGGCCTATCGGCTCATACAGGCGCACACATACAATCTAAATAGGTTGCATCAATTATTTTTAAAGTTGTGAAATTATAGGTCTGAACGGCAGTCTCCATGTCGCAGTTGACATCATAGACAGAGCGTAAAAGGTTTTTTTTTATTCACCTAGATACCATTTATTACGTGTTCAACATAAGAAAATTCCTCCCTTTATTCCCCTAATCCGAAATAAAAAAAAGATTCTTTATGTTTAATAGTGACCGTGTGGTGACGGATTAAGAAGATAGAATGTCACCACCTCATATCATCCCATGGGTGTCGTAAAAGCCGACAGAGGGAGCATATTATGCAGAGAACAGCACTGTAAGAGAAGGAAAACTTGCTACAAACCCTATACCAACCCGTTTGGCCAGCGTGGTATAGTAGGCCAATTCCTCCTTTCAAAGGAGAGGCCTAGTCCAGCAGTGGACTAATAAAGGCTGCTGATGATGATACATAATGACGTTATTGAATATGATACGAGGCGCTGTCTTTAAATTTTCTTTTAAAAGTAACTGAAATGTCTTCTGAGGAGCAAAAGATAAACGATAGGTAAGTTTCACCCCAATTGTTGATCATCCTTAAACATGTATACTAACCTTTCAAGTCCTACTCTTGTATTTGATTAAATAAGGAATATACCGTCATCTGCATAACCTGTCAAAGTACATTCAGATGGTAGAGGCTTACTAAGAAAGTCATCAATTACGTCCTAGCAGTGAGCTCTGAGGACAAATCATCGTCGGCATCTTCGACACAGCATAATGCCCTAACTGTAACTTTGTTGTTCCATGTTGAAATTACGAGTAAGCAATCATAGCATTGGCCACTATACGTTGTCAAAGTCGCTGGATATATCTTAAAATATGCCCAGCACATATTGGAATTCTGCTGACGTTACTATTCTCCTAACCGATATTTATCATTTAGAGGTCTTTTTACGAAATATTTAGCAAAAAAACAATCGCAAAGTGAACCCCTCTTTATCTTCTAAACCGTAGAACTACTGAATCAAATCAAATTACCGGAGACTAATAAGATTTTAGGAAAACGGATAAGTGTTTGAACTATGTCAGTATTATTCTACCAGTACAAGTAGTGATAGCCTAGTGAACGGACACAATGGAGGACGACGATCTAATTGCATTTTTACTATCAGTGAAAAAGAAAAGTATCGTCGGTATTGGGTACACCCATTAAATACTCAAAGAATCAACGAGAGTCAATTTTATTTAAAGCAAGTTAAGTTACGGGCACACCCAGACAAATTCTTTGAATTCTATAGGATGTCTATCAAATCTTTTGATGAACTTCATAATGGAATACGTGATAAATTAAGGAAACAAAATACCTGGATGAGATTGTCTTTGAATACCGAAGAAAAATATAGACATAAGATGATATTGCAACAAAACAGTAGAATAAAATTTAGGAAAATATTTTTTTAAGGGTATCTCCCCTACATATTATACAGGGTGTTACATATCCATCCGTCCGATCAATGAAGGGGTTGTAGAGTAGCGTAAAATGATGAGATATTTGTCATTATTTCACGGAAATTCAACATAAAATTTTCCCATGTAAATTTAATTAATTTTAAATAATATCATATCAGATTACCCATGGCAACACTAAAGACTCATAAATCGTATTAGCTAGGTATCTACCTAAAGTTCATAAAAATTTGACGGCAAAAGCGGCGCCTTTGAGTGCATAGGCCAACCGACCGCCTCCTTTGACAAAAGCCGCCGCCGCGCGTCATCGTCCTTTACACGTGCCAAGTATTATTTTAGGTATAAACAGATTTTATGCACTTGATGCAACAGCTGATCTTTTGCTTCGACGGTTTAGGCAAAACTCCGTAAAACAAAGTACAGTATTAAGGTTTTCTGTTTGTTTCGTGCGAGTGCGTGGCCAACTCTGGTGTCACTGTTTTCAAACTGCTCGAATACCTACGACATGGCCTAACGATTCTTGGATGCGGCTTTACGGGCCGTCGGAAGCCCGGAAGCGCTTTCATGTAATGTCACACGCGGTCACCCATCTAAGAGAAAATCGTCGCGCTATGACTACGGTACTTACATTAATAACTACCTACTTTTTAATTGGTTTAATCTTACGTAACTAGGTACCTACCTTAATTGATAAAAATATCAACTTGCTGTAAGTTGCGACGGTCATTCTCCACATGTCCGCCGCCCACGTCCAGACACTTACGGCACCTTTGCACCATATCCGAACGCACACTTCTTAACACTCCTGGGTTTAAACTTCGGAAAGCAGAAACGATACGCGCACGCATTTCTTCTTCAGTGTCACACGGTTTTTGGTACACTATTTGTTTAACGTGTCCCCACAAGTAAAAGTCTAAAGGCGTTAGGTCCGGTGATCTTGGTGGCCACGAGATAGGCCCGCTTCGTCCAATCCACTTGCCAGGGAACTGTGCGTCAAGATACTCACGCACAGCTCGTAAAAAATGAGGTGGGGCACCGTCGTGCTGGAACCACAAGCTGCGGTGGAAGCTTAACGGCAACGAATCTAACTCGTCACTTAGAACTTCCCTCAAAAATCTTAAATAATTGGTACCGTTCATGGTTTCATTTAAAAAATGCGGACCAATAATACGGTCGCCGAGGATTCCCGCCCACACATTGATGCGCCAACGATGTTGAAAATGGCTTTCTTTCATCGCGTGTGGATTTTCAACAGCCCAGACGTGTTCATTGTGACAGTTGAAAACACCCGTCCGCACAAATGAACATTCGTCGGTAAATAACACGCGCTCCAAGAACGTAGCATCCTCTTCTACTTTGCCAAGTAGCCAGTTGCAGTATTGTCTTCTGTGGGCATAGTCCGACGGCATAAGTGAGTGAACACGTTGGTAGTGAAAAGGATGTTGTCCGTCTTCTTTTAATATCCTCCACACTCGCGCGTTACTGGTGCCCAGTTCACGTGCCGCACTCCTGGTACTCTGCGTGGGATCCTCAGCGAATAATTGTAAGACCTGTTCCACTACACCGTCGCTACTTTGTGGTCTGCCACCATGATTGCGATTCGAATCATCGCGAACACTGCCCGTGTTGTACACCCGGTGGTGAAGCCGTTGAAACGCGCGCTCCGACGACACGGGTAGACCCCGTGGTCTGGCATACCGTTCCTCGTACTCTCTACGAGCACCTGCATAATTGCATTCACTCCTACCTAAGCACATCAACATGTTAAAGTATTCAGGGTTTGAATATGACATACCTAACGAATCTACTATTTCACGCGGAAGTCTAAACAAAAGGAAAGCTAGCGAAAGACTGAGTGTTCAAGTAGGCAAATAGTTAATTCGTAAATCAAATAGGTAAATAAATAGAGATGTAACAAATGGTATTCACTGGAGTACTGTTTCTATCGACATTTTATGTTATTGTTTACCTGATAGAATATCGGTAGCTAAACCCCTAAAACGTCAGCTTTGTGTAAATTTATGTTTTTATTTGCTGTTAATAAATAAAAACATTCCATGGTTTAGACTAGAATCAGTTTATTTAAGGGTACTGACTCCGCGTGACGACTGTCAAAGATCTTCATGACTGTTGCTCCGACGGTTTAACGTGCTCTCCGAGACACAGGGATATTAACTATTTATTACGCACGTAACTTGGAAAAGTCTTATTATCTTATTATGTATTTGATGCGCGCCGTGGATTCGAACCCGATACCCTCTGCACGGCAATCCGTTGGTATCATCACTAGGCTATCATTGGCCTAGTAGTCTAGCAGGCTATCATTCTAGTTTTAACATGTCATGTTAAAATTAAATAAATCGATATTATCTCTTGATCGTAAACATCACTAGAGCGGTCCCTTTGTGTACGGCGGCTCGCTTGACGGTAAAATTGCACTATTTTAAAAAGGCGGCATGCCCTTTGACACGGTAAGCGGCGAAAGCCGACAATTTTTAATAAATTTAAAGGCCTATCCACACGACACAATTTTACGTCCAACTTGACTAAATCACTTGATTAAATCGTGACGTGTAGACGCCAGTCGTCCAACTCAAGTTCATCGGGTGTGCGGACCACCAGATTTTAACCAATTGGGTGGACGGAATGAAATTCAGTCATTTGATTGTGTCGTGTAGACGGGCAAAGCCAATTCCATTGAAAATTTGATCAGTGGTAAAATTGTGCCGTGTGGATGGGCCTTAAGAATCATAAAGGATTCCGCTATTGAGGGGAGTGTTGTTAGTTTACAGAATTTTCGCTAATTTCGGGGTAATGTTTCTCGTTAGCACTGAGCTAAGGAAATTTATTCTGATGTTTTATGATGACCTAGATTTTTTTTATTATTTTTCCTGGTATGCCTGATAAGTCAGTAATATGACCTTTCGAGATCAGACGGGGGTTTATGAAACACACTGTATAGTGGGGTTGAATTTTTTTTTTGGTTGAGTACCCCATTATGTGGGGTATCATTGGATAGGTTTTAAAAAAGTATTATTAGCTTGCTCAAATCATTTTTCGATCAAGTGATTGGTTTGTCAAATATCAAGCTTTGAAGTGAAAAGATTTTTTTAACCTCAAGTGTCCCCCCCCACCCTCTGCCGGCTAAACTACTGATTTGGAAGAGGTGAAAAAAATCACAAATGTAGTACATATAACTAATTTAAAAGGAAAACTATCACGGCTAAGTAGACATCACTAGTTTACGAGTAATCGTCGTTTAACTTATAAATACCTATTTCTGTGAGTTTACATTGGGAGCGCTGGCTTAATCTTAAAGATATACGTACTTTGGTAAGTATGTAATGTACTTCGGGGTACAAAGTGGGCCCGTTTTTAGTCCCATGTGAAACAGAAGTTATTATCAATAATGGCCATTATGGGCCACTTCGGAACCCTACATTGCGCGTGGCCCGACACGCACTTGGCCGGTTTTTTGTATATAATATAATTAATCTGAAGGTAGTATTTTCACTCTTCGGGCGCCTGGTGGGTCTGAGAGAACCGTCACTTCGACAAATCGACAATACCTTTTTAAATTATTGTCCGAGACTCCCTTGCTTACGTGTACTACCGTGCCATTAAGTACTTATTGAGTAAAAGCATTGAGTGCAAAGTATCCAGTACAAAGTTATGGATATCGAAAGGAAAAATGAGTCGTATAGAATCAAAAATAGCAATCTGTCAATTTTACGCAATTCGAGTTATGACTATGGTAACATTGTATTTTTAAAATATGTTTTACTTATTTAGTCATATCGTATCAAAAACAGCAATATTCCACCAAAAACCTGAATGTAAAACCCATATTGGTATCAAATACAGCAATCTGCATACGATGAGATGCAAAAACAGCAATCTGCTAGCTTCGACCATCACAGGCGTTTTTTGATCATGACGTCAAGATGGCGTCTGATTGATTTTGTCGTAAGATCCGTGTGCATGTTTTGTAATTTTATTGCAAAAATAGTGTTAAATAATTAATTAGGAGGTGAAAAAACATAACATAGATGTACATCCCACACGTGTAACTAATAGATACGCGAGAAAAAAGAAAAGAGATCCCGTAAATTGCAAAGTAAATGTCGCCAAACTTGCAAGGACCTTACCTTGCATTTTTAATTCGAGGGTTGTCAAATGACAAAGTTTTTTGATATGAATATCTCCTTCTTCATAACTTTAGTGATAACAAACCAAATAAAAAGATTGTATTAAATTATGAAGTTTTATTTATTGACAACCCTATGTGAGTTTCATTTTGGCAAGAATCAAAGACAGCAATCTAATCATTGTTAAGTATCATACTCAGCAATGTTTGGAAGTCAATATCAAAAACAGCAATCTGATAACTTTAGTTATTAATATTAATTTAATTCAATTTAAATCTATTTAAATCTTAATATATTGAATTCAAAAATCTGAAGCATACGTTATTATAAACACACATTAAAAAAAATATGTAGTTTTTAATAATGAAACTACTTTTCCTAATTACCGTTAATAAGTCAAAAGTCAGATTGCTGTTTTTGATTCTATATGACTCAAATACTCGATACCACAGAGTATCGATATTTTTCCGTGCATTGGTTGGTATAGTCAACGGAGGAGAGGACGTGTTCGGCTTGAGCATCGGTTGCATAAAGCAGTGTACAGCCACTACGATAGCCCCATTTAATTAAAAATACAAAACCTCTTTGCTACCTTGTTATTAAAAACTTTTTAAAGGGTTATATTGACAAAGTAGATTATTATTTATAAAAAATATGCAAGTAGGGTATAGTATGCGTAAAAACCTGTCACATATGCGTCAGAGGTCTATAGAGCCTGGCGTCGACTACATTCGAACCGCGTCGAATCGCGCCGAGTCGCATTTTATCCGTGTGCGTTCATTACAGACGAATCGAATCGAGCCAGCAGTCGGCGACTAGCTGCTGTAGGTTTTGCTTGTGTTGGTTTCTTGTTTCAAATTCTTTCATTATTCCCGCTATTTCTTTCCATGTATTTTGTCTACACTGCTCGTCATGATAATGAGCATCTTCATGATCATAATTTTTTTTAGACTCACGTCTGTATCCCCGAAGGGGTAGGCAAAGGTGTAATATTACACCCACATTTCGCCATGAATTTTCAGGGCCCACGCAATAAGGGGCGAGCCTATTGCCGTACCGGACATTACCAGATTCCGTGCTGCTACTGAGAATTTCCTAACAGAAAAACCCAATAACACTTTACCCAACCCGGGAATCGAACCCATGACCTCACAATCCCACGCGCACATTTATGCCGCGAGACTAATGAGGCAGTCATGATCATTAAGCTCAGTATATTTCTGAACTAGCGAAATTAACAGCTCTTCATTCATTTCGATAACTTTTTGTGTAGGTATTTACGCCATGAAGTACCCGTCTACATTCATCCGCTGACCCGCGTCCACTAAGGCGCGCCGAGTCGAGTCGAAACGCGTTGCCGCAGAAATTCGCCTGACGCTCGTCATGCGCGCGGTAGATTCGATTCGGCGCGTCGCGACTCGTCGCTAATGAACGCAGGTTCATAGAAATATATAGGAGGCGACTTTCTGCGTTTCGATTCGGCTCGGCTCGGCGAGCCTAGTGGACGCTAGCCTTAATAGAGAATTTTAGTTGGACAACTGTAATAAAAATTTTCATTACCCATTTTTTAAATATTTAGGCCCTATATTTGGTGTTTTGGTGGATTCTATAATAAGTTTTATAATTTTTGTATGGCGACGGCGTCGCAACTCTGTCCATCAGAAACAGCCACGACCACTCTAACAAGTGTCTGATTTATGCAGAATAAGTTTTATGATATTGTCAAATTTAATGTGTGAATGTGAATGCATCATACAATTTCAAAGCAAACAATACAATTTGAGGAGTATGATTTGTTTTACGTTCTTTAATTGTTTTCATCTTGCATAGAGTATATATGTAGATATAAATCACTATATTATTCCCTCTACCACTTTTATACAGGATACCAATCTTCAAAAACCTAGTTGCATAACGGGTCTCAGACCAACTTTTTTGTATGACCGAAAATGCCATTGTGTACATTCCATAATAATATTCTTGGACAACTTACACCCAATCATGTGATCCCAAAATAGGCGGAGCCTATAGTATGGTAACCAGACATCTGATAAATATATACTTCTAAACATATAGGTACATATTATAGATAAATTATATCCAGACACTGAACAAATATCATCGTGCCTATCACACAAAGATTATCTAGGATCCATGGCCTCCGGCGTAGAAGTCAAGGTCACTAACCATTAGACCAATAGGCTAGTCATATAGAGAGACAAAGTTTAAGCAGAGTGGTATTCAGTAGCCAATATAAACCTTTCACGTCACACATTATGATGATCTGACGAAAATGCTAAAATAACTTATATTATTATATTATCCTCTTGTCCGTAGGTATGTGATTTTTGCGTAAATTTGAAGACCCCAGACAAGAGTTTATACAAGTCTACTACGCATACATTGTCGTGTGATTCTGACATATACCAATGTACTCTGTGCTAGGACCAAGAATCAAAACTCTGTGGATTCTGACAAAATAAACTTCAAACCAATGACAAGATGTACGCATGCGCTAAATTCAGTTATGACGTCACGAGCCGTTCCGCGCGCGCTTGATTTTCATTTCTTTCAGTCCACGGAATGTTTTCTGTTCAGAGCAAAATCAAACGTTTGTGGTAGACAGTGAGCTCATTTTTTATTAATAAGATGACTTTGAGAACCTGAAAATATTACAAACCTGAAAAGTCGTCCCTGAAAACGGGCACTGAATTTTTTCAGTCCGGAACGGAATGAAACTTTTGCGTGCTTTCCGATCAAAGCAAAATTTATCGTTTGCGGTGGTAAGTACGTTTATTTTACAAAATACATTTGATACAGTCGACAAATGAAGCTCGCTAGTCTCACTGAATTCCGCCATGAAAAATCGGTCCTGAAAATCGGATGTCTGCGGCCAGGCTAATAGTTGTCTTTTCTTTTCGTTGTAGCCACTCTATTCCTATTTATAGTGAATTTTTGTTTATTGCTTCTCATATATTTTTGAGATGAGCAAAAGAATAATTGTACAGATTTTAACTATATAGAAAGCTTTCATTCCGCCAGACGTTTCGGGATACCAACCATCAATCAAGGTACGTTCACCTTTCTTTTAAAATAATTAAGCGATTGAAATCTTTTACATAAATAATATTAGTATGTGTAATAAACGTTAAACTTTGACAGAGAAACTGTCGCTTATAAAAATCACCAATCAATACAATGCGGAGCTCGATCCTATAACAGGTGGCGCATTGCCAATGGAATTTTTAACGATTACCTCTTCAGTGCAATTATATAACTAGAATAAATTGTTACGTATAAATTTTATAATATTTGCAACTGAAAGTACTGACTACTATCCCGGTCATATTAAAGTTGCTCCATTATTCGTAGCTAAGCTATACCTACAGCCGTTCAATAATCTAGTATTCAGTTCAATCTAGACTACCCAAGAATTGGTAATAACATAGGGAGTACTTTGGATAAACTTTTGTCGAATTTAAAATTCAACGTGCGAACTTGGAGCAATCAAACTTACTAAGAATATAATGAACCTCTTTAACGATAATTAGTTAGAGGTACGCAATGATTAACGAAGCGAAAATAAACTCAGACTCTTTATGAGCATCAAAACCCACGGGTATAATTAACGATATCTATTGGAAGGTAAGCATGGTAAAAGATTTATTTTGCTATAAAGGAATTTTATTTGCTAGTCAGAGGATAATTTCCAACCGCGCTTAATGCAAATACTGTACAGTAGAAAAATCTCCCTCGTGTCTTGTTCTATGCAATTTGCATAAATATAATATTTATGCAAATTGTATACTGACTCATCGAAAATAAATTCAACTGAAAGATTTTATTGCAGGTTATTAAGGCAACTATTTTATCCATTCATACTAATATTATAAATACGAAAGTGTGTTCGGTTGTTATGATATGATTTTAGTGTATGGAGATTGTTAGGAGGCTGGAGAGTGATAGAGGCTACTCTTGGTATGGTAGCACGGGCTGTTTCCGCAACTCCACGTCCAAGCATGTATTTTGCGTACGGGTGGGAATAGTGTTGTCACTCGAGCCACCCCAGATCTTCGAGGAAGGTCAGTACACTCTTAATGTGGCCCACTGCTTCCTTCAGGGTTCTGTGTCTGGTCAGATACTGCTGCCTATACTGTGAGACCTCAGGACAGTCGAGGAGCAGGTGAGCTGCCCTCTCGTCTGCTGCCATACAGGCTCTGCACACCGGGCTGTCGGTGATACCTATAGTTAATAGGCTTATTAAAGTATCCGTGTCCTGTGAACGCGGCCGTAACTGTCCGCAGATGTGTTTTGGACAGCCGCAGGACTACTACAGGCTACTCTTACCACGATATCCGACTCCGAAGCGGGTTAAACCACAAACGAAGTCTAGCAGATGGTAAACGGAATACGGGCTCCAAGAAAAAGATCTTAGATCGCAACCGGGACAGCGCTAGGATGATGATAATGATTTAATACAATAATTAATAACTTGAATTGACATCGTCGTTGAAGATGTTCATAAAGAGTAATAGGTACGTAGGATGACACATGAGGCTATAAATACACTCTCAACGTGTGTTGGTTTGTTATTACCAAGTTATTGATAGGTACATATGCCTAGCATACATACATGGGCTTAAATATGGTTTTGTTGGCGTCTAAACTTTAAAGTTGTTCTAGCTGACCCTTTTATCAAACCTGTATCTTTATAACTACGCATACAAACTAATGTACAATACAATACACATTACTATGTTGTGGCTATATCAGAAACTGGTCACAACTACAATCCATACATTATATCTAACAAATATGGGGAGTAGCACGATGATGAACAACATTAGTAGCGGTATTGTTATTATGGCAACATACATAATAATGTGTTTGCTTTATGAAACTGTATTAGTTGGCGGCCGATACAACACCACTAGTTTACCCCAGCTGAGTATAACAACTTGAGCAGAATAATAAGTAACCGACTGATACGATCTGTTTTGTTCTGGTTCGGACCTTATACCTTCAATCGTAGTTGCATTGAGGTAATCTTTTTAAGGAATAATATAAATCTTTGTATTTGGATTGGCCACGATTAAGTTGTGATTGAGTAATTGATAGATTAAATGTGAAGGAATTATGATATTAATATAATATTCGTGCAGCGTGCGTAGGACCTCAACGAATAGAATAATAATTTATATATATTAAAATAATAATAGACCTCAACTAATAGAATAATCATTCATAATTGATGTATGTATAATAATATTAATAATTAATGAATTGATAATGAACTGACATATAGGAATGACATTGAAATAATTTAATTGTTGTAATTGTAAGAATAATTTATATTAATATTTTATTTTCTATTATTTAATATCTTAAAATATTACTATCTAATTTTATATATTTATTTCAGTGTCAATCTTGATTTTGATAAACTATGACCATATGTTTACATTTTGCATGCCTTATGGTAGAATCACTTGAAACATGTATTCCTAATAACACCATTGTAACAGTGTTTTCTGCAAAATAAATTATTTGATTTGATTTGATTTGGAGCGAAGGCTGATTTGATTGACGGTTTGCAGTAATACGAATGCATACAACAGTGATGAAACAAGAGTTTCAGCGATCCACTATAGTGGGTACACGTGCAAAACATACACACAGCCAATAAAACTCCAAGATGTCGAACAAAAAGACGTAGTTCATGTAGGTATACAATACTATACATATACACTAATGCTCATAAGTATTTGCCCACCTTGATTCAGATCAAGGTGGGCAGGGAACATTCTCAGGGATGTTTGAAGAAAATGATTTTCTTCTAATTGTACTAATTTTATTATGACAATTCATTGCCGTATGTTATAAAACCTAATAAAGACAGTTTCCCTATTATGATTTAACTAAAAAACCTAAATAACCAAAAAGCAGGCAACGATAGCCTAGTGGATATACCAACAGACTGCCGTGCGGGGAGTTCGAATCCACGGCGCGCACCACTGACTTTTCGAAGTTACGTGGTATTTAATTGTTAATTATAGCTCGCCTCGTGCCTCGGCGAGCATGTTAAACCATCACTCTTGGCCCTCGTGATCAGTTGTTAACAGTCGCTACGCGGAGTCAGTACCCTTAAATAAGCTTAGGGCGGTTTCAGATTAGCGTTTTATACGCGCGTATAAGCTCGTTTTTGGAAGCGCATGTAGGCGCGTATAGGCGCGCCTATTGGCACACGCGCAACTCGTACGAGCGTTGACGCGCTTCTAAGCTCGTATAACCACGAGCCGTCAGAATCCATGTTGACACTGACAAGACGTCACTACCGTTTCGAGCGAATACGCCCGTTTACGTGAGTCTGGTTTTTTGAAGCGCGTAATGTAGCGCGCGTGTAAGCGCGTATGCTGAAACGACCGTATACGCGCAGAAAAATACGCTAATCTGAAACCGCTCTTATACGCGTCTAGATAAGCGGACAGTGGTCTGCGCTTACTAGTCTAACCACATGTGCCTAAATATCAGCTTTTCCACATAGCGACTGCCGTTTGACCTCCGCAACCCAAAGGGATAGCGGTATTCCATGGTTTAGACCAGTATCAGTCATTTTCTTCAAACATCCTCAGATCAAGGTGGGCAAATATTTATGAGCGGTAGTGTATCATTTCAAGATTCTGGGTCCAATGTTCTCAACGCGTAAAGTGTTATTGGATATATTTAGTGAGGATATTCTACGTAGCTCTTGTAGTACTTACTCGAGACTATTCTCAGCTCAAAATAAAAGGCTTGCTTGATATTGACAAGGACCTTAATAGATCACGCGTGAAAATCACATTTGTCTAGCGTGTTGTAATATTTTCAGATAATATAATGCTGCGTGTTGTCGCTGTATGTTCGATATTAATATCTAATATATAAACATCACGTGTCTCAGTGGTTATCCCCTCCGAAACGGCTTGACCGACTTATATGATTTTTTTTGTGTATTTGGTAGATCTCAGGTCGTTATGGTATTTTACTCTTTTTGAACATATTTTCATATTTTATTTTCTTATGATATGGCATAAAAACTAAAAGATGAAAAGCCTACGAGTATATGGCGAAACAGTGTTTGCAGTGTCAGCTAGTAAGCAATAATATTAAGTCTATATACTAATTGGCCCCTGCGGGACACGGGGTCTTCTCACTATGAAAGTCTTAAGTCTATAACCTACTGTGCTAGTCAAGTGCAGGTTTCCAGACTTCACATGTCTTTCAAGAATATTATGGAGAACTCTTAGACTTGCAGGCTTCCTTAGGAAGTTTTATTTACTGGGTAACAAGCGGTTGTGTGCTTTGCCTTTGTATCCAGTATTACTGCGCAGCTGTCTTTTGGTCATTTGTCTAGGGATCGCTGCCTTTATGCATGCTAGATATTATTTACTCATTAAGATATGTATTTATTTTTTGCACACAACTAAATCTCATTTGTGATCACGAGGATCATGATGAATGATGAATTATGATCAAATAAACAATTACACCGTCATAAGGCAGTCACAGAGTGACGTTACTTCATCATCATCAGCCCTTAACAGTCCACTGCTGGACTAGGCCTCTCCTTTGAAAGGGGGAATTGGCCTACTATACCACGCTGGCCAAACGGGTTGGTATAGGGTTTGTATCAAGTTTTCCTTCTCTTACGGTGCTGTTCTCTGCATAATATGTTCCCTCTGTCGGCTCTTACGACACCCATGGGATGATATGGGGTGGTGACAATTCGTATTCTTAATCCGTCACCACACGGACAGCTTTTCGGACTTAACGGACGTTACTTACGTTTGATTATTAAGCGATTCATTTCAATTTTAAAATAGTATATTTATTTATTTATTTTTATTTATAGGTTGACGCCTCTAATCCCCGAAGGGGTAGGCAGAGGTGTTATATTACACCCACCCCCAATAGTATATATGTATTTGTAATATCTGAATCTATACAACGGATAAAAGACCTATTTCGATTTATGTGTGTGAGACTTGAACACTAAGAACGTTTTTTTTCTTTTTCTGTAGGACTAAAAAAAGTAAAAAATAAACTAAAAAACTAAAGAGAGGTCTTTTGCAAATTCCTGGGCCTAGTGCGGTATCCCAGTGGTACGTTAAGAATCAAGGTTCTCAACGTACCACTGGGAACGTGTGGCCTTTTACTTTTCTTGGCTCGGCCACAATGAACGGGCAAGAATCAAAGTATAAAGAAAGCATACTGATATGTATGCGAACACAAGTGAAACAACGGTTAGGGTGATGTACACTGACGTTTATTGGCAAGCGACAAGACTTATATAGATACGAGTGGATGCAACCACCCTCATATTCTACTTATTACTAGTAATATATAACATTCCTCCCCGTAGCTTGGCAATATAACATTGTATGACTTCCCTAGTAAAATTGTTTATAGTCTACCCTAGGTACAGTACGCAGTTTTTTGCCGTCTCTTAGTTGCCTTCCTGGCTCTGAGGTCTGGTCTGACCTTGCTTCCACGTGACTTTCATCATGAGTCGCTTCTGTTGCCTCGTGGAATTCGTCGTCTTCCTCTTCTGATTTGCCAGTTGATGCTTCCGTATCCACTGTTCCTTTTCTCTCATCATTCCCCTCCCCTCTAATGTCCGCCGCGTGGTCGCTCACAAGTGGTGATGGGATTGGTGGCGAAGCTTCTTGTGGACAAATGTCTTCAACTTCTATAGGGCATTCCTCAGTTTCGTGGGATACTGTTACTGTACCTTTGTAACCTATTAATTGATTTTTGTGTTTTTTAAAACAACACGAAGTTATGCAGTCTTTGACAATATATATTACTTTTCCCTGTCTTTTAATCACTACACCTTTATTCCATGACCCTTGTTTGTTTAGGTTGTTTTTTTTATACAATACAAAATCTCCCACCTTAAAACCTTTGATAGTTTTACTGTCTTTCAACCCCTTAGACTGCAAACACTGTTTGTTTTCGACGTTTCGAGTGAGACTGACAGATGCCGTGGAAGGTGGATGTGATTTAATTAAATCTAATCGCGATCGCAGCTTATGACCAAACACCAACTGGGCAGGCGAACAGCCCGTTGCCGAATGAATGGAAATTCGGTAATCAAATAAATATTTTAATAACTTGTTGTTTAATCCCTTTCTATTGTTATTACTTAACATACAAGATTTAATTCCCTTCTTCACTACCTTCACGTAGCTTTCTGCCTGCCCGTTACTGGCTGGATGATAAGCCGGCGACGTCACATGCGATATTCCGTTTGATGTACAAAACATTTTGAATTCTGAAGAAGTAAACTGCGTGCCATTATCACTGACTATGGTATGCGGTAAACCAAATCTAGCCATATATTCATACAATTTATTAATAAGCGAGCATGTTGTCGTACCTGTCCCCATATCGTACGCTTCTACCCACTTTGAATATGAATCTACAATTACCAAAAATGAACGATTATTTATGGGGCCGAGGAAGTCTATGTGAATACGATAGAACGCCTGCGGTGCGTGTGGCCACAGCGCTAGCGGCGCACGTGCCGGTAACTGTCTCAACTGTAAACAAACCTCACAATCTGCAATCATTTTTTCTACCGCGTCATCTATGCCCGGGAACCAAAATCTACTGCGCGCCTCAGCTTTCGTTTTCACGATTCCTAAGTGTGATTTATGTAGTTCCGATAATAATTTAGTTCTGAGTGTTTCAGGTATTACTACTTTATGGCCTCGCATAATACAGCCGTTTTCGTATGACAACTGAGTTTTACATAAAAAATAAGGTCTGATTGATATATCTGATAACCGCTCAGGCCACCCTTTAACAATATATGATAAAACCTTATTCAATAAGACATCCTTAATTGTCTCACTATGAATTTCACTACGCGTAACTGGTAAACTACCATCGATAACGAAATTAACATATGACGCGCGATCTTCTACCGGTACTAAACTATCGTCGGTTTCGTAGTCACACCCCCCTCTCGGCGTCTTTACCTCGTGGTCAGGTAAACTGGCGCGCGACAAATAATCTGCGCTGTTTGCAGCGCTGCTTATGTACTCAATAGAGTAATTATATCCACTTAAAAACATCGCGTAACGTTGCAGCCTATTTGCAGAAACCTCTGGAATGCCTCGATACGGCCCGAAAATAGATAAAAGAGGTTTGTGGTCTGTGCGAAGTACAAACGGGACCGCCCTCCCGTATAAATATTGGTGGAAACGTCGCACACCGAATATAATTGCCGTTGCCTCTTTTTGAAGTTGGGAATACCGCTTCTCTGCAGAATTCAACGTACGAGAGGCAAACGAAACTGGGCGTTCTACTCCGTCAGTACCGATCTGCGATAAAATAGCACCTAAACCGTTGGGCGATGCGTCTACCGTCAAAATTATTTTAGCATTCTGATCAAAATGTGCTAAAACCTGATTTGAAGCTAAACGTCGCTTAATTGCATTGAATGCCTCGTCATGTATGACGTCCCATTTCCATTTATTGCCCTTTTGCAACAATGAATAAAGCGGGGTCAATATTGATGACGCGTTAGGGACAAAGTGCCTATAATAATTTACTAATCCTAGAAATGACTGTAATTTATTCACGTCTGTGGGGGTAGGTGCCTCAACGATTGCTTGGACCTTTCGTTTTGATTTACTTAAGCCATTCTTATCTATAGTATAGCCTAAATATTCTATTTGATCCTCAAAAAACACACACTTATCTTTTCGCAATGTTAAACCTGCGTCTTGCAGTCTTTGTAACACAGCGCTTAATCTTTCTAAATGTTGTTCTTTTGTATTACCCGTTATACATATGTCGTCAAGCATGCACATAACACCGTCCAACCCTGACAATAGGCACTCCATTGCTCGTTGAAAAATAGCCGGGGCACTAGCGAGACCAAAAACTAGCCGCGTATATACAAATAGTCCTCGGTGAGTGTTAATGCAAGTTAATTTCTGAGATTCCTCGTCTAGAACAAATTGTGAATACGCTTGCGTCAAATCTAACTTAGTAAACTGCTGTCCCCCATGTGATTTAGTAAAAAGTTCTTGAGCTGTTGGTAACGGATACTGTTCGATTACTAGCTGCTTATTTATACTTACAGAATAATCAACGCACAACCTAATAGAACCATCTCGCTTTAAAATAGGAACAATAGGTGATGCGTAATCTGAATGCTGGACCGGTTTTAAACGCCTATACGTACCAAACGATCGAGTTCGTTGTTTATTTTATCTCTAAGCGCAAATGCTATAGGCCTCGCTTTGAAGAAAACCGGTTTCGCGTTATCTTTTAAATGAAGTTTTACCCGATACTTTTTAAAAACACCTAGCTCGTCTGAGAAAACGGATGGATATTGTACTTTCAATTGATCGGCAATATTATTCGACTGACAATAGTTAATTTGCTGCATTTGTAATTTAAATAACCAAATAAAATCTCTGCCTACGATTGGAGGTCCACCATTACGTATCACTCGCACCTTAACTACATGAGTTTTGTCCAAATACGTAATTGGTAATTGCATTGTTCCTAGACAGCAGATATCATGGCCTGTATACGTAAATAATCGATCTGACGTTGGTTTTAACGGAAACGATTCAAAATATTTATTGTACATTTTCTCGGAAATCGCTGTGACTGCTGACCCGGTATCGACTTCAAACTTTAACTTTATATTTTGTATCGAAACTATTATTGTCATAGGTTCGCCGCGATGTGAACATATTTTTTGTGTTCTCCTACCGTCATCGTCAGTCTCGCTCGACCCGCCTTTTTCTACTAAATTAATTTTTTTGCACATTCTACGCAAATGGCCTTTTACGTTACACTTTTTACACGTGTAATTAGCGAACCGACACTGTGACGTTTTATGATTTTTGTAACCGCACACGGAACACTTTTCTTTGTTATCACTTGCACGCATCTGATCGCATACGCTGTCCAGTGGATAGCGTATGCGATCAGCAGTCGCATACGCTATCCACTGGACCATGGGGGCAGTCTAATCAGCAAGATAATTATGTTATGACGGATAAAGAGTTATAAAACACAGCCGTCGACTTATTTTCGACTCCAGAACACCTACATAATTATTGCTATTCCACCCAAAATTCTAATCAACAACAAACGTGTATGTATACATATATTTTAACTTGTTTATTTATTACAACTTTATTCACATAACATATACATATTACGAGTATGTAATTTTCAGAAAAAAAAATTCTATCTTGTCGTCTAGACAATCGAATTAATTTTAAAACAAAAGTTTTTAGAACACAAAGGCATAATTAGTGAATAATTCTTGAATGTTCTTTTCCATCATGCTAAATTTACGTAAAGATATATAAAATAAAATTAATCTAAAGGGTTCAGATAATGACGAAGGCAAAACGTGATCGTAATCAAAATGTGGGCTCTCTCAGTGAATCACTTTCAATTAGGATTATGAATAAAAGGCATTAAGGTTGACATGCACGCTTGTTTACTCAGATTAAAGAGACAGGAGGTTAACCCACTGTGTATAAACTACCTTCACATTGGTTGGACGGTCGTATTCCGCCAGTCCACCCGCTATCCAAATAGCTACTTTGAACCGTGAAAAGTCTCGATAAGAAATCTTTCACAGCTCGCATTCATTTCTAATAACTTTTTATTATATTTCACTTACACAAAGCTTTAGAAGACAATGTTAAAGCCACACAATTGCCTACGGAGTGAAATTGTGTGAACCTTTTTAATTAGTCTTTATATCTGAATAAAATTTACAGTATAGCCAATATTGTACAGATTGCTTTTCTTTGAAATTAGTATTGTCAACTTGTTGAAAAATTATAATTATACCTCTTTTTGTCATATACAAAGTACCACAGAACTGACAGACCTATTATCAGCAAGCTACATTGTTATACAACCATTGTTCAAATAACAATAATATTTTTTTGAGATTTTATACTTGAGATTTTATCGCGCAGGGAATATTATTTTGTCATTGTTCCAAAGAACACACAAATACATAGCTATTAATCATTAGTGCCTAGCAATGTGGGACCGCAATGTTATTTCGCTAATAATAGCATTCATGTTTAGCATACAAAGTTGCCTGCGCTGTCCAAACTTTCCATCTATATTATAATAGAAATGTATGGTTGGCACGTAAAGTGAACTTGCGAAAACGAGCACAGTTGACGTTATAGCGGAAGGTTCCACGGCGCTCTATAGCGGAATTGTGACGTCAGAGTCAGTCTACTTCGTTCACAGACGAGCGTTTGCGGCCCCGGCACACGCATCCGGGACCAAGAAACTAGGCCACAACTAACAACGAATAATATAAAAAAGCAAGCAAATTTTAGGAGAAACTGCAAAGAAGTGGCTTGAGATAAGACAGCGCTGCTGTAGTCAGTGACTGATGGCGTAATCAGAATTTGCAGAGCGCGATATCTTGCACCAATAGTTATCGAACATTGCCTTCGCCATTCATCGCAGTAAGCGCTGGTGTAAATAGAGCCTATAGTTTAGTAATGACGCGATTTTGGGCCGTCGTATTAAATAACAACAACTAACGCGTATTTCGACAAAATGTAATTGATCAATCAAGGTTCGGACAGTTCCGACGACGTGTCGTGTGTCGTGGTTACACATTCAGGAAAAAAATTTAATATTTCGAAACACAACGTTCAAAGCGTGCACCCAAATGACCTTTTGTTTTTGTTTAAACCATTTATCAGCCGCCACTATAGTAATGTTCGAAATGGCAAGGCAAGTGTGCCCAGAAACTTTGAGTTTTGACGGCAGCAATGCGCCGCATGCTGCGCTCTCGATTCTCTGAGGAGCAAGTTTTTGTGTGACCCACAAGCAGTTATTTTTCTGTCAAGAACTTGACAATGTTTATATATTATGACGTACGAGAGTAGATATTATTTCAAAAGAGAAAGAAAATTGTTTCCCCGAAGATTATGTTTAAACTTTTCAATCAGGGTATAAAATATTTACCTAATTTAGGAACCAGTCAGTATGAATTTACCTATATTGAATACGACATGTCTTTTAAACTTCTTCTTTCTTCGTTGGTAGTAAAAGCGCATATTTTTATTGTTAAGAAAATCAGACACACTGTCTCTTAAAATTCGATTCCTAAACAGGAACGGGGCCATCACAAAGAACGTAGTACCTATGTGCATTGCATAGCGATCGTTTTTTTCACTGAATTTCTCGTCAGCGCGGTCTTTCCAGGCGTAATCGGACGACATACCTACTTACTTATTTTGCAATCTTTGAGCATGTTACTATGCCACGTGTTTTGATTGGATTACTACACGTTATAGGATTTTTGTAGGTCTCAGACTAGCTTTATAAAAATATTTGATTCGGATTTAGATGCAGAGTATCGATGTCCATTGTTCTACATATGTTCACAGCATTTTCTGTATACTTTAGTCTAGTATAATATTATGTTCATGTCGTACTTTTAAGAGAACGTGTGATACTGGTAGATATTTTCTAACATTTGCTTGGTAGATGCGTAAACCTATTAACTCATGTTAAAAACACAGGTAAAGAGATACATTTCAACGATTTAAAAACAGATGCAATTTATTTATTATGCAAATTATTCGAATATTGAAGGCTTTGTAGTGAAACGTTTGAAGATGTACACATAGCTTTGTACACCTAGTGATTATTACCTTATATACTTACTGATATTGTTGAAAATGAATAAGTTTTCCAATAACGCTTAAACAGTGACGGCGGCAACTGGCGTGGCGCGTCATTATTAGTCGTCTCTTGTTACGTCACCTACATCTGCGACTGTAGGTATAAAGTAACGTTCACAAGAACTGATCGCAACACTCTTACGTTCATAAAATGTTATTACTTTTATATCCCTTTCGAAATATGTGAGGGCGCGCTGCTAATGCACTTTGTAACCACATATGTATAATAGCAATCCAATTTAAAATGAAACTTTTTCTAGAGATCTTAGACTGTGGTACTTTTAGAATAATTAGTTATTTATAATGTGCACTTGGTTTTCTTTGTATATAATAATTACACTTTGTCAGATGAAGACATGGTTATTTGTTATCTATAATATAAAAATTAATCGCTAAATGTGTTGCTAAGCGCAAATCTCGAGAGCAGCTGAACCGATTTCGCTAATTCTTTTTTTATAATATGCCTTGAAGTACGAGGATGGTTCTAACGGAGAGAAAAAGAAAACGACTATTAGGCGGTACGAAGTTCACCGGGCCAGCTACTTAATTAATAAAATGTCTACAATTACGTCCGCCCTACGAACGCACCAATCTTGTATTTAAAGTCTTTATATAGACTTATTACTTCTGTGACCGAATCTTTAGTCACAAGATCTTCAAGCAAAATTTGCTCTCTCATAATAAAGTATACAAACTTCGGCCACAACGACAGGTCAGATGGTTCACAGTAAACCAACAGCCAAAGATATTGGAATTCCAGGAGCTTGAAGCATATTGGGTTAAAATAACTTACTTAGATGTTGGTTTCACTCGCCGCGATCATATTCACGTAGGTCCTTTATGATAATGTTGGGTCAATAATATCTAGTAGGATATCTTCCGATTTAGTGAAAACATAAAAAGAAAGGCAAGATTGACTATATTTTACAAACAATAATTATGACGAAAAGTATGTACGTAAGCGAGGATAAATATTAATCATGCTGGTTGTAATAAAATATTTTGCTTATTTACGCACGTTGTGATGAAAACTTTAGTAAAAAATATACCTACCTATCTTCAGGTGATGATGATGTGTGTCTGCACATTTTTTTTGGTCACGTCATTCTTTTTGTCAAATGCTGCTAGTATATTTCAAAATAATAAGGGGAGCACCAAAATAGCTGAGAATGAAATTATATTAGTACCTATTATTACATTTGAAAACATTTTTCAAAATAAATGAAGACACCTTGTATAATTCTATAGTAACTTAATTACCACGAATATTCATTTAAATTATAAACCCCAGTTCTTTTCTCTTTTGGGTTACCTTATATTCAACATTAGGTTTTATTTTTCACCAAGTCGCGAGTAAGTAATTTTGAAGAAAATATACATCAGCGCCTGATTCAATCAACTATTGTAACTATTGCTATATAACATATAATGATTCAATCAACTATTGTAACTATTGCTATATAATATATAGCAATAGTTACAATAGTTGATTGAATCAGGCGTTACTTGGCGGAACTCCATTGTAACCTAATGGAAGGAAAGAGGAACCGACCACGCACCCTCGGATTGACCACCCCAACTATTGCTCGACACGTCGGGCATCCTCGTGCAGAGGCGAAACACGTGTCGAAGAATAGTCGGCGCATACAGCGGGATACTGCAAGTCAGGTATCTTCCTGGAACCCATACCATTCCTATATCCCTTATCCTTTTAGAAGAGTTCGGTATTGTCAACCTTTTTCTATTGCAATAGTTGGGGTGGTCAATTCGAGGATGCGTGGTGGGTTCCTCTTTCCTTCCATTAGGTTACAATAGTTACAAGTTTTATACAATAATTACAAGTTCTTTAAATACTTTAACTACTTTAGACACAATCTGCGTCAAAGTGCCTTTAAGAGTATAAAAATGGAACCTATACCTGTTTTCTTGTTGGCATTTGGTAATATTTAAAACAGTAATAAGTATGCAGACTTATAATACTAAAATAGAGGCGCTATCAATTACTTAGCAAATAATTTTGAACAAATACGTAATATTTGTTGGAATGTAGGATATACAGACACAATAATGTGTTCATTTAATTATGAGCACAGACTTCTTTGAACTATAATTAATTTAATATTCATCTTTAAATGAAAGCAGAAGTACGGGCTGTTATCACCACTGTACAGCTGTTATTCATTTCAGTTATTTCATAACATTTATCAAAGGCTGCTGGATTCTGGGTTACCATTTATTACTTTAATACTAATAGTAAATGATTTAACATTATAATGTACTTGAAATGGAGATTCTCGTGGCGGATTGCCCTTTGCCTTTGAAATAGCAGAAGTTATGGTTAGTGGCTTGTCATACCAACATTTTTTTACTGTGAATGCGGTCGCTAAACCTAGTGGCCATTCCATTTTAACTAATTTGGTCATTGGCTTCTGATAATAAACTCTTCTGAAGTCAATGACATTTCAAAACGAATCTATGATTGCTAAATTAATAATTTATGACAGGCAGTATTTAAATATTGCCATGCCACAGCACCATGCCGTGCGTTACAAGTTTCATATGATTATAAACAAATTCTATGTACCAAACACCTTGTTAATAGCATGGGGTCTCATTCCTTAGAACGTTTTCCGTCATTCTTAACTCTCTCAACAGATGGCTTTACTAGTATCGATTGTTATTGATGAGTTTCATGCATAAATGATAAATAAGAAAATAAAGTTCTAAAATATGATATTTATTAATTAAAAAATCCCTTTATTACGATTAAATAAAAAAATGAAACATTTAATTGAATATGAATATTTTTGAAAAATATGATGTGCACTTCGTTGCTCTGGTGGCCAAAATACGTACTAGCTTGTAGTAAAACGTTACAATGAGTTAACTTTCACTCGGCATTCATAGACGGCGCTTTTACATATGTATATATATTTATTTTTATTTAATTTGGTATTAATCTGTAGATGGTAAAATAAATAAATATTTATTAAATACACATCAAATATTAGAAAAAGTAAGATATTATATAAACCAATGAACGGCCATGAGCATTTATTTTAAAAAATACCTGTATAGGTACCTAGTCACAGATAAGACAATACCAGTAACCTAGTCGAGCGATTGCGTTTTGTTTTTACATTTAAGTACGTAAAAGTAGTGTAATTTAAATTTTATACATAATAACAACTTACTGTGTTTGTAGTAGTATTATATAATAAATTTTCATAAATTATGTTAATCAATATGCGTCTTACATTTATAGGTACCTACCTATAGTCTGTTCAAGATACGAAAAAATAAAATGTAAACAAACCATAAAATGGTTCTTTTAATGTCGCCTTCGCAACAAAAGTAGATTTAAGTTAAATACTCCAAGCGAAAGATGCAGTTAGTTTTACAAAAATACGCCTGTCCCTTCAATTCATAAATGATACTGTATATTTTTTACCTTTTATTTTTTTCGTAGGTATCTTGAACAGACAATAGCAACTAATAAACAGTTGATGTTGAGTATGTTGTAAATCAAGCTAATGAAAAAAACAAAACGCATTTTTAAACTTTGATAGCCGACTTCTCTAGAAGTCTAGAACTCATTCGCTTGGTTCCCGATAGGTATAGTATTAAATTTATCTATGCCGATAGTCATGACTTCATGAGTCGCACAATTGCAAAATCGCGTACCAAGTACACCAAGTGCGTCTCTATAAAAATACCAGGGTCGAAAACTAGGTATCAATATACTTGCAAGTTTTTGGGCACTCGAGTATAGAAAACTTCGTGTGACGCCCTGGTAATGCACGTTTGTATTGAAAAATAAAGCTTATCTTAATATGAGTAAGGATGTTTATCGCAAAATTTGGTAATGGACTTTTCTAAATACTTTCATAGAAATTTATTCCTTACTACCATATATTTAAGGAACTTTGTCGCGCAAAACCATGCAATTTTTATATTCCTGAGTACTCAAAATACTTTCAAGTATTTTAGTGTTTTGTGCGATAAAGTTCCGTAAATGTATGGCAGTAAGGAATATTATTTCATAAAAGTATCTGTAGGGTAAATACGCCATACGTCGGCCCCTCCCCAAACTTCGGCCGTCTGCACATTTTCGGCTTGCTTTCATTTAAAACGTATTGAAGTTACAAATTTGCCACTCGAATTACAATCTTAGTTCATAATCTATATGTACAACCGTTACTTTCCGATTACGTTACACACTCTTCGCACACTGAGTGTCAGTAGCGATTGCGCCGTCGAAGCGTCAATTTCATATTTAAAGTACCTTACTTGCTGTGAATACCCACACTTCGGGGATTGATATTAGAACGGTCAGACATTTCTTTTTTATTGTTTTAAGCATTATTATTAGTAATTAGTGATTTTTACTATATTTTGAGATAGATTTTTCAATGTTTAACGTATTGTTTTAAGGGAAAATAGGAGGCCGCCAATAGAATACCAATTTTGAATTAAAACCGGATTCTCGGCCGTGGCCGACTAAAAGTAAATGTAGTCTGTTTTATAATTTCCAATTGTACTAATTCCATTGCCTTAATAAGAGAATTTGCAACGAATATAGGCAAATAAATCTATTTTACGTTTAATCGCCAAATACCGGCCGGGGTGATATTAGTTGAATCTCGAGAAATAATGTACACAAAATAGAGGCTGGCTTTAGAAACATTAAAGATCGTAATGTCGACCAGCCTCGAATTCGAGCCCAACTATACAGGCTGATTACTTTTCTTATTTTCTCAAAATTAAATATTTATTATACGTTTATTTATACATACATACATACATACATATCGTCACGCCTTTTATCCCCGAAGGGGTAGGCAGAGGTGTATTTCTACACCCACTTTTCGCCAGATATAAGTACTTTAGTCCCACGTAATAAGGGGCGAGCCTATTGCCGTACCGGGCACATTTCCAGACTCCGTGCTGCTACTGAGAATTTCGTGACAGAAAAACCCAATAACACTGCTCGACCCAGGAATCGAACCCGGGACCTCCCGATCCCACGCGCACATTTATGCCGCGAGAGCAACGAGGCAGTCGTATAGGGTTTGATGTCGAGTTTTCCGTCTCTACGCAAAGATGGTATTTGCATCGTGTTATCCCTTAGTCGCCTCTTACGACACCCACGGGAAGATAGGGGGTGGTGACACTTGTATTCTATGCCGTCAACCACACGGCAACGTTTATTTATTTATAATATAAAGAGTTAAGTTTAAATGTAGGAGTTGATATTATTGAAAACATTTATATTAGCTTATTATGGTATGGAAATATAAGATATAAATTGCTCTTTGGAACTTGCTACCTTAACCCATGTTAATTACGTAGCTTAAAAATATAAATATATTCAATAATGATACTCTGGGCCAAAAATGGTCTGAATTATTTTTGAAAAGATATCCAGAACTAATTATAATTATTTTGATGTTTACTTTGTTATAAACTGTAATACTTACCTAACGTTATTTAAGTGCAAATAAAAAAATACTTTACCTACTATTAAACAAATACGATTAATAACGTATACTTAGTGAGACTCCTGCCAAAATAAATCATATTAATAATATTTATCCGTCTTAATTTAAAACATCCTATACCCGGCCGATATTTGGGAAAAACGCGACGGACCATGGCCCGTGAATAGTGTTTTCGGCACCGGTATTCTTTTTGAGAACCGGGAATTTCGGTACTTTTGTATAACGGAACCGGGATTTCCCGGTTCTTTCGGTATTTTCGGTTCTTGCTAGTTTTTGTTATAGAAAACGGAAAGGACCGAAAGGGACGGAATTGGGCACCTACCAGGAGCCCAATTCCGTCCCTTTCTTCAGCAACACTTCCTTGTCACTTGCATTCAGCGCGCGTACTGATGAAAGGTTGGTACCCCTTACCAAGGTTCGTGCAATCTTCTATGAGGCATCTTTCTCTAGGCCTTCGATAATAAACATCCCTTTCCGGTTCCCCTGACCCGAATGCCCTGGTAGACAAACTGGTACAACCGTTTCCGACCGCGGGTGAAGAATGACATTCTTCAGGCAGTACACTTTGCCTGAAGTTGCACCTTTCATGAAGACGTCTTCTGAGCCACATTTCAACACTCCCTGGTTAACATCGATCTCGCAGAGATGCTTCCGCATAAAGTCTAGGCCCAAGATGAAGTCGTCCACTCACTATATCGGCCATGATGACTTTGTGACGGTAAACTTTGTTGCCTAGCTTCAGATCCACCTCCATTTCACCTCGGAAGGTTATATGCTGACCGGTAGCTGTTCTCAGTTTCACACATTCATTGTTCCTGAAGCTGCCCCGAAGAACCCGTCTTGCCAGATGGAAACCGACGACTGTCCGCGAAGCACCCATGTCCAATGTCAGCTTATATGGCGTTTTATTAATTTCGCCTTCAATGATCAGGCTGTTCCCGTCACATGATTGCGTGATCGAGATGCTTGGGGCTCTTCCATTACCAGCTAGCACCCGCCCCGCAGTCCTGGCTTCTACTCGTTTCCTGTTATATACGCCTGCTGTGCCTGCCAGATAGCGAGCCTGGCAGGCACAGCAGGCGACCCCTTTGGTGGAGACAGGTTCCACCACTCCAGGTCGCGGATTCCATCCATAAATGTTGCGAGGGTCCCATCTATCAGAGCAGGCGACGACTGGTATGACTTCCTGACCAGCTTTTCCACCTCCAGAGCCCACTGCTGCAGAGTTTTGTGCTTTGTGTCCTGTCCTTCAGCTGAACACGATACACATGTTCGAGGTGCGCGTCACCGTATCTCGCCTCCAGCACCTCCAGAAGGTTCTCGTAGGAGACGTCTTGCCCGAGTGCCCCCAACACCGTCAACGCCCGATCACGAAGGCCCAAGGTTAGGGCGGCTAAGGCCTGTTCTTTATTTCACCCATTTGATCGCATCACAGCCTCAAACTGGATCTTGTATGCTCACCATGATGACGAGCCATCAAATGGTGGAACCTTAAACCCACGAGGCTGCCTGCGCTTTGAGCAGCTCAAGCGGATATGGCCTCTAAGACTCTTTCCCTGCAGTTAAAGCACCGAGGTGACGATACAACTTCCCTGATGCGGTGGCTTCGCTCGTCGCGTCGTACTGCTTCCACCTCCGGAGCGTGGGCTAAGGCGTCCTTCAGGTTCTTGAAGTGCCCAAGTCTTACCGCTGCTCTAACTTCCAGCCTGGAGGTTAGAGCAGCGATAAGTAATGTGTGTAATCTACGCATCCAAACCGCTCCTTCATAGGTGCCACCTATGAAGGAGCGGCGTGGATGCGTTTCGGCGAAAACTGAGTGAGTCATGAGTGAACGAGAGATCGCGGCCCGCGGGCTGGGCATGCGCGGCAGCGCGGGGAAGCTCTACACCGCGTCGCAGTCGCGTTCCTACTTACTACTTTCCTTCCTATCCTAGCAACAGCGAGCGAGTGTAGGTAGTTATTTAGGTTATAGCGAGCGCACCATTAATTTCGCGCGTTATTTCTTTTAATGCTGAATTATTCTTTAGTAGTAATTATACGTTAGTTTTGAATGTTTGAATAGTAGAAAGTGTGAAAAAGTAAAGTAAATAGTAATGTGAACTAGTGTGAATCGCGTAATGAAAATAAAATTCCCGAAAGATGGCATCAACAAAGAGAGGCCTATGTTCAGCAGTGGACAAAGTCAGGCTGTGGATGATGATGATGATGACCGAAAGAACCGGGATTCAAATTTGATTTCCCGGTTCCATTTTACTGACAAAAGAACCGGGAATTCCCGGTACTTTTGAGACCGGGATTTCCCGGTTCTGCACCCTACCCGTGAATGGCCGACTTAAGGGATTTTTCGTTCTCAACGCATATAAACCTAACTACTTTTTCCGTGTAGTAGAAATGTCAACCTTATGCCCATAAACATGAAATAGATTTATCAAACTATCCAAAACCGTATCGGAAGCTATCCTTTCGTTGCAAATTGATGGTGCCAGACCGATTCCAAAACAGAAAAACCGTAAGGATGCCGACATTTAGCGTATTTACCCTACTACGTTACGGTCGGGAGTCGGTAATACGCGAAACGTGTTCGCGTACGTTCAAGTAAAAAATACTTTGAAAGTGTTGCAAATATTTTAGTGTTTTGCGCGACAAAGTTCCGTAAATGTATGGCGGTAAGGAATAATATCCCATGAAAGTAAAAGTACTCCGTTACAATCGTGGATCGGCAAAACGCGAGACGCCATCGCGTACGTTTAATTCAAGTAAGAAATACTTCGAAAGTGTTGCAAGTATTTAAAGAAAAATCGTTACAATCAGCTTCAAAATTACAAATCCTACAAAATAAATGATTTTATAATAGGTAGTTAAATTTAGTTTTTTATCTAATTCTGTTTATCCACTTTAATGGAGGAATAAAAAACGACCTAATTTATCAATTTAAAAATATTAATTTGCCAACATCTGGATTTGAGTTAATTATCTAATTAACTAACTTGCACATTTGCATAACTTGCTTGTAAGGCCGAATTAATAAACCAATTGTAATGACTAGCTTTTGCGCGCGACTTCGTTCCCGTGAAAGTCGAAGAGAAAAAATTCCAACGTTTTTGCAAGATTTTTTGTTAGTTGACGAGGTATCATGGTTTCATAAATAAAAAAATAAAATGAACTGTTGTTTCATTTCTACATATTAATAGTTACCTACCTATTCCCCTTTTGCAATCTCGACGTTCGCTTCGCCAGGGGTTCATTTAGGTTGCATTAATTTCGCCTGAATACCAATTTAATTAAGAATATAATAATACAAATAAAGAATAACAATTTTCACGAAGCAGAACTCAAAGGAAAGCACCACCTAGTATAGTAATGTACCTATTATATTATCTGTAGCATGCACCACAGACCCTGGGACCACCGACCATCAGACCAAGGCAACCTCACAAGGTCATAGGTTTTGTCAAGTCTATTCAAACTAGCTCAAACACTACTAGTTTCTCATGTGTAGTTTAGGAGTTTCAGTGACCACCTGCCGGCTTCATCATCAGACCAAGGCAACCTCACAAGGTCCATAGATTTTGTCAAATCTATTCAAACGAGCCCAAACACTAATAGTTTATCATGTGTAGTTTAGGAGTTTCTGTGACCACCTGCCGGCTTCATCATCAGACCAAGGCAACCTCACAAGGTCATAGGTTTTGTCGGTTTTATCAAGTCTTGTCAAACGAGCCCAAACACGACTAGTTTATCATGTGTAGTTTAGGAGTTCCTGTGACCACCTTCCGGCTTCATCATCAGACCAAGGCAGCCTCATAAGGTCATAGGTTTTGTCAAATCTATTCAAACGAGCCCAAACACTACTAGTTTATCATGTGTAGTTTAGGAGTTCCTGTGTCCACCTTCCGGCTTCATCATCAGACCAAGGAAACCTCACAAGGTCATAGGTTTTGTCAAATCTATTCAAACGAGCCCAAACACTACTAGTTTATCATGTGTAGTTTAGGAGTTCCTGTGACCACCTTCCGGCTTCATCATCAGACCAAGGCAACCACACAAGGTCATAGGTTTTGTCAAGTCTTGTCAAACGAGCCCAAACATGACTAGTTTATCATGTGTAGTTTAGGAGTTCCTGTGATCACCTTCCGGCTTCATCATCAGACCAAGGCAACCTCACAAGGTCATAGGTTTTGTCAAGTCTTGTCAAACGAGCCCAAACATGACTAGTTTATCATGTGTAGTTTAGGAGTTCCTGTGACCACCTTCCGGCTTCATCATCAGACCAAGGCAACCTCACATGGTCATAGGTTTTGTCAAGTCTTGTCAAACGAGCCCGAACACGACTAGTTTATCATGTGTAGTTTAGGAGTTCCTGTGACCACCTTCCGGCTTCATCATCAGACCAAGGCAACCACACAAGGTCATAGGTTTTGTCAAGTCTTGTCAAACGAGCCCAAACACTACTAGTTTATCATGTGTAGTTTAGGAGTTCCTGTGACCACCTTCCGGCTTCATCATCAGACCAAGGCAACCACATAAGGTCATAGGTTTTGTCAAGTCTTGTCAAACGAGCCCAAACACGACTAGTTTATCATGTGTAGTTTAGGAGTTCCTGTGACCACCTTCCGGCTTCATCATCAGACCAAAGCAACCTCACAAGGTCATAGGTTTTGTCAAACCTATTCAAACGAGCCCAAACACTACTAGTTTATCATGTGTAGTTTAGGAGTTCCTGTGACCACCTTCCGGCTTCATCATCAGACCAAGGCAACCTCACAAGGTCATAGGTTTTGTCAAGTCTTGTCAAACGAGCCCAAACACGACTAGTTTATCATGTGTAGTTTAGGAGTTCCTGTGACCACCTTCCGGCTTCATCATCAGACCAAGGCAACCTCACAAGGTCATAGGTTTTGTCAAATCTATTCAAACGAGCCCAAACACTACTAGTTTATCATGTGTAGTTTAGGAGTTCCTGTGACCACCTTCCGGCTTCATCATCAGACCAAGGCAACCACACAAGGTCATAGGTTTTGTCAAGTCTTGTCAAACGAGCCCAAACATGACTAGTTTATCATGTGTAGTTTAGGAGTTCCTGTGACCACCTTCCGGCTTCATCATCAGACCAAGGCAACCTCACAAGGTCATAGGTTTTGTCAAATCTATTCAAACGAGCCCAAACACTACTAGTTTATCATGTGTAGTTTAGGAGTTCCTGTGACCACCTTCCGGCTTCATCATCAGACCAAGGCAACCTCACAAGGTCATAGGTTTTGTCAAGTCTTGTCAAACGAGCCCGAACACGACTAGTTTATCATGTGTAGTTTAGGAGTTCCTGTGACCACCTTCCGGCTTCATCATCAGACCAAGGCAACCACACAAGGTCATAGGTTTTGTCAAGTCTTGTCAAACGAGCCCAAACACTACTAGTTTATCATGTGTAGTTTAGGAGTTCCTGTGACCACCTTCCGGCTTCATCATCAGACCAAGGCAACCTCACAAGGTCATAGGTTTTGTCAAGTCTTGTCAAACGAGCCCGAACACGACTAGTTTATCATGTGTAGTTTAGGAGTTCCTGTGACCACCTTCCGGCTTCATCATCAGACCAAGGCAACCACACAAGGTCATAGGTTTTGTCAAGTCTTGTCAAACGAGCCCAAACACGACTAGTTTATCATGTGTAGTTTAGGAGTTCCTGTGACCACCTTCCGGCTTCATCATCAGACCAAGGCAACCACATAAGGTCATAGGTTTTGTCAAGTCTTGTCAAACGAGCCCAAACACGACTAGTTTATCATGTGTAGTTTAGGAGTTCCTGTGACCACCTTCCGGCTTCATCATCAGACCAAAGCAACCTCACAAGGTCATAGGTTTTGTCAAATCTATTCAAACGAGCCCAAACACTACTAGTTTATCATGTGTAGTTTAGGAGTTCCTGTGACCACCTTCCGGCTTCATCATCAGACCAAGGCAACCACACAAGGTCATAGGTTTTGTCAAGTCTTGTCAAACGAGCCCAAACACGACTAGTTTATCATGTGTAGTTTAGGAGTTCCTGTGACCACCTTCCGGCTTCATCATCAGACCAAGGCAAACTCACAAGGTCATAGGTTTTGTCAAGTCTTGTCAAACGAGCCCAAACACGACTAGTTTATCATGTGTAGTTTAGGAGTTCCTGTGACCACCTTCCGGCTTCATCATCAGACCAAGGCAACCTCACAAGGTCATAGGTTTTGTCAAATCTATTCAAACGAGCCCAAACACTACTAGTTTATCATGTGTAGTTTAGGAGTTCCTGTGACCACCTTCCGGCTTCATCATCAGACCAAGGCAACCACACAAGGTCATAGGTTTTGTCAAGTCTTGTCAAACGAGCCCAAACATGACTAGTTTATCATGTGTAGTTTAGGAGTTCCTGTGACCACCTTCCGGCTTCATCATCAGACCAAGGCAACCTCACAAGGTCATAGGTTTTGTCAAATCTATTCAAACGAGCCCAAACACTACTAGTTTATCATGTGTAGTTTAGGAGTTCCTGTTACCACCTTCCGGCTTCATCATCAGACCAAGGCAACCTCACAAGGTCATAGGTTTTGTCAAGTCTTGTCAAACGAGCCCGAACACGACTAGTTTATCATGGGTAGTTTAGGAGTTCCTGTGACCACCTTCCGGCTTCATCATCAGACCAAGGCAACCACACAAGGTCATAGGTTTTGTCAAGTCTTGTCAAACGAGCCCAAACACTACTAGTTTATCATGTGTAGTTTAGGAGTTCCTGTGACCACCTTCCGGCTTCATCATCAGACCAAGGCAACCACACAAGGTCATAGGTTTTGTCAAGTCTTGTCAAACGAGCCCAAACACGACTAGTTTATCATGTGTAATTTAGGAGTTCCTGTGACCACCTTCCGGCTTCATCATCAGACCAAGGCAACCTCACAAGGTCATAGGTTTTGTCAAGTCTTGTCAAACGAGCCCAAACACGACTAGTTTATCATGTGTAGTTTAGGAGTTCCTGTGACCACCTTCCGGCTTCATCATCAGACCAAGGCAACCTCACAAGGTCATAGGTTTTGTCAAATCTATTCAAACGAGCCCAAACACTACTAGTTTATCATGTGTAGTTTAGGAGTTCCTGTGACCACCTTCCGGCTTCATCATCAGACCAAGGCAACCACACAAGGTCATAGGTTTTGTCAAGTCTTGTCAAACGAGCCCAAACATGACTAGTTTATCATGTGTAGTTTAGGAGTTCCTGTGACCACCTTCCGGCTTCATCATCAGACCAAGGCAACCTCACAAGGTCATAGGTTTTGTCAAGTCTTGTCAAACGAGCCCAAACACGACTAATTTATCATGTGTAGTTTAGGAGTTCCTGTGACCACCTTCCGGCTTCATCATCAGACCAAGGCAACCTCACAAGGTCATAGGTTTTGTCAAGTCTTGTCAAACGAGCCCAAACACGACTAGTTTATCATGTGTAGTTTAGGAGTTCCTGTGACCACCTTCCGGCTTCATCATCAGACCAAGGCAACCTCACAAGGTCATAGGTTTTGTCAAGTCTTGTCAAACGAGCCCAAACACGACTAGTTTATCATGTGTAGTTTAGGAGTTCCTGTGACCACCTTCCGGCTTCATCATTAGACCAAGGCAACCACACAAGGTCATAGGTTTTGTCAAGTCTTGTCAAACGAGCCCAAACACGACTAGTTTATCATGTGTAGTTTAGGAGTTCCTGTGACCACCTTCCGGCTTCATCATCAGACCAAAGCAACCTCACAAGGTCATAGGTTTTGTCAAATCTATTCAAACGAGCCCAAACACTACTAGTTTATCATGTGTAGTTTAGGAGTTCCTGTGACCACCTTCCGGCTTCATCATCAGACCAAGGCAACCTCACAAGGTCATAGGTTCTGTCAAGTCTTGTCAAACGAGCCCAAACACGACTAGTTTATCATGTGTAGTTTAGGAGTTCCTGTGACCACCTTCCGGCTTCATCATCAGACCAAGGCAACCTCACAAGGTCATAGGTTTTGTCAAATCTATTCAAACGAGCCCAAACACTACTAGTTTATCATGTGTAGTTTAGGAGTTCCTGTGACCACCTTCCGGCTTCATCATCAGACCAAGGCAACCACACAAGGTCATAGGTTTTGTCAAGTCTTGTCAAACGAGCCCAAACATGACTAGTTTATCATGTGTAGTTTAGGAGTTCCTGTGACCACCTTCCGGCTTCATCATCAGACCAAGGCAACCTCACAAGGTCATAGGTTTTGTCAAGTCTTGTCAAACGAGCCCAAACACGACTAATTTATCATGTGTAGTTTAGGAGTTCCTGTGACCACCTTCCGGCTTCATCATCAGACCAAGGCAACCTCACAAGGTCATAGGTTTTGTCAAGTCTTGTCAAACGAGCCCAAACACGACTAGTTTATCATGTGTAGTTTAGGAGTTCCTGTGACCACCTTCCGGCTTCATCATCAGACCAAGGCAACCTCACAAGGTCATAGGTTTTGTCAAGTCTTGTCAAACGAGCCCAAACACGACTAGTTTATCATGTGTAGTTTAGGAGTTCCTGTGACCACCTTCCGGCTTCATCATTAGACCAAGGCAACCACACAAGGTCATAGGTTTTGTCAAGTCTTGTCAAACGAGCCCAAACACGACTAGTTTATCATGTGTAGTTTAGGAGTTCCTGTGACCACCTTCCGGCTTCATCATCAGACCAAAGCAACCTCACAAGGTCATAGGTTTTGTCAAATCTATTCAAACGAGCCCAAACACTACTAGTTTATCATGTGTAGTTTAGGAGTTCCTGTGACCACCTTCCGGCTTCATCATCAGACCAAGGCAACCACACAAGGTCATAGGTTTTGTCAAGTCTTGTCTAACGAGCCCAAACACGACTAGTTTATCATGTGTAGTTTAGGAGTTCCTGTGACCACCTTCCGGCTTCATCATCAGACCAAGGCAACCTCACAAGGTCATAGGTTTTGTCAAATCTATTCAAACGAGCCCAAACACTACTAGTTTATCATGTGTAGTTTAGGAGTTCCTGTGACCACCTTCCGGCTTCATCATCAGACCAAGGCAACCACACAAGGTCATAGGTTTTGTCAAGTCTTGTCAAACGAGCCCAAACACGACTAGTTTATCATGTGTAGTTTAGGAGTTCCTGTGACAACCTTCCGGCTTCATCATCAGACCAAGGCAACCTCACAAGGTCATAGGTTTTGTCAAGTCTTATCAAACGAGCCCAAACTCGACTAGTTTATCATGTGTAGTTTAGGAGTTCCTGTGACCACCTTCCGGCTTCATCATCAGACCAAGGCAACCTCACAAGGTCATAGGTTTTGTCAAGTCTTATCAAACGAGCCCAAACTCGACTAGTTTATCATGTGTAGTTTAGGAGTTCCTGTGACCACCTTCCGGCTTCATCATCAGATCAAGGCAACCTCACAAGGTCATAGGTTTTGTCAAGTTCATTCAAACGAGCCCAAACACTACTAGCTTATCATGTGTAGTTTACGAGTTCCTGTGACCACCTTCCGGCTTCATCATCAGACCAAGGCAACCTCACAAGGTCATAGGTTTTGTCAAATCTATTCAAACGAGCCCAAACACTACTAGTTTATCATGTGTAGTTTAGGAGTTCCTGTGACCACCTTCCGGCTTCATCATCAGACCAAGGCAACCTCACAACGTCATAGGTTTTGTCAAATCTATTCAAACGAGCCCGAACACTACTAGTTTATCATGTGTAGTTTAGGAGTTCCTGTGACCACCTTCCGGCTTCATCATCAGACCAAGGCAACCTCACAAGGTCATAGGTTTTGTCAAGTCTTGTCAAACGAGCCCAAACACGACTACTTTATCATGTGTAGTTTAGGAGTTCCTGTGACCACCTTCCGGCTTCATCATTAGACCAAGGCAACCACACAAGGTCATAGGTTTTGTCAAGTCTTGTCAAACGAGCCCAAACACGACTAGTTTATCATGTGTAGTTTAGGAGTTCCTGTGACCACCTTCCGGCTTCATCATCAGACCAAAGCAACCTCACAAGGTCATAGGTTTTGTCAAATCTATTCAAACGAGCCCAAACACTACTAGTTTATCATGTGTAGTTTAGGAGTTCCTGTGACCACCTTCCGGCTTCATCATCAGACCAAGGCAACCACACAAGGTCATAGGTTTTGTCAAGTCTTGTCTAACGAGCCCAAACACGACTAGTTTATCATGTGTAGTTTAGGAGTTCCTGTGACCACCTTCCGGCTTCATCATCAGACCAAGGCAACCTCACAAGGTCATAGGTTTTGTCAAATCTATTCAAACGAGCCCAAACACTACTAGTTTATCATGTGTAGTTTAGGAGTTCCTGTGACCACCTTCCGGCTTCATCATCAGACCAAGGCAACCACACAAGGTCATAGGTTTTGTCAAGTCTTGTCAAACGAGCCCAAACACGACTAGTTTATCATGTGTAGTTTAGGAGTTCCTGTGACCACCTTCCGGCTTCATCATCAGACCAAGGCAACCTCACAAGGTCATAGGTTTTGTCAAGTCTTGTCAAACGAGCCCAAACACGACTAGTTTATCATGTGTAGTTTAGGAGTTCCTGTGACCACCTTCCGGCTTCATCATTAGACCAAGGCAACCACACAAGGTCATAGGTTTTGTCAAGTCTTGTCAAACGAGCCCAAACACGACTAGTTTATCATGTGTAGTTTAGGAGTTCCTGTGACCACCTTCCGGCTTCATCATCAGACCAAAGCAACCTCACAAGGTCATAGGTTTTGTCAAATCTATTCAAACGAGCCCAAACACTACTAGTTTATCATGTGTAGTTTAGGAGTTCCTGTGACCACCTTCCGGCTTCATCATCAGACCAAGGCAACCTCACAAGGTCATAGGTTTTGTCAAATCTATTCAAACGAGCCCAAACACTACTAGTTTATCATGTGTAGTTTAGGAGTTCCTGTGACCACCTTCCGGCTTCATCATCAGACCAAGGCAACCTCACAACGTCATAGGTTTTGTCAAATCTATTCAAACGAGCCCGAACACTACTAGTTTATCATGTGTAGTTTAGGAGTTCCTGTGACCACCTTCCGGCTTCATCATCAGACCAAGGCAACCTCACAAGGTCATAGGTTTTGTCAAGTCTTGTCAAACGAGCCCAAACACGACTACTTTATCATGTGTAGTTTAGGAGTTCCTGTGACCACCTTCCGGCTTCATCATCAGACCAAGGCAACCTCACAAGGTCATAGGTTTTGTCAAGTCTTGTCAAACGAGCCCAAACACGACTAGTTTATCATGTGTAGTTTAGGAGTTCCTGTGACCACCTTCCGGCTTCATCATCAGACCAAGGCAACCTCACAAGGTCATAGGTTTTGTCAAGTCTATTCAAACGAGCCCGAACACTACTAGTTTATCATGTGTAGTTTAGGATTTCCTGTGACTACCTTCCGGTTTCATCATCAGACCAAGGCAACCTCACAAGGTCATAGGTTTTGTCAAGTCTATTCAAACGAGCCCAAACACTACTGGTTTATCACGTGTAGTTTAGGAGTTCCTGTGACCATCTTCCGGCTTCATCATCAGACCAAGGCAACCTCACAAGGTCATAGGTTTTGTCAAGTCAATTCAAACGAGCCCAAACACGAGTAGTTTATCATAATATGTAGTTTAGAAGTTCCTGTAACCATCTTCCCGGCATCATCATCAGACCAAGGTGCATTCACAAGGTCATTCATCACTGCACCATTTCAATGTTACCGTAACATAGCCACCAAACTTACGTAAGTATGTCAAATATCAGCTTTATGGAACAGTGTACAAAGTGCATTCCAAATTTTGAACGGAAAGACACGAAGTCATAAAAATATCGCTAGATGTTTTAACGCCACCGGTACATACGTAAAATAGGTACCTACTAGATCGGTTGATCGTGTTATAACCTTGAAATGAGGCACACTTGGGTGACAAGGTGAAATATAATAATAATAATAATAATACTTTTATTTCGGACTACTAAAATCCATAAACTGTTAGTAATATAATTTGAAACTTATTTCCTATTGTTAGTATAGATTAACCTAGAGACAAACTTTTTTAAAATTGGGGAATGAAGATCCTCTGCAACTGTTTTCAGGATGCTGTTTGGACTGTCCCTCACTCTTCTCAGTAGCGAGGCTGTCTTTTTACGAATAATAGCGTAAAAGCCATCAGTTCGTGCCTGTGCAAACATTTCCGACGCACTGCAGTAACGAGACAATCCCAGCAACCTATGCTATGCTACGCTATGCTACGCTATGCTATGCTAAGCTACGCTACGCTACACTATACTATACTACACTTCCGCTTTGTATATGGATGACATTGCCTGTAGTGTCATACCCGCTCCGCTAGCAATTTCGCTTTGAGAAGAGCTCATTCAGCTTTCAAGCGAGGCCGGTTTGATCTTGTCAAATGGACAAGCAACTCTAAGGAGGTTCTCGCACGCATACCAGAGTCTCATAAAGCTTCTCCAGACATTGAGTTTGAGAAGTCTGTACCCACAGAAGAATAACTGAAGCATGGAAGGAACGATATTTTTAAGAACAAATTGAATATAGCTACACTCTTCACTCATATGATAAATTAGAGTTGCCAGAAGAAAATGGCACTATGTTTGTCAGTTAGGGCTAAAGACAATTTGAACACAAATATCGTAACTTTTTAATTTAATAGTGACTGAGCAAATCCGCTATCGATATCGATTAAAGTTTCAATATAGGTTCAAAATCAAACGGACTTGTAAAGTATATTATTTATATGTTATACATTTTAAATTTCGTAACTTTATGTCCACAGCAGTCAGAACGCTAGGTGATGGACAGTCTTTAAATAATTATTACACAAACTTGCATTTTTAAACTGAACTTATATATTTTTGTTTCAAATGGGTACTCAGTGGCATGTTTATTTATACTTATTTATAGTTAGTTTTCCAGCTGTAATGAAAGCTGTAAGTGGGATTAATAAATATTAAATAAATAAATCATCACCCCCTACTCTCTCTCTCTAATCTCAATAACATATTTTTATTAGAGAAAGCAAATAATTAAGATAAAAGCAAAACTCATAGCTTAAGCATTATGATAACTGAGAATGGCATATCCAAATTAATTCTTTACAAGGATAAGAGATAGTCGACATGGATTTTATCAAGCAAAAAACATAAAAATTTACTTAAAATAGATAAATCAGACAAAACCTTGAATAGTGCCCAAAGGTTTGTTATTAACAATAATCACTTCATTGAAATTTTCTCATTACATAGTGTAGGTAATACAAATACATGTGTAAAAAATGTATGTGCGGGATCGGACACTTTTCGATCATACATGTGACACACAGAATATTTAGAGAGAAAAAAATTGTGGCTAGACTAGCCCTTCGATTTTATGTTGGGATCGGCACATTATTAGTCCACTAGTCGAACAAGAACAACCAAGTTTTGGTCTCTGGGTAGATGACATTTAACAAAATTTCTTTCAAATGAAGATTCCCTTATTTTGATGCATATCCACTCAGTAGTCGTGACTATGAAAGCAGACAATTCTTATCAAACCTTCAAATTACTGTCCTTTAAATATTACTGTCTTTGTAAAGAAAGATCAGATTTTTTCTATAGGTGCATTAATTTTTTTTGTAATATGATGGATTCTAAAAAGCTTCGGAATTCATTACTGCTGATAATTTAAATAATAGCAAGTAATTATTTAAGCACTCTCACTGATATGTTTAGAAGGGAGGAGCTATCTGTCATTACTATAAAAACATTCCGCAGTAAAATGCTTGGAACAAATTCTATGGTGCTTTCTAGGCATCCAATTTTCTCCACGACATACTGCAGCAATCCACTTATTTTATAAATCTTTATCACGTGCACATATAATCTAAAAAATAACTAGGTAAAAATATACAGTGGATAGACATATCGATAAGATTTTTTACAACACTTGAAAAGTCGATATAAATATTATACGACTAAATTCAAAATCATGATAGAACTGTTATAAAAGAAAAAATCACTAAGGTTATATAATTTGATGGCATAATATTGTCTAAATTGTATCTTACACGTCAGTTGACTGTGTTCAATTTGGGAGTACTAGGACGGTATCTATGTATATTATCCAATCCCTTTGTCTGTACCGCATAAAGTTCTCGGTTTACGCTGGGACAAATCCTGTGAAATTTTTCGGTTTGACGTCTCACCGCCAGATGATAAGTGCACTAAACGCACCTGCTGTCCACAGCGGCTCGACTATGGGACATAATGGGTTTTGTGGCTCCCACAATTTTGTACGCCAAGCTCTTGATCAAAGAGCTTTGACTATCAAAGTGTGAGTGGGATGAAACACCACCTGACCATATTGTCACCGCTTGGGGCCAGTTTTGTATTGAGCTTACCGCGCTCAATCAAATTACTATTCCGCGTCATCTTGGGTTGGTAGATGGATGTACCATCAACTTAATAGGTTTCGCTGACGCCAGCGAGCGTGCTTACGGCGGAGTCGTATATCTGCAAGTCCGCATTGGTTCTAACTACTCGGTGCAGTTAGTTTGTGCCAAGTCTAAGGTCTCGCCAAGACTCGAGTTGTGCGCGGCCCTTCTGCTGTCTCAGTTGCTCCGCAAGGTTCAAGACACAGTCTTGCCCCACTAACCTATTAATAAAATATACGCATTTTCTGACTCCAAAGTAGTGCTCGCTTGGATTCATTCTTCTCCTCACCGCTGGCAGACTTTTGTCGCCAACCGCGTTAGTAAATTGATTGAACTTGTTCCCGCTACTTGTTTCAATCACGTAGCGGGTTATCGTACTCGTCTTCAGGAAGAACTTTCCATAGATCATATTGACTGGAAGTTTATTCCACCAGCATCACCGCATTTCGGTGGATGTTGGGAAAGCTTGGTCAAAGTAATTAAAACGCATCTCTTCAAAGTTATAGGTCAACAGATCCTCTCTTACGAAGAGCTTTTAACTGTCCTTGCACAAGTCGAGGCACTGATCAACTCGCGTCCGCTCACGGCATTGAGTAGTGACCCTGCAGAACCATCCGCGTTAAGCCCTGCACATTTTCTGAACACAGTACCATTATCGTCATTTCCAGCTCCTGAAGCAGACTCTTCAAGCTTGCTCAAGAGACATACTCTGCTGGATAAACTCGTGCAGTCGTGCTGGCGGCGCCGGCGTGCGGAATATCTACACCAGCTTCAGGCTAGATCCAAGTGGAATAGTCCTGCATCCCCTATACAGGAGGGTATGTTGGTCGTCATAATACATGATAATGCTCCGCCGGTTTCATAGCCGTTAGCCATCGTAGAGAAACTGCATACTTCCAAGGACGGTACAACCCGCGTTGTTACCGTGAAAACCGCGAAGGGGAGCTACGTGCGCCCTGTTGTACGTCTCTGTCCGCTTCCAACTCAGTGAGATCTAGCCTGAAGTTGGATCTACCTCTTAGTTTAAGTATTTAGTTTGTAGTTTTCGCCGTTATTGCGTTTGTAGTTTTCGCTAAAGTTAATTTAGATTAATTTTATTGTCATATCGCTGTCTTAGCCCATTGATGGATTATGCGGTAGTACACCCAACATAGCTAAGTTCAATTTTATTTATTTTTTAAAGGCAACACTTTAGGGCCGGGGGGATATGGTAGCGCCATCTATCTTTTCCATTGCTAGTTAATTATGTCAATGGTTTGTCACTACTCGGCCAATCCGAGCGATACTATCCTGAATCCCCTCCCAAAACGCCTCGCTATTGGCCGCCCTGCTCAACGGCGACGAAAAAGACTGGAAGATTCTAGACGCTCGGAACGCATGTCCGCCGCATACCGCAGTCCGCACCGCCATATATAATTATTACCGCTTATACCAAAACCTAACAAAACCACCCGCGAGTGAAAGTGATTTGTGTAGTGGAGTGATTCAAGCAGCTTCAGGATTCTCGAAGACATCAGGAGGCTGCCATTTGCAAAGGAAAAGACTGCCGAGCAAGGTAAGAGGCTCCTATCCACTTCACCTTTTCACTTCCTCATTTCCTAGTCGATAAGAACCGAAATCCTACAGTCCACAATATTAATAGTTTTCCCAAATCGACTAGGAACATTCGGTTCGCCGAAACAAAAGTCACGTTCAATTATTCTTAAAAAACTCATTTTATGAATAACAGTATAAATCAAATTTTCGGAGAATCGTACAAATATTTGTAAGATTAATTTAGTAATGTGTAATTTTTCACAGAATATTCCCAGAAATCCTCTTGAATTTGATGTTTGGTCTGATACCAAACTAAATGTTGAAAGGTTTAACAGTATCCCTAAGTATTAACGCAATTAATTGAGCTTAACATTCAAATAATACTCTTTATAAATATTGCAATGTGAGAATTAATATATACTTCATTGTTTTAAAAGTCGAGCGTATTCAAAGGTCCGAAAAATTATTCGGCTGAGTTTTGTCACGTAGTTCTTTCAGTATTTCCGTTGCCACGACAAATAAACCGGTCAAGTGCGAGTCGGACTCGCGCACCGAGGGTACCGTACAAACCTGAAGGTATAAATAATTATTTAAAATAATATGTGATGTAACTAAAAATTTCGGGTTTTCAAATTTTTTCCTATGTGCTATAATACGTTGCTTTATGCCAAATATCAAGATTCTAGATCGACTGGAAATACCCTTTTGTTTTGACTTTAGCATTTGATATGAATTTCAATTTGATACCCCTACGGGTTCACGAAGAAAGGGGTAGCACCTTTAATATTATTAAAAATATTTTAATTATATTATGATGTAACAAAAAAATTTTGGTTTTCGCAATTTTTCCTTTATCTGTGCTATAAGAGATAGCTTCGTGCCAAATTTTAAGAATCTGAGTTCACGGGAAGTACTTTGTAGGTTTTGATTCCTTTGTAAGTTTCGAAAATTTGTGAGAATTTGCGGCATAGCCAGCTGTATCTTCTGATTGCGTTAGCTTAGAAGTTTGATTCTGTGCGTCTTCCTCTATGCGTTCATAAGGTAAGGGCTAGTAACTTCAACATTTTTTTTAATTATATGATGTTACTAAAAACTTACGGTTTTCGCAATTTTTCCTTTATCTGTGCTATATATAACACGTTGGTTCGTTCCAAATTTCAAGAATCTAAGTTTACGGGAAGTACCCTGTTGGTTTTGATCCCCTTGCCAGTAGTTGCGAGTTTGAAAATAAAGTAAAATTGCTGTTTCTTTTGATTGCGTTGAGATGGAAGTTTGATTTTGTTACAGCTTAAAAAGGTATGATAGACCCGAGTATTCGATTTGAATTTCAATTTAATAACTTTACGCGTTCATGAGGAAAGGGGTAGTAACTTGAAAATTAATGCAAATATTCTTTATACGATGTAACTAAAAATGTACGGTTTTTGCCATTTTCCCTTTATTTGTGCTATAAGACATTGCTTCGTACCAAATTTCAAGATTCCGAGTTCACGGAAAGTATCCCGTAGGTTTTGAATCCCTTGCGAGTAGTTGCGAGAAAATATGCGGCTTAAATTGCTGTTTCTTTTTATTGCGTTGACATAGAAGTTTGATTTTGTGACAGCTTCAAGGTATTGGACCTGAGTATTTGATATGAATTTCAATTTAATATCTTTACGCGTTCATGAGAAAATGATAATAATTTTAAAATTATTAAAAATATTTTTATGATATGATGTAACTAAAAATTTACAGTTTTCGCATTTTTTCTTTATACATGCTATAAGACATTGCTTCGTACCAAATTTCAAGATTATGAGTTCACGGGAAGTACCCTTGAAATGTTGGGGTTAGTGATATTTTCGATTCAATGATACAAGTATATCGTTTGAAGTCTATATATTGAATGAATAAAATATACATTATTAACGTAAACTGCAAGTAAGCACTTATATCTAGGGGCATTTTTAAGCATAGCACACACTATAATAATATAAGACATATTCTACACACTTCACCTCCCGGGGGCGAAAAGAAAAAAAATACATTGAAACATTTTTTTTTGTATTAATCTAGGATACTATTTCGTAACTTACATAATTCTAATTAAAAATCTTATTTCAACTTTTAAAAATATTTTATTTACTTTTACTTTAGCAATATTTCACGAAATGTTAACTATTAGTTACGGTTTAGTTCTGATTTTATGAACTTATTCTATCTTATTATTTATGCTTATTCTAACATCACATCCTAAATCTTCTTTAACTACATAAGTACCTTTATATAATGCATCCAGTTTTTTACCTGCTTCGTTTCTCAACAGTATTAAATCACCATTTGCGTATTTTATACAATTAACTGAATTATCATATCTTTTTTTTCTTTTATATTTACTGGCTAATAAATTTCTCTTTGCATCTGCATTTGCTACCTGTAATCTGTAGTTTAATTGTAATGGGTAATCATCTATGTTATACAGTGGTTCTACTGACTGAGTTATATTGGAAGGCATGTGACAGAGTTTTCCGAAAACAAGTTCGTAAGGTGTATAATTTGTACTGCAGTGAACGGTATTATTGAAGCTGAAGCACCAGAATGGAATCCAATAACTCCATGTATCTATATAGTTATTGCATTGCATTCTTAAGTACGCGCCTAACGTTTTATGTGCATTTTCTAAGGCTCCTATTGTTTGGTGATGATAAGAAGTAGATGATAGCTTTTCAATATTTAAAATGTTACAGACCTGTTCCATCGTTGCAGACATAAACTCTGTTCCTCGATCTGTTGCAATGGTTTCGGGAATTCCAAACCTTAAAACAAAATGTCTCACAAATGCATCAGCAATAGTAACGGTCTCTTTATTTTTCATTGGAATGGCTTGAACAAATTTGGTTAATTCGCATTGTATGGTCAATATATAACAGTTATTATCCGTATCCTTATCCAACGGTCCAACAACATCCAAAAATACTTTTTGAAATGCTGAAGAAGCCATCGTAGTTATTACCATTGGCTCCCTAATATAGCGACAGTATTTCATTTTTTGACACTTCGAACATTTTTTAACATATTCTCGGACATCTTTTTCGATATTTGGCTAATAATATCGAGATTTTATGGTATAACCATTCGCCTAACACCTGCATGTCCGCTCGTTGGTAGTAAATGAAAATCATTCATTATTAGTTCCTTTTCATCTTTTTCGTGAATTCTTTTTACTCCTCTCAATGCTATGCATATACGTGGTCCGGACCAATCTTTTAACGACTTTATTTCTGCGGTAATATTTTTTATAAAATCTATATTGTTTTCATCTTTTATCACACAAATTTCTTTTATATTTAACTTAACGCAAAATAATCTTAATTTTTGCACAAATTCGGCTCGCGTAAATTGTGCCTTAAAATCAAGATTTATGCATATAATGTTCTTACTTGGAACAAATGAAAAACAATCTAACTCATAACTTAATAAGTTATTATTTTTTATCTTATTCAATTTACTTCCTTCCATAAGCTTCATTTCAACCGATTCGTACGGTTTTCTTAATATGTCCACAACTCTTGGTTGATCAAGCCAATCGTCAGTGGGCTTACTAAGATCTGTGGAATCACTATCATTCTTCCTTTCAGATAAATCACTCATTCTTTTCTTTTGCGCTCTTCTCATCACATTCACAGCTTGCTCATGCATTGTTTTTAAGTCATCACATTTAATATTTATTCTTGATAAGAAATCTGCTACAGCGTTATCCTTTCCTTTCACATAAACAACTTTGAAATCATATTCTTCTAAGATGAGTCTAAATTTTAGAAGTCTAGTCGAAGGATCTTTCATCCCAAAAAGGTATATTAGAGGTTTGTGGTCCGTCATTATAGTAAAACATCTACCATATACATACGGTCTAAAATATTTGACGGCCCAAACAATTGCTAGAAGTTCTTTTTGGATTGTCGGGTAATTTCTCTCAGCCTTATTTAGTGGCCTACTAGCATAAGCTACGGGTCTAAGGTCTTTATTGCACAGTACAGCACCGATTGCATTGCCTGATGCGTCTGTTTGTATAATGAATTAATTTTTTTCTGAGAAATCTGGATATTGCAGTATAGGAGGTGAAATTAATTTATTTTTCAAAGTTGTAAATGCCTTTTCACACTCTTCTGTCCATAGAAACGGTTCGTTTTTCCTACACAATCTATTCAATGGTAATGTTATCTCTGCAAATGATTTAACAAACTTACGATAATAATTACAAAATGCAATGAAGCGTTTAACTTCGTCAGCGTTTTTGGGTGTCTCATAATTTTGCAATATTTTAGTTTTTTCAGGATCCGGGAAGACTCCTTTTTCTGAAACTATATGGCCGAGATACAAAATTTCTTTCTTTAAAAATTCGCATTTCTGGGGGTTCAATTTTAAATTAACTTTTCGTAACATTTCCATAACGCTTATTAAGTTTTGGTTGTGACTATCCAAATTTCGGCCAAAGACAATAAGATCATTACAATAAATAAAGCATTTCTCAAACGCTAAGCCTGACATTGCAACTGACATCATACGACTGAAAGAGCTCGGGCTAATTTTAAGTCCCATTGGTAGTCTTTTCATTTAGAATTGACCTGTACTAGTAGTAAAAGCAGTAAGTTTTCGGCTATCCTTGTCTAATGACACTTGATAGTAGCTTTGGTGAAGGTCAAGGTGACTGAAATAAATTGCACCGGATAACGAGTCTAAAATCTCTGTGATATTTGGCAAGGGAAACTTATCATCACAAACTATTTAATTTAATTTCCTGTAGTCTACCACTAACCGCCATTTCTTTTCTTGACCTTCTAAAGTATTTTTAGGGACTAATAAAATAGGACTTGACCACTCACTGTTACACTCTTCTATGATGTCATTTTCTATCATCTTATTTATTTCATTAGCTATATCGGGTTTTAATGCTTGTGGGAGTCTGTAGGGCTTTACATAAACTGGGGTAGAATTTGGTTTTATAGCAATGGATTGTTCTAATATATTAGTTGTAGTTAATTTATCTCCGCTGATATGAAATACATCCGAATACTTTGAGCAAATTGACTGAATGGATTGTTGTTCTTCTAAATTGAGGTGACTCAAATTAATTTCAGACAATAATTTGTTAACTCTGCTAATATTTATATCGCTTTTGCCAAAATTTAGCGCACTATAGTCACTTAGAGGTTGTAATTCAAGGTCAAACGGTGACAAGTTGATCACCTTCTCAGAAACATTCAATATCTTCACTGGTATTCTATTATTCTTAACTTTTACTATCGCACTTGCTAGAAATACATGCTCCTCTAGTTCTCTTCCACATACAATCATATCTTCGTTTGTGCTTTTTTTCTAAGTAAACATAATGTATTGACTCTGACCTCGCTGGCAACATCAAAGTATCCTTTCCTATAGATGTATTGTTAATACATTGTACTTTATATTCGCGATTTTCACAAAATAGCGTGATACTATTCGTACTTAAATTTATATTTGCATAATACCTATTGAGAAAATCTAAACCAAAAATACCATCTGCTCTTAAGGGTAAATTTTCAAAAACTAAAAATTTGTGAGAAAATGCCACTTCATTTTTAACCTCTAACCTTAAGTTGATAGAACCTATCGAACGTTTTTGTCCGCCAATACCATTAATTACAGTGTCATCTTCTTGTATTGGAAAATTTCTCGGTAGCACATCTCTCTTCACTATTGATAGCGAAGCACCAGTATCTATAAGCCAATAGTACCTAATGTTGTTAATATATAAAGAAATAAACTTAGCATTACTGTTACATGACATTAAGCAGTGTTTAAACTCGAAAAAACTGAGACGCAGATGCATCACCACTGTCCGTTTTTGATTTTTCTTCGGCACTGCTAGACCGTTCTTGTGCTATGTATATACTACGCGCTCCCCTGCGAGTGTTATTGTTTGCAAAGGAAGCTCTATTACCCCTACCACGTCGGGTTCCATACGATACGGCAGGTACATGGTATCTATTTGTGCTATAATAATTGTTATATTGACCACGGCCTAAACCGCGTGCAAGTTGACCACCACGGTAATACTGATTACCATATTGCCCATGCTGAATATTATTGCCTCTAGGATATTGGGCACCATACCCGCGCTTTGAGTAATTAAAAGGAGACCGACTTTGCTTTGATGCATACATGAGGTTACCTTCGGATGATGATGATGCTGGCTGCTCTGACGCCACTTCTTCATCTTTGGCTGCTTGGATGGCGTCCTTCAAACTCGTGTAGTTGCTGCGATAATGGTGGAGAGCTTAGGATTGCGCAGGCTATCTGAAAACCGTTTAATTGCAACTTTTTCATTCATGGGTTTCAGGAAAGAGTATGCGTTAGTGTCGTCACCCGCCTGTGTTCATTTCAGTATACAAATTTTCAATTTTTGCACCAAAATCGTCAATGGGCATCGAACCCTGTCTTATATTTTGCAACTTAGTTTGCAACGCAATAAAAGATTTTTTAGATATTAGACTGTTCCGTAAATCACTGATCAATTCCTCTATGGTCTTGAGGTTGCGAGAAATACGCAGCTTTGCGTTTTCACTAAGCCTACTTTTAATAACAAAATTTAATAATAAAGCCTTACCTTTATCGTCGATCATGTCGGCGTACATCTCGACTGAGTCAATCATTCGCCTGGTCGTTGACTCGGCACCGTCCATCTCTGGAATTAGGCTACATGCAACCTTGATGTCAAAACTCATTTTGTCAGGTTTTGATACCGCATATAAACTACAAATTTCTTTATAAGTCACACTAATTTTGTTATAGGTTTCTACTGCTGAAGAAACTAACGCTTTATTCTTACTCTGTTCTAAACCCAAAAATATTTCCGTACACTTATCAAAAATCGAGCTAGCTTCGGATAACTTTATCGCAGTGCTTTTACATGAATACCTACTTTGACCCTTCTAGATAAAATATCTCCTAATTTCAACCAACTCAACACAATATTCTATTAACTTATCTATCATGCCTATTCAAAAGACTATATTTGTTTGCTTATACATGTTAACTGCCCTTATTTCAATTCATAAGTTCAACAATATTTCATACTAAATCTATTTTTATCTATGCGAGTAATAACTAACTTACATTATAATTGCGCAGAGACACAAGCCACGCGGCGGAATTTGCTGCGTTAACATTTTTACGCGCTTGGTGTCACATTCGCTGAGTGTTTTGCACTATTCTAGAAACTTTTAATTATTGCGTTATAAAATGTTATGACCTAATTCATAATTTACTAACTAAATGGATTTACGGAATTAAAATTATATCTTAAAATTATGCCACTATACCTACGTATTCTAACATAGTCTCTGTAACTAACGCGAACTATACGTATGTCCGCCACGATGTACCTTGGATGTGCTGTTCTGCCACTCACGTACCACTGGATCGGTAGACAAGTCCTCTATACAATTCCTTAGTTGGACTCCTCCTGGGTTCTTCCTCTCGGTTTGCCTCGGATAGACGCCCTTATACGGTCCATTCTGCTCATCTCAATTTCCTGCTGCATCCATTGACTATGGCACCTTCGATAGCTTTTGACTGCGAAGTATATGAGGAATACTGCGACAATAGCAAGAATTACGAATACGACAATGTTCATGCGGTCCACGTGGCTACCAATGTCCTTCATTTGCGATTCGAGGTTGCCGCCAGCGTTTTGGCTTATAAAAACTTCTTCCTTCTGCATACCGGACCTACACATTTTGATACGCGATGACTACATATGACTGCTAAAACTATCCCCTAGGCAGGTTCCTTAAGGCAGGGTCGCCATGAAATGTTGGGGTTAGTGGGACGATTCAATGATACAAGTATATCGTTTGAAGTCTATATATTGAATGAATAAAATATACATTATTAACGTAAACTGCAAGTAAGCACTTATATCTAGGCGCATTTTTAAGCATAGTACACACTATAATAATTTAAGACATATTCTACACACTTCACCCTGTAGGTTTTGAGTTTCGAATATTTGCGGCAATTTGCAGCATAAACGGCTGTATCTTTTGATTACGTTGGCTTAGTTGATTTTTTCACAGCTTCAAGGGACAGTAGGTTTGACTATTTGATTTAAATTTCAGTTTGATACCTCTACGCATTTCTGAGAAAAAGGGTCTTGAGTCTTGACAGACAGACGGACAACAAAGTGATCCTATAAGGGTTCCGTTTTTTCATTTGAAGGTACGGAACCCTAAAAACAATGGCGCTTCCGTCTACGAAGACAAACTTTTTTCCCAGCGATGGAATGAGTTCCGGGTGCACCAATTCATCAATCATCGTATTTTCACTGACGCAAGCCAAGACAACGTTTGATGTTCAAGTCGACAACGTACGAAAACAATGGGTTATGCGTCTATAAATAAATGAATGTATAATATGTTGTACTTATTTATTCTGGGCTTTCCATTCTTTTAGGAGAATTAATACTAGGAACTTCATACTGTGATCACGATCGGTAAATACCTAGTGACGTTGGGAAATTTTACATGTCTTTTTAAATAGATGTTTACACGATTCGTTGGTTTCATAAATACTTATTACTAGCTGCTGCCCGCGACGTCGTCTGCGTGAACGCTTTACAGCACCTAACTATTAAATAAATACCTACGATTATACCATTTAAAAAATACGTGGCGGCGATAGCCCAGTGGTGTATGTAACGGACTGCCGAGACGATGGTCTTGGGTTCGATCCCCAGCTACCCCGGGCACACACCTATGACTTTTCGAAGTTATGTGTGTATTCAAAAATATTAATTAATTATCGCTCGCTTAACAATGTGCCCGGTAGATGGATAGCCATCTACCGGGCACATTGGCTCGCCCCGTTTCTTCTTTATATTTCATACCTGCAGAAAGTGTAGTAACAGAGGGAGACTGCCTTTTGTAAAATTGACCTTCAAAAAGTGCTGATTTTCAGCCTGCTTTGAATAAATGACTTTATGGTGATTCTGCTGAATTAAGTCATAAGTTGTGACTGAACCAGATGGAGAAAATAAGGAATACATAATGGGGTAGAATACATACTTATAGGACTTCTCGATATACAACATTAGTGGTTTGGCTCTCCGCAGCCAAAATGTAAAGAGAGTCAGGACTGGTGACGCGGGAGCAAGCGACATACAGGACATCCGCTGCCCTCAATGTCTGCCTCTGCGACTTATTGATGGTCATCGCAAAGCAAACACTCACGGGGAACTGAATGCGCTTGAATTATGAGGTATGAGAGGAATGCGTGGTATAAATACTGCCTCGCTGACGCCACAACCCGTAAGAATTTCCTAAATGGTGTGTCTGTGGAGCGAGATGTCTTTCAGGCGGGTCACGTTGCACAACTTCGGAGGAGATAGGTTCTGAAGAAGCATAATCGGGACACCGACCTTCAGCTTGATGCTATGCGCTGGAAGTTCACTTGCTGACTGGGAGTTCAGAAATTCCACGGGATAATGTGTGGCGTTTTCTTGCTCGACCACAGTGTTTATAGAGGTGTAGACCACTTCATTCCTCTCAATTTCTGAGAGAATGCATTCGTTAATTGCTACAGCCTGATCATTTTTGGGCGTCAAAATAGGCCACTCACACACTCACGAATTCTACTATTACGGTATACAGCTGTATAATTCTAAGCTGGATACCACTCTACTGAGAGACTCTGGAAGCACCACCTGTCCACCTCTCTCCTCTGGTAGAGTGTCTTCGCCAATACTTAGAAAGACATCTTAGAATTGTTGAGCTCGTGCATTGACGCCAAGTTGAGCTCTCATATTTAATGGTCAAGCGCAGCATACGAACTCGTGACCACAACAAAGATAATTTCAACGAAGCACTCACCTTATCCGTGTGGTGATGGATTAAGAATACGGAATGTCACCACCCCATATCATCCCATGGGTGTTGTGGACTGTTAAAGGCTGATGATGATGGCTCACCTCGTCAGCCCTCGATCCCCGCGTCACCACGGGAAGCGTTTGTCGGGAATCGTCACTGAACAGAACTGTGACCACCCATTAAATGCTCGTTCCTGCGGATGTCCCGCAGGGTTCTGTCCATGGCCTGAACTGCCTTCCTATTGGCCATCGTACGCTCGTCCCATACGATCAGAGAGCAATCCTTGAGCACGTGTCCCTTATCACTGTTACGTGACACACCACAAACGGGTATTACGGCGCTCTCTAAATCGATGGGAATTTTAAACATGGTATGTGCTGTCTTGCCACCCGGAAACAGTGTGGCAGCGATTGCCGGCGACGCTACAGCAATGACAATTTTGCCTTGCCTCCTGACCTCTGCAAGTATGCCAGTAGTAACAAATGTTTTTCCTGTTCCACCAGGAGCATCCAAGAAAAACATTTTAGCCTGGCTTTGCCCAGCGCTTTCAAGGACGGTGGTTCGGCGTTACACCGAAACCGTAGGGTTCTAGGCGACTTGGAGAAGGATTAATGGAATTGACTGTATTAGGGCGAGTTCTGCTCGCCTAGAAAGGATGGATACGGGGAGAGGTGATTGTGAGTGGGTATAGGATATTTCAAGGATGGAAGGCACTTACCTTATACAACCTTCTTCGTTTCCGTAGGGCAGTCTCCTGGTGGTTTCGTGATGCAGCTACTTGTTTTCACTTCAATTCACCATTCGCGAGCGGGTTTTCCTTGGTGGAAGCGGTAATAAATCACATACAACGGTGCGGCGCGGTACGGTATCGAGACGGCGTTCTCAGCGAGAGGAATGTTCTCGACTGTCACTCGCGTCCACGATCGCGTCGACGAATCAGGCAAAGGCAGTGCCTCTTCCAGGGAGTGGGATAGAGCGGGACGGAAATATGCGATTCGTTATAGATAGGAAGGTAGATGGCGCTACCATATCCCCCCGGCCCTAAAGGGTTGCCTTTAAAAAAAATAGAATTGAACTTAGCTATGTTGGGTGTACTACCGCATAACCCATCAATAGGCTAAGACAGCGATATGACAATAAAATTAATCTAAATTAACTTTAGCGAAAGCTACAAACGCAATAATAGCGAAAACTACTAACTAAATACTTAAACTAAGAGGTAAGTCCAACTTCAGGCTAGATCTCACTGAGTTGGAAGCGGACAGAGACGTACAACAGGGCGCACGTAACTCCCCTTGGCGGTTTTCACGGTAACAACGTGAGTTGTACCGTCCTTGGAAGTATGCAATTTCTCTACGATGGCTAACGGCCATGAAAGCGGCGGAGCATTGTCATGTATTATGACGACCAACGTACCCTCCTGTATAGGGGATGCAGGACTATTCCACTTGGATCTAGCCTGAAGCTGGTGTAGATATTCCGCACGCCAGCGCCGCCAGAACGACTGCACGAGTTTATCCAGCAGAGTATGTCTCTGGAGCAAGCTTGAAGAGTCTGCTTCAGGAGCCGGAAATGACGATAATGGCACTGTGTTCAGAAAATGTGCAGGGCTTAACGCGGATGGTTCTGCAGGGTCACTACTCAATGCCGTGAGCGGACGCGAGTTGATTAGTGCCTCGACTTGTGCAAGGACAGTTAAAAGCTCTTCGTAAGAGAGGATCTGTTGACCTTATAACTTTGAAGAGATGCGTTTTAATTACTTTGACCATGCTTGCCCAACATCCACCAAAATGTGGTGATGCTGGTGGAATAAACTTCCAGTCAATATGATCTATGGAGAGTTTTTCCTGAAGACGAGTACGATACCCGCGACGTGATTGAAACAAGTGGCGGGCACAAGTTCAATCAATTTACTAACGTGGTTGGCGACAAAGTCTGCCAGCGGTGAGGAGAAGAATAATCCAAGCGAGCACTACCTTGGAGTCGGAAAATGCGTATATTTATTAATAGAGTAGTGGGGCAAAACTGTGTCTTGAACCTTACGGAGCAAATGAGACAGCAGAAGGGCCGCGCACAACTCCAGTCTCGCAACCGAAATGGTTTAACAGGCGAGACCTTAGACTTGGCACAAACTAACTGCACCGAGTAGTTAGAACCAATGTGGACTTGCAGATATACGACTCCGCCGTTAGTACGCTCGCTAGCGTCAGCGAAACCTATTAAGTTGATGGTACATCCATCTACCAACCCAAGATGACGCGGAATAGTAACTTGATTGAGCGCGGTAAGCTCAATACAAAACTGGCCCCAAGCGGCGACAATATGGTCAGGGGGTGTTTCATCCCACTCACACTTTGATAGCCAAAGCTCTTTGATCAAGAGCTTGGCGTACAAAATTGTGGGAGCCACAAAACCCATTATGTCCCATAGTCGAGCCACTGTGGACAGCATAGTGCGTTTGGTGCACTTATCATCTGGTGGTGAGACGTCAAACCGAAAACTATCACAGGATTTGTCCCAGCGTAAACCGAGAACCTTATGCGGTACAGACTTCTCAAACTCAATGTCTGGAGAAGCTTTATGAGAATCTGGTATGCGTGCGAGAACCTCCTTAGAGTTGCTTGTCCATTTGACAAGATCAAACTGGCCTCGCTTGAAAAGCTGAATAAGCTCTTCACAAAGCGAAATTGCTAGCGGAGCGGATATGACACTACAGGCAATGTCATCCATGTACAAAGCGGATGTGTAGTATAGTATAGTGTAGCGTAGCGTAGCTTAGCATAGCATAGCATAACGTAGCATAGCGTAGCATAGCGTAGCATAGCGTAGCATAGCGTAGCATAGCGTAGCATAGCATAGCATAGCTAATTAGTGCTTTATCTTACACACAGTTTTAGCACCCACCTTGATCTCTTGAAGAGCAGAACAACAACAAGACGTAATACAATGAGAAGTATGTAACGTAGGTACGGTACCCATAATCACATACCCAAGTACCGTCTCAATAGCGGGCGGTAAATCATATCGCTCACTACGTACTATTTTAGTTAGTAGCAAGTGCGGAAATATTGAAGCTCCGATCAAAAGATCAATGCCTGCCGGATTCGCAAACTCCGCGTCGGCTAGCGGCAATGACTCGAGATGAGTGAGTGATGCTACGTCTACATTAGCGTTCGGCAATGCGTCCGTGATACGCTCCACTATAAGCGAAGAAATGTTAAAATTAATATTCCTATCAAAACGCGAATGTATTTTAATATCTACGGAACCCCTGCAATGCTTTTCTGATCCGCCTATCCCTCGGATTATTGAGTTCGTATTTTTTAAGTTATTCCATAATCCGAGGCGTTTGAACAATTCTAACGTTATTAAATTGGTCTGAGATGCGCTATCTAGCAGACAACGTACCATGTGCGGCGACCCATTGACATCATATATGATAACTTGCGCTGTCGCTAACAGAACAGTCTTAGACGCCATACATGGCGGCCTAGCACTGCTCTGATCACTACAAGCGCGCGAAGGCCGTCCGCGCGTGCGTGCCGCCCGCGCAATGGATGTCGTACACAACGATATCTCATTATTGCGAGGCGTGGAAGGCGCAGCTACCGTGTTCTGCACTTGCGGCGTGAGTGTGTCAAGGTTAGCGGCTTGACTTGACAACCGGTTATTTTTATCGAAATGTAACAGTGTATGATGTTTTTGTTTACACGAGCGACATCTCGTTCTACTGGAACAATTACTCGTTTTATGTTTTATGCTTAAGCAATTAATGCAAGCTTTGTTATCTTTTACGCATTTAAAACGAGCAATTGGATTTAAATCATTAAAGGTGGGACACTTATAGTAATGGTCGTGCACTATATTACTGCACAGACACTTCTGTGAATTATTACTATTAGATTCCGAACATGTTACGTAAGATTGAGGATTAGGGACCGAGTTACTATTACTATTTTGCGATTTATTCAACCTTTGTTTGTTGTTGTTAATGTTAGACGGGCCAGGTGAACCAGACTGCGTATTATGAAATATTCGACAATGATCTTTTATGAACGAAATAAAACTATCTAGTGTAGGTATTTTATTATTGCGTTCCGTCATCTCGAATGCGCGAATTGTATCAGTGTCAAACTTTTTTAAAGCGAGTTGAAGCAACATAAAGTCGGAAAGATCTTCTAATTTTAAATTCCTAAGAGAATTAACCGCGGTTACGAAGTTATCAATAAACAGCTGGAAATTCGAGACAGACGCGTTGCCGGACAGTTTGAGATTTAAAGCTTGGTCAAAGTACGTAGACGCTAGGACGCGCGTGTCCTGATATCTGTCAAGTAGTGACTGAAATATGACCTGATAATTCTCAGCACTGGGTGTGATACCTGCAAATACGGACTGGGCCTTCGGTGACAGTTTACCTATTAAATAGTACAACCTGTCAGCATCTGTCAGAGAACCATTATCGTGCACTGTAGACTTAAAACTTGCATAGAATAACAGCCAATTTCGTATATCTCCGTCAAACGACATAATCTCGATTGGCGGTAATCTCGGTTTGCGGGCAACGGGCTCTGCCGAACATTTACCCTCCAATTGCGATTGTATACGCTTAATAATACAATAAAGATCTTCGAATGAGGTATACGCCTGATAGTTCGGTTTTTCATCAGGATTGATAGAAAGTAATCTTGCGTTATAATCGTCTAACAACTTATGAAAATCTGTTCGAATACTATCTACTGTTATACAATAACTGAGAAATGCTTCGCTATTACTATCAGACATAGATGCGGTTTTTGATCGTTCATAGATATTTTGAATGCGCTCAAATAAAATATTGCGTTTCGCTTCTAAGATTGTCATCTCTTTGTCTTCCGACACGCGTGACTTCTTTTGTTGTGACATGCTTACGTAAGTATAAGCTAATGAGAACGAAACAAAATAAGAATATCTAATGTATCTATTATTTTACCTAAGTAGGCTAAGTAGGCAACACTTTAGAGCTGAGGAACTAAAAGTTGCTTGAAATATGAGATTTATAAGACAACTATGATAGTTCCAGAATTAATAATTTAATAAGTAGGTAGCTACATAAAAGTTTACCTACTGATGCGGGCGGAAAGAACCATGTGACGGTTATGTGAATATATTAGGAGTATAGCTAGGTGCTATAACTGCCTAGGTATAGTGGTATAACGTATAAAACGTAAATGAATCCGACTCGTATGGATCAAAAAAATGGTTCGGCGTTACACCGAAACCGTAGGGTTCTAGGCGACTTGGAGAAGGATTAATGGAATGGACTGTATTAGGGCGAGTTCTGCTCGCCTAGAAAGGATGGATACGGGGAGAGGTGATTGTGAGTGGGTATAGGATATTTCAAGGATGGAAGGCACTTACCTTATACAACCTTCTTCGTTTCCGTAGGGCAGTCTCCTGGTGGTTTCGTGATGCAGCTGCTTGTTTTCACTTCAATTCACCATTCGCGAGCGGGTTTTCCTTGGTGGAAGCGGTAATAAATCACATACAACGGTGTGGCGCGGTACGGTATCGAGACGGCGTTCTCAGCGAGAGGAATGTTCTCGACTGTCACTCGCGTCCACGATCGCGTCGACGAATCAGGCGAAGGCAGTGCCTCTTCCAGGGAGTGGAATAGAGCGGGACGGAAATATGGTATCGCTCGCACTAGACGTGGAACGATTGATCTTGATGCGATTCGTTATAGATAGGAAGGTAGATGGCGCTACCAGACGGTGTCGTAAAATTCGTAAGGTGGTCATTTCAAATTGTCTCAGCGTTATACTCCCAATTTTCACGGTCTTGATGCGGTGATGATTGGAAAGCTGGGTACAAATATTTGACCAGTGGATTGCCGCTGATAGAAATGACCACCTCTTGAAGTGAACTGAGACAGGTGTTCAGCACGCGGTCATCAGTTACTTCGACTTCGTCTCTAGTAACACGCCTCAAAGCTCGTAGAAAATCTTCAGACAGATGATGGCGATACTTCTCCCAGAAAGCTACCGCGTTCGCGACTCCACAAAACACTAAGATGACGTCAAACAGATGACGCATGCGGCTGGGACTGTCACTGACGCTCGCCTCCGCGAGGTTGTCATCCCAGTATTGGTCACCGTCGATAAAGTGACGTACTACGCAGGCTGTGCGGTAAGTGGGATATGGAGTATCCCACTTACCGCACAGCCTGCGTAGTCATCAAATGTCCTCAGAAAGGCGAAAGACGTTGGGCCTTGGACCGTGTGAAGTAACAACCGCAGAAAATAGCATTCGACATTATTTGTGTGTACGGTATAAGCTCTACAAAATGCGTGTCCTTGAATCTTCCCGGAAAACCTTCCACAGCACCTCCTCGTCAACGTCGGTTAAATACACCCTTTTGCTTGTCGTACGTGTAATATGAAGGCATCTCGTCATACGAAAGGGACCTCCCAAACTGATCGATTTTACAGAGCCTGAAAAATGCCAAGAGAGTTGTTTGACGCGGATTTTCCAAGTGCTCAGCAACGCTGTCGGGATCAAAATATATGCGCTGGCCGTTCTCTAGGTGGTCGTGTAAATGCATTACGGTAGGATGCTTCTCATGTATAGAGAACATCAGTATCCGCCAAACTGCTTCAGACGTAACAATAAATAAATGGCTGTGTGTGAGTAAAAATAATCTAGCTAGTTCCATATCTCACTAATGTTTATATACAGTTAATCCAAACAAAGGTACGTGCTATATGTATATCCCGGAAGACAATTTAAAGCAAGTTTACATGCGACATGAAAATATATTAATTAAGAAGCAATAATTACACCAATGTGACCAAAATGTTTATTTTGTACTAACTCTATTACTATTTATTCTGACAGAAATGATGTAAGCAATCAAGTGTGGCGATGGTGCAGTTAATTAATTAAATAACTTCAACTAATAGCCTTGCTCACCTCTGAAACGAATTAAAAATACAATTTTTAAGAAGAAAATGTACAACTCCATCTATGACTTTTGAAAACAACTATTAACGTCGCCAACATGTTCAAATTTAAATTATTTATATCCAAAAAGGGCTTACACATGTATTTCGACTTGATGTTTTTGAACTCTCTTAGATGGCGCTGCATTAAAATTGTCTTAATTCTACTAATATTCAATTAATTATTTTTATCAGCCTAAGTTACTTATATTGCGTGATTTTTATAGTGTGAAGCTAGCTTATAGCATAGTTAACATAATAACAACATTCAAATATGCATTGTTACATTACACGTTGTTACAGAATGCGTTGGAAAAATAAAGGTTCTCTGCTCGTTCCCTGTAGGTCATAGCGTGATAATATGTAGCCTATGTGGTGAACCGACTTTTTAATAATATTTGTGCCAAATTTGAAGTAAATCCATGCAGTACTTTTTTACTTTTTCCCGGATATAAGACAAACAGATAAACAGATAAACAGACAAACAGACAAACAGACAAAAATACTAAAAACTATATTTTTGGCCTCGGTATCGATAGTAGATCACACCCCAAGTATTCTTTTAAAATAATATTCAATGTACAGTTTTGACTTTCCTACCATTTTATTATATGTATAGATATGAGTACAAATCCCCACTGTTAATTTATTTTTACTACTTGTTCATTCCTTTTTTGTAGACTATTGTTTTCAAGTCTTAAGAAATCTCATGTGCCTATATTATGTCCGTTGTTACAGTATTTCGAGAGTACTCTCACATTGACGAAATAAATAAAAGCATTTAAAAAACAAACCCACTTCAAAATTAAAACGCCTGTCAACTGAAAAAGAAAGACAAGCTTATATTAATTGCTTTGCTTTTTTAGTACTTAGAAATCAGCTTCTATTAATAGTTTTCAATTTACATTCTAGATAATTAATGTCCCCTTAATTATCTAGAATAATTAAGGGGATTATATAATAATTAGGATAGTTTAGTTATATAAGTAGATTTATTTTGTTTGTATATATGATAAATAGTTTATAATTTAGTTATAGCATACTGTTTGTTTTCATATTAACATGAAATAAAAAAGCCTATGTCCCCTCTAGATGGGCGTTGATAGCCATACTTCAAAATCTACAGGCCGATTATGACGAAACTGGGACAGTTTCCCAAGATGGAATATAAGTACTAATTTCGATCAATAATAGTTATCTCAATGGACCTAAGAAACTTAGCGCACGTGCTTAGAGGCGAAAAAGAGCCTCATTACCAAATAAATCCAAAATAATGCCTATAGTTTTTTTTATGGAATAGGGGGAAAACGAGCAGACGGATCGCCTGATGTTAAGCGATTACCGCCGCCCATGGACACCCGCAACACCAGAGGAGTCACAAGTGCGTTGCCGGCCTTTTAAAAAGGAATACGCTCTTTTTTTGAAGGTTTGAAGGTCGTATTGGTTCGGAAAAACCGCAGGCGACAGATCATTCCACAGTTTACAGGTGCGAGGCAGAAAGTTTCTAGAAAAACGCACCGTTGTGGCTTGCCAACCATCTAAATGATGGGGATGGAAATTCTGTCGCGTAGAACGATGGCGGAAAGAGGCGGCAGGGATTAATCCGAACAACTCTTCGGAGCACTCCCCATAGTAGTAGTGATAAAAGATGCATAGCGAGGCTAAATCTCTACGCAGCGCCAAGGGGTCTAACCGGTTGCAAATATTTTGGCAATCGACAAATCGAGCGGCTCTCCGTTGGATGCGGTCCAGAGGGAGAATCTGGTACTGGGGTGCCCCTGCCCAAAGGTGAGAACAGTATTCCATATGTGGCCGGACCTGCGCCTTATAAAGGAGCAAGCGGTGGGCCGGAGTGAAATACCGTCTCGATCTATTGAGCACGCCAAGCTTCTTCGAGGCTAACTTAGCCTTAGCCTCTAAGTGACCGCGGAACTGGACTTCGCTCGATATGTCGATACCAAGTATTCCAATACTGGCAGAGGCAGTTAAGGGAGTGCTCTCAAAACGAGGATATACGACAAATGGCAGTTTTTTTGCGGTGAACACGCAAACTTGTGTCTTTGTAGGGTTAAATTGGACCAAATTAAGTCTTCCCTAATCTGAGACCATCTCCAAGGAGGTCTCAATTTCAGACACAAGTTTATTTCGGCCCTCGATGACTTTTTCCCGAGAAATGTTAGCTCGGCCGGTATATAAAGCATCGCCCGTGCTGCCATCTGCATAACAATGAATGCCACTGTCTAGCAACATATCATTGATATGCAGGAGGAACAGAGTAGGCGATAGCAGGCAGCCTTGAGGGACACCAGCATTTACAGACAAGGCGTTAGAGCATTCACCGTCAACTATGACATTTATGCGTCTGTCTGTAAGAAAGCTGGTGACCCATTCGCATAATTTCTCGGGCAGCCTATAGGAAGGGAGCTTCGAAAGAAGCGCTTTGTGCCAGACCCGATCGAAGGCCTTCGCTCTGTCCAAACTGACCGCCAAAGCCTCCCCCTTTGTCTCGATCGCCTGTGCCCAACGATGTGTCAGGTATACTAGAAGATCACCAGCCGACCGACCCTTACGAAAGCCGCATTGCTGGTCACTAAGCAGCTGATTATCCTCTAGAAACCGAAGGAGCTGGCAGTTAATAATGAACTCCATTATCTTCGAGAAGAGGGAGGTTATAGCTATCGGTCTGTAGTTTGACGGGTTAGAGCGATCGCCTTTTTACCCGACTGCGCGACGCAAAGGAGGGTAATGTGTTTATCAGTCTATGTATGTAAGTATGTATGTATGTATGTTTGTTTCTATGTGGCGATCTAGAGACCAAACGCGCAGGCCGATTTTGATGATTCTTACGTCAATCGATTCGTCTTAATCTTGCGAGTGTCACTAAAGACATGACAGTAATCAAAATTCACCACAGCGACAACCAGACGCCATATTGTCAAAATGAAAAAAATAAAAGTCGATGAACTATGTCAAGTGGGGTGTCGTTGAATAGGTATTTTAAAATCATCTTTAGGTTCCTTTTATCATTTTTTATTTTAAATAATAGTTTAGGATATATAACGATTTAAAGTTGTTTAACAAAACAATAATTCTCGCAAATTTTCTTACTTATTGATTTAAGTTTTTATTGCAAGTATAAACGATATACAAGACTGTGAGTCGTTCTGTTCTGCATATTACTTAACAGAATTCTAAACTACTGGGCTTGTTTCTATCTTTTTAGTTTTTATTTAAGTTAATTTTCACTTATTTTTTACGCAGTCGGGATTTTTTAGGGATCGGGTGGACCAATGCTGTCTTCCACGATGTTGGGACTACGCCAAAAGAGTAAGACAGACGAAATGGCGTGTTAAAACTGGTGCTAACTCTGGAGCGCAGATCTTCAACACAATAGGAGGAATTCCATCAGGCCCACTTGACTTATGGATATCGAGGGACAAAAGTGCCATACGGACTGCGCGTTGGTGCAACCGAATATCCGGCATACAGCCCTTGAACAGCGGTATAGTAGGCGGTTCCTGTCCCCCGTCATCCAAGGTCGAGTTGGACGCAAAGAGTTTGCCCAGAAGATCGGCTTTCTCCTTTGCGTCGTGGGCCAAGGAGTCATTTCCCATGTGTAGCGGTGGAAAGGTTAGCTTACAGAAGTTCTCTTCGATAGCTTTGGCAAGAGACCAGAATGCACGCGTGCCCGAAGGAAGGCGCTCAAGCCTCTCGCCAATTCTACCGATGTGCTTCGACTTCGCACTAGCAATGTCTCTTTTGAAGGACCTGGAGGCAAAGTTATACTCCTTTTTTAATGCGCTGGTATTTTCATCCCCTGCCGCCACTGCATCAGCCCAGGCTTGGTAAGCTTCCTGCTTCCTGCGAGAAGCCTTTTTGGAAGATGAACCAAACCAAGGCCGAAATTTGCCACCAATGGGGACCACAGAGGATGGAATGAAAAGTTCCATGCCCTGTAGCACCACATCAGCAACAGAACCAGTGGCGACGCTGGGATCATCCGGCGAGAAGCATACTTGTCCCCAAGGATAGGACGCAATGAAGTGCCGCATCCCATCCCAATCTGCTGACTTTTAGTGCCACAGACGGCAACTTCGTGCAGCCCGCGATCGCAGCGAACACGTGAGAGGCACCACACTCCGTACAAGGCAATGGTCTGAGGAGCCAAGTGGGGCGCTTACGGATACCTTGTAGCCGTACGGATGAGAGGTCAGCAGAAGGTCCAGCAGTGAAGGATTCTGGCTTACAACGTTTGGGATTCGCGTGGGCGTGGTAACCAGTTGTGTCAGGCCATAAGCCAGGGCGAAGTCGTGAACAGATCTCCCCAGATGATCAGTTTTACTGGAACTGAGCCAGTCTGTGTGATGGGCGTTAAAATCACCAAGCAAGATGATCTCTGCTGATGGGATCCGCTGCTGCACAAGTTCTGAAGCCATTTGGATGTGCTCAATAAGTCGGTCAGTTTCGGTATCACCGCTATGGGACCTATAAAGGCAAGCATAGACGCGGTCGTCGCTATCTATACGTAGCCATAAGGTGGAGAGGTCCCTACCTTCAAGATTCCTAAGGCGCCGAGAACTGATATCGCCTCTAACATACACGCACACTCCGGCTTTGGACAGAAAGGAGTGTTCAAGTCCATACCCAGAGTAAGTAAGGTAGGAAGTGTCTGCTGGAGGCGATATCTGCGTCTCAGTCAAGAAGAGCAAGGCCGGCTTTGTGGTCTCGAGGTGGTGGTGGACAGCATTAAGGTTGGTGTGTAATCCCCTGATATTGCAGAAGTCCACGGCCAATGTGGCAGGGGGTGCCAGGATATTTTTGCTCCTTTTAAGGGAATTTTCGAGCGCAGTTTTGCCCCCGCCAGAGTACGAGGGGCGGCCTGGGCGTCCACGCTTAGATGCGTTGTGTCCTGAACGCGGACGTCCAGAGAGGGATTCTCCAACGCTAGCGCAGTTGGTACACTCCTGGGGTAGCAAAAAGTTTTTCAACCGCACCATCATAGGGGGGGTTGGGGGATTGGGCCGCCGGTATCCTCACTTACTCGGCGAGACACAACGCAAGCGTTGTTTCACGCCGGTTTTCTGTGTGGCCGTGGTATCACTCCGGTCGAGCCTGACCCATTCGTGCCGAAGCATGGCTCTCCCACCTAAAAATAAGTAAATAATTAAAAATAATTAAATAAGTTTTAGGAGTTAATCCTATAGTTTGATCTAGGACACGGCAAAAGAGTAGATAAAGTTTTCGCCATTGAAAGACTCCTTATTAAGCTTACATTATGACTTGTGTTTTATGAAAAATGTTATCCCTGATCCTCCAGTTACGCAATGATTGTGCTATAGGTTGGGATGGACTATCACTCCTTATTTTAAAACTTTGTCGTAAATCATTAATAACTCCTCTCACATAATATATCATCAATTGTTGTTTAGACAAGAGTAGTTTCCCAAACGCTTTGAAAAAAGCAATTGTACACCCAATTTATAAAAGTGGGGTCAGAAACTGCTTTCAAAACCATAGGCCGATTTCAGTCCTAACTGCTCTGTTGAAAATCCTTGAGCGAGTACTTGTCAAACGTCTAAAAACTTCTTGGACAAACATAAAATCATATCGAGTAAACAATACGGTTTTCGTATGGGAATCTCGACAGAAGATGCAGTTCTGGATTTTACGCAATCCGTTGCTAGGCACCTAAATAATAAAACCAAATGTTCAGGTATATTTTTAGATCTCTCCAGCGCTTTTGATACAGTTTCTGTTCCCTTACTCTTGTGAAAGCTAGAACGCATAGGCGTACGAGTAAACCCTCTCCAAAATCTTCAAAGCTACCTCCACAGCCGTACTTTGCAAGTTTTAATTGGTGAACACCCAAGCGATGAGATATTTGTGAATTATGGAGTCCCTCAGGGAAGCATTCTGGGCCCAATATTGTCACTGTCATTAAATATACGTCAATGCCTTCTGTAATATGACCTTTCCCGACACCTATATCTACGCCTATGCCGACGATACAGTAATTGTCATCAGTGGCTCAACTTGAGACAGTATCAAAACCAGCGCAGAACTAGCTTTGAACAAAATAGCAGAATGGCTTAGTTCAAATCTATTTAGATTAAATTTAAAGAAAACATCTTTTATCCCATTCTCCATCTGCCAAAACACGTCACCAAAATGCTCCTTCTCAATAATAGCACACAAGTGTCCGCAAGTATTAGAGACATGTAACTGCCCGAAACTTACAAGGACTAACGAGGTTAGGTATCTTGGGGTACATATTGACGCGGGATTGAATTGGAGTAAACAACTTGATGCGCTCACCACCCGACTTTGAGACTACTCCATATTTTCTAGTCCTTCCCTCTAAAAATGGTATTTTATGAGCTGTGCCAATCAGTAGTAGGGTACTGCATCCCTGCATGGGGTGGAGCTTCAAAATCAAATTTCTTAAAAGTTGAAAGAGCACATAGAGCCATACTTAAAGTTATGATACGGAAACCCTTCCGCCACCCCACAACACAACTATACCATAAATGCAGTCTTAACAGTTCGCCAACTTTATGTTCTTCGATGTGTTTCGAGAAAACATATTAGTGTCACCCTACCAAATCCTCATAAACGTACAAATCTAGTCGTTGTTGTTTTTGCACAACATCAGTATTATATTTTAAGCACGTATATATATAATAAAGTTCACAAAAAACTGAAAATATCCTATTTAAATAAAATCAAACTAAAGTCAATGATCAAGGAGTAGCTTCTTATGCAGGACTACGATGAAACAGAGTCCCTTCTCACATTCATCGCATAATAACTATCGTTCCATAATCTAACTCACCAGATTTATACACACACATACAAATGTGCGAGTATGCATGTCCACGCACACAAACATACATAAACACACACACATTCATCCACATACATACATAAACACACACACTTTCAGCCACATACATATATAAACACACACTCTCACACATTAAATTAAATGTAAACTCAATTTAAAATTAGGTAATAATAATATTTTACTTTGATATTTATTTTCTGAGACTTGTAGTAAAACATAATAATCTTTAGTTGTACAACATTTGCTTCTCACTCGCTATAATATGTCATAAATTTATAGTATAATATATTTTACATCTCTCATGTTCGGTAAGCAGGTTCTTATTACCTCCAAATAGGGCTTGTAGGTGACTAATTAGCGCTCTAGGGTAATAATGTAGCTAGAAAAGCCCTAGGGCGGTAAGTTATTTAAAAAAAACACTTCTCTCTTTCAAAAAGTTCGCGTACATCTAACCATCAAACTGACAATAGACATCATGCATTCAGCCCAATGACCAAAGAGGTCGTTTTGCTATTCAGCCTTGTCTTTGTGTGAGTATAACAGTCATCAATTTGAAATAACGACGAAGCTCAAGATTCATCTCGTCAGATTTTGTCCATGACCAACAAATATCACAATCTCAAATTATTAACATACCCACAAAACACCAGTCCATAAAATTTGAAAATTGTTCTCATTTCACTATAAATTTCAACAAATAAAACGTTTTATTCTTGTAATGCCGGTTTTTTTCTACTTACCTCACAATCGAGATGTAAAGCAGAATAGTTAGCTCGGGTGTAAGCACCAATTGCAACCTCGAGCTATAGGCGCCCTCGCTGCGCTCGTGCGCAATTGATGCCTTACAGCCCTTGGCTACTAATCTATTATTAAAACTGTTCCTTAAGATACAGTGCTATTTTTGTGTATAATATTAGCAGCTTTATTATTATTCATGTGATCCTGTCTCCCAACTATATTCTTGTTTTGTACAAGCTGTATCATTACTTGTTGATTAATAAATGTATTATTATTATTATTAATTAGGAACTGGCCTAAAATCACTGGAACGATAAATACCTACAATTAATTAATTGTTCCATATGAATATGAATATAATTAATTGTTCCAGCAACATATTAGCTTACAGGAAGGGGATAGAAGTACTTGTTCTGGTATTAGCTGTAAATCGTAACGGGATAAATTTAACATTAATCAAATTTGCTTTTCGTTTTGTTTTTTCAGTGCCAAACTAATGAGTTTTAATTAAAGTACAGCAAAATTCCTGTCACGTTAAAATGGATGAGTATAGACTTTACTAAGAAAGCTTGTCCTGGGATGGATGACTGAGTCTGTGGCTGCCAAGCATATTAAACAAAGAGCAAGAATATAGGCACTGCTTTCTGTTGGTATCCTCTAAGAAGGTACTGACTGTTGTAATTCCGTGTGATGACGGATTAAGAATACGGAATGTCACCACCCCATGTCATCCCATGGGTGTCGTAAGAGCCTACAGAGGGAGCATATTATGCAGAGAAGAGCACTGTAAGAGAAGGAAAACTTGATACAAACCCTATGCCAACCCGTTTGGCCAGCGTGGTATAGTAGGCCAATTCTTCCTTTCAAGGGAGAGGCCTGTCCAGCTGTGGACTGTTAAAGGCTGATGATGATGACTATTCTAATGCCGCTTGCCAATTAGGGTGGACCCAGAACCTCGTTGATTGAACAGATCCATCCATATTGGAATGACCCAGGCTGATGTTGTGCTTAGATAACTATATCTTGGAAGCATTGAATGAGATTTAGGATAAATATAAGCTGAATATTGTCATAACAATTTTCATTTTCTTCTTACATTAAACTAATAGCTCTCTCACACGTGGAATAGCGAAATGTATATTTAAAAGAAACATTACCTCAACGGCATAATGCCTCTTTTTAGATGGAGATAAACTATCTGTAGGGATTATTATAAACTGAAATAAATAGAGCCATTTTCGTAGGTTATTACCCCAGATGAAGAGTCCCATTTTGTAAGCTTTATCAAGAAGTGATAGAGTTGCTAAGTAAAGTGTTACAAAACCTCAGTAAATTAAATACACCATTACGGTCAGGAGCAAACACAAGGCTATCAATTTCATAAGCCATTGGAAGAGCTTAAAATAAAAACTATGATTATCAGGTTCAGAACCTTAATATAATCTAAGCGTAAAATATTCGATAATACGTTTTTAATTTACTAAATCCTACTGAAATATTTATTTAAGCGATAAAATGAATCATAGAAAATACCTCACAATTTTGCTATTTTAAAGGAAAATTGTTATCGAAAATGCTCGGTAGACTATTGACTTTAAATTGAAACCGAATATGTTATTGATGCACACCCCTTTAGTAACGTAGTTCCCGTGAGTGACGACAATATCCGATGACCTGGCAACCGGGCATATCGATCGATCTGTGAAGAAGAGTATATTCGACTGAAATGTACTTAAGATTATTTTGTAGTGTGACCACTGTCTGTGTATTCAGAAACAAACTGAACTGATTATATTCGACATGGCATTTTATTTTAGACTTCTTATGCTTTTTTACGATTGCCTTAGATTGATGACACATAATTTTCGAGTATGGGCAGGTTATGGTGAAAGTAAAAAATATGACTCTATACATAAAATCTCATCATTTACAGTCAACCTTTATATATAAAAGCTAATAAGGCTTCGATGTTACGTAGTTAGTAATTACCACCTAAAAGGTGACATATTTAAAGGCTTGGTGCGACTACCAATTAATAATTTTCCAAACGGGAATAGAGCTTCACTCATAAGTCATACATATGCGATTTATTATTAATAAGGCACTCAGTTAAAAGATTTCACTAGTAAATTCGTAATTATTATAAAAGCAAAGTACGCACTTACGTTCATGTCTAGACGGTTATTATGTAAACGTGCTCACCACGCCCCAATTATGTTATATTTGAACTGTTTATGTGTCACAATCTGATTAACGCGAAAGAGGTTCTGTGTAGATACTAGATTTTTTTGTATTAATGGCTTTTGAGGTAATATCGCATGAATGTCGCATTCGAAATTGGTTGGTTGGTTTTGTTGCAGAATAGTGTACTAGAAATGTAAGATCGACATTAAGACAATAATATTTTGTCTATCAATCAACTCTGAACGCATAATCTAAATGGAAAAAATAAATAAGTTTTTTGAGTAACTTCCCTCATTCGAAGCTAAATTATCAAGCAAGCCTAGGCTTTAATTCCACTCCCGCTAATGGAATTCATTCACTTTTCTGTCTGTCTAGCTTTTTCGCGGAGTAACTTTAGGAATGTTTTGTTTTTGATACTTATCCGAACTGATCGTTTGTGCCGTTTTTAATGTGTTTAAATAAAATGTAACAAACTTTCTACTTTTAATAGGTACTCAAATTCTTTCAAATTATTTAAGACTCAAAAACTATACTAAAGACAAATAGGTAGTCTGCAAGTTAGGGAAATGCATTATATATGAAATACAACTCAACATGGCATAACAAGCCCATTACAGGTTTTAAAATTAAGGTCAATCCACTGTCAAAGGTAAATATTAGGGGCGGTGGGGTGGTGACCCAGAAACCGCCGAATGTTTTCACATACGTTTACAATTTCACACCCCGCTGGTTCTCGTAATTAACCCGTTCAGCGTATTTTAAATGAGTCGGGACTCACACGCAAAACTGCCCTAATTTGAAACTTATGTCGTCTTGAACTAAAATCATTTGCGTCATCCAGACTGCGGTCTTGTTTACACTTACACGTACAGATTTTATCCCCTTCGGACTTAAAGTTGGAAATCGTTTTCGATGTAATTCGAGTAGCGCACGATCGAAATGTCGAACAAGAAATAACTACGAGCGTGTCCGTTGTACCAACCACGAGGAATACACCATTATCTCATAGAACTGAGTTATTGCGAAAAACAGGAACTTCCTTGAGGCAATGTACGTTTGATAAAATGTATCGGGAATGTGGCACGCTCGATTCTCAGCTGCTATTTTCCTATATTATGTCGCTATTATGTAATTTTATCGAAAAGCATAGCTGTATTGGCTTCTCGAAGATGGCAATAAAAGTGATTAACTGCTCTGCAGTGCAGTTAATTGCAGTAATTTGGTCTGATTTAATACGTAGGCGGCACAAGGATTTTGCATTCGCATTCCTTCATGTACGAGTAGGTCGTAACGAGGCGTGCTCTAAGGAGTTACCCGAGATATCCAAGTTTCACACTCGACCGGATTCAGAAAGAGTTATAAGTTATAGAAGTTGAATCTACGTGACTTTAAAAGAGCAGAAGTCGACTGTACTTTACATTAAGTTTCGGTTAACGCAAGTCTAATTAGGGAAGTTTGTGCGGAAGTTTGCTAATATTATAAATGAAGAGGAAAGAGGCTAAATTGACGCTCGCCCTTGGCTGTAATGACATTTCTTCTTGCACTTGCGAATTTTATGTTTTGTGCAAACTTTCTATCCTGTTTAACTACTTCGGTTCGAACACTTAACTTATTCTTGAACACTTTTGTGAAAGGTTTTGTTGCAGGATGAAGAACTAGTTCAATTTCATTTTAAGTTGTTTGTTTTAAAGAACAACCGCTACAGGAAATGGTTACGGGCTAACAACCCCCATTTTAGCTTCAGGTATTCACAATTATACTGGTCTTTTTTAAATTTAATATTATGCTCTGTAACGCATATTGTTATGAAATGATACGCTTGCCAAATAATAAAATAATATCCCCAACTTGATACGTAATATGCGACTATTTTTGGAACCATTCATTTACCTACAGATGAATTGCTTTCTATATATATGTTCAATATTCATCACGTGTGTATTGTGCTTGAATATGCTCTTTCGACAGTTTCAGAGAATTATTTTTAATTGGAAATTTTATTGTTCAGCTTCTTTGTATTATGGGCACTGTAGATATGAACAGATGAAATATTGCAATATAGTTTTTAACAGCATTCATTTCACAGGATAGCATCGAGAACATTTGATTAAAGCTCCTGAAGTCGCTGAAATTAAACATTTAAGTTATGCCAAAAGCATAGACAAAATAACTAAGCTGTAAGTAAAACGTGTGGTCTATAATTTAAGTGTCTATGTCTTCAAATTAAAATAAATCGGTCAAGTGCGAGTTGAACTCGCGCACCGAGGGTTTCGTACAAACCTGTAGGTATATATAATTATTTTAAAAAATATGTAATATAACAAAAATTTAAGGTTTTTGAAATTTACTATGTGCTATAAAACGTTGCTTTATGCCAAATTTCAAGATTTTAGATCGACTGGAAGTACCCTTAAGTTTTGACTTGAGCATTTGATATAAATTTCAATTTAATACCTCTACGTGTTCATAAGGAAAGGGCCAGTAACTTTAAAATTATTATTTTTATTTTTAGTATATGATATTACTAAAAAAATTGCGAAAACCGTAAAGCTTTTCGCAATTTTTCCATTATTTGTGCTATAAGACATTGATTCGTACCAAGTTTCAAGAATCTAAGTTTACGGGAAGTACCCTATAGGCTTTGATTCCCTTGCCAGTAAGTGCGAGTTTGAAAATATACTAAAATTGCTGTTTCTTTTGATTGCGCTGAGATAGAAGTTTGATTTTGTTACAGCTTAAACTTATTATAGAGCTGAGTATTTGATATAAATTTCAATTTAATAACTTAACGTGTTCGTGAGGAAAGGAGTAATAACTTTAAAATTTATACAAATATTTTTTATATGATGTACTTATCTAAAAATTAACGGTTTTCGCAATTTTTCCTTTATCTCTGCTATAAGACATTGCTAGGTACCAAATTTTAAGATTCCGAGTTCACTTTGGTTTTGGTTCCCTTGCGAGTAGTTGCGATGAAATATGCGGCTTAAATTGCTGTTTCTTTTTATTGCGTTGACATATAAATTTGATTTAGTTACAGCTTAAAGGTACTATACACCTGAGTGTTTGATATGAATTTCAATTTAATACCTCTACGCGTTCATGAGAAAATGTTAATAACTTAAAAAATACTAAAAATAATTATATGATATGATGTAACTAAAAATTTACAGTTTTCGCAATTTTTCCATTATCTGTGCTATAAGACATTGCTTCGTACCAAATTTCAAGATTCTGAGTTTACGGGAAGTACCCTGCAGGTTTTGATTCCCTTGCGAGTTTCGAAAATTGCGGAAATTTGCTGTATCTTTTGATTGCGTTGGTTTAGAAGTTTGATTTTTTCATAGCTTCATGGGACTTGACTATTTGATGTTATTTCAGTTCGATACCTTCACGCGTTTCTGAGAAAAAAAAAATTTCCTCTTTTGCCCCTTGGGAAGATTTGATTGGTAAAATTTGAATGGGCCCCGACTGTGAGTCGTTCTCTTCTGCATATTACTTAACAGAATTCTAAACTACTGGGCTTGTTTCTTTCTTTTTAGTTTTTATTGAAGTTAATTTTTTCACGTATTTTTTAATTAGTTTTTATGCAGTCGGGTTTTTTGATTTTCTTTAAATTATTTTTTTTATTTTATACTTTTTAGTTACGATTCATTGACTTCGTTATAAGATGGTAAAATTCGCAATCAAGTGTTTGTATATCGTTTATACTTGAAATAAAAACTAAAATCATTAAGTAAGAAAATTAGCGAGATTTTTTTTTTTTGTTAAACAACTTTAGATCGTTATATATCCTAAACTGTTATTTAAAATGAAAAATGATAAAAGGAACCTAAAGATGATTTTAAAATACCTATTCAACGACACCCCACATGACATAGTTCATCGACATTTTATTTTTTCATTTTGACAATATGGCGTCTGGTTGAGGCTGTGGTGAATTTTGATTACTGTCATGTCTTTAGTGACACTCGCAAGGTTAAGACGAATCGATTGACGTAAGAATCATCAAAATCGGCCTACGCATTTGGTCTCTAGAACGCCACATAGAAACAAACATACATACATACATACATAGACTGATAAACACATTACCCTCCTTTGCGTCGCGCAGTCGGGTAAAAATGGGTCTTAACAGACGGACGGACAACAAAGTGATCCTATAAGGGCCGGCACATACCTGACGGAAGATCCGTCGCGTTTTATCGGTCGCGTAACGCCAATACATACAAATGTATAGAAAAACGTTCAACCATTCACACCTGACCGAAGATCCGTTAGTACGTCGAGCGTACTGACGGATTATCCGTCGACGTCGCGCGCACCACGCACCACGTGAATTTTGACCATTGAGTAAGGAATATACACGGAGAGGGCAAATTACATTATACACATATAATCATATATTTTTTATTTTTATAGACTCACGCCTGTATCCCCGGAGGGGTAGGCAGAGGTGTAATATTACACCCACATTTCACCATGATTTTTTTTATATACATATATACGAAATCGACATAAAGCCACCAAACATAGTGTTGTCTCGTTTTGTCTTAGGGATATCTCTGTCAGAAAAAAGGAGATAGCCCTAGTTTACTGATTTTAATAGAAATGTCATTCGTGCCACTGTCGCCATATTTTTTGCCAAGGTTTGTGGTACGTCTGCTGTGAAATCTAATATTAATTTTGTTTTTGTGCATAAATATGTCTAAAAACCAGATAAATCAGTGCTTCAGGCTGTGTGTTTCATTACCGTATGTATGGTGCCATTCATGTCCGGTACTTTCTCAGCGACACAGTATTGATATTGGCTCTCAGAGAATATTTTGTTACATGTTTGATACAAGGGTCGTTCTTCACTTTGCCATGTTCGCCCACATTTGCATTATGAAATAAACTAATCTGGCAAAAGATTTAAACTAACTAAAGTAACTTACTACAAAAATGTCTAGGTTTCCTCTGACCGGTTCCATATCGATATCGATTATATTCTGGAGTACAACCTAAATCGAAGCCATTTTAAATTGCCCAACATTTCGTAGGTATGCACGCTAATTTCGTAGGTAGGCACGCTAAATTCGTAGATATTGGACATGCCATATCCATGTCATTCCCAGATCGGTGATTTTGAGTGACGCGTAGTAGAGTAAGATTCCAGGGCCGCCAGACCATACTTATTTTTTTAGAAACGAAATGTGTAGAATAATATAGTGTTAGTATGTGCTATGAGTGTACGCATACTTGCTAGCCTGGATCGTGGGCCAATTTTCAGGTATGAGGTTCTAAAGGTCTACGGGAATTACTGCCGTCGTAATGAGTCTGGTAGAATTATTTATGATTTTAATAACATTTTCTAAAAAATACCTAAAAACCAGCACTGAGAATTTGTCTGAGTCTGAGTGTTCATTGTCCGTTAGTTGTATGTTTGTAAAGTCCCCCGCGACACAGGATTTATTCCTAGTGCGGGAGTTGTCTTATTAAACAAAAAAATATAGAATATAAAACATGAAGAACACGATTTGTAACCAAAATCCTCTTTTACCAAAGATTCTACATTTACAGTTAATGCGACGTAGAGGCGTAGAAGTTAGAACCATGAGAAAGAACAAGCAATAAATCTCACGGCTACGCCTTTTAATTTCCAAACTTTATATATTAAAATACCTACATAGAAAACATTTTGTGTCATGCGCTGCAACTGTAACCCCTTCTATATCATTTGTATAAATTTTCTTAAAAACCGTAACCAAATCGTATCATCGTCTTTTAATTTTGAACCTTCATACCTATATAGGAAATATATTCAAATAACGCTTGTTGGCTACTATAAAAATCTCTTAAGTCCGACATATTTTTAATAGTCAAACTCGAATTACAATATAAATAACTACCGGTCTTCAGTGACTACATAACATCAGGGAACACGAAAAATGATTAGGTAAAAGAATATGACAGTAAAATATTGAGCTGCCCTGAGTACGGCCCTGCACGAACAAACTTGTATGTGTGCATAATAGCCACGCTTTTAGCAAATGTGTGCAGATACGCTCGACGCATTTTCCGTCAGGTGTGTACCGACTCATTTGACGGAATATACGCGACCGAAGATACGTTCGACGGATCTTCCGTCAGATATGTTCCGCCCCTAAGGGTTCCGTTTTTTCATTTCGAAGTACGGAAAAGGATAAATAAGAAAAGTGTATTTCTTTAAATCAAAGTTTATCGAATGTGCTGATGAATGAGTTGTTACTTCTCATTACCTTTTCAGGTAATGCAGAAATATATAAAGTTTACGTAAATCATTTGTTTTATCTTATTTTCACTAGGTACAGTAGGTACCACTTCAGATTAGTACTAAAATATTATTTAATCCTTTTAAAAAATACACGTCATTTACAGTACAGGCTTTATCTCCTATAAGCCTTATTCTACACTTTATAAACACCTTAGGATCACGTGTTAGGAAAGTAGGCAAAAAAAAAACTATGAAGATGTCTGAAGTAAGAAAGCATTTCATTGTAAACGAATACTTAATGTCTAGGTAATTCTACTAGTTACACAGAAACACGAGAACAGCTGTAATATCTTTGAAATGGTACCTAACCCTTAACAAAACGCCTACCGTTGTCGTGAATACGATTAGAAGCTACTATAATGTTGAATATTTAAATTTCTCTAACTCCAATTAATATCGTCCTTGAGATAAGTTTAATACGCCTAACGAGCTTAAAACCGTGGTTTGATGAAGTGACTTTTGTTTTAATGTACCTTTAATAATAATGGATTTCGCGTCTCCACCCGCGTTTCACAATCCTTTTATGTTCCCGTGTTTAAATAGTTACTCTTGCCGCTAAATTTATTAATATTCACAGATGTTTTACTTATACACCTTTATTTGGCAAACAATATAATATACTTATCTTAAATGTATTTATCGTACATATATGATGTTTAATGTAGCTTTCCATTTTTTTTGGGAAAATCTCGAAGTTAACTAATGCAACTTAGCACAAGATAGGTTTCTAGTATGTAGTTTATATTCCATTAACCATACATCGTTTGAGAAAAACCCACCGAGGTTAATAAGTAGGGGAAACTGAATTATTTAAATGAGCATATTTTAGCTCTACTTTTTTAAATTATTTTTTATAGACGCACGCCTGTATCCCCGAAGGGGTAAGCAGAGGTGTAATATTACAACCACATTCCGCCAGGAATTTTTAGGTCCCACGTAATAGGGCGCGAGCCTATTGCCGTACCGGGCACATTACCAAACTCCGTGCTGCTACTGAGAATTTCCTAACGGAAAAACCAAATAACTCTTGGCCCGACCCGGGAATCGAACCCGAGACCTCCCAATCCCACTGTAAAAATATTTATAGGTCTGAATTCTATTCCTTCCTCATCATACCTATTTGAGTCTCGAATACAAAGTGTAAAATAGTCGTTCAGTAAATAAACTTTAAACCAAATCAATACACTCTATTTTCACAGATCGATCAAATTGTATAATATGTTTATGACAGAGTTATCCCCAGATAATAAAACCCGGCGATGTTGATGGGTCGTGTAGATTTGACAGCAAATTTCCGTGTAAAGAAATGAAGACAGGAAAGGGATATTACAAAAATATTGCCTACAAAAAATACGGTGCCATGACATAAATTTTATTAATCGTTACATGAAACGACCATTACAAGCCTTATTTTTACTTTTACTATTAATTATTAAAAAAAAAGAATTCGGTTAACCTCCTTGATGGAAAATGGTGAATTATAAAATTGGTCTATGTTGTTTCATGAAGCTTATGGTTCGGGACGACGCGTCCTACCAATTATCTCGGACATCACTGTAACTCTGCAAACAGAACAGAATGACAAAGTTAATTAATCATTTATAATGTAATAATGATGATTGTAATGACTATATATCATCTGAATATTAAACTGGTATAATAATGCGTACCTTCATATTGGCATATATGGCTTGGCGTCTACATTCCAGTCCAGTCTTAATAAAATCGCTTCGCCTGCCAAACAGATTCCGAATAAAATGTGTTAACTGTGTCACATAATAATATGTCCGGCTCGGTTCAGTCAACAAGCAACCGCACCGCATTGCCGATTAAATAAGAATAGGTCGCGCTTGTATGTGTTAGTCGATTGAGCCGACGGCTACGTACAAGCTTATGATAAATGTATTACAGAATAATCATATCAGTTATTCAGTAATCCATGTACAGTTGAATGCAAGAATGATGTAGTGGTTTATGAGGTCGCCTTGACGATTGGAACTACGCCCAGTGTTGTAGTTTTGTTCCCCAAACGAGACAGCACTTTGTGTGATCCACAAATTTGTGTTACGACCCTTGGTGTACTTTGTGTCCGTTATAATATCTTTATTTATTAAATTCACCAACAGTTAAAACAATATTTAAAATACTTGAAGTATACGCATTCTGGACATAAAAACAATAATTTCATAACTAATTACAGGTGAATACCGCATATATCAGAAAGTTGAATTGTTGCGTGTCTCAAATATTAATTGATTGAATGTTAGTAAAGTCCCGCAAGTCCTGTAAGTCCCCGCAACATAGGATTTATTCTTAGTGCGTGTATTGTCTTTCATAATACAGAAAGATAAAGTTGATTTTGAGTGTTTTTGAGTTTGGTCGTGGCTCTTAAGCCATAATAGTAATTTTGCGATTTCCAATGGTTCATAGAGACTATAAAGCGTTGTGAGCTGTATTTTCACTGTTTACAAGGTTTTATTTACTTTCACCTGTCCTGGTGTCTGTAGTGTAATCTTTACTAGATATTGTTCTACTTCCCGGTGTTATATTGAGCAGAAATTTTGCTTGCATGCGTACATCGTGTAACAATGCAATATTATGCAACCGATACTTGTCATCTACATGTATGCTACTTGTCATGTTTGTGTATGTTTAGTGAGGAAGGCTTGAGTTTTTGCTACCGTTATCTAGGACCAGCTCGTAGATATTTGTGTAAATAAATAAAACTAAAACCAAGTTTTCAGGTCAGTAATACATACATACATAGTAAGATCCTTTTCATATCCAAGTGTATTAAAACTTAAATTCGCAATCTAATAAACCATGAAGAGGTAAGGGGGATTGTCGGATTACGCCGAAATGTCTATGTAAGATAATAAATAACCGTAATTCTCCTTAGAAATTTAAGCAAAAGTTTCCACAGTAACCGACTGAAAGTCGCAAATCTATGTACGTGATAAAAGCTCAGATTATAACAGAATGCGGCGCGGTTGATGGCTGCTTGCACCCTCCTTCTAAACTAAACTAAAAGTATCAATTTATATTTAATCTGCTGTATATAACAATAGCAATAATTTCGGTTAAACAAAACATCTTTTGTTTACTTTATTAATTTCAATATGGAACGCTTGTATTCTGACAGAAATTATTTAAATGCATGGATGAATGAACAACGTTCGGAAATACATCGCGTATTAGAGAAAACTTATCGTATAAACAGACGGAGTAAGGCGTCCTGCATGTCTGAGATTTCGCCATAAAATTCTCGAAGGACATGTGTTGCTGCCAATCCACACTTGGATAACGTGGAGACTGGTGACTTTGGTGTTACTCTTTACGCAGTGAGAAAAGTCCCGTGCCCAATATTGGATCAGTTTTATTAAATACTAAAACCAGTCTCTAAGCTATCCTAAATTCATCATCATGAATTTTATTGAGTATTGCTTAGATTAGTTAAAAAAATTGCATGGACCTAGATATGGGCTGGATTGATACGAGCAGTACCTACTAGTTTCACGCAAAATTATGGATAGAGGAAATGAGGTAAGATAAATCAAGGCTTGTGGTGTTTTACATTAATTATTTTACTTACGCTTAGGTGACACCTATATCACACACGGCTCTGAGCCAGGACTAACACTTACTATCTGGTTAATCTTATGATCCACAATAATCATTAGTTTATTCATCACATTTTTGGTATTACAATGAACGCACATTGCCGGTTAATCTACGAAGAGCTTATACCAAAAGCCTAATCCCGCAGAATCAGGGGATATACAAACTTTCACACACAAACTTTTAAATTGTAAGCTTTTGAGAACTAGGTACTTTAATCAGATCATTATGTATTCAAAAGGTGCTTTATAATAACAGAGATTAGGTACTATGAGATTGTTATTTGGTAAACAAGTACTTGTGGCCGATATCTACAAAACATAATGTTAAAATACACAGTTATGACGAAGGTATTATGTAAAATTCACGTCCGTAGACCAAATAATTTTGTTATTATAAAATGGTTGTCAACGTAGGCGTTCAGATTGATAGTATTTCTAAAGATAGCTCTTATGGCTATTGGAATAAGCAGTTTTATTCCGTAATGGACCGACACTGGATTATCCTTTGATATAAACTTAAACGTTAAATAAACTAATTTAATTATTCATTGTAGAATAATTAAATTAGTTTATTTAACGTTTAAATTTATTTTCACTTTAGAGTTAACGAGTTTGACTTATATCAGGATCACAATTGTACAACAACAATAACAACAACTTATTTACAGAATCAAACCAAGAATTAGTCATTATTTCATGTACCTGAAGGTTATAAAATATCATTATCATTAGCCTCGTTTTAGTAAAGATATTGTATTTGCTTGATTTACACGAATGGTACCTACACATTGAAGTTATATTTTTATCAAACAAAATTTAGTCTTAAAATTGGTCTAAATTATAATTAAAGATACTTCTTCAATAGAGGTATCATAATTATAAAAGGGCTTGGTATGCATATCAAAATTTTTTTTTTCATGATCATCATCATCATAAGCCTGCCTTAGTCACAGCTGCATATGACGCATACATTCTTATTTACAATGGAAAATTAAATTCTCTCTAATTACTTAATATGTGCGGAACCCCACGCGGTGAGTGACTGCAACTGGCACTTTTTTGTCGTCCATAGTATAAGAAGAATGAGTTGTAGCTCTCCATTCATACATATATACTAAAAAAATGTGATCTGTCACGAGTTTTATAATTATATCAAGACGTGTATAACAGACATCAACAAAAGCGAACAACGAAGTCCGCTGCGTAAATAAGGTGAATATTGCGGCTTAGGAGATTAGACACGCTAGGATCTATGGAGGTATAATAGACGATTATCGCCTTACTTGGCTGTGATCAAGGCTGCTGAAAGTCATCCGAAATCTATGCGAAAATATAATATTTACTGTTTTATATTAGAATAAATAAATAGGTAAAAGACACCAAGGCGAAATCTGCGTAAATTTGATTAAAATAAGAGAATCGTCTAATCCTGAAACAAAAACTTAAATGAGAATATAAAATGAACGCTTGTCTACTTATTCATCTAGAGTATCTCTAAGAAAAGAATTTCTTAAATTAAAATTCTCAAAAGACTTCACATAAACGTACAGGCAAGCAACGTAGCTTCATTCATTGTGGCATTTTTATTACGTAATAAGACGGAATTCAAATGGATAATCTGAAGCCGTAAACGAGCTGAAGAACATGAGCGGTATGTTTAATATGACTTTTCCATACAAATAACAATGGTAAATGAAATGGGGGGACTATCGTAAAGGATGATTGTAGCTGTGAATTAAGTTTGTGCCCAGAATTATCAACTGAGCCGCCTATTTGGTCCGTTACTGTTTCTGATTATGTGACACCGCAAGATTAGATTCCCACTTAGCGGTGAGCGCCTCCACACTTTTCAGCTAGTCCATATTCTACCGTTCACTTTACATATATATGGAGCGATTTGCTACATTACGTTGGAATAAAAAGATTCTTTGATTAAAGATAGAAATTCTTTCACCAATAAAACAATTTCCTCTTCCAGTGGTGCTGAAAACGTGATTTAACATAAAATTTTGTTTGCTTCCGCTCGAACAAATGCTTCCGCTTTTCCAATAAGTACTCGACAAGTTGAAACTGTATTAAAGTATTAAATACATATTCAGTATCTCAGTGGCCATAGTGTGTACTGTTCGGTGAGTGAGTGTAGGTGTATGTTTTTGTCAGCGCTTTATACAAACGAGGAGGTTATGACGTACGTCACTCACGTGTCGGGTTTATAATTGTTGTATTCTCATTAGACGTGTATTTCATAAGAAGTTGATTCCACCTCAAGTGTTGCAAGGGTACGTTGACTTGACGTCATCCAAGAGGCTTTACTTACACTTTGAAGGTTGAGCTACGACAGTTTCAGCTTACAATTTCTATGTTAATATAAACTCTTGAAAATTGTTCCTACAATTCTCCATTTTATTAACTACGTAGGATCTTAAATAACTCAGAGAGTTCTTTTGTTGGACTGTTCTGTGGAGACAAGGTAAACTCACAGTTGCATGTCGTGCAAGTGAGTTATTCAAGTTTTTTATTAAAATTACATTTTTATTTTACTACTAATTACAGTTTACATTTTCTTTTCATAGATGTACTCAAACAGTGAGAGTTCATAAAGTAGATATGTAAAGTTTATATGTAGGTATTTATAGATCTTATTAAAGGAGTAGGTAATAATTGTGTGATATTTTGCATGTTTCGGAATCATGCACATCGTCCTCCACGTCAGCCGACTCGCATTGAGTCAGTTCATGGTTCACTAGAGTGTGGTGGAAAAAACATTCCATATTCAAATGTACGGTTCAAACGATATCTGCCACTTCGTGATCGACAGCGACTTGTAGGCTCGCCGAAATTGATGTATGGACGTATTGGACATGTAGCGGCTTTTGCCTAGGAGTCACTATGTGAACGTGCATCATGTATGTCTGTATGTCTTACAAAAAACCTTGAAGTGGTCGCCGGCGTTCAGAACCTATGTCATGTGGAAAAAGCATAAGAATTGAGCTTATATTCAATTTTAATATTACACCGTGGTTTCATAATTTCGATGTGAATCAAACAAATGGTGACTAATAAAGGAATCAGACCAAATATTGTCATCAAAATCAACTGTTCCATATAACCATTTCGCTCACTTCAAGTAATTTATTCTTAGACAATAACGTAAATCGCGAATGGCCTAAGAAAGCAGAATTTGTACTAAGGCGATCAGATAATGGCTTATCTTGTGCGTGAAGACAGTTATCATAGTCTCACATTCTTGAAACTGCGCTTACTTAAAGTATATTGCTTTGGAATGTTAAGCGGCATGGAATGCTCGACGTCTGAAATAGGTACCTATCATTCAGCTGGGATGAAAGGTACCTTCATAACTACGACTATAACTAAGGATATATTATGTTCCGGGAGGCTGACAAGGACTTTTATTAGAGAGCCTGATAGCTTTTAGTATTGTATCAAATAGGCCTTTAACTATTTTCCTACTTGTTTATGCACACAGCGCTGGCTTCTACGTATATTTAAATACACTTAACATGCTAGTAAACTGTCAAAGCACATTGATGTTGTAACGAAGTTATATTAGGATACAGTATAACAGCTATCGTTGTAGTTTCTAAGATAGAGTTGTTCAAGAATGTTTGTAGTGTACGATAGGCAAACATCCAACCTACGTGTGTCCGGCTGTCAATACTTTATAATTCATGAGTTGCGTGGCGCCTGGTAATTCAAACATTGGACATATGTAATATGCCCTTGTTTGTTGTTTGTAGGGTACCTACGTAAGTTGTATGTAGAATAGTGTCTTTGTCCCTTGGCAAATTCTTAGTAATGTTTAAGACATAAAACTCTTTATCAGCAGAAATAATGAGCTGTAGTGTCTGTTGCAATGGCAGTAAAATGTTAACGATTTTCTCTTTAGGGAAATTCGTCGAAATTTTTTCTGTAGAACCGTCTTTGTTTTCGCTACAAGGCTTCATATTCCCATTGATATTTTGTTCAAAATGGTTATTATGTGACATCAATATTGATTTGATGTTACCCAAAGACGGATCAATATGAGAGGAAAAAGGCATATTTCGTAGTTTATCCTTTTAACAAATAATATTTAAAGTGATACCGCAACGGCTTTTCATGAACATATTTACGACTTGTAAAATGTTTATTTAACGAGACGAGGTTTCATTTAAAAGTATAACGAACGCGTAAAATATTTTTTTTATGCTTGATTTAAAATCTTGATAAGAAATATTCAGTATAACATGGATGTTTTATATGAGCAATATAAATAAATTGCCAATACAAAAAAAAACTATTCATGTTGATGACTCAAGTCGAATATTCTAAACTTGTTCTATCTCTTTCTAGGTTTTAAGAGCTATCCTTAACGTTTTAGAGAAATATAGAAGATATAATAATATGTAACAGGGTCTGACCAGTATAGGCAAGAGAGGTTGGCGTAATTCGTGTTTGTCTCATCAGATTTCATCAGAAGCAGCTCAACTAACTAGCTAGTTCAGTAAAATTAATAGGTTCTGTTATTTTTTACCTGGAAGGGGCTCTCCTATCTATGCATCGTACAAAATAAAGATTTCCATGACCAAATGTAGCTGATCGAAAATTAGCCCAGTTTTTGTTAGATATATGAATTACTGTTTAGGCAAATACCAATATTGTATACATACTACTTTTCTTTACGGCGCGAAGTTGTGTCGCAGTCAAACAAACACGCTTTCGTATTTACATTTAAAATATCAAATTGCCTATAATAATGATTCTGCATTTGCCATAATATTTTGTTTTAGAGTGACCTGATCGGGGTGTGACTGATGGCCTTCGCTGGTAATTTATCATTCAGGCATATTTAGAATGTAAACGCTTTTCCATTCAGTTTTCCTATATTATATTGACGAAAACGAAGGTTAAATATAGACAAAATAAGTAAAACTTTGTCCTTGCAGCACACGATAAAGAATACAAAATATCACGACACTTACGGAATACGTGAGTGTCATGAGAGGCCAGTAAAGAAGAAGGAAGTAAATAGAAAATTTGCGAAGAGAAAGAAAAGCCAACATCAAGCACTTTACCAACCCATCTGTTTTGCGGCATAGCAGACAAACCAGTAGATGAGTTGTGTGATGGTAAGTGATTGCCGCCGCCTAAGGACACCCGGAACACAGCCCGCCAGCCCAGAACAGTCACAAGTGTGTTCTCGATCTGGATGGGAAAAAGAATAGGACGAGGAACGGGATGAGGGAGAAGGAAAAAGGGATCGGGTCTCAAGCGCTCTCACTCACCGAACGAAACGCAACAGTGTAGGTTTTGTTATTTTACGTCGATAATCTGTGAGCAGTTGTACTTCCCCAACCGTTCATACTAAAGTCATCAAGGGTTAACTTACTTACAACTGTAGAGGACATCTCCTACAGCAAATTGTATTCCTATTTCAGGCGGAGCCTGGTCCCAAAATAATGATGACCGTTTTTTTATTTGCTCAGACTTCATACCGGTGATACGTCAGTATCTCGCAGTAGGTATCCATACTCCGCAGCACTACAGTGGTAAAATATTTATTATTTATAAATGAATACCTCTGTGTTCATCAAGCCACGGTTATAAAGCATGGTCCAGCGTCATAAATAGAAATAATAACTCGCTTGTAAAACTGGGAAGCACAACTAAACAAACCGACAATTTCTGAAGCCGAAGTACAATATTAAAGTTGGAGAATAGAACACCGGCTAAATTTATCTTAAATCAAATATGAAAAGTGGTTTGTCGACAAAAGTTTCGTGCGCTTTAACAACATTCGGAGTTCACAGTTCCCGACAATGGGCGATCGCAGGACGTGATATTAAAGCCTTGCTTTAAAATGAATTTTACCTGCGTTTTACGAGTTGAATAATTGTGAAATAAATACGGTGTAGGTGTAATAAACTTCTGGTTATACGTAACATTTCATTTAATTATTTTGCTGCGAAATGTGTGCGTAATTTATTATATTGACTTGATAAATGTCTACGTTCGAACATTAACAAATTTTATTATAAGATTGCAGATTAATTAATTTTACAAATTTCATTAGCATTTATCGGTAGGTAATGGTTTTTGTTTTGGTTTATTTTTGCGTTTGAATTTCAAATGAATATGGTGCTTTGGTTAAGGTAGCCTACTGGCGAGTACGCCGTACTAAGTGTTTTGAATAAGATTTTTCCAAGTAGTGAAATCAAGCAATTTTAATGAAATGTCAAAAACGACCTTTGTCAAGGGTTTTGTATGAAATATGACGTAGTGACGTCATAGTGTTTTGTTGTCAAGTAGAATACTTATCCCATAAAAAGAATACTTGTCAAAAATACAAAGTCTCGCGACCGTAAAAGGTTGTGAGATCCATGTAATACCAAGCCGGTTATTTAAAAATCTTTAATGTTTTAAATAAATATATTGACTCGGCCATCGCTTGAAAACACAATATATCTCATAAGTAAAACATACATAAATTAGATTGTTTAGTGCGATTGCCAAGTCAATATATTTATTTAAAACAATAAAGATTTTTAATTAACCGGCTTGGTATTACATGGATCTCACAACTTTTTACGGTCGCGAGACTTGGTATTTTTGACAAGTATTGTTTTTATGGGATCTCACTTCTTTTTGTAGATGGTCTTACTTTTGTCCTTTCCGGTACCTTCCACTTCTTGTACACCAACAACAAATTTTCTTAATTAAAGCCCTAACTGCAAATGTCGTTTTTTATTCCTATACATTTATATGAGATTACAAAGTTATGAATGCAGTTGATGTATCTCTAAAGCTGTACAGAAATTGAAAAATATTTTAATTTTTCCTTGATTGATATACTAAACACTAATTGTATTCAAAATTTGAAGCTTCTATGTCTGCTAGAAGTGCCTAATACTTTTGATGATCGGTCAGTGAGTGACAAAATTAAGAAATTTGACTCGTTGTAATTCTTAAACTATCAAATTGAATGAAATTAGAAATACACCATGTTTATATAATTCCTGCTTGGTTATTAAAAAATTAGGCTTCTAGTTTTATCCACAACAATGTTATAGGGGGCTGAAAATGGCCTGAATTGCTTCGAGAAAAGGATGGTACGGGCGGCGTGCCACTTTTTTGCTCGACATGGCGGGGGCACTGCCGTGCCCCCAGATTATCAATAAATTGTCGATAAAAATGTTAAATAAAGTTTTAACATTAATAAATGGATGAAACTACTATTATTTTGACATGTTTCACTAGATAAAAATACTTGTATTATTTATTTCACTTGCAGGAAACTTCCTTAATCGAAAAATCCGAATACCAAACAATCTTGGCAAAGTTAAGGCAGTAATAAAGTAGTATGCAAGTAAACAACTTTGCAGGCATGTGTTTGGCTTTACAAAGCCCGTACGAAATAAATGGAACATAACGACCAAACGATATCAAAATAATCATAGCCGATATTGGAATATATAGAATCACCTGTGCTCAAAAGATCTGTTTTTGTAACCTACAACCTATATCGATATCATTAACGATTCAGTTTATGTCAGCACATATACGACCAAAACGAAACATCGAATTAAAAATACTGTTTTATGTTGTGAAACTTGATTAAGCCCCAAACCAATTAAGTTCAGTAAAAATTAATGTATAATTTATCAGAAAGACCAAAAACTGACAAAGTGTTTTTTTTATATTTTCATAATAACAATAAAATAACGTAGCTGGTATTCAAGGCTAGTATTACTTCTAACAATAAATGTTTTCTCAGTCCATTATGATGCAGTACTATAAAGATATACCTATTGTAATAGCGTTTCTAATAAAAGTGTAGTCGCCTTTAGACTCACAGTTTAGAGGCGAGCACAACTTTCAGTAAGTACCTATAATAATGTTGGCAACAATGGCTCGGCGCCTAGAGAACCTTAATGTTTCATATATGGAAAGCCTAAAGGCACATGAAGCGTAATGAGTCGTTCCTCACACTAGGGTAAGGAGACATTGAGTTGAAACTATATTAGATGAATTACCCCCACGGCCCCCTTCGCTCTGACGCACCGCCGCCGCCGACGCGCCAACTCGCGCCATGCGATGACTTGCGATCTTGTTGTTCGACTTGCTAATGAGTTCTCGATTCAGCTCGAGACCGGCATTTGCAAGTACCATGTATTTTCCTTCTCATTACTTATGATGTCTTTGGACGCCTACTGTCAAAACTTAGGTGTGTTTTGGTACGAGAATATCGATTCAGGCGAAGTCATTAACCCATCGTAATTCAAATTCAATTTAGCACAAAAATATTATTAAAAATCTACGCTGTTATTGGTCCTCAACGATTGTTGTAGTATTCGTCACCTCTGTTAAACGACTATCTATGCGAATAGTTTCAGCATGGAATATAATAATATGTATCTAGCAATATACTAAAGAGAAGAAGTCGATATTTATGGAATAAAGCTCTGTTGGTCTATAGTTTAGTGTTGTACAAGCGCGGAACGCGATATGATTATGCAATCATATCGCGTTCCGCGCTTCTACAGCCGCAAACGGTTTTGCCCGATAATCTTGTGATTATGGATAATAGAGTTTTATAGTGTTGTGGATATAAGGGTGCCATATCGTCACCCAGGGAAGAAATCTTGGATTTTTCCGCACAGTTTTAGGGTTGGCATCCTCTTACAATAATACTAGTATGGAGGTATATTTACTACGGCGGACGTCTTGTTGGCTTATCGACTTAAACATATTGACTTTGTTGAATGTGTAAGTTTGGTCAATATTTTAATGCGCAGTTAGATCTTCTTATGTTGTAGGCATCAATCACTGTTGTTTTACTTAGCCAATCAAGTAACTTAGCTCATTGCTTTTCACTCAGTGTTGCGACTGTCTGGCGAGGCTGTCATTAGTCTAGTTAGATATGCTAAAGCGAGTATTTAGATATGGCAGCGATTACATAAAGAATAAATATTAACTGTCTTACTAATAAAAAAATATTACTCAAACGTTTAACGTATGAATACTTACACAGCGTATAACGTCTGTATAGGAGTTATACAGGGTTAACACAACATCGCTACCACAGAAGAATAACTGAAGCATGGAAGGAACGATATTTTTAAGAACAAATTGAATATAGCTACACTCTTAATTCATATGATAAATTAGAGTTGCCAGAAGAAGATGGCACTATGTTTGTCAGTTAGGGCTAAAGACAATTTGAACACAAATATCGTAACTTTTTAATTTAATAGTGACTGAGCAAATCCGCTATCGATATCGATTAAAGTTTCAATATAGGTTCAAAATCAAACGGACTTGTAAAGTATATTATTTATATGTTATACATTTTAAATTCCGTAACTTTATGTCCACAGCAGTCAGAACGCTAGTTGATGGACAGTCTTTAAATAATTATTACACAAACTTGCATTTTTAAACTGAACTTATATATTTTTGTTTCAAATGGGTACTCAGTAGCACATAATCTTTCGAGGCGTTATTTTCTAATTTTCATGGTATTTTTCTTTACGCATCAACAGCCTTTTCAAGTCCACTGCTGGTCTTTAACCTTCCGTGGTGGAGGTTTGGCCTACTATAATACCACACTAGCCAGACGTATTAGTATAGGGTTTTATTTCGAGATTTCCTTCTCTTGTTTCGCTTAGTCGCCTCATACGACACCCTCGGCATAAATGTTTATTTATACTTATTTATAGTTAGTTTTTCAGCTGTAATGAAAGCTGTAAGTGGGATTAATAAATATTAAATAAATAAATCATCACTCTCTCTCTAATCTCAATAACATATTTTTATTAGAGAAAGCAAATAATTAAGATAAAAGCAAAACTCATAGCTTAAGCATTATGATAACTGAGAATGGCATATCCAAATTAATTCTTTACAAGGATAGGAGATAGTCGACATGGATTTTATCAAGCAAAAAACATAAAAAATTACTTAAAATAGATAAATCAGACAAAACCTTGAATAGTGCTCAAAGGTTTGTTGTAACAATAATCACTTTATTGAAATTTTCTCATTACATAGGGTAGGTAATACAAATCTATATGTAAAAAATGTATGTGCGGGATCGGACACTTTTCGATCATACATGTGACACACAGAATATTTAGAGAGAAAAAATTGTGGCTAGACTAGCCCTTCGATTTTATCTTGGGATCGGCACATTATTAGTCCACTAGTCGAACAAGAACAACCAAGTTTTGGTCTCTGGGTAGATGACACTTAACAAAATTTCTTTCAAATGAAGATTCCCTTATTTTGATGCATATTCACTCAGTAGTCGTGACTATGAAAGCAGACAATTCTTATCAAACCTTCAAATTACTGTCCTTTAAATATTACTGTCTTTGTAAAGAAAGATCAGATTTTTTCTATAGGTGCATTAATTTTTTTGTCATATGATGGATTCTAACAAGCTTCGGAATTCATTACTGTTGCTGATAGTTTAAATAATAGCAAGTAATTATTTAAGCACTCACACTGATATGTTTAGAAGGGAGGAGCCATCTGTCATTTTACTATAAAAACATTCCGCAGTAAAATGCTTGGAACAAATTCTATGGTGCTTTCTAGGCACCCAATTTTCTCCACGACATACTGCAGCAATCCACTTATTTTATAAATCTTTATCACGTGCACATATAATCTAAAAAATAACGAGGTAAAAATATACGGTGGATAGACATATCGATAAGATTTTTTACAACACTTGAAAAGTCGATATAAATATTACACGACTAAATTCAAAATCATGATAGAACTGTTATAAAAGAAAAAATCACTAAGGTTATATAATTTGATGGCATAATATTGTCTAAATTGTATCTTACACGTCAGTTGACTGTGTTCAATTTGGGAGTACTAGGACGGTCTCTATGTATATTATCCAATCTCTTTGATCGCTACTAATAAACGCAAAGACAAGCTTGTGTAACTACTCACGCTGTGTACGTCAAATATGCTGACAACCTTTTACGAAGTACGTTCAAAAACTTCTGCTCGTAACTTCGTTTTAATAATTTAATTGTATTTTATAGTTTATATAGCATTTTACTAGTTTATTATATATTAAATGGCGTTTCTTCTTAAAAATATCCCTTATCTATTAATCTAATGTACAAAAACTAAAGACTAATGGTTGTTATTTTCTGAAGGATAAATATGTTTTGATTTTTACTCATAGCTTCCGAACGCCTCCACCGGCAATAACCTTCATTCTTCGATCCACAATACTACTATTGTTACGGACGTCGTAGCTTTGTAATATAATTAAGTAATGATCATAAATAATGTAAATAAATATGAATATATAAGTAGACTTAAGTAGATATAAGGATGATTCAATAAAAACGATTTGAGAGCAGGGAAATGTTTATTGTTATTCGATTAAGGTTGTTTTATTATCCCATAGTAAATAAGAAATTAAAACATGACGATGTAAAGTGGACGCGAGCACGATCGAACAGGTTTGAACATGTCGAAACCTGTCCGAACGCCACCACAAGTGAAACTCGGACGAAGCGCTGTGATTGGCCGAACCGAATGCGTTGCGCTCACATCCACTCACTACTTGCACCCTGTAAAATAGAACATAAGCAGGACGGTTTGTTGCACCGATGTAGTTCAGTTCAGTCAGCAGTAGTTCTCTCAAGAAATCCGAAGCAACAAGCCGTTCCTGATCAAGATCAAAATAAATCAACTCACCATCAAGCCAGGCGTTTCATTCCTTTGGAAGATTAAAAATACAGTCCACCTCAACAGTTTGGTCCTACGCTCACCGGATACAGTCGGATCATCGTTCGCCTGACGAGTTGAAGATAAAGAAAATACGCAAGTACAGTGTTCCTAAAAAATGAAGACTAGGAGTATTGCGGCCAAAGAGAGTGAGGCAGAATCGGGATACGACAGCCGACGTCGCCGAACATTCGAAGAGCCGCCGAGATCACCTTCAACCGTTGCGTCCGCGTTGCCGCGCGTCCAACATGAAGTGCCCGCAAGTGGAATCGACAGTGCCACGCCCATCGCCGCTGTGTCGGTGACCGCACCGCCCGCCACCGCCGCGACGGGAGGAGTTGTGCCACCGTCTGGTGCGTCCGCCGCGCTTACCGCACCCGCTCCACGCCACGTACCGGCGAGTCGAGCAACCGCGATCGCGAGCGTAACAATGCGTGAAGAACAACTCGTCACTCCAAGCACGTCGTTCCAGCCAAGAATTCAGGACTCTGTCAGAACAATGACGGCAAATAGGTCAATGAGAGACACCGCAAGTACGATAAGATCAAGGGGATCTTATAGCAGTGATGTGGCAAGAGTAAGACTAGCGGAATATGAGGCACAAAAAAGAATTGCTGCAATTAGGAACGAGCAATTGGAAATTGAAAAGGCCCTAGTAAACAAACGGTTCGAGTATGAAGTGTCGGCGATTGAAGCAGAGGCAGAGGCTCGTGAAGAGGGCTCCAGACATAGGAGTGAAGACAGGGTGGATGAGTGGCTGCAAAGTATTGACCAAGCCCACCCACCAGTCACCGAAGAGAGAACTCAGCCGACGCACCCCGCCGCCCAACGAACCGCCGCAGAGCCGAACACATGTGTCGACGCTACAACGCCTGCCATGCCACGCAGGAGACAACGTTCGATCTCACGTTCACCTACAAGAGGGAAACGCAGAGTAGGAAGAGGCATCGAACAACTGGCCGACACGCTGGACAAAATGATGCGTGTACGCCCGCCGCCACGACAAGTGACTGAGCTACCTGTGTTCACCGGAGCAGCTACGGAATGGCTGCCATTCAAGGCAGCTTATGAAGATTCATCGAGTGTCTACAAATTCACCGCGATGGAAAATTTAGCGAGACTGAGGAACTGCGTCAGAGGTCCAGCAAGGGAAGCAGTCTCCGCGCTCCTATACTCTGCGTCTGACCCACGGACAATTATGAAGACGCTAGAACAATACTATGGAAGGCCGGAGATATTAATGGACCATGTGACGGAGGACATAAAGAAGTTGCCTCGGCTCACTAGTGTGGCAAGTGAACTAAACTCGTTCGCAGTGAAGCTACAGAACATAGTGTGTGTGCTAACCAATATGGACAACCGCGGATACTTGTGGAACCCGATGCTAGTGCGTGAAGTTGTAGACAAATTAAGCCCGCACGTGAAATCAAGGTGGTGCGACTACGCTTCTGAGGCAGTGGAAACGTCACGTGAGCCTGAAATTACGATATTATCTCGGTTCCTGATGCGGGAGGCTGACCGTGCAATGAAGTACGCCTTCACAAACCCGACGCCCACGCCCGCACCAAAGAGAGAACAGAAAAATGTGGTGCAAGCAAGCACAAAAAGGAAAGCGGGCAGAGAAGTTATTTACGCCACGACAGAAAAAGAAGATGAAAAGAAACAAGTATGTCTGTGTTGTGCTGGGGACCATGATGTGCCTAAGTGCGCCAAGTTTTCAATGATGAGTGTCGACGACAGGTGGGAATGGGCACGAACGGAGAAAGTGTGCTTTAAATGTCTGAATAATCGCCACCGGCGAGAGCACTGCCGAGCTAAGCGATGTGGCAAAGAAAACTGTACCCGCCCGCATCACGCGCTGCTCCACAAAGAGATGTTGCAACGAGACACCAAAGAAAAAGCGACGGATACCAAACCGACAGCGGAGTCCGTGATGACTGTCTCAGCAAGCAGCGACGCGCCGCATCGCGTACTCTTAAAGATGTGCCCCGTCGTTTTGAAAGGACCAGGCGGTCAAGTGACCACGTTCGCGCTAATGGACGAAGGATCGACGATCTCACTCATCGACGAGGATTTAACACGCCGTATCCAAGTGAAAGGGCCAATTTCTTCACTCAAAATACAAGGAGTGACCTCACAGCCACACGAAGAACACAGTCAAGAGGTCAAACTACAAATTCGTGGTCAGAACGGCGACTATCAAGAATTACGCGCACGAACGATGAAGGATCTACGACTTCATGGTCAGACAGTAGATAAATCAATGTTAATCAAATATCCACACCTCCGAGACATGCAAAAGGACGCATTCTTTGACGAAGCCACACCGAAAGTATTGATAGGTGCGGACAATTGGCACCTGATCGTGACGCGAAAACTACGCATGGGCAAGAAGAATGAGCCTGCGGCCTCGTATACCCAACTGGGATGGGTAATTCATGGGACGGCGCCACGCTCAGCGTTGACTCAAAAAGAGGGTCAACTAGTGCTTCATATCTACGACGTGTCTGCGAACAAACAGACAGAAGATGTACGGCGCGTAGAAGAAATAGTGAAAGCACACTTCAGAATTGATGCCCTTGGAGTCTCCCTGGCAAAGAAAGTCAGACCAGAAGACCAAAAGGCAATCGACGTGGTCCAACGAACAATGAGGAAGGTTGGTGAACACTTCGAAGTGGGTCTGCCATGGAGAGATGAAGACGCTCCGATGCCCAATAATTATCACTGTGCCGTGAAGAGACTAAAGATGATAGAAAAAAAGATGGACGCCTCTTCGGATTTCGCTGCACAGTATCGCGCTCAAGTGAGAAACCTCCTAGATAAAGGTTATGCCCAAGAGTGCGATGGACAAGAGGAACGAAGCAAGAAGATATGGTACCTGCCACACTTCCCGGTCGTGAACCCTAACAAGCCGGGAAAGATGCGGCTGGTTTTTGACGCGGCGCACCGATACAGCGGAGTGTGCCTCAATGATCACTTACTAGAGGGACCTGACCTCCTGAAATCGCTACCAGGAATCCTCTTCAGATTCAGAGAACGTCAGGTAGCCGTGACAGCAGATATTCAAGAGATGTTCCTCCAAGTAAGAATAAGACCACAAGACCAAGCAGCTCAAATGTTTCTTTGGCGAGACGAAGAGCGTGATAAGCCGCCGAAAAAGTACAAGATGATATCAATGATCTTCGGGGCATCGTGCTCGCCGTTCATCGCGCACTCAGTGAGAGATGCCAACGCGAGACGATACGCACAAGCATACCCCAACGCTGTGCAAGCAATAACATCGAGCCACTACATGGATGACTACGTCGATAGCTTCGCCACAGAGCGAGAAGCTATAAGAACAGCACAAGAGGTCATGAAGATACATGAGAATGCACACTTCAACCTCCGTGGATGGTGCTCTAACAGGCCTAATGTGGTGGACAACGTGGCTACAGAAAAACGAGTGCTCAAAGCCGAAGTGAAGCTTGGTCAGAGACAGGCAAACTCCGATAAGACACTTGGTTTACTTTGGCATACGGATCAAGATGAACTAGGCTTCAACACAGGGCTTAGCCGTCTAGCACCTGAAGTGAGGATGAGAGACAGAGCGCCGACGAAAAGAGAAGCCCTCGGAGCAGTGATGGCCGTCTACGACCCCCTCGGTCTCATCAGCCATTTTACTATCACGGGTAAAATCATACTTCAAAACCTGTGGAGACACGGAGTGGGATGGGATGAAGTGATTCCCGAAGAAGACGCACAACATTTCGAAGAATGGCTCCGAGGTTTGAGCACGGCCACGAAACTGCGAGTCCCAAGATGCTACGGCAAAAGCCCTGAAGACGACATAGAGCTCCATGTCTTCTGTGATGCGAGTGAACAAGCATACGCGGCGACCGCCTACTGGAGGATCCTGAAACCAGATGGAAGAGTGACTGTGAGCCTGGTTGCGGCAAAAGCAAGGGTCGCACCATTAAAACCAGTAACCGTCCTTCGACTCGAACTCCAAGCGGCAGTGATCGGCGCACGATTAGCGGAAACAATCGTGAGAGAGCATAGAGACAAGCCCAAGAACGTGACGTATTGGACGGACTCACAAACCGTTCTGCGTTGGATAGAAAAAGATGCCATCAAGTACACACCCTTCGTGGCACACCGCTTGGGCGAAATAGCGGAGCTGACCGACGCCAATCAATGGAGATGGGTGCCCACGGAACAAAACGTGGCAGATGATGCAACGCGCCCTAATTATAAACTACAAATGAAACCAGAAGACAGATGGTTCACCGGGCCTGAATTTCTATATGATGAAAAAGAACTCTGGCCGAAAGAGAAAGCCAGGAAAGAAGACCAAGAGGAAGAAGTGACTTATGTAGTCACAGAAAAGAAACACGCTTCTCATCTGCCCGACATAAGCAGATTCTCCTCATATGAGAAGCTGATACGAACTACAGCGGTACTCTTTCTCTTCAAGGAAAAGTACAAAAATCGAGCTAGCCAGATGACCGTCGACCTGATAGAAAAGGCTGAGAAGACATGGGTGAAACAAGCGCAGCTCGACGACTACGCAGAAGAAATAAGACTGTTGGAAAAAGGAAGACCAGTGCCCAAGTCCAGTAACCTGTATAAACTGGCCCCTTACTTGGAAGACCAGATTCTCAAAGTGAGAGGGAGAATCGGGCACGCTGCGGTTCCAGACATGAAGAAGAAGCCGGTCATATTACACGGCAAGCACCCGTTTACCAGACTGCTAATAGAAGACGCCCATCGAAGGGCCGGCCATGCAAACAACGAACGCGTGGTCAACAACTTAAGGCAAAGGTACTGGGTGATCAATCTGCGCCCTACAGTAAGAACCATAGCGCAGCGATGCCAACTTTGCCGCATCAGAAGAGCGACACCAGTAAAACCAGTCACGGGGGACCTACCGATGGAACGACTAACAGAGACGCAGCGACCCTTTATTCACTGCGGAGTCGACTATTTTGGGCCAATGACAGTGGTCATAGGAAGAAGACACGAGAAGCGCTGGGGAGCACTGTTCACTTGCCTGGTGACCAGGGCAGTTCACCTGGAACTGGTGGCGAGTCTGTCGACCGACTCGGCTATAATGGCCATAAGAAGAATGGCAGCACGTCGAGGTTGGCCCCGAGTAATGTACTCCGACAATGGCACCAATTTTCGAGGAGCAGATACAGAACTGCGCACGGCCTATGAAGAATGGGCCAAAGAATTCGTCCACTTCGGACTTTCACACCGAATGAAGTGGAAGTTCATACCACCAGGGGCGCCGCATATGGGGGGAGCGTGGGAACGATTAGTACGCTCTGTCAAAACGGCGTTGGGGGCGACACTGCATCAACGGGCGCTAAAAGAAGAAGTGCTGCTGACCCTGATGGTAGAGGCCGAACACTCTATAAACTCTCGGCCTCTCACCCACGTTTCCGTCGATCCCAAGGATCCGGAGGCGTTGACTCCGAACCACTTCCTCATCGGGACCTCCTCAGGCCTTCCCTATACTGGGCCTTGCGAGGAGGTCAGCCGAAAACAGTGGAGAGCTGCCCAGGCGCTCGCCGACCATTTCTGGCGACGCTGGGTAAATGAATACCTGTCGACGCTGGTGCCCAGGGGGGCATCCGACGACCGAGGACGACCTCTGCGCGTTGGCGACCTGGTTGTCGTCATCGACCCCACACTGCCACGAGGGACGTGGCCCCGAGGCGTCGTGGAGACTACATACGTCGGTCCAGACGGCAAGGTGCGATCAGCCGACGTCAGGACTACAGCAGGCATCCTACGGCGTCCCACGACGAAGCTCGCCGTCCTCTGCGTGGAAGATAAGGCTACGGTAGCCCTGCGCCGGGGGGAGGATGTTACGGACGTCGTAGCTTTGTAATATAATTAAGTAATTATCATAAATAATGTAAATAAATATGAATATATAAGTAGACTTAAGTAGATATAAGGATGATTCAATAAAAACGATTTGAGAGTAGGGAAATGTTTATTGTTATTCGATTAAGGTTGTTTTATTATCCCATAGTAAATAAGAAATTAAAACATGACGATGTAAAGTGGACGCGAGCACGATCGAACAGGTTTGAACATGTCGAAACCTGTCCGAACGCCACCACAAGTGAAACTCGGACGAAGCGCTGTGATTGGCCGAACCGAATGCGTTGCGCTCACATCCACTCACTACTTGCACCCTGTAAAATAGAACATAAGCAGGACGGTTTGTTGCACCGATGTAGTTCAGTTCAGTCAGCAGTAGTTCTCTCAAGAAATCCGAAGCAACAAGCCGTTCCTGATCAAGATCAAAATAAATCAACTCACCATCAAGCCAGGCGTTTCATTCCTTTGGAAGATTAAAAATACGGTCCACCTCAACAACTATTGTTGATCGAAGCATTCATTTCATCAACCTAAGTACCGTATATATAAGTAGTATACCTCGAGTGAAAGAATACCTAATTAAAATAAATATCATTGATAAAGGTAAAAAAAATGAAGCTTACTCGGCGACATACCTATATTAGTAACAGATTGTTGACTAACGCCATGTAAGTCAGCTGTGTCATCTTGTATTTCCTGATAAGCCCAACTTCTTAGAGCCGTTAAAACTTGTAATTCAGGTGAAATGGCACCACGTCTTTAATCCATTTTGATGTCGACTTTCACCAAATCGATCATTTTCCTTGCATAGGCTTTCGTGAATCTATATTTAGACATAACATTACTTCACGCCTTTTATCCCCGAAGGGGTAGGCAGAGGTGCATACACACCCACATTTTGCCAGTTATGTTTAGGTCCCAATGTAATAGGGGGCGAGCCTATTGCCATCTACCGGGCACATGGTTAAGCGAGCGATGATTAACATTTTTATTACACATATGTATATGTAACTTCGAAAAGTCAAACGTGTGTGCCCGGGGTACCTAGGAAACGAACCCGAGACCATCGTCTCGGCAGTCCGTTACGTACACCACTAGGCTATGGCCGCTGTCTATAGGTACATTTAGATTTAAAACCTTTATCATCCAGATCAAATGGATCAAATCTATTTTTTGTAGAATTTTGCCTTTCTTTGATTTCCTCGTCAGTCTTCACTGTCAAACATATCAAATAAACTAACGTAATGTAAATAATCCATCGCTAAATAAAAATTAAACCCGCACAAATAAACTACTGCTTAGCCTAACAAGCGATACTGATAAAGTAAAGTGACAACCTCAGCGTCCTCAGCTGGCCATATAGCCGTTATTTTCCACTTACGCACTCCTAATACAAGGGTGCAAGCATGTGTAGAGCTTGTGTAAGTCTAAATAGATATTTCGATTTCTTATAACGCATGTATACACGCAATCTCTCAAAAAAATATTTATTAGTTGCGTTTTTGTTACGCAATGCTTATAGTACTTGCACATACACTGTGTCGTAATTTTTATTAGTAAGACAGATATTCTGTAAAGATCATTCAGTACAAACATTTTACTTCTAGTGACTAATTTGAAATTTTGTCGTGTTGCGTAACAATATACATTTACAAGGGGGTACGTGAAAATGATTCGGCCTCCAGAATATTAATTACATTCAGATTGACCGGCCTTTAACGACTTTCGCGGTTGATACCAACAATTGGGCTTTTGAAACGAACTTCGTAGAGCACAAAATCACGTCAAATATCCATGTCGCACCGTGGCGGCAGCTATCACGAGTATCCATTCGCAATTATTGACAGATACATATGTCTACATCTAGGTCTACATGGAACAAGCCAGCTTCACTGGTCCAATTTTGAAAATGAGGTCACTCGAAGAATACAAACTCGATTGGGGACGGTCAGACAGCTACGTTATATCTTCTAGTCTGCTCAGCGTTTAAATACAAAGAACTTCAACAAAAGCAAATTGAATAGTATAGTAATAACCTATTGTATGGCCGGCCCCATCAAACTTTATCTTCGGTTTGAATTTAATATGTAGCTAGCAGACAATTCTTACTCTTCCAAACTTTAATATCTGATCAAACGTGTTGCACGTTCGCATTATCGCATACTTGCTCCCAAACCTAATGCTTGCGACCTCTGCTGATCTATGTTCTACGATAGTAAATAACCTTTTAAAAGGTTGAGAGTGGCCTAGAGTAACTTTCTCATACCACTGAACAACTGTTGGGCATGCGAAAAGTTAGACTTAAATATGTTTTATAAAGAGGAACTCAAGGTGTTTGATACCCACGCATTTATTAGCGGCATTTATGCGGCAGTAAATGCACGAAGCTGTGGAAGGGTCTGAAATAATAAATGGGAACATAGCTTCACACTACAGTTTGGACTCGGAGCTTAGTGATTTTAACAGCGGTGAAAATTCGGGCGTCCATTTATTATTATCAGTTTCCTGGTCGGGCCACGCTCGCTACATTACGGCACTTCTGTGGTTTCGCAACTACGATCTCTAAGAATCGTGTGATTTACACCCCGGAACTTTTGCTACCGACCAACACTAAAAGTGCTATATGAAGATTTGTTGAACTCGCTTAGATTACTTTACGTGTATTTCACTTCTGCGCTTGTGACCTCAATCCTGACGTACAGTATCCGTTAATTAAAATAAAACTCGCACATACAGTTTACTTAATGTTCAAACATGACGAAAAGTTACCAAGTTAGGTACTCCGTTTTTGAGTATTCTGTAAGTTTTAGATTCTTTGTTAATTAAATTATTTAAATGAGTTGAGTGTCTCAAAGTGACTAAATTATTTGGCAGAATTAAGTCCGCCGAAGCCTTTTTGGCCTTCAGTGACGCCTCCAAGACGTTTAGTAGTCAGAGTAATTAGGGCGATAAGGTTTCCTTCTGTTGCTCAACCTGAAAGGGGCAGCAAAATATAAAGGCCACTAGCCATTTTTTTGTCGCAAATTAATTAAAAAATAAATATTTTTAGTTTATTCCCCTTTCCTTTGGGAGATAGTGAAAAATGTCTTTCGTGCCATCTTCAATGGAACCTTTGTCCATGTTTGTTTTGTAGTAACAATAACTCGGAAATCACAACGGGAAAGTTCGTCGTCGAAGTGACGCGATGCTCACAAACATAAATACATTATTAACGTGTGTTGTTGACGTAACCGAAATAAGTAGGTGTTTGTAACGGTGAAATCTTTGTGTGAATATCATATAACTTTGACATCGCTTATCATGAAATCTGCCTATTTTCGTACTGGTGAATAATGTGCTATTATTTCTTATGTTATTATCTATTTTGAAACGACAAACAGCGGTGTATCAAATAAATCTTTGACGACACTTTGCTAATAGTTTTAATAATTGCACATATAGAGTAGTAGTTTCAGTAGCCGCCTCGTCGGCGTCGCTTTATATTGCGCTAAGTGTATTGTCTTCTCTGGCTTTGATCCCGAAACGAGACGACACTGTTAGATCCACGAACTATTATTTGGAGACTGGGTATAATTTGTGTCCGTTGCATGTTTATTGTACAGTATTTGTATAGCAATACTTTATTAACTTCTAGGTGAGTGTTGTCGATTTTAAAAGAAGAAGCGTGGACCAAATACTGCTACACCTTACAATAAGGTCCACTAAGCTTTACTGCATACCTAAGCACGCAAGGACAATGACTCATGGTGTATCCAGAAGTAGACCAAGTGGACCACGAGAGTCGAGAGGCTCCTGAACCGTCCTGACATATTTTTTTAATTTATCCGTATTCAAGTTTCGGTTCAATGTAATCTTTTTTCAAGGAAGAGTTTTAGCAGCAAGATGTCATATATCGTGATTTTCATGGTAAACTACGCAAAACTGTGCAGCGTAACACAGCGGCGTCTCTATAAACAGTGTTCTGATGTCTGTTTTAGTTTTATAATTTGATATTTGTGGAATGTATGTTAGTCTATAAGACTGCAGTCCACCGGTGGTGGCTTTTCTAAAATATACGTTAAATAATTGATAACCCATTTTTATTATGACAATAATAACTTAGATAGCTGAAAAAACGTATTTACTTTTTTGATGTTTTTACCTCCAACGAAACCTACAACGAAATATGAATCGAACCGTAACGCGATGCGCAACACATAGATACATATATACATATACCAATATTTACGGTAAGTTAAAGTTTTATTACATATTTCGCTTGATATGTTAAGCTTTCACGTAAATAAGAGGCGTGTGTTGCCAGTTACTCGTATGGTAGTAGACCGTAATAGGCCTTGAACTGGTTATTTTGGTTCTTTCCAAAATTAAACTAGCCACTGCTGCACCGTAGAATCTGAATCCTGAATCAGTGGTATCATGGTATAATTTAGTTTCAAGTACTAAATATGAATTTAAATATGACTACCTTAAAAGCAGCATAGCGAATGCCAAACAGATAATCAAGAATAGTAATATAAATACTATTTTTATCCAATTAGGTGACAGGCGGTAAAAGGCGGGTTTATTGACATTTAGGAGTTTCAAGTCCTAAGTAAACAAAGATATTTAGATAAGATCTGTTCATTAAAAATTAGCAATTTTTGAGCCGTATTATCACGTAATTTAGATTTGAAATTTATTTCGGTATACGCAACGTTGTAACGTAATACTACGTATTGCGTGATAATATCTCGCAGGCGCTTAACGCCAGCTTAGTTCGAAGAGCGCTTCGTTAGGAATCGTTACCTTTTATGGTCATAGACAGAGCCACGGGCAGTCTGTGACTCATTGGTCTATGACTACATATATAAGATGGGTGCGCGATCTAAATCGGTCACTTGCCCTACACGACGCAACGCTGCCGCTACACCTCGTTATTATTCTGTCTTCCACTTCCTTATCTACTGTCCCGCTGGGGGTAAGCATATTCTAGTTTTCTGTGTGCCTATATGTTCTGTCTGTAGTATCTGTGTCTCCTAAGCATAACAGCCGATCTAGGGACCGCCTGTTCCTGATCGGTTGTTGTGTATTCTCTGTGCTGTTTCCAGTTCTCCCCACGGGCTGTCTTCTCTCTGCGGGCTGACATTCTCCCTGCGGGCTACAACTACGAGCTGCTGGCGCCGTGCTGTTATCCGCCGCCGCCCAAGCATCCGCTCCTGCCTACGAGCTTCTACAGCCAGGCCACTTGCGCCTGACCACATCGGCAGCGCCGCCTGAGCCTCCGCTCAGCCTGCACCTCCACCACCGAGCTGCCTACCTGCACTTCGGCCACCGGCGACCCTGCGAGCGTCGGAGAGCAGCAGGAGTCTACATTCCAGCCCTCAGGCCAGTGCTTACCTAGTTCGGTCATACTGTATGTAAACGGTAGTGAGACATAATAAAAAATCTGTTCAGTCTAGCAGTGTTTCCTTCAAACCCCGACATCTTACCTGAGACCCCGTTTCTTGTAACTCTTATTTATCTCACTTCCAATTACTGCAGTTGTTGTTGTTTAGGAGGTCAGTCTTTGTAAACGAGGAGGTGCAGACATCAGTGAACCAGTACGTACTATCTAACTTGTGTGTATCTGTGTATTACTGTGTATCTTCGATTTCTATTCTTGTATACCTATTTTGTGTTGTCTTACTATTGCCTAATTCAAATGTCAACTACCGATTCCCTAAGTAGCAATTCGCAATTTGAAATAACGGTTTTTTCTTTTTGCAAGTCACTATCTATTGTCTAAATTTTTACACCGAATCGTCGTAGTTTCTTTGTACAGCAGAACGATTGAACAAAGAGGGCTGTGATATACTTACGTCTTGCTATCATACCTATCTTACATTGATATCATCATGAGCTATCAAGTACTTCCTTCTTGGTAAGAATGAACTAGCCTACGAGGTCGCTCACTCAAACTCAAACTCAAATATGTTTATTTCCATAGAAATGTTTAAATTTTTTGGATACGTCAGAAAGTCATACAAATAAAAAAATAAACAAAAATAACTTTAAATGCATATTAACATAGTTTCGCATTGAAAAAAATGCCTGTTCAGAAAGTAGAGACTCGTGAGAAGAATCAGGCAAGAAACTCCGGGCCACTCTTTTCTACGTCTTGATTCTATACAATTTAAAAACTTAGTAACTACATTGAATTTTTCATAGATATATGAGCTGGTGTGTCTATAATGTTGTTGTCAATTAATAAGCCTTTTTTAATAATAATATAAAAGTACTAACTAGCATAATATAGACACAATAACTCACACTCACATGAAACTTAACACGAATCAAACATAAGTAGCCTGTGGGACCGAGCAAATTAATCCCAAGCATTTTTATCTTCAATATAATCTAGCACTGAATAGTACCCTTTTTGACAAAGTTTACGTTTTATAATCTTTTTGAATTTATTATAACTTAAATTTTGAATATTGCTTGGCACTTTATTGTAAAAGCGCACACATTGGCCTTGAAAAGATTTTTTTATTTTCTCTAGCCGGGTAGCCGGCACTCTTATTTACTTACTCTGCTTACTCTTATTTCTAGTATTCAAATTGTGGATATTACTTTTCTTTGAGTATGAGGCCTTGTTTCGGAATAAATATATTAGGTTGGAAGAAATGTACTGGCTTGCAACTGTTAAAATGTTTATTTCATTGAATTTATTCCTTAACGAAGGCCCATAATCCAAATTATAAATTGCTCGAATAGCTCTTTTCTGCAGAACAAAGATGGTCTGAATGTCGGCAGCATTTCCCTACAGGAGAATACCGTATGACATTATACTATGAAAATAGCTATGATATACAAGCCTGGCAGTGTCAATGTCAGTTAACTGGCGAATTTTCCTGACTGCGTATGCTGCAGAGCTGAGTTTATTCGACAATTTACTAATATGTGGTTCCCATTGCAGCTTAGAATCTAGTGTAATGCTTAAAAATTTGGTGTTATCCACAAGATCCAACACATCATCCTTAACCTTTACTGAGGTGTTCACTTGTTTGACGTTAGGGATCAAAAATCGAGTATTTAGTTTTAAGTCTATTTAAAAGCAGGTTGTTAACCTCAAACCAGCGAACCACCTCTGAGATAGCAATGTCTACATCGTCCATATCAATTTGCTGTCGTTTTAATTTAAATAAAAGTGATGTATCATCAGCAAACAGTACTATCCCGTGCTAATCATTAACTAGGTGTGGTAAGTCATTTATATAAACTAAAAATTAAAAAGGTACGAGGATTAAACCCTGTGGGACGCCCATTTTAACTACAGACCCATGCGAACGCGTCCCGTTGACATCAACTCTCTGAATTTTATTACTCAAATATGAAGTAAGAAGATGCAGAGCAGAACTACTTAAACCATAGTGATGTAATTTCCTGATCAATGTATCATGTTCTACACAATCAAAGGCCTTGGACAAATCACAGAAGTCACCTAAAGCATCATGTGAATCCTGCCAGGCATCAAAGATATGTTTTACAAGCTCAACACCGGCATCGGTCGTGGAGTGCCCCTTTGTAAAACCAAATTGTTTAGAGTGTAGAAGCTCGTTGTTATTAAAATAACTTTGCAGTTGGTCTAGTATCAATATCTCGAAAATTTTGCTAAATGTGGGCAGCACAGAAATTGGCCTATAGTTGGTGGGGTCTGATGTGCTACCTGCTTTGTACAAAGGTATTACCTTGCTATCTTTCATAAGATCAAGAAATACACCACAGTCAATACACTTATTAAATATTGAAGCCAATCTGTTAGCAGCTAAAGCAATAATGGACTTGGTAATAGTAACGGAATTTCCCCACAAGTCTGCAGTCTTCTTTAAATTTATAGTATTAAAAGCTTTCATAACACCATTTGAATTTATGTACTGAAATGAGAAATTACTATAGGTTGTACTCATGTTTTCTTTTAAAAGAGATTCCGCTGCATTGGTTGATGAGTCCAAAGATCTAGTAGTAATAACGGGGATATCAGTAAAAAAACTTTCAAACGCCGATGCAACTTTTGAGTCTGATGTAATAGTGTCGTTATCAATGTTCAAACTAAATTTAGAAAATTTACTTTTAACTTTCCCAGTCTCGCTGTTTATTATATTCCATGTCCTTTTCATTTTATCGTCACTAGTCCTAATCCGTGAACTCAGGTAAAGAGACTTAGCTTTATTGCAAAGTTTCCGAAATATCCTAGCATAGTTTCTAACATAATCCTGAAATTGTTCACTTAAATTAAAGTTTCTTTCGTCATATAGCTCATACAATCTCTTTCTACTTTTGTGAAGCCCAGTAGTTGCCCATTCACAGAAGGTTGCATTACCTCCAACTGTAATCGTTCTAGGTGTGAAAACTGAATTAAATTCTGTACAAAACGCTTTGAAAAAGCTATTATATAACAAATTAGGGTCACCTTCATCATCTAACAGTGACCAGCTAGTCATTAGTTTACTTTGAAACCTAGCAAAACGAGTTGCAGTTATAGGTATTACAACTATAATTTGCCTAGAAACATTCTTACTGTTATCATTAAAGGAGATCTGCTGTCCACAATGGTCTGAGCATAGATTATACACTAAATAACTAGAGATAGATACGCCACTCTTGAAACAGTTTTAAAAAACGATGTACTGTGTCCGCTAGATGGCGTTAGTAGTGGATTCATTTTGCAAAATAAAATGTTTAATTTCAGTGTTAATAAATAAGTAAATGACAACTATTATGTAAAATAATATGCAATTTAAAAGTAAAAAAATATAAAAATCACAAAAAGTAAAAACTAGTTTCTTGTTAAGCGTGGTCTCGATCCACGGACTTATAATCTGTGGGCACAGCACGCTTCCACTGCGCTACGCAACTATTGGCAGAGTTGACGAAATTACCGTTCAGTTATCGCTACAGATATTTCTAGATATAATAGCTAAAATAACATTCCGCGGGCGCTAGATGGCGTTAGTTTGTATGGATAATTTTTAATTACGGGATTGTAGGGAAGTTTCATAGGCCTGGGTCTGAGTCTAACTGTCTAATAATTTGCTTGTCTCTTACTATGATATCTGTAAATATATTATCTAGGCAAGTAGATGTAGAGGAAGTATCTCTTGTGGGCTCTAAGAATAACTTCTTCAGATTATATGATAGAAACAGCGCTTTCAATTTTGTACTAAGACTACTATCCTTCAATAAATTTACATTAAAGACACCGCACACAACAACATTTTTATTTATTTTTGCAACTTTGTTTAATATCTCATCCATAATACGCCCGAAGCTATCATACAATGCTGAAGGAGGCCTGTATACACTTATTACAATAAATCTCCTCAGTTCCACACAGGCTACCTCAATAGTTCGCTCAACAGACAGACTTACAATATCATGACGCTCCTTAAATTTAAGTTGCTTATTAATTAAAATCATCGAGCCACCATGTACTGCTTGCTGCCGGCTAAACGAGCTTCCTACTATATGATTACTGAAATTGAACATGAACTGGTTGCTTTTTAGCCAATGTTCAGTGATGCAAAATATATCAACAGCATTACAGTTCATAAACAATTCCATTTCTAAATCTTTATTAATCATACTTCTAATATTCTGATGTACTAATTTAATCAAATTTTTGTTATTATGTTTAAGTGTATTAGTCAATGAGTTACGAGTAATCTTATTATAGCTAAAGGTGTTCTCTATTGTCTCAGAATTTAATTTAAATTATTATTATTATGAATGTCAATAATGGAATTGTCATATATCATGTCAGGTTCAATAAAATGTACTCTAACAGTACTTGGGTCACTATATAAATTAAATGCTAATAATTTAGCAAGTTGTCGTTTAAAAGAGCGAGAAAGATACATAGTATCTTTTGTTAAAATAAAATTACTTTAAATAAAAGTATTAGTGTCATATAATAAAATTTTGTCATTATGACGATATGTACTATCATATAATAATAGATTTAATTTACTTATCTGATTGTTTCCTTAACAGATAAGGTCTTCGAATAAGGAAATGCACAGACTATAAAATTGCACCCCACTTTAGAACTTCTATCAATCATTATATCCGATAAAGCTACTATACCTTTCCTAGTAACTAGTAAGCTGTCACCATACATAATAATAAATATAGAATGTTTCTTTAATTCTGCATGTTTTAATTTATTAACTAATGAAGACATTCTTTCTCCTGGATAACAAAAGTTTTGTAATGGACAGTTAGTGTAACTATCTATTAAGCTACCCAAACCCACTCCCAATTGGTCAGAAAACATCAATACAGTGTTATTACTATGAGTGTCAAGTGAACATATATGATTTGTTTGTAACAAGGCATCAGAACTGGAGTCATTGTATATTTTGTGAGGTTATTCTAGTACTAGACTACTTTCTAAATCATTATTTAATTTTGAACAATTTAAGCAACATTTTTTGTTGGCTATAGAGAGTAGTTATTCTAGATTCTCTCTACCAACTCTAGAAATCTCATCATATTTTAATATGTATTCTTGAGTTTCTTTCTGGTGTGTTATTGCCATTTTGTCGAGCTGTGCAGTCAGTTTTGATATGTGTGTTTGTAGCTCCTGTGTGTGCTGATCATATAATAATCTACTACCGAGTAATTGTTCATTGCTAGCCTCAAGCTTCGACATCAATGACTCCTGCTCCTTAACCAAGTCATGGTTAATTTGTGATAATTTATTTACTTTATTTGACCCCTTGTGACGGGATTCAAGTCGCTGTATCAATTTATTTAATTTTGATAATTGCCTAAATTTTCTTTTGGTTATCAATTTAGATTTACAGTTGCACTTATACGTTGCGCTATTCGCGGAGAGGAGCCGGCTACCTCTGTTCTAGGTTTATAGAAGCAGCTACCTAAGCTACTTGAGCTGATTCCTAATGACTAAATCCTGGAGTCAGGCCTGGATATAACAGACGATTTCGAGGGAGCTAGCGTGTCAGTTGCCGATTTAGCTTCGCGAATCTCTTCCTTTAAGGAACTATACGACAAAAACTTGGCGAAGCGAACTACGGCCTTGCACAACCAAGTCTACCACAGGTTTGGGCAGATTAGACAAATCCGAACCTAAATACGGCAAGAAAATATCCGAGCTGACTGAACGCTTTCGGATGCTGTCGTCAGAGCTATCTGAGATAGAACACTCGAATGTTCCATCGGCGGAAGCCGGGACCGCGATGACTTGCACGGATTCTACCCCTGCACAGGCAGCGTCGGCTCCGGTAACTGGCCACTGCGAGCATTTGAGGGTTGGTGAACTATCGAAACTGAAATTCGACGGAACAGGCTGCGTTCACGAATTTCTACAACGCGTGACTGAATTTAGGACGGTTAGAAATCTACCTGCCTATAGATTATTCGATTACGCGTCCGAATTTTTTACTGGTAATGCGTTACACTGGTTTCGCGGTGTTAAAAATTCCATTTCTACATGGAATGAACTAGCTAGTCAACTCACAGCTGATTTTATTCCTTACGACTATGATTATAAACTTTTAGCCCAGATTCGTAATCGTACTCAAGGGCAAACTGAGGGTATAATCATCTACTTATCGATTATGTTCCAACTTTTTGCGCGATTATCACTGAACATGCTATTAACTGAACAAGAAAATCTAAATATATTGCTTCACAGTATTAGACCATGTTATTCTACAGTACTAGCTTCGTGTACTACGGCTATAGACACTATAGACACTCTTAAAACACTATGTCTAAACTATGACAGGTTCCAGTGTTTAAGTTCACAGTTTCACGAACCTAGCTACCCTACGTCTAACACAGTAGCACCTGATTTAGCCTACATAAATAAAAAGGACATGCGCAGTCACTATAATAATTCGCAGTACTTTAATCCGTCTAAACTAAATAACTATGCTTCTGTCGCATCTATAAATGTTGAACCGAACGATACACCTGTGCCTAACCTACAACACTATAATGTCGACATGATATCTAAATCAGCTGTTCCTACAACAATCACTAATAAGAGGTCTGTGTTCTGCCCGCAATGTCGTTCAACTGATCATAGATTAGAATATACTGTTACAACTGTTGTTGCAACTGATCACTCGCTAGGGACGTGCAAGCGGAATGGAAAGTTGGATATGACCGTTATCCTATATGTTTTAAGTGTGGCCTTAGGGATGTCACATATGTAAATTGTTCTAAGTGTAAAAATAAATCGTTTTCAAAAAACTAATTTACTCGGATCGTAGTGCGTCAAATAAGACGACAAACCATACCGTTTGTACATCTTCTTAATCTAAATATTTTGACAAAAAAGACTGAAACTATTGGCTGAACACTCTAAAAGTGTATTTTCCTAGTTATTCTGTGGCTGCGACCCGTGATCATAAACCTAATACTGATTTTCGACCCTATGTTAATGTAACCATTAAGAATCTACCCCTTACTAGTTTACTTGACTCATGTTCTGCCGTGACTATATTGGGCAATAATTCTCATATAAAAATTATTTCTAAAGCTAATCTCCCTTTGAATAAGTGTGACAACCCTACTATATTTTTTCGATCGGCGGGTGGTCATCGTTTGACACCGATCGGCTATATCAACCTAACCACCATTTTTGAAAATAAAACTTATAATTTAAAGGCGTACGTAATTCCAGAAGTTACTAGTTCGTTAATTTTAGGTATTGACTTCTGGAAAAGATTTAAATTGTTACCAAATCATATCTACTCTGTTTCTTTATCTAATAATCACTCTGCCACCGTGTCGGCTATTGATAATAACATTGATAACGACACTACTATAACCTCGGATCAGTGGTATTCTACAATCTACAATGGCTGTAAAAGCTCACCTACACTTTCCCTAATTATTCTATCAAAAATGATAAATTATATAGATATATGGTATCGAAATGTACACTGTGGAAAAAAATCGATTGGAAAGAGGTCCTACATACCTCTGATAGATCTACAGCTATTAAAGAAAACCATTCGGAACTCGCTGCGGGCCATTTAGGTATTTTTAAAACGTATAAACAGATGCAGCGTTATTATTGGCCCAGTATGCACGCTGACGTTGTTAAATTTATATCTTCGTGTGATACTTCTGTCGCACATAAACACCAAAACAATGCTACTTTATATACACACACATATAACTTACATCGTAAACAGGCTGAGTTTAACGTAGGTGATACTGTGTGGAAGAGATCCTTCTATTTAAGTGATAAGGACAAATCATTTAGCAAAAACCTAGACCCCAAGTTTACCAAGTGTATTATTATCGCTAAAAAGTCTCCACTAGTATACAAATTAGCGGATTCGTCGGGTAAATCTATTGGCAGTTGGCACATTAAATATTTAAAACTAATTAACTCTGATTCCTAACCTAACTAGATTCTTTCATTGTACCTACCTACAGTTTGAATTTCATAGTCGGTATCTACTTAGCACTGTCTACAGAAGTTCGGAGGACTTTAGTTAGACGGATTCTTCTTGTCTCGACACGTAAAATTCTGCTGTACAGAGCGGGGTATTGTAACGTAATACTACGTATTGCGTTATAATATCTCGCAGGCGCTTAACGCCAGCTTAGTTCGAAGAGCGCTTCGTTAGGAATTGTTACCTTATATGGTCATAGACAGAGCCACAGGCAGTCTGTGACTCATTGGTCTATGACTATATAAGATGGGTGCGCGATCTAAATCGGTCACTTGCCCTACACGACGTAACGCTACCGCTACACCTCGTTATTATTCTGTCTTCTACTTCCCTATCTACTGTCCCGCTGGGGGATAGCATATTCTAGTTGTCTGTATGCCTATATGTTCTGTCTGTAGTATCTGTGTCTCCTAAGCATAACAGCCGATCTAGGGACCGCCTGTTCCTGACCGGTTGTTGTGTATTCTCTGTGCTATTTCCCGTTCTCCCCATGGGCTGTCATCTTTCTACAGGCTGACGTTCTCCCTACGGGCTACAACTACGAACTGCTGGCGCTATGCCGCTACTAGCCGGCCGCTACCCAAGCATCCGCTCCTGCCTACGAGCTTCTACAGCCAGGCCACTTGCGCCTGACCACATCGGCAGCACCGCCTGAGCCTCCGTTCAGCCTAAACCTCAACCACCGAGCTGCCTACACAACGTGCACATCGGCCACCGGCGACCCTGCGAGCGTCGGAGAGCAGCAGGAGTCTACATTCCAGCCCTCAGGCCAGTGCTTACCTAGTTCGGTCATACTACATACATGTAAGCGGTAGTGAGACGTAATAAAAAACCTGTCAGTCTAGCATTATTTCCTTCGAACCCCGACATCCTACCTGAGACCCCGTCTCAACGTTATTTGCTTTAAAGTAAATAGTTTGAGTAAAGAATACTGTAGCTCTGTACAGACGATCGAGGTGTGTGTGTTACTTCTCTAACGCAATGCATGTTGGCCGAATCATGATAGGAACTGGCTAGATGATCGCGTTTGAAGTGCTGCGGTCGCTATGGTGCGACGATAATTGTTAGGTATGTGAGCGTATAGGCTTTATGAAATAAAATCACGTGTAGTTCGAACCCGTCATGTTCTTTACTGTTTTACGGTTCTTATCCGTTGGATATGACTAGTTCTGTCACTGCTACATATTATATGACGTCTCAAATAATACTATTCGTAGCCCATAGATTATTGCTGTTCCTTTGGATTGCGGTGGTCAGAAAGCAGTCGATCTGTGAAAAGCTGATATTCTGTCACATCTTTTTAGACAAGTTATCGGACTTCGGGCTCCAAGGTGAGATCTTGGATGCAACCGGGATAGCGCTAGGACGATGACAGTTATTCTTCACTCTTCTAGAAGCAAAAGTTAATACATACATACATACATATATAGACTCACGTCTGTTTCCCGGAGGGGTAGGCAGAGACTACGGAACGCCATTTGCAACGATCCTGACATACCTCTCTTGCTTCATTCACTCCCATCAAGTTTCTCATGCATGCTCTTCTGTTTAGGGTACTTCTAACCTGTCCTTTTTTTTAGGATGTCTCCAATTTAGTCAGAGAACGTCCGCCTAGGTCTTTCCCTTTATCCTGTCCCATTCACACTTGCCTTATATAACTTCTTTGCCAGTCTTTCGTCATCCATCCTCTTTAAGTGCCCAAGCCATCTTAACATGCTTTTCTCGATGCTTGTCACTACATCTTCTTTTATCCCACAACACTTTCTTATCACACAATTCTTTACTCTGTCGGTCAAAGATACACCACACATACTTCTCAGTGCTCTCATTTTTACAGCATTTATTTTACTTACAAGTCTCTTCTGACATACCCAACTTTCACAACCATACATAAGGGTAGGCACTAATACCCCTCTATACACCTATACACAGCAAAACGTGCCTTTTTGTACACGTTTTGGCTGTTCAAATGCCTTCAGAGCTCCATTCATTATATTACCTGCATTAATTCTTCTTTCAATATCTTCTTCATTCTATCCATCTCTTGTAACAACAAATCAACAATGAACGTACCTAAGTATACAAACTCATGAACTTGCTCCACTCGTTGTCCAGCGATCAAAACATTACAAGCCGTAACGCATTCCTCCTTTTCAAAAACCATAACTTATGTTTTACTTACATTCACTTTCATTTCCTTTCCTCTCTAAAGCACCATGCATGATGTTACCATCTCCTGCAAATCCTCCGCTGAAGACGCAAGTATTACCCGATCATCAGCATAAAGGAGGCATTTGACAAGTAACCCATTCATCCTTAATCCGCAATCACTATGTTTTAGACCTTGCAAACAACTGTCCATGAAGAGGTAAAACAGCCACGGCGACGCTACACATCCCTGTCTACCTGTCTCGATGGTAAATCAGTCAGTGTATACCCCGTTTATCCTCACACCAGCACCACCTCTAGAATCTTCTTAAAGGGACTTCAGAGCTCGACTAAGGCTGCTGTCCACCCCATTAATTGACAGCACCGACCACTTTTCATTCCTCACCACTTTATCGTACGCCTTTTCCAAATCCACGAATGCGCAATAGACCTTTTGGCCTTTGACCAAAACCTTTCGGCTATGCTTCGCAAGGAAAAAGCCTGATCTGAACATCCCATACCCTTTCGGAATCGAGCTTGTACATCCCATATTTTCTTGTCGGTTACTCTCATAACTCTTTCAATCAGTACGTTTGCATACAATTTGCCAACAATGCTGAGAAGGCTAATGCCTCTATAGTTTTTGTAGTTTTGTTGCGAACCTTTTCCTTTATAAAGAGGCAAAAGTTCATGGTTGGAAATAATGTAAAATTAACGTGGTTGGCTAATCAGGTGTAATTAAATTCTAAGTAGTTATAGAATGATTAAATTATTCATGTTTAATTTTTTCTGTATCAATTTGTATTAACGTACAACTGTAGGGACAACTACTTACTGTATACGTATAGATGCCTGCCATTAATTGGTCAATATCAAAATATTATTGCCTAGATCATCTCTTTTAAGCTTCAATATCACTCACATAAATAACGTTCGTGTATTTTTTATTGGCTGTAATGAATGTGACCCGGTTTGTGATTGCGAAAGTATTTTAAAATGTGGCGATTTATTAAAATTATTATCATTCCCTGTTGATATATCTCTGTGTACTTTGGTTTACCGTAAATATGTGTGTGTGAGGTGTGAAAATTAAATAAACTGATCTGTTACGGTCAAGTTCCTATAGTTGGCGACTCTGGATAGCCTATACAGCAAATTTCAGCAAATAACATGAAAGTGATACTTAGCGAGTAGGTAATGGAGAATAGTATGCAATTTTAATTAATATACCGTTCCTTAAGAGGCAATAAATCCTACTATTTTTTTCAATTCAGCTGGTAACGTAGAGAACACTGTAATATTTGCAACATCATAAAATTTGATGACGTAAGACCTTACTATCATTGACGGACCCTGGGCTCCACGGTCTTGAATCGCAACCGGGACAACGCTAGAATGATGATGATGATGAGTCAGTGACGGAGGACTACATTTTCAGCTAAGGGGTGATAGTAGACCCTGATGATAGTAGGTTCTATTAACGGGAACACTAATGGGAAGACTTAGATGCATTAATCCCTTTTGCTCCCTCAGAACATTCCCTAATGAATGAGACCAAATAAGCCACTGCGTGGTCGCTTGAGTAAAAGAAATATTGTTTATATATCTCGAGAAAGAAAACACTTTGAGGTTAACTGTAAATAACTTTTACTGGGTAAAACGTAGAGCCGTGCCTAAGTATCAACTGATGAGTATGTAAATTCGCTACGAAACACTTACTCATGCTTTTAGAGAGGTTTCAAGAGACATAATGTTCGTTAACTTTGAAAGTAACTTTAAAAGTGCAACGTGTAATAGAAAAATCGTATTAAAATGTTTTATGTATAAGCATTGTAAATTATGAAGATTTTATGTATATATATATATATATATATATATATATATATATACTCTGTCGGTCGCACCAGACGACGCGCCTGGCGTAGACCTTCCACAAGGTGGACCGACGATCATGTTTGGATCGCAGGAACCGAATGGATGTGAGCGTCTCAAGATTAGTCTATGTGGAAGGCCTTGGTTAAGAACCATGTTCAGCGGTGGAAATCTGTTTATGTTGTGTGTGTGTGAAATAAAACTAAGACCAAGTTTTCAGGTCAGTAATACATACATATATAGTAAGATCCTTTTCATATCCAAGTGTATTAAAACTTAAATTAGCAATCTAATATACCATGAAGAGGTTAGGGGGATAGTCGGATTGCGCCGAAATGTCTATGTAAGATAAAAAATAACCGTAATTCTCCTTAGAAAGAACAATGCCCATTTTTCTTAGAGACGCCGGCCCAGATGTGGACAGTCAAAAATCGTAGTAGTTGTTATTACATTCGATAAAAGAGTGTTAAACTAGAATTTTGAGATTGATTAGAGGTCCATCACATTCATAGATTTATTACAAGAATTACTTTTATATGCTCACAAAACATTAGGTGTGTACCCACTTTTATTAGGAGAGTTAAAGTATTTCGTAGTTTTGCGTAGAAAGGAATGAGTTAATCATTTGGTAAGGGTAGAAATCCGAAAAAAAAAGCCAGAAGTCGTAAAAGATCCAAAAACATAAAAGCATTCACAATGTGCACGAGCAAAACAAATAGGTAACAAACAAAATAAACTGAATATGACATTATTGACATTTACTTAAGAGTGTTGCCATTTTACAGTTTTAAATGATATTGATTAATCGATATGGATTTCGGACATAGGTTATCTATACATTTGGTTCAAAATCGAACTTATTTGTAGTTAATCGCATATATACCTTAAAAATTCACACATTTTAAATGTTTAAGGACCAAGTAGAGATTTGCTATTAACTCCAATCATTTTTAGTAGAGAAAACGTAAAATCGATAAATAAGACGTGTTAATCGATTTAATATTATGATTTCTTTACTGGCAATTTCAGATCTATTACGTGTTGGCTATTTAGACGTTAACACATCTTTTTAAACCTATTTATTGAATAAGGTTCTCGGCACACCTTTAGTAATGCCTATAAATTAAGTTATAAATAAAAAGGATTATTCAACAACTAATTGAAACTTTATTGTGGTGTTCATGAGTTCCAAACTGGGCCAGAAATGGGCATTATTCTTTAAGCCGACCAAAAGTTTGCAACCGCAACCGACTGAAAGTTGCAAATCTATGTACGTGATAAAAGCTCAGATTATAACAGGATGCGGCGCCGTTAATGGCTTCTTGCACCCTCCTTCTAAACTGAATTGATAGTATCAATTTATATTTATCAAGACGGGTATAAACAACATCTACAAAAGCGAACAACGAAGTCCGCTGCGTAAATGATGTGAATATTGCGGCTTAGGAATAACTACATATTATTCGTGATTAGACATGCTAGGTTCTATGGAGGTATAGACGATCATCGCCTTACCCGGCTGTGAAGGAGGCTGCTGAAAGGCATCCGAAATCTATGCCATATATTTACTGTTTATATTAGAATAACTAAATACAAGACACCAACTGAGGTGAAATATGCGTACATTTGATTAAATTTAATTAATATGAACGAGGCATTTTAATACTCAGTGAATAACATTATTAATACGTTTTAGCTATGAATATGACGTATTTCGGACGGCGTTGTTAAGGTATATACCTACCAATATTTAATATCACTGAGCATATTACACGCTGACGAGCATGTTCCGAATGGCTCTTATTAAAGTATAGAAAAGTATTTTGGAGCAGAGCCATGATAATTAAAATAAGAGAATCGTCTAATCCTGAAAGAAAACTTAAATGAGAATATAAAATGAACGCTTGCCTACTTATTCATCTAGAGTATCTCTAAGAAAAGAATTTCTTAAATTAAAATTCTCAAAACACTTCACATAAACGTACAGGCAAGCAACGTAGCTTCATTCATTGCGGCATTTTTATTACGTAATAAGATGGAATTCAAATGGATAATCTGAAGCCGTAAACGAGCTGAAGAACATGAGCGGCATGTTTAATATGACTTTTCCATACAAATAAAAATGGTAAATGTAATGGGGGGACTATCGTAAAGGATGATTGTAGCTGTGAATTAAGTTTGCGCCCAGAATTATCAACTGAGCCGCCTATTTGGTCCGTTACTGTTTCTGATTATGTGATACCGCAAGATTAGATTCCCACTTAGCGGTGAGCGCCTCTACACTTTTCAGCTAGTCCATATTCTACCGTTCACTTTACATAGATATGGAGCGATTTGCTACATTACGTTGGAATAAAAAGTTTCTTCGATTAAAGATAGAAATTCTTTCACCAATAAAACGATTTCCTCTTCCAGTGGCGCTGAAAACGTGATTTAACATAAAATTTTGTTTGCTTCTGCTCGAACAAATGCTTCCACTTTTCCAATAAGTATTCGACAAGTTGAAACTGTATTAAAGTATTAATACATATTCAGTATCTCAGTGGCCATAGTGTGTACTGTTCGGTGAGTGAGTGTGGGTGTATGTTTTTGTCAGCGCTTTATACAAGCGAGGAGATTATGACGTACGTCACTCACGTGTCGGGTATATAATTGTTGTATTCTCATTAGACGTGTATTTCATAGCAAGTTTATTCCACCTCAAGTGTTGCAAGGGTACGTAGACTTGTCTTCGTCCAAGAGGCTTTACTTACACTTTGAAGGTTGAGCTACTACAGTTTCTGCTTACAATTTCTATGTTAATGTAATCTCTTGAAAATTGTTCCTACAATTCTCCATTTCATTAACTAGGTAGGATCTTTAATAACTCAGAGAGTTCTCTTGTTGGACTGTTCTGCGGAGATAACGTAAACTCACAGTTGCATGTCATGCAAGTGAGTTATTCAAGTTTTTTATTAAAATTACATTTTTATTTCACTACTAATTACATTTTACATTTTCTTTTCATAGATGTACTCAAAAAGTGAGAGTTCATAAACTAGATATGAAAAGTTTATATGTAGGTATTTATAGATCTTATTAAAGGAGTAGGTAATAAATGTGTGATATTTTGCATGTTTCGGAATCATGCACATCGTCCTCCACGTCAGCCGCCTCGCATTGAGTCAGTTCAGTAGAGTGTGGCGGAAAAAACATTCCATATTCAAATGTACGGTTCAAACGACATCTGCCACTTCGTGATCGACAGCGACTTGTAGGCTCGCCGAAATTGATGTATGGACGTATTGGACATGTAGCTGCTTTTGCCTAGGAATCACTATCATGTGAACGTGCATCATGTATGTCTGTATGTCTTACAAAAAACCTTGAAGTGGTCGCCGACGTTCAGAGCCTATGTCATGTGGAAAAAGCATAAGAATTGAGCTTATATTCAATTTTAATATGGCAACGTGGTTTCATAATTTCGATGTGAATCAAACAAATGGTGACTAATAAAGGAAACAGACCAAATATTGTCATCAAAATCAACTGTTTTATATAACCATTTCCCTAACTTCAAGTAATTTATTCTTAGACAATAACGTAAAACGGGCGGAAGCCCGTGCACCTCATTTCATTTCAACTCCATTGAACTGCACTGACTTCCACTCTCTGCATTCGCGTCCGTTGCAGAGTTTGGCGAATGGCCTTAGGGGAGAGCGCAAGTCGTGTAGATCCCTAAGGCAAGGCTGGTGGACTATCCTTCCCGAGGTTGCCGCCCGTTCTTGGTCTGGTTCCCTATGAAACAGACGTAACGAAAACCTCCAGCCGCCCTCACCCACACACATGCACAAGCACGTACACACATACATTCACTACACTAACCCAATCATTCATACGGACGCGCACACACACACATACACACACCACACCTACATAGAAACACATACACATACGCCCACGCACACGCTCATACGGAGCCAAAACAAAAACAAAAAAATGAATGTGAAACAAAATAATAAACTACCCCAGGAGGGTACCAGCGTCCGTGACGCTGGAGAATCCCTCCCTGCACCCTCGGGTCCAGGCTGCCCCACGTATTCTGGGGGGGGCAATGTTTCACGTGAGCGAAGTTTAGACCTGCACGACCTGGCAAATGCCATGCCTCGTGCAGTACACATAACCAACACCTCCTGGACGGTTGTACCGCGTCGAGCAGACGAACGCCGCAAGGCAAACGTCAGCTCCGCTGCAACCGTATCCGGTAGAGGTAAACACCGCGGAAAGCGCTCCCGTCATCATAGACGTCAGCGTGAGTACGCAGCGCACGCGGGAGGTAGCGAACCGACAACGTCGGCGAACGCACCCCCCGCGGGAGGTAGCGAACCGACAACTTCGGCGAACGCACCCCCCGCGGTAGGTAGCGAACCGACTACATCGGCGAACGCACCCCCCGCGAGACAACCAACAGCTGGCGCAACGCACCAGCGCGGACATCCGCCCTCAGCCAGCGCGATGAGGGAACCGCCCAGGACGAAGCATTCGGCAGGACGCGGCGCGATTGGTGGACGCAGCAGCTCAGGCTTGCAAGCGGAAACCACGCGGACGGCGAAGAGTGAGCCTTCGGGCTCGCTCCCGCCGGCTGCACGCGCCGCTCCGGCCGGTGCAGCGCCGGGCACCCCCCGTCGCGCCCCCTCGACGGCAGTCGGAGATGCGGAACCAACAGCCCCATGGGGCACAACCGGGCCACGCCGCAAACGCGGCCCCAGAAAAGGCGGACCCAGGCACGCACCGACCAATCCGGCGCTCTCGGGACGGCCCACTTCGGCGACACCGTCGAAGAGGAACCGTCACGACGACACACCACCAAGCGCCACGACGAAGCGTGCGAGAGTGGACGCAACACCGAAGAGGGCAACGATGAGCTACGCCGATGCGACTAACTCGCATCTGATGGTGGCCGTCGTTGCCACTCCACCCACAGACCTGACGGTGGAGCAAGCACGGCAGCTCGAGCTCTCCATAGAGGAGCGCATCTTGGAAGCAGCCTTTGCACCACCGTCAAACAACGAGCCCGCACTCGCGCCATCCTTTAGAGGCAAACCGCTTGCAGCAGGAGGAGTCCTGAAGCTATGGTGCGAGGACGAGAAATCGCTGGCGTGGCTCAAACGAACGGTAGCGGGACTGCAGTCACCGATCGAAGGAACCAGGCTGGCTGTCATCGGGCAGACGGACCTCGCGAAGCGCGTTCGCGCATCGCTCTGGCTGCCGAGGTCGACCAGCCTGGAACTCCCGAAGATCCACCAACTCTTAGCTGCCCAAAACCCATGGTACGCTGTCCAGACGTGGCAACTGTACAGCGCTACCATGCAAGAGCACGGCCTATACTTGTCCCTGGGCATCCCCGAATCGGAGGTCCCGAGAATCGAGGCGCGCGACCGCCGAGTCTCCTTCTTCACCGGCAGCGTGTACGTACTGTTCCACGCTGCCGGGGCAGGGGCTGGCGGGACGGTTGCCGCGCCCAGGGAAATACCGCCCGCAAGCGGGCATGCACAGGAACGAGAGACAACATCAGCCGTTCCCAGCACGTCGGGCACAGCCCGCGCACACACAACGCCCGCAGTGACAATGAGCGCTGTGACGGCAGTTGACGACGAGCACGACTCGTCTGACGGGGAGTCCGTGGACAGCAATGTTCTCGGATCATCGTCAGACTAGAGTCGTACAGACCAACCTCCAGCACAAGCAAATCGCAACGGCTACCCTACGCAGGCTGCTGGAGGTTAACCACCACACAATAGCCCTAATCCAGGAGCCGTGGATTAGAGGCGACACCATATGTGGACTTAACAACATCGGAGGTAAGATATTGCACTGGAGCTCGGCATCTAAGCCGAGAACATGCATATACATTCCCCGAACAATACCAGCATTGCTGCTGACTAACTTTTGTTCTAGAGATCTCACAGCCGTGGGTATACGAACAGGGCCCAATGATCAGATGCTTGTACTAGCTTCGGTCTACATGCCCGGTGATGAGGAGATCCCATCGAAGGAGCTGGCCGAGCTGGTGCAGCACTGTGAGGACCACGGCTGGCCAATAATACTCTCGGCAGATGCTAACGCCCACCATCCACTGTGGGGGAGCCCCGAGGCAAATAGACGAGGTGAGATCCTAACTGAATACATCTACACAACAACACTAACGGTAATCAACAAAGGCTCAGAGCCCACATTTGTCAGCTCCAGATATCAAACCATAGTAGACATTACACTGGCATCGGATGGGGCCGCGGAGCTTGTCACGAACTGGCATGTGTCCGCCGAACCATCCTTTGCCGACCACAGACGTATCTGCTATGACATACGAGTGCAAGAGAGGGTCATACAACCAAAACGCAACCCACGCAATACCGACATTGCGAGATACAAGACCCTGCTCGAACAAGAAATAGCCATGTCTAATTTCAACGACATGAACACAAGCACTACACACATAGAACACAACACTAATCTACTAACAAAATGCATACAGCGCAGCTACCAACAAGCCTGCCCCACCACACTACCGAAAACGAGTAGCAAAACCCTATGGTGGGGATCGGAACTGGAGAAACTCAGGCGCAATCTGAGACAACTCTTCAACCGGGCCAAAAACACAAGGAAAGACACGGACTGGGACAAATACAAAGAAGCCCAGTCGCACTACAAGAAACGCATACGATTCCGCAGGGGAGAATCCTGGCGAAATTTCTGCACCAACATTAATTCCACATGCGAGGCAGCCAGGGTAAAAAAGATCCTATCCCAGGACAGCAACAAGACCCTAGGCTCCATAAGAAAGCCTGATGGCACCTACGCAACCACAGACATGGAAATAAGCCAAATACTAATCGAAACGCACTTCCCAGGTTGCACAGTGACCGAAGACTGTGATTGGGAAGAATCAGAACACAGACCACCGACCCAGACAGACTGGACGATAGCCAACAACATGGTTACCGGGGACCGGCTGAAATGGGCAATTAACAGCTTCCAGCCGTATAAATCTGCAGGCCTGGACGAAATAACACCAGCACTCCTACAATGGGGCTGCACAACGATTGTGCCACAGCTACTCAGCATATATAGAGCATCTATAGCGCACAATTACATACCACGAAGGTGGAGGGAAGTAAAAGTCATATTTCTCCCAAAACCGGGCAAAACGGATTATACGCAAGCAAAATCGTTTAGACCTATCAGTTTGACCTCCTTCTTGCTAAAAACGCTGGAAAGGCTCGCTGACAGATACCTGCGGGAAGGCGCACTGCTACGCAGACCACTACACCCGCATCAACACGCCTACAGAAGTGGTAGATCAACGGAATCAGCGCTTCACTCCGTAGTGGGGACCATAGAGACAGCGCTATCTGACAAACTAATGATCTTAGGCGCCTTCATTGACATAGAGGGCGCCTTCGACAAGACTAAATTCACCAGCATTAGCCGTGCCCTTAACAAGTTCGGAGTTGAACAAACCGTCAGTGGATGGATTGATCAACTCCTGAAACAAAGGGCTATTCAGTTCACGGTTAATACAACCACAAGGGGGATAGTAGCAAAAGGCTGCCCACAGGGAGGGGTCCTATCACCCCTGCTCTGGAACATAGTGGTAGACGATCTGTTGAGAAATCTGAATGACAAATGCTTCTTCACGGTCGGCTACGCAGATGATATTACCATCCTAATCAAAGGAAACTCAGAAGACATGATCCATTATCGGATGCAAGCAGCGATCAGGATCATGGAACAATGGTGCAACCACCATGAACTGACGGTCAACCCAAATAAAACGGAGCTAGTACTTTTCACCAACAAAAGGAACATCCGTATGACCAGAAAACCAAAACTTTTTGGCACGGAGCTTAACTTATCGAGTGAAGTCAAGTACCTGGGCGTAACACTCGACCACAAGCTCAACTGGAATAAACACATCACCACTAAAACCACAAAAGCATGTACAATCTTCTGGCAGTGCAGGAGAATAATAGGCAAGAAATGGGGTCTAAAACCATTCATCACCCTATGGATCTACACTGCCATAATACGCCCCATGCTCACATACGGTGCAGTAGTGTGGTGGCCACGCACTCAACTAAGCACAGTCAAGAGCAAACTGCAGAGCATACAACGCCTCGCCTGTTTGGCCACAACAGGCTGCATGAAAACAACTCCAACGGCGGCACTGGAGGTGCTTCTCGACTTGCGACCACTGCACCTCATCATCCAGCAAGAAGCAGGTGCCGCTGCGATCCGGCTCGATAAGTTCGGGCTGTGGAGGAGAGATGACCGCATAACCCACGCACGCCTGAAAAGGACGTTAACAAACGAGATCCCGATGCTAGATGCAACGTGTGATCTCATACCTAAAACCTTTGTCTTTGACAAAAAATACCGCATACAACTGCAAGAAGAGCACAAGGATAGTTCTGGTATACACGAAGTTAGAGTATACACAGATGGCTCAAAAACAAAGTATGGGACGGGTGCCGGAGTGTTCTCCCATGACTTGAATATCAATCTCTCAACATCGCTTGGTAAACTCAACACCATCTTCCAAGCTGAATGCGTTGGGATAACAAGGGCGGCGACGGCGATCGCGGCCAGAAAAGTGAGCAACCTGTCAATACGCATCATCACAGACAGCGCCTCAGTACTACAAGCTCTCGATGGCAACTGCTTTAATAGCGGCCTAATTATGGAGTGCCACCAAGAGCTGCAGAAAACTGCAACGAGAAATCGGGTCACGCTCCAGTGGATACGAGGACACAGTGACTCCACGGGCAATGACGCAGCAGACCAACTGGCAAAGAAAGGATCGGACACGACAACTCTAGGACCCGAACCAATTGTTCCGATACCGTTCAACCAACTAAGAACATGGTTACGCGAGAGAACCCTACAACAACACGAAAAAGAGTGGGCAGAGATAAAAGAGTGTAGGCAATCTAAAGATGCCTTTCCTCAATTAGACAAACGACTCTCGCAAAAACTGTTGCACTCCAATAGGAAAACACTCAAGCATCTGACTGGCATAATAACCGGCCACTGTCCACTAAACAAGCATCTCTACAACATCGGAGTCACGGACAGCCCACTATGTAGGGGCTGCATGGGGACCGAAGAAACACCCGCTCATATAATCCTACATTGTACCAGCGTGAGCGACCAACGGACGAAGTTCCTGAACAACCCCAGAACCATGAGCGAAGCCATACGCAATCCTGGTCAACTCATGGCCTTCTGGAAGGAGCTTGCATGGTATGAGTAGCAGGCGACTACCACGTCACTGCTAACGCACAATGGCCCAATTAAGTGGCTAAGTGCGGAAAACACCTGTCCAACTAACTAACTAACTAACGTAAAACGAGAATGGCGCGCCATTCTCGTTTTACGTTATTGTCTAAGAATAAAGGCGTAAGAAAGCAGAATTAGTACTAAGGCGATCAGATAATGGCTTATCTTGTGCGTGAAAACAGTTATCATTGTTTCACGTTCTTGAAACTGCACTTACTTAAAGTTATATTGCTTTGGAATGTTAAGCGGCATGGAATGCTCGACGTCTGAAATACCCATCATTCAGCTGGGATCAAAGGTACCTTCATAACTACGACTATAACTAAGGATATATTTTGTTCCGGGAGGCTGACAAAGACTTTTATTAGAGAGCCTGATAGCTTTTAGTATCGCATCAAATAGGTCCTTAACTATTTTCTTACTTATTTATGCATACAGCGCTGGCTTTTACGCTATTTATCTATTAAATAGCGTTTTTGTTTAGCTATTTCATTGCGTCTTATGTATTATTTTTATCAGCAGCGATTCTAGTGTTATCTTCATCTTCAAAAAATCTTGGCCTACAGTGTCTTCTTTCTTTTCCTTTTCTTTTTTTGTATCTCGGACTGTAAATGGTGTCGTTTCAGTAAACACTTTTTGCTTTTTGAAACTTTCTTTATTTTTTACAATCACATCAGTAAATTCATGCTTCCGTTTCTTTGATGATGTTTTGGACTTTTAATTGTCTTGTTATTATTTCTCCAAAAAGTAATTTCTTTTTTACTTCTCCTTTTTTGTTTTCATCTATATTCTCAATCAAACTTTCCACTTTCTGTTCAGTTGATGGGTTTTCTTGTTTTAGTTTATTTTGGCTTCTGATTGTCCTGTACAATACTTTTTTAATCGCAAGTAATTCTCTGTTTTTATTTTAATTTCCTTTTTGAGTTTTCCAATTTCTTTTGCATGCATGTAACGGTATCGTCTAAGAAATCTTTTAGTTTTGTGTTAAAACACAAAACTCATAGTTCTTTTTCTTGTCATTGTTTTCATTTGTAGACATTGCTTCTTTATTTTCTTTCAAAGAAATATAACCTAAGGCATAGAAGTAACACTAAATAACAACAGCGGTTGCTATGATTGATATCTTCTTTCTAATGGCACATGCAGTATGATAGAAAGAGCTGTCGATAGCTTTAGCAGCACACTCTTATAGCAGCATCGTGGTAGGCAAACAGTAGACAAAACATAGAGTTAGGAAACCGAGTGTTGTTCGTAACAGTGATGATTTATCGATAAATATTTTTGGTCAAATATCTAACTTTAGTATGTGTCGATATATATTCAAGCCGTAGAAGTAAACAACTAAAATATTGAAATTGTAGTTTTTGCTGTTGACGCCGGACAGTGCTCTGCAAAGACTTGCCAGACAGACAGTGCTAAAAAAATCACGTGTTTAATTGTTCGTTTTAGCCATAAAATCTATTGACAAAAAGTATTCATAAACTAATGAACGATGCGTTGCGATGCGATGCTAAGAAACTGTCACTTAGATTATGTATTGTACGAATTATACCAGATTGGCTAATGCGACACGGCAGGCTTTGGCAATTTGTTTGCGTCGCATCATATCACGTTGCTTGCTATCGCTAACGTTGGACACTGCTCGATTTTTTTAGAGTTGTAGGTAATCCGACTGCCACGCCGAAGCTTGCGGGTTTGATTCCCGCTCAAGTCAAACATTTGTGTGCATGAATATGGATGTTTGTCTAGGTCTGGATGGTACTATGTATAATATGTAATATATTTACAGAAAAGTATACATGCATGTTTATCGATTGTCTAGTACCCGTAGTACAAGTTATTCTTAGTTTGGGACCAGATAATGTTGTGTGAATGTGAAAGAATATTATATTTTATGGTAGAATATTATGTAGCGGACTACAAGGCAAGACGTCTTTGATCAGTCAGGATAGCACTAATATGATAAATAATATAGAAGTAGGTAGATTAATTAAAATCGTTGTAATTATTATATTTTATTAATATGTTCAAACTCAAATTACACACTTTTTGTTTAGCTTTGGATAAATAATTCTACCGGGTGTGCAATGTCCAGGCATAAATGTAATGTAGGCACAGCTTTCGGTTTTAAACGACGCCAGGTGCTTTCTGTCTTTAAAAAACAGTCTTTCTCAAAATGACGTGAACAAAAACGATGGTACTTCTGCTAAATCAAACTAGGCCGTCCAACGGCATTTATCCAAAGTTTTCTTGTGACGTCATTAATAGGCAACCTGTAATAAAAAACACCTTCTTAATAATAAAAAATGCTACTCACATCCCTAATCCATCTACTATTTTATAGATGCAAAAATGTAAGCCTACACACGCGTGCGTACACTGGAACACTTGGCTTTAGGTTAATAGACGCTACTTTTAAGGTAGGTATCTAAGTAAATTATGTACATTGTACATTAAACTGCGCTTACTATCAAACGCGCGATAGAAAATTAGACCGCTGGATGTTTTTGTTTATTGCCAACTTAGCAACCGCGACTACCCGCTGTCGCTTCCAGCTACAGTTTTTCATTCATGTCCGATAGTTAGTTTCCGTATTTATCCCTCATTTAAAAGCATCGATATCTCCTTTCACTGCCAAATCCCATCACTAAGGCTATTAAATCAATAAATGTACAAAATAACAATTTGTGAGTTAAATTCATAACACATACGTATGCATGCTGTTCCCTTGATTTGCAATACAATGATATTGTGTAAACTTAACACTCATTATAGCATTAATATGAGAAAAGTAAATAAATTTGTTGGAAAATTCCGACTCACTGCTTGAAGATAAAGTTGCTCCTGTTATTTCCGTTCCGAGAATAGCGGCATCCACATCCCGATATCACATACACGATGTGTATTAATTAATGAGTACACTATTTAATTATTATAAGCTTACTTACTATTTAAATGCAAAAAAGTTATTAAAAATGTAAACACAAACGTCCAGCAAATTTTACACTGATGACAGATCACAGCACGGCTATTTAGAGAATGTAGTCAAAGATATGAGTATGTAAAGAGTCTATGCCTCTTTAAATGAAACGCGTAATTTGACGTTATGATTAACCAACTAAGACCAACTGACATTACATGTTGCACGTTCGGTATAAGGAAATTTATAGGGCATGTTCTCTCTAGTCTAAACGTAGTCCAATCTCTTTGTTTTCTTTACTGGGCATAGATGATGACGGCCCCTCTAACAGATCAACTTAATTTGCTGGTTCTTGAGCTATACCTTCTTCATCACTGCTAGGTGGAGAATTATCAATTAGCATTTGCGCTACAGCCTTTTCCTTTTTATTTTTTTCTATGTAGCGTCGACGATTCTCTCTCCACTTTTTCTTTCGTTTCTTTGTTGCCTTGGTGTCATATCTTTAATAGTTTTTAGTTTGTTTTGTTCTTTACGTTTTAAATATCTAATTATTTCTGTTTTTTTTTCTGAATAGAATATTTTTCTGGGTCATTTTTAATTTTTTCGTTCTTAGCTCTCTTATGTAGTTTTGCTTGTGCAAATTTTTCTTCTCGGGTTTTCTTATTTTTTACTTTTGCCATTTCAGTAGGTATCTGTAAGTATATTACTTTTAGTTTTTCTGCTGTGATAATCGAAATTTCTATTTAGTTGATAGGCGTTTCAAATGCGAGAGAGAGAGCAAGTGTATTCCAATGTAAATAGAACCCAGCTGGAACGCGCAAGCGTTTGTCGGTATTTTGATCATCAATTTATAATAATCATGATAATTATCGAATTTATTTAGATCGAAAACCGTATCAAAAGTGCAGTTTATAGAACTGCGCGACCTGTTACCAATATTGATCATCTTTGATGTAAATAAATTAGATAATAAATATCCTATCACGAAAATGCATTAAAATAATGATAATATTATGACGATGATGATGATGAATATACATACTATGAAACAAAATTAAAACATGTGTAGTTTAATTACTACCCTCAATTCGTGATCATTACCATCAGTTTAAAAACTGATGGTAAACGAAGGTAATGACACTGAGGGTAGTGACCTTCTGCAACATTTTTATTTTTAACCACGTAATTTGCAAACTATTTATTTTAAAACACATAACTAGAATACTCAGATCCAATAAGCGTTGTTAAAAAGAAAATAAATATTTGAACTCATCGTTTACCTTGAAACTTAACTGACGGTATAGACATTGATTCTGTGACAAACAATTTCTTTGACGACAAAATAACGGTATTTTTTCTAACGCCAAAGTGCAGCCGCCTTCCTTTAAGTCTCTTACGGCCATTTTCAATATTCGAACTATAGATAGATCTGTAGTATTATAACGTCCTTGATCTGTAGATTTTAGATTCGTGTTTGACATATTTTGTATGGAGCTTATGTCAAAAACTGTCAAAAACGAATCTAAAATCTACAGATCTATCTATAATTCGAATATTGAATTCCGTAGTTAGTCGACTGAACGGCGCACGAACGTGAGGACGGAGAGACACTGAGTTAGGATGTACACACACAGGACATTTTATCAATTCAATTTTTGCTGAAGGTGAGGACCAACTTCTCGAGACAAAAGTTTAATATTTTTTTAACTCAACGAAAAATACACAAATACAGACATGTTATGTCTGTATTTGTGAAAATTTGTATGAAGTTTTCTCATAATGTATGTATTAATATTATGTAATATTATCAAGTTTGTGAAATATCAACTTCACCAACATATTGGAAGCTAAAGTTGAAAGCATGTGATCAGGACACTGAAGGTAGTGACATTTTGACCTGTTTATGTTTGTTTTTCATTATTAATTTATAAAATTACTAGTTTAGTTTATATACAAATTCTAGCTCAATACCTAATGCTTTATTTGGTCTAAAAAATATATGTAATATGTCTATACTTTTTTTTCTACCACCCCGGACACCCGAATTGCACGAACTCAGAGAATCACCCAACTATCGTTGTAGTTTCGAGAGAGAGAGAGTTAGATAAGATAGAGTTGTTCAAGAATGTTTGTAGTGTACATCTAACCTACGTGTGTCCGGCTGTCAATACTTTATAATTCATGATTTGCGTGGCACCTGGTAATTCAAACATTGAACATATGTAATATGCCCTTGTGTGTTGTTTGTAGGGTACCTACGTAAATTGTGTGTAGAATAGTGTCTTTGTCCCTTGGCAAATTCTTACTAAAGTTTAAGACATAAAACTCTTTATCAGCAGAAATAATGAGCTGTAGTGTCTGTTGCAATGGCAGTAAAATGTTAACGATTTTCTCTTTAGGGAAATTCGTCGACATTTTTTCTGTAAAGACGTCTTTGTTTTCGCTACAAGGCTTCATATTCCCATTGATATTTTGTTCAAAATGGTTATTATGTGACATCAATATTGATTTGATGTTACCCAAAGACGGGTCAATATGAGAGGAAAAAGGCATATTTCGTAGTTTATCCTTTTAACAAATAATATTTAAAGTGATAAGTACCACAGCGGCGTTTCATGAACATATTTACGACTTGTAAAATGTTTATTTAACGAGACGAGGCTTTCATTTAAAAGTATAACGAACGCGTAAAATATTTTTGTAATGCTTGATTTGAAATCTTGATAAGAAATATTCAGTATGACATGGATGCTTTATATGAACAATATAAATAAATTTCCAATACAAAAAGAAACAATTCATGTTTATGACTCTCGTCGAATATTTTAAACTGGTTCTATCTCCTTCTACGTTTTAAGAGTTATCCTTAACAATATGTAACAAGGTCTGACCAGTATAGGCAAGAGGGATTTCAGCAGAAGCAGCTCAACTAACTAGGTAGTTCAGTAAAATTAAAAGGTTCTGTTATTTTTTACTTGGAAAGGGCTCTCCTATCTAAGGATCATAAAAAATTCCATGAACAAATGTAGTCGAACGAAAATTAGCCCAGTTTTTGTTAGATATATCAATTACTGTTTAGGCAAAGACCAATCATCTTCTTAATATATAAAATCCTTGCGTTACTGACTGACTGACAGACAAGCTACAGCCAAAAAAACTATTGGGCGCAGGAAGCTGAAATTTGTCAGTTTTCGGTCTTTCTGATAAATTATTATATTAATTTTTACTGAACTTAATTGGGTTGGGGCTTAATTAAGTTTCACAACATGAATCAGTATTTTTATTCGATGTTTCGTTTTGGTCGTAGGTATATGTGCTGACATAAACTGAATCGTTAATGATATCGATATAGGTTGTAGGTTACAAAAACAGATCGTTTGAGCACAGGTAATTCTAGGTATCTATACCAATATCGGCTATTATTATTTTGATATCGGTTGGTCATTATGATTCATTTACTTAGTAAGTACCGGCCTTGTAAAGCCAAACACATGCCTACAAAGTTGATTACTTGGATACTAATTACTGACTGACAGACAAGCTACAGCCAAAACTATTGGGCGCAGGAAGCTGAAATTTGCCATGTATGTTCCTTGGGGACCGTAGGGGTGCACTAAGAAGGGATTTCCCGAAATACCCACGGGATCAGTCAAAACAGATTAATTTAAAAAATGTGCAGGCATAGCTGCCGGCGTCCTCTAGTATTGTATAAATACTGCTTTTCTTTTCGGCGCGAAGTTGTGTCGCAGTCAAACAAACACGCTATCGTATTTAGGTACATTTAAAATATCAAATTGCCTATAATAATGATTCTGCATTTGCCATAATATTTTATTTTAGAGTGACCTGATCGGGGTGCGACCGATGGCCTTCACTGGTAATTTATCATTCAGGCATATTTAGAATGTAAACGCTTTTCCATTCGGTTTTCGTATACGTTATTGACGAAAACGAAGGATAAATATGGAAAAAATAAGTAAAACTTTGTCCTTGCAGCACACTATTAAGCATACAAAATATCACGTCACTTACGGAATACGTAAGTGTCGTGAGAGGCCAGTAAAGAAGAAGGAAGCAACTAGAAAATTTGCGAAGAGACAGAAAAGCCAACATCAAGCAGTTTATCAACCCATCTGTTTTGTGGCATAGCAGACAAACCAGTAGATGAGTTGCCTGATGGTAAGTGATTGCCACCGCCCAAGGACACAGCCAGCCAGCCCAGAGAAGTCACAAGTGCGTTCCCAATCTGCATGGGAAAAATAATAGGACGAGGAGCGTGATGAGGGAGAAGGGAAAAGTGATGAAACCTCCGAACCACGGAACGAAATGCAACAGTGTAGGTATTGTTATTTTATGTCGATATTCTGTGAGCAGTTTTACTTCCCCGGCCGTTCATACTGAAGTCATCAAGGGTTTACTTACTAACAACTGTAGAGGACATCTCCTACAGCAAATTGTATTCCTATTTCAGGCGGAGCCTGGTCTCCAAAATAATGATGATTGTTTTTTTATTTGCTCAGACTTTATACCGGCGATACGTCAGTATCTCGCAGTAAGTATCCATACTCCGCAGCACTACAGTGGTAAAACATTTATTATTTATAAATTAATACCTCTGTATTCATCAAGCCACGGTTATAAAGCATGGTTCAGCGTCATAAATAGAAATAATAACTCGCTTGTAAAACTGGGAAGCAGAACTAAACAAACCAACAATTTCTGAAGCCGAAGTACAATAATAAAGTTGGAGAATAGAACACCGGCTAAATTTATCTTAAATCAAATATGAAAAGTGGTTTGTCGATAAGAGTTTTGTGTGCTTTAACAACATTCGGAGTTCACAGTTCCCGACAATGGGCGATCGCAGGACGTGATATTAAAGCCTTGCTTTAAAATTTTACCTGCATTTTACGAGTTGAATAATTGTGAAATAAATACGGAGTAGGTGTAATAAACTTCGTATACGTAACATTTCATTTAATTATTTTGCTGCGAAACGTCTGCATATAAGTTATTATATTGACTTGATAATTAATGTCGACGATCGAACATTAACAAATTTTATTATAAGACTAGAGGACGCCAGCAGCTTCGCACGCACATATTTTCGAATTTCCCGTTTTGCCTGATCCCGTGGGAATTTCGAGAAATCCCGTCTTAGTGCACCCCTACGGTCCCCAAGGAACATACATGCTAAATTTCAGCTTTTTGCGCCGAGTAGTTTCGGCTGTAGCGTGTCTGTCAGTCAGTCAGTAACGCAAGGATTTTATATATTAAGATTGCAGATTAATTTAATTTTACAAATTTCATTACCATTTATCGGTAGGTAATGGTTTTTGTTTTGGTTTATTTTTTGCGTTTGAATTTCAAATAAATATTGTTTGAAATAGAATTAGTTTTTATTATAAGTCAAATCGATTAGATCGATTGAGTAACATTTTGTTTAGTCTATTGAAAATTTCTGACAATGGTCACACTGAACTGTCATTCACTCTCTTTGGTGCTTTGTCGTTTCCCGCGGTCAGCGAAAAAAAGCTAGCTCTGGATAGATTTCCTTTTGTGAGCGTTTTGATCTTGTATTTAGAACCCGTTTGATTGCCACTTCCTTGATCAATAACTGGCACCGGTTAATTGTGATAAAAATAGTATTTTAACGAACATTGTAAAACTTGAGTGAATCCGATGCACGTGGTTGGTGCCGGAAGAATTTGCTGATTGAAAACGCCGCGTTGGAGTCTGGTAAAGTAAAGATAATTCACTTGCTAATATTGGCCAATTTAGTCTCGTGTGTGTCTAGCTTGCCTCCAGGACTCCACTCAAGAACATCACCAGGGGATATTTGGTAAGACATTTTATTAATATTAGAATTTATATTCATTCGCTGTGCTACCGCAGTGTATGTTGGACCTTTGCCTTGGGCTGAGACTGGATGAATTAATCGCTTCCACTGATCTCTGTAAACCTTACCCGATCTCAGCTCAAACTCTAGACAAATATGGTGCAGTGGTTAAGGTAGCCTACTGGCGAGTACGTCGTACTAAGTGTTTTGAGTTCGAGCTCGTGAAGGAGGAAAAATCCGAAAACCAAACAATCTTGCCAAAGTTAAGGCAGTAATTAGTATCCAAGTAATCAACTTTGAAGGCATGTGTTTGGCTTTACAAGGCCGGTACTTACTAAGTAAATGAATCATAATGACCAACCGATATCAAAATAATAATAGCCGATATTATTATTTTGATATATATATAGAATTACCTGTGCTCAAACGATCTGTTTTTGTAACCTACAACCTATATCGATATCATTAACGATTCAGTTTATGTCAGCACATATACCTACGACCAAAACGAAACATCGAATAAAAATACTGATTCATGTTGTGAAACTTAATTAAGCCCCAACCCAATTAAGTTCAGTAAAAATTAATATAATAATTTATCAGAAAGACCGAAAACTGACAAATTGTTTGCTTTTAAAAATATTTTCATAATCTATATATTAATACGCGAAGCGACATTTTATTATCCCTTTTCACGAGAAATGCGCCAACGGAAGATTATGAAATTTGGCACACTTATTGCTTACATGTGGTAGATGTGCAGAATGATATTTTTTTATAAAATTTGCATTAGAAATATATGATTTTAATGAAAATAAACGTTACCACTACTACCATATATTTCGCACACACACACATGCGTAAGTACAGTAGGTATACGTCTACAATATTACTTTTTAATTTACGGTTTTATCAAAGAAATATAACCTTATTAAGTCATAGAAGTAACACTAAAATAACAACAGCGGTTGCTATGATTGATATCTACTTTCTAATGGCACATGCAGTGTGATAGAAAGAGCTATCGATAGGTTTAGCAGCACGCTCTTATAACAGACTTGTGGTAGCCAGACAGTAAACAAAACATAGAGTTAGGAAACCGAGTGTTGTTCGTAACAGTGATGATTTATCGATAAATATTTTTGGTCAAATGTCTAACTTTAGTACGTGTCGATATATTTAAGCCGTAGTAGTAAACAACTAAAATATTGAAATTGTAGTTTTTGCTGTCGACGCCTGACAGTGCTTTGCAAAGACTTGCCAGACAGACAGTGCTAAGAAACTGTCACTTAGATTATGTATTGTACAAATTATACCAGATTGGCAAATGCGGCAGGCTTTGGCAATTTGTTTGCGTCGCATCATATCACGTTGCTTGCTATCGCTTACGTTGGACACTGCTCGATTTTTTTAGAGTGGTAGGTAATCCGATTTGTGATCCGCCAGCACAAATGATTCGCCTTTATGTACCTATTAGTACAGCAGTGAACTGCTGAAGTGCTATACTCTGACAACCCAGTTGGTGTGAGTATAACCGACAGCCACGCCGAAGCTTGCGGATTCGATTCAGTTTTACATTCATGTCCGATAGTTTGTTTCCGTATTTATCCCTTATTCAAAAAACATCGATATCTCCTTTAACTGTCAAATCCCATCACTTAGTAATGGGATTTGACAGCACGGCTATTTAGAGAATGCAGTCAAAGATATGAATCTGTAAGGAATCATGCCTCTTTAAATGAGACGCGTAATTTGAAGTTATGATTAACTGTGATTAACCAACTAAGACCAACTGACATTACATGTTGCACGTTCGGTATAACAGCGAGCATGTTCTCTCTAGTTTAAACGTAGTCCAACCTCTCTGGGTTTTATGGACCCACAGACGTTCAAACTGAAAAGAGGTTAATAATACGTGTAGGTATATATATACTTTTTGTTCCAGGTTTGTCTTATTCTGCCTAAGCGAGTTTGTATTTTTGGTATTTTTGTTCTTTAGGCGCGTTATGAAAAAATTATGACAGTGAAAGTTTACGATGCGCGCGCATGTGTGACACAATATTCTCACGAGAGAAGTCAAGGGAGAAGTTTTTAGTTTCTACATTCACAAGATGGCGGACGAGATATTTTAATTAAAAAAATAAGGGTATCATTTTCGGGGTTTTCATGCATTCTAATGACGAAAATGACATCTATTTGGGAATCCAAGATGGCGGACGAGACATTTTTAATAAAATTAATATGGGTATCATTTTCGGAGGTTTCATGGACTCTGGACACGAAAATGACACCTATTTAGGAATTCAAGATGGCGGACGGGACATTTTTAATAAAATTAATATGGGTATTATTTTCGGGGTTTTCATGGATTCTAATCACGAAAATGACATCTATTTGGAAATCCGAAATGGCGGACAGGAGATTTTTAGTAAAATTAATATCTTTAACATCATAATATAATTGGTCCAATTATAATTTGTCATCGTTTTACCGTGTCAACATTTTTGAAGCTATAGATCTTTAGGCGCGTTATGAAAAAATTATTAGAGTGAAATATACATAGGTACCTGCATTATGAATAGTCCATTCATTTTAAATTTTATCGATGATAAATACGTGAAATAAAAAAAAATCCCTTTTACCACAATAATATTTAAACAGACCCATAGACTTTCAAACTAAAATAGTTCAAATGTAACATTATTTTATACGTATACTTTTTGGATAGCATTTTACAGTATTAAATTAATTTTAGAACAAAACAATTATAATTACTTAAAACTACAATCAAATTAAAATAATAATATGCAGCACAAATAAAAAAAGAAAATCTTTGAAATAAAAAAAGAAACAATCCTATTTTATTTATTAATGTTTGTTCTATTCTGCCTAATAGATTTTGTACTTAGCTATTACAATATATTCATCTTGGCAAATTTTATTTACACGTTCGATAAAGCACATAGGTACATAAATATAATAAGAATAATCCATTAATTATTTTTTTCATTATTTAAATAAGAGTCAAACTGAAAATAGATGAAATAATTTTTACATTTATGAACTTTTTTGTTCAAGATTTGTCCTATTCTGCTTAATAAATTTAGTACCTATCTTTCACAATATAATTATCTTTGCGTATAAATTAATAAAATATTTAGGCGTGAAATATAGGTACATTTATTAGTTATTTACATATATGTATGGTATTTTATTAATAATTATTCTAAGTTTCTGACAAAGTGTAAAATATAAAAAGAAAATATCCGTAGGAAAAAACTAAATTGCAGATGTCATCGACTTTGAATTCAGATCGCCGCGCGCGGGAAATTTTGCCTTCATTCTATGGCTGTGTAAATTTAGTTGAAAATCTATTATTGCGTATGTATTGAGCTATTTGTGAATTATGACTGATATAATACATTTGCCATCTATTGGTTTTATGTATCAATGTAAGATCGCTGGTATTGGCAAGTTTTCAGACTTTTAGCGTTTCTCATATTTTAAAACTTTGTTTATGTAGTACTTGCAAATGGTCATACTGAAATAAGGTTCTGGCATGATTGCAATATGATACTGTAACTGAAGCACAGACTGCAGGATTATTATTGGTACATTGCAGAAAAGTTGAGAATGTTACGATGGATGTGTGAAGTGACAAGAATGGACAAAATTAGAAGGAATAAGTATGTAAGAGGAAGTCTGTAAAGTGGTGCTCATAGACTAAAAGTGAAGGAAAATATCGGTTGGCTTGATATGGACATGTTATGCAAAGAGATTTTTTGTGTGGACAAGAATAAGTGAATATATTTTTATTTCTTTAAAAGACAACTTTCGCACTAAGAATAAATCTTGTGTCGCGGGGGTTTTGACATTACAATCAACGGACACAAAGTAGGTTCATGTACTCAAAACAATAATTCATGAATGACACAAGTGTTGTCTTGTGTGGGTATAGAAACCACAACACTCTACAATTGCGCAGTATCAGGCAACGAGGCGGCCGCTTTTAAACGCCTACGCCAACCATGCAGTCTTAAATTAATTCGAAAGAAGAGGGACGAAAAGCAAGATGGTGTCAAAAGAAAAAACGGATAGACAGTGTGAATATGAAAGTAGAGGCACGAAAAGGAAGAGCCGGCCAAGGAAAACATTGATCAACTGTGTGTTGAAAGAGAAAGGACTAAATAATGAGATAAGAAGAAGTATGGAAGTAAACTACATACTGCGCAAGAGCAAGAGAATGTGTAATAAGATTTATTTTTTAATTAGTAGGTACTTATACAGTTTTGATCAATTATGTGTTATATATCTTTTTTTGCTTGCTGTCTCCACAGCAAAACATGTTGTCTTTTATTATATGCTATTTAACAACGCACTACCATATTTTAGCGAAATAAATTAATTTGAATTTAATGACATTTTTATAAAGTCCTTAAGTTAACATTTATTTCAGAGTTTTATTACTAAGAAAAGTATTTAATAGCCGTTCCAGTAATTTCATAAAAGTTTTCTTTATTTGTATTGTGCGGTGAAGTTTGTGATTGTAGTCTTGACAGTAAGTACCTACAATGTTAATAATGTAGAAATTTAACATTTTAATAAATTATGGTCGAATTTCGACCACTGTGCGACCTCTAGTAACAATAAATAACGTAGCTGGTATTCAAGGCTAGTATTACTTCTAACAATAAATGTTTTCTCAGTCCATTATAATGCAGCACTATTACAATATCTAATAAAAGGGTAGTCGCCTTTAGAGGCGAGCACAACTTTCAGTAAGTATAATAATGTTGGCAACAATGGCTTGGCGCCTAGAGAACCTTAATGTTTCATACATGGATTAATGAATGTGAAGCCTAAAGGCACAAGAAGCGTAATGAGTCGTTCCTCACACTAGGGTAAGGAGACATGGAGTTGAAACTATAGTAGATAAATTACCCTCACGGCCCCCTTCGCTCTGACGCGCCGCCGCCGCCGACGCACCAACTCGCGCCATGCGATGACTTGCGATCTTGTTGTTCGACTTGCTAATGTGTTCTTGATTTATCTCGAGACCGGTATTTGCAAGTACCATGTATTTTCCTTCTCATTACTTATGATGTCTTTTGACGCCTACTGTCAAAACTTAGATGTGTTTTGGTACGAGAATATCGATTCAGGCGAAGTCATTAAACCGTCGTAATTCAAATTCAATTAGGTAAGCGCAAAAATATTATTAAAAGTCTACGCTGATATTGGTCCTCAACGATTGTTGTAGTATTCGTTACCTCTGTTAAACGACAATCTATGTGAATATTTTCAGCATGGAATATAATAATATGTTTCTAGCAATATACTAATGCGAAGAAGTCGATGTTTATGGAATAAAGCTCTTTCAGTTTAGTCAAAGATAATATAATACTATACTAGTAGTTTAGTGTTGTACAAGCGCGGAACGCAATATGACTGCATAACCGCTAACAGCTTTGGCTTAAGGTTTCGAAATACGTCGCCGTTTTTAGGGTTGTGAGTGATAGGGAGGGCAGGGGGGGAGGTCTTGGAACCACCCCTCACCATTTTTACTTGCCGGAAATACTTGGTTTCCTCTGGAAAAAAAAATTATCTCCAAACATCGGTGTGTATGGCACTGCCAACTTCAACATTCTTCACACTAGTTAAATAAACTAAGGTTGACGGAGCCCTGTTTCGCGGGGCTCCTATTTTCGGATTAAGGGTCAAAAGAGAACCTAACATAACCTATTTAGTTACTTATAACAGTCGCACCCAACCCTAGGTACTCGAAAGCAATGACGCACATATTTGACATTAGCTGTCAATATAATTCATACAAGATGGCGGTTGCGTTTCGTTACACGTTTTTCACATAAAACCTAAATATCGCTTTTATTGATTCCACTAGTTTAATAAACTGAGGTTGACGGAGCCCTGCTTCGCAGGGCTCCTATTTTCGGGTTAAGGGTCAAAAGAGAACCTAACACAGCCTATTTAGTTACTTTCACATAAAACCTAAAATTACGTTCCGTTTTGCATATTTGAATGAAGAATTTTTGGAAATTGCTTAAAAATATTTAGACGCAACTCCGGCAGCCAAAATTACTTTTAGGGGATTAAAACTAACTCCCTTAAGCCCCCTACACCAACAATACCCTCAAATTCGGGCGACGCGTTTCGAAACCCGACCCCAGCTTTGCCCGATAATCTTGTGATTATGGACAATAGAGTTTTATTGTGTTGTAGATATAAGGGTTCCATATCGTCACCTAGGGAAGAAATCATGGATTTTTCCGCAGAGTTTTAGGGTTGGCATCCTCTTATAATATGAAAGTAAATTTTCTACAGCGGACGTCTTGTTGGCTTATCGACTTATACATATATACATAACTTCACGCCTTTATCCCCGAAGGGGTAGGCAGAGGTGAATAACATCCACACTTCGCCAGTTTTATTTTGGTCCCAGTGCAATGTAATAGGGGGCAAGCCTATTGACATCTACCGGGCACTTTATTAAGCGAGCGATGATTAACATTTTTAATACACACATAACACATAACTTCGAAAACTCGGAGGTGTGTGCCCGGGGTACCTGGGAATCGAATCCGAGACCATCGTCTCGGCAGTTCGTTACGTACACCACTGTAATCGCTTCGAATTAAACATATTGACGTTCTTGAATGTAAAAGATTTGGCCAATATTTTAGTGCGCAGTTAGATCTTCTTATTGTAGGCATCAATCACTCTTGTTTTACCTACTTTACACCTACTTTACAATAATATCAATCAAGTAACTTAGCTCATTGCTTTTCACTCAGTGTTGCGAGTGTCTGGCTAGGCTGTCATTAGTCTCGTTAGATATGCCGAAACGAGTATTTAGACATGGCAGCGATTTCACAAAGAATAAATATATAATATACCTACCTAGTCTTGCCATAAATATTGAAACAAAGAAAAAAATTTTTTTAATTGCAAATAACATTGAAATTAAACTACAGTTTACGGATTTTATCGCGATGTATTGGTTTCACTGAGTTATTACATTTGAAACTACACATACACATACACAACGTCACGCCTTTTATCCCCGAAGGGGTAGGCAGAGGTGTATTTCTACACCCACTTTTCGCCAGATATACTTTAGTCCCACGTAATAAGGGGCGAGCTTATTGCCGTACCGGGCACATTTCCAGACTCCATGCTGCTACTGGGAATTTCGTGACAGAAAAACCCAATAACACTGCCCGACCCAGGAATCGAACCCGGGACCTCCCGATCCCACGCGCACATTTATGCCGCGAGACCAACGAGGCAGTCGTATAGGGTTTGATGTCGAGTTTTCCGTCTCTACGCAAAGATGGTATTTGCATCGTGTTATCCCTTAGTCGCCTCTTACGACACCCACGGGAAGATAGGGGGTGGTGACACTTGTATTCTATGCCGTCAACCACACGGCATCGACATTTGAAACTAATGATCTAGAAACTACATTTTTGATTTATTACTAGCCGACGTTTCGAATTAGCTACTGTAGGAATGTCTCTGTTTCAGAGAGCCCGCGGGATCTGAGACAAGAAACACCTGGACGCTGAGCTTCAACATGTCAGGTAAGTTCTTCAAGACAAGCTCCGACTGCCGCGCCACTGTCACATATCCCAGAAGAAAGAAAAACCAGCCACAGTAGAAAGACAACCTGCTGTCCTCATACATACATCAAGGGCATGACCGACAAAATTGGCTACATCTTGAAGCGAGCTTCAATCAAAACTTACTACAAGCCGCCAACGAAGATCAGTCAATTATTACCAACTGTCAAGTGTCAGTTACCCTTGCAAGAGGCCGGTGTCTACAAAATTGACTATGAATGTAGGCTCTCATATATTGGACAAACCAAGAGAAGCATAGGCATTCGACTCAAAGAACATATAACTGACATAAAACATAAACGCTCAACAAAGTCTGCTGTGTGTGAACATGTGGAACAAGGTCCCAACCACTACCTGCGATTTGATGAACCACAGATACTCGCAAAAGAACGCCGTTTTCTTCCAAGGATGATACGAGAAGCTATTGAAATTAAAAAACACCCTAATTTCAATAGGGAAGATGGTTGGAATGTTCCTCCAGCTTGGGACCCTGTCATAAGGCTAATAAAACCCAAGAAGGACAAAGTCACCAGAAGACCTAAGGACACTGTCAGCTCATTCTGCGTAAATAGTAACACCAGTAGTTGAAAAATGTTCGGGTACTTTGAGATAACTTATACATTCAAGAAAAAGACAAATATCACCTCAGTCTGCCGTGAACATGAATCCTGTAAAGAATTCGAAACGTCGGCTAGTAATAAATTAAAAATGTAGTTTCTAGATCATTAGTTTCAAATGTAATAACTCAGTGAAACCAATACATCGCGATAAAATCCGTAAACTGTAGTTTAATTTCAATGTGTAACATTCGCGTAAACCCAAGAAGATACTATGCAAATAACATTTATTACTTTTACAGTGTGTTAGTTTAATACATAAATATAAAACAATTTAAAATATAAAAAGCTTATTCGAAGTGGTCTCCATTGGCTGCAATACAGTCCTTTAAACGTTGAGGCCAGTTATCACTAGACGCACGCACTCTTTCCATGGGAAAATTCTTCACTACCAATCGTATGGATTATTTTAGAGACTCCAAATTATCATGGCGTTTAGAACAAGCCGTACTCTCTAAAACTGACCATAAATCATAATCCAGCGGATTAAGATCGGGACTAGACGACGGCCAGTCTTCAGCTCTGATGAAGTCCGAAATGTTCGCTTCCAACCAAGACTGCGTGGACCGAGCTTTATGACCCGGTGCCGAGTCTTGCTGGAAGGACTGTACTTGGTTGTTAAGGGGCTTAATTACCTTCTCAAGAATGGTACACTTGTGCCGATGTTTTGATACCTTTTTCACAAAAATATGGCTCAATCACTCCTTCAGAGCTAACACCCCACCAAACCATCACTGAAGTCGGATAATGCCCACGTTGCACTCTGTCGGCTAATTGGAAAGCTTCCTTAGAGCTTTGAGCATAAATACGGTAATTTTGTTTTTTAAAATGTTGCTCAATTGTAAAAAAATGTTCATCCGTAAACAATTTTTTTCTGTGACCTCCCTTTGTGTACCCTCTCGTCTCGTTTCGTATTCATAGTTGTTTCGATTTTACCACCCTATTCTTTTTTAAATTATCAGTTAAGAAATGATCAGTGCGTCTCTTATAGGATGTAAATCCTAAGTCATCTTTTAAAATACGCGACATGGTTCTAGGTGCTATCTTCATCTCCCGAGATAAAATCTTTTGCTTTCGGACAGGATTTCTTCGAATTCTTTCCCTTACTGCTTTGAACACCTTTTTCGTATTAACACTACGTGGACAACCAGGTCTTCTTCTGTCACAAACAGAGAAGGTCTCATTGTACCTATCAATAGCCCGGTACACAAACATTTGACTTATACCAAGTGTATGGAGTGTTTTAAAATTTGCTTTTGGTTCCATACCTACTTTGTGTAATGCAATCACAGCGATTCGGTTCTCTTTATCACCCCACTCCATTTTGATATCGCAAAATATTAATTAATATTGTACAATGTATTGGCGCCAAAACGATACAACACAATAAACAATCGTATAAAAATTACAGATTCCAAATTCAAATGTAATATATATTTTTTTATTGTAACAGTATTTATAGCCAGACTAAGTATATATTCTGTAAAGATAATCCCTACTAATATTATAAATTCGAAAGTGTGTATGTATGTTCCGTTTTCACGCTAAAACGGCCGAACCGATTTTGTTGAAATTTAATATAGAGATATATTGGACCATGGAGACGGACATAGGCTACCATAAGTTGCAAAAATTAACTGGGAGGGATTGTAGGGAGGGTAGAATTTTGTACGGCACAAATTTACCTCTTGGAAGTAAGAACGCATGCGCTAATAATTGAGTGCTGCGCATGTGCTATCGCATATATCTGTCAGTACTGTCACATCATACATAATGTCATATTGTGCACTGTGATTAAATTGTTCGCATATATAAACTAATAATTATATACTACGCTTAAACAGCTGTAACGATTTTCCCTACTAATATTATAAATGCGAAAATGTTTATAAATATATATTGGACATGTATTAGAATATGGCTTTGACATACATGCAAGGTGATGTTATTATGTACCTTTCGTCATAGAGCATTTTTCGTGCTTTCGGTAGATAATGTCATGGATACTGACCGAGTCACTTTGTACCCTATAGAGTTTCTGAAGTCTTTAGAATAATCAGGAGTGCCTTCACACAACTTGAGACTAAAAGTAGATTTGTGTTACCCCGAATTTAACGCGCGCGAAGCGGGGGGCAAAAGCTAGTCATACAATAATTTTGCTTCTATATTTTGCTTCTAGTGACTAATTTGAAAGCTTTATTGCACTTCCTATTAAAGCTGCAGGGAGCTATCATAATACCAACATTGAATCAAAGTTGGCCACTGTGCGCTTCGACTTTTCTTGGAAATACGAAATACGTCCGTTGTATTTTATTTTACGATAGTTTCCCCAACTTACGAGTGTATAGGGAGATTATGAGGCTCGTTTATTGTTTAATAGCATATATATAAAATCTATAAAATCACATACATATATAAAATCTGAAAAGTTGTTTAAAACATAGCATCTGCTATATACATAGCTTGGGAACTTTCCGCTTTTTTAATTACATTCAGACTGACCGGCCTTTAACGGCTTTCGCGGTTGATACCAATAATTTTAATATTTTAATGTAAAAACGTGGTAATTTATTATTAATAATGGTTGTTTGTTGAACTGTGTGTATGAATAATATTAGATGAAATAATTCAGTCATTATAAAGATTTTAACGATGGTAACGTACAATTGGGTTTTTTTATTACTTTTTTCCTCCTGATAATTTTATCGCATTTGTTGAATTGCTCGAGCAAAAGTTTCGCGAATATTTTGATCTTGAACTAAATATTGTCAATGTTGGCAACGAAATACTTAACATGTTTGCATGTTGTCCACCAGGATCTCCTAGCCCGATCCCCTAGAGGATCCTCGTGAACTCATTAGTTGTGAAATTGTATAAAAGCAATTAACGTTTACAAAACCAATGACTATCAGAAAGTTATCAGCCATCGATAGGGATTACAAAAAACAGGTGCATGCGATTTTCGACCTTATTGACGAAACAGACTCAGAATATAATTTTACTAACGTATCAATGTCAGAAAGCAAGAAAATACCAAAAAAAGTCTGTCATGAATCGTCAATAAGGTCGAAAATCCCATGCACCTGTTTTTTGTAAGCCCTATCGATGGTTGATCATTTTATAGTCATTTGTTTTGTAGACTTTAATTTGTCTTACACAATTTCTTTTTAAACTTATTTTAGGTACCTCTCCCCGTGGTAAAACTAGTGGCACATAATAGCTAAAGGAGATTCCTATGTTTATTAGCAAAATAGATCATAAATATTACCAGAAAAATATTCAACACTATTAGTGGTATCGTTGGGAATGTCAAATAAATCACGTCGTCACGTCGCGCGGTGGTGCAGGTAGTACGGGAATGTGGAAAATATTATTTTTAATTCAAAATACGTTGCATATAACTATAAAATTTTATTAAAATGATAAAACGAATGTATTAGTGTATCAAGACAAAGATATAATATTAATAAATATATTTTTAACATGGTACAATTATGGTTTTACATGATACAATACAATATAAATTCACTTGAAATTTATATTCCAATTAATCGCATTACGAAAAACAGGATAAAGTATTTAAGCAGAATTATAAACAAATATTAATTAATCAAATAATAAATACAGAAATAAAGGTTTATAGATGGGTGCTACCCACTAATAAAACTTTGGCATCATCATGAAGTGGATAGGTTTTTTATAAGGTACTGCACGTAAACTGTTGATAAGGGCATCTGAGGTAGCTAAGAGCATATTCAGTACGTCTTCATTACAGGATAGACGAGAACATTTTCTTGAATGACCTAACCTATAATTGCGGTAGTCTTTGTTACGCGCTTCTTGAGCTTCCTCAGAAAACATTCCAATGGGTAAGACAGCAGCACTTATTATTTGTTTGCCATGCATTAATACTTTGTGCATTGTATTTGGCATATTATACCAGCTATACAAACTAACATATAGCTCGGCAGTTTCATAACAATATGTTCCAAACTTCTCTGGATCAATTAATTTACCTCGTTAATGAGCGGCGTTAGATAATGACCTGGTATTTCCAGGATCGCAGATTTTTGCAGCTAAATTTGATGTATATATGATCTATAGGGTCTAATGAATCTCGTTAAGTGTATCATAGTGTAACGGTCGGTAACGGAGATTAGTTATAGTCTCATAATTGTAAACAAATGGTTCCATATTACCTGCTTCATTAAAAGTGTAATGACAAGTAAATACTCATTATATCATATAATATTTTTACGTTTTATTTAATAATACACAATAGAGCTACGAATAAACAAAGAATAAAAGCTGTATATACTTACTAATATTTCAGTTTCATTCATACTTGAAATAACACTATTTTTTGCACGAAATTTGTTAATTGTAGATCAGGGTGATCTACACACTACTTCTTTATATCATAAAATTAAAAAGTCTGATAATATAGTCGTATTTTTTGTATGACCTGTTTCTAATAAGATCCTAGTATATATCGGCGCCTGGGCACCCTCACTCGTCTGGACACCCCAAGAACCATAAATGAAACTAGTTAAATTCACTGTTAACTGCAATATATTTCCTGAATCACGATACGATTTACGAATTTCCGAACCAAAAGTGTCATGGCCGCCCGCCGTTTCATCAACATAACTTAGTATCAAAACATATTCAATAATACATAATATTTAAATTATCGTATGTTAGAGCTTTCAATTAATCTTTATAATTAAGAAACAATATAGAATTACAGTTCCTTTAGCTAAAGCGTCGAATTACGTCTTGATAAATTTAATTAGTTATAAAATTACAAAAATGTGTTGGCGGGCAACAAAGTTAGCCAAACTATTAAAGACGATATCAACCAATACTGCGTTAAGAAATATATGTAAATACAGAAATGTAACACAATTTATATAATATTAATTACAAGCAAATTTAATTAATATTTTACTGGTTATTTAGTTAAAATTACATTAAAATAATATTAACTTCCGGTTTAGTTATCATTTAGTCATCTAGATGGCTCTGCTCTACGTTTATGCTTAGATCTACAATAAAACAAACAATCTCCAGTGCGCCCATACGGCCATACTGACAACAAGCGCGCTCCCTGCGCTTGAAAATTACAAATTATAAAGTTTTTATGACTCTACATTCAGGTGGGTAATTAACAAATTACTGCACATCATGCTAGAGCAAGCACCAAGTTACAATCACAATATAATCTTATCCAGTCACATCATGCTAAAGCAAGCAATCACAATAACATCCTCATACAATGACAATACAAAAATGAATTACAGGTTGTACAAAAGTATGGAATAAACGAAAAAGTAAACAGTTTAGACATCAACACACAGTTATTATCAGTGAACTGTTATCAGCAGACAGTTACTGGCAGTTACCAATGTGGTATCAGTAAACAATACAAAATCAGCAATAGTTCTCTAGATTTAAACAGTAAACGTCCAAGTAAATATAGTGATCACAATAAACAAATAAAGTATTGCAGCTTTAACAAAGTACTTTATAAACAAAATGTAAACAATTTTATCATCAGCAGACAGTACAATATTATCAAACAGTTATCTCAGTTGCAATTATATGTTTACACACACATAATAACGAAAGTTAAAAATTATAGCTTGCATAAAATTAACAAACAGAGATGGTAACAACCAGGCGCGGTCCGAAGGGGGGGGTCACAGGGGACATGACCCCCCCCAAAATCTAAGGTCAAATTTAAAAATTTGCCAAACAATAAAAGCAAATTTCCCCTAACAGCGATAAATTTATAGTTTGCTGACTCTAGCTAGTGATGTTTTTATGGACTACGTACGATGGCCAAAATAACTTGGAAATTACATCTAGTTTAGAAACAAGAAACCGAAATACGTAGTTTTGGTGATCCTAGCAAAATCGATATGCGTCGTTATGATAAAGATGTTTAAAAATATTCTAATAATGTAATTTGTAGGTTTATTGTAAATAAGATTCAAGATAAAGGCTGTCTACTTAGTTGTGAATTGTGATTCTTCTTGTTAAGTTTTGTGATTGAGCAAAAAATTAAATATAACTTAATTGTCGAATACTTACTACATATAATTTAATTTGAAGAACAGTGCTTCATTTAATGATACCTAATTTTACGAGGGTCAAACTGAAAGTTCTTAGAAAATCAAAAACTGATTACATTAGCCAGTTATTAGTTTTATTATATCTTTTCAAAATATTGTCCATTGACGTCAATACACCGCTGCATGCGATGGAACCACTGGGAAAAGCACTTTGCCCACTCGTCCTTAGGGGTCTCTTCAATGGCATCGCGATACGCAGCCACCGCTTCTTCAGCATTCATAAACCGCTTTCCTTTAAGTTTTTCTTTAATTTTTGGAAATAAATAAAAATCACAAGGCGCGAGGTCGGGGCTATACGGCGGGTGACCCAGTAATTCAACGTTTGATGTCGCCAAATAGTCGATCGTTCGCTTGGCGGTGTGCGACGAGGCGTTGTCGTGGTGAAGGAGGATCCTACTGCGAGGTCGTTTCTCTCGAACTTTTTCCAAGACAAGTGGCAAACAATTGGTAGTGTACCATTCTGCAGAAACTGTTTTTTGATCCTCTAACACAATTGTTGCGAAATGACCTATCCTTCCAAAGAACGAGGCCACCATTTTTTTTCCCGCACTTCGATCTCTCTTCACTTTAGTTGGCAACTCCTCGAAAGGAAACACCCACTGAGCAGATTGTCTTTTGGTTTCAGGATCATAACAGTAAATCCAGCTTTCGTCACCTGTTAGTATGTCGAACACAGCATTTGAGTCACCTCCGTTAAATCTTTCAATCATTTTACGGCACCAATCCACACGATGGAGTTTTTGAGCCTTAGTCAAATTATGAGGTATCCACCGGGCGCAAAGCTTCCTGACCGCTAAATGTTCGTGGAGGATTTTGTGCACTTGACTCGTACCGATGCCTAAGCTTGTCCGAATCTGCTGATAGGTCACTCTTTTGTCAGTCTCTATCATACGCCGCACAACACAGATGTTATTTTCAGTCGTCGCCGTAGAAGGCTTTCCCTCACGTACATCATCAGTGAGATTAGTGCGACCACGTTTAAACTCATTAAACCAGTTGTAAACAGTCGCACGAGATGGGGCTTCATCGTGAAAGGCCAATCGTAGTCTATCATAACTTTCTTGTTGACTTAAATGACATCGAAAGTCATAAAAAATCATTGCACGAAAATTTTCTCGTGTTAAATTCATGTTGACGTGACACAGACAATTTTCAATTTGCCGCCAAATCGTAAAACAAATGACAAATGAATGAAATATATACTCAGTAATATTGGCAAAGAGTTCTATTTTCAAATTTTAGAATATTTTTTTTATTATATTGTTTATAAGTGGCCAGTTCTAAGAACTTTCAGTTTGACCCTCGTATAATAATGGTAAGTCATTGTAAGTAATATCGAGCCTTTCCCGCCATTTTAGCGCAACTGACAAAAACGAGATTTTACAGGTGGTTTTTTTAAAATATTTTTATACAGAAATGTGCTAATAAAGTAACATTTGATGTACATTAATGATTTTTAGACATTTATATGTATAATTAAAAAAACAGGTTGGGTTTCGAAACCAGTCACCTGAATTTGAGGGTATTGGTGGTGTACGGGCACAGAGCACCACCACGGGGGTGGTGGTCTGTGTGTAGGGGGCAGGGGGGCTTAAGGGAGTTAGTTTTAATCCCCTAAAAGTAATTTTGGCTGCCGGAGTTGCGTCTAAATATTTTTAAACAATTTTCAAAAATTCTTAAATACTTCGGCAATAAAATTATGCAAAACGGAACGTAGTTTTATACTTTAGTCATAGAGCATAGATATTTACATAGAGGCGCATTTCTTATGGGCGCTCTGTAGACAAACTTTCTGTGACCCAAATTGCCGCTTGGCGGCGTGGCAGTCGCGCTGTGACAGCTGTCTCTATGAGTGCAAGAGAGACGAACTGACGACAACTCGCCACTTGGAATCGGCACAGGAAATCCTTAAGAAATGCGCTTATATATGTAAATCTGTATTCATTGCTTTAGTACAGTTTTACAAATGTCATTTTGGAATGATGATATGGACAGCTAATGTCAAATTTGTGCGTCATTGCTTTCGAGTGCCTAGGGTTAGGTGCGTGTACACTCGAAAGCAATGACGCACAAATTTGACATTTAGGTTATCTCTTGACCCTTAATCCGAAAATAGGAGCCCTGCCAAGCAGGGCTCCGTCAACCTTAGTTTATTAAACTAGTGTGAAGAAAGTGGAATTTGGCAGTGCCATACACACCGATGTTTGGAGATATTTTTTTTTAGAGGAAACAAGTATTTCTGGCTAGTGAAAATGGTGAGGGGGTGTTCCGAATCCTCGCCTCCTCCCCCCCAATCACTCACAACATCTAAAAACGGCAACGTATTTCGAAACTTTTACCAAAAAAACTACAAATACAATACGTAGGTATTTACGCTATAAATGGCGATTCAGATACCTATTTTTTATTAGTGTAGTAAGTGACCCCCTCCAAAATTTCAGGCTGCGACCGCGCCTGGTAACAACTGAACCACAAGGGACAGTTCAATTCTCAAACAGATTCTCACATTAATAAACATACTATTCAAACAAATAGTTTACAACATTAATAACAGGCAATCGCTCATCTTGAGTCTAGCCTTCCAAACTACAGGCATCATCCACCTCGGATCTAGCCTTACAAACATCAGGCATCACCCATGGCTAAGCCAACTTGTGGCATCACCTACATAGGGATCTAGCCCACAAACGGCATCACCCATTACGGGATCTAGCCAACACACGGCATCACTCATCACGGGATCTAGCCAACACACGGCATCACCCATCACGGGTTCTAGCCAACACACGGCATCACCCATCACGGGATCTAGCCAACACACGGCATCATCCATCACGGGTTCTAGCCAACACACGGCATCACCCATCACAGGTTCTAGCCAACACACGGCATCACCCATCACGGGTTCTAGCCAACACACGGCATCACCCATCACGGGTTCTAGCCAACCAAACATCAGGCATCACCCATGGCTAAGCCAACTTGTGGCATCACCAACATAGGGATCTAGCCCACAAACGGCATCACCCATCCCGGGTCTAGCCATTCAAACAACAGGCATCACCCGTTCTGGGATATAGCCCTCAACAAAATGACAATATCACAATTAAAAGAGCACAGAAAAATAACACAAATACAATAACACTGTCATAAAATCAGTTTCAAAAACACAGTTACGGAGAACACAGTTCTATAAAACATTATTTTATATTAAAAAAAACATTTATATAAAACACATTTATAGAAACCACAGTTATAGAAAACACGGTTATATAGAGCAGTTATATAAAACTCAGTAACTTATATAAAACATAGTCATATGAAACACAGTAACAAAAAATACAGTTTAGTCATTATACACCCATACGGTCGACTGCTCATACAGTTGTTGATATTGATCAGCAACAAAGGTTAGTAAACAATGCTGGAGTCTAGCTTAGTACAGCGCTCATGCGGCATGTGTGCGCATAGCCCACAGACGAAACAACCGACGTCAAAGGGGTGGGCCACCGTCATCCATACATATTAATCAGTAAAGGACCGCTCGTCCATCCTCTCTTCATGCTAAGTCCAGGTCATCTGCCAGGATGTCATCTTCAACCTGTAACACTCAAAAGGCAGGTGGTGGTCAACATTTCCCACCCAAGTATTAGTTCCATGAACCTTTGTAACTGTAGATGAAATAAAATTCTACTCTTGCAAAGTGGTGCGGCCTATTAGGCTATATCTATATATCAGGCATGTTCAACATGTGCGTTGGTCTGTAAGTTAGCTTTGCTACAACAGTGTTGGAGCCCATATTTTACACCTAAGGTAAAATACTAAAGACACTGAATTTTCTCAGGTTCTGTCTGACAGTGCCATTTTAGATAATCAAATATTAAAGTTATCAGGATACCCATTTGTAATTTTGATAAAACAGTTAAAACTTAATATATTCAAAATAAGTTTTATTCACATCAAACAGGCAAACAATATGGCGATAACAAGGAGAGGCCTATGTTCAGCCGTGAACAGTCAGACTGTGGATGATGATCATAAATATGAAATGATTTCAAACCATGTTGTAGATTCAAGGATTTCAAAAATACCAGTTCTATAATTATTACTCATGTAAGAACAAGTTGAATCCATTATTGAATATTTTTAAGTATAGTGAAAGCTGTGAAATTCTCTGTTTGCCCATTGAGCCATAAAAGAGAAATTTACAAGATACCGGTATTTCAAAGCAGGATTAGTGCTTTCTTATTTCTAAAAATGATTCCGCTCAGTAAAGGAATTTACTACAATCAACCATAATATAAAAGTTAATAAAGTCATTCAGATATTGGTATTTTATAATTAATTCAACATTTTATTTATATAAATAGACCTTTCTTTTCTGAAATAAATGTTTTTATTTATGATTTCTCTACACATTAACTCTTTCATTAGGTAATTCAACTTTAATTTTATATTTTGTTTTATTATTTATTAATGTGTATAGTAAATATGGTGGTGAGTTTATATCTATTTGACATTATATTTAAGGAGATTTTTCTAAATAATGTCAATATTTATTTTAAACTGTAAACATGTGATGTTAATGTAATTCTTATTCATTCATACACAACTAATAATTGTTTATCTGAATAAATAAACTCAAACTGACTCTAATCATAACTGACTTGGAAATAAAGCATGAGTAGTTCATACAATTACTTTTATTTGCTAAGAATAGATACTGCTAAATGGGAAAAGAGACATGGATTTTCACATCATGTTCTTTAAACCCACATCATTATCGTAATAATCATATTCCTAACTGTCTTGTTTCCCACAAAAGCTAAGCAATAAGGTTGGCACTAAATTTTATTGGTTTATCACTGATTGTCATCTTGAATATAGATGCCACTAACTTTACAAATGAACTCACAAATAAAATAAATTGTATTTACCAAGTATAACACTAAGGCTTGGAATTTATAAAAGGTTAGCAGTCATCTGTCTTAAGACTTTCAACCTAAAATGCTTAGAGGTGGACTATTATAGAACCTAACCCAGATAACAATGCAAACTTGCCAAATTTGCAGCAAGTTTAAATCAAACTTGCTAGTTTCACTGTGACAAACTTGCATGAAGTTAGTTTTTCAAAGGATTTGGATGACGACGAGCACAGGTTGGTGGTCGGTCGACCTCCTAGATACAGCAGGAGGTGCTCGACGACCAGCTGTTGTCGGACCACCAACCTGTGTCTTGTACCTGTGCAACCTTTGCAAAAGCAAACTTCATGCAAGTTTGATTTTGTTTTTCGTGTGAGTGTGTGGCCAACTCTAGTGTCGGAGTTTTTAGGCCGCCCGAAGGCCTCCGACATGGCCTAACGATTCTTATCCTGAGACAAGAACCGGGACCGACAGCTTTACGTGCCCTCCGAAGCACGGTAGCGCTCAGATGTAAATGCCACACTTGGTCACCCATCCAAGTGGCGACCTGTGCAAGCGTTGCTTAACTTTGCCGATCTGTTACGAACAACAAGCCAAGTCACGCTATGAGCAAGTTTGATGCAAGTTTGTCACAATGAAACTAGCAAGTTTGATTTAAACTTGCTGCAAGTTTGTTGCTATCTGGGAAGTGAATGCCTATGGCCATAAAGGAATCACTATCCAGATCTCATGTTTCTAGCTACAGTAGTTTGGGTTAAGCAAGTACTTATCATTATGGTTGGGACAAATCATTCCATACAGGTTTAAAATTAAACGACAAATATTAAGATAATTAAGTTGGGTTCCGTTGTCTGTTATTATATTACCTTAACTTGAGCTCAAAGTTGATATAACAATTTCAACATTATGTTAAAAGGGAATCATGTAGGCACCTACAGAGTCCACAAATATATAGTAAAACCTATTTTGTAACTTTACAAATATTAGTTTTAATGTTTTACCATTGAGATAACCTATTGACTACCAATTGAATGCATATTCAGCGCATCAATTAGCTTAGACTGAAAGCAAATCAGGTAATTTATACAATGGATCTATATCAGAGCTTCAACTTGAAAAGGGCAGTTATACTGTTCTTTACTTATAATTACATTAGTAGAACCACATAACAACAAAGTAATTTTCTCTTTCTTGTGTAATAAGTGTGTGACTATCTCTGATGTCGAGTTTTACAGAAACTTTCCGACATGGTGGACGTGACTATAAGCACAGTAGCACTGTTATGTACCAAACGTGGATAAACAACAGTTACTTCATTTATATTGTATGTTTATCTGGTAAGTAATCCTTACGGGGGCAATAGGTAATCATGTAAACAAACAGCACCATGATTTATAAAATGTTAAAGGATGCTTCTCAAAAACTCTAATCAAATCTGCTCTGGATAAATACCTCTGTCAGTGCATCAACAACTCGCATCTGCAACCTCTGGTAGAGCTCAAAGCAGAACAGCGTTCGCGCCACAGCACACCCTCACCCCGGTGACCGGCGTAGTCGCTCTCACTCGTACGATAACTCCGACACACCGTGCGGTCTCCGAACAGGGTTGACAAGCGCCAAACACGGCTTCCAAGTGCTTGTCGCATCAGTCTTCAGGGCATCATTGGAATTGGCGGCCAAGCCAAGAGATCCATTAAGTACTTTCGCGCCAACCGTAGATCCCGAAGTCTCTTAGGGGGCGTTGATCCCAACCGCTGCTATCGGCGCCTGGGCACCCTCACTCGTCAGGACACCCCAGGAACCATAAATGAAACTAGTTAAATTCACTGTTAACTGCAATATATTTCTTGAATCACGATACGATTTACGAATGTCCGAACCAAAAGTGTAATGGCCGCCCGCCGTCGCATCAACATAACTTAGTATCAAAACATATTCAATAATACATAATATTTAAATTATCGTATGTTAGAGCTTTCAATTAATCTTTATAATTAAGAAACAATATAGAATTACAGTTCCTTTAGCTAAAGCGTCGAATTACGTCTTGATAAATTTAATTAGTTATAAAATTACAAAAATGTGTTGGCGGGCAACAAAGTTAGCCAAACTATTAAAGACGATATCAACCAATACTGCGTTAAGAAATATATGTAAATACAGAAATGTGACACAATTTATATAATATTAATTACAAGCAAATTTAATTAATATTTTACTGGTTATTTAGTTAAAATTACATTAAAATAATATTAACTTCCGGTTTAGTTATCATTTAGTCATCTAGATGGCTCTGCTCTACGTTTATGCTTAGATCTACAATAGAACAAACCATCTCCAGTGCGCCCATATATACGTGTACCAAATTGTAGGCATTTTAAACAAAGTTAAAAAAATATACTTTTTGCCGCCCCTGAACCACCGTGCGTCGTGTCCTTGGTAACAAATGTATATTTTAATTCCGTGCTTTTAAAAGTTTCAGGTGCATGCCTTTTTGGTTCCACTCGCTATTTTATTTACAACTGTACTTCTGCCGTATAGCGAATCGGTCGAGTCCAAGAATCTGCCCAATCTGTCGAGTTGGGAATCTGCCGAATCACGAATCTGTCCAATCCAGAATCTATCGTATACCGAACGAGCGATTTGTCTTAACCTATTGTGACAACCCTACCAAAATAGGTAACAAATGTACGAACTCTTAAGAAGCTGTTTCTCTGTTCGGTTTATTTACTCATGTGACATAGCTCCACACTACAGTTTGCACACGGAGCTTAGTGCTTTTAACAGCGGTGAAAATTCGGGCGTCCATTTATTATTATCAGTTGCCTGGTCGGGCGGCGCTCGCTACCTTATGGCACTCCTGTGGTTTCGCAACTTTGATCTCTAAGAATCGTGTGATTTACACCCCGGAACTTTTGCTACCGACCAACACTAAAACTGCTATATGAAGATTTGTTGAACTCGCTTAGATAACTTTACGTGTATTTCACTTTTGCGCTTGTGGCCTCAATCCTGACGTACGGTATCCGTTAATAAAAATAATACTCGCACATACAGTTTACTTAATGTTCAAACATGACGAAAAGTTACCAAGTTAGGTACTCCGTTTTTGAGAAATAATGAATGAGTATTCCGTAAGCTTTACATTTTTTGTTAATTAAATTATTTAAATGACTTGACTCTCTCAAAGTGCACGCTACTAAATTATTTGGCAGAATTAAGTCCGCCGAAGCCTTTTTGGCCTTCAGTGACGCCTTCAAGAAACGTTTAGTAGTCAGAGTAATTAGGACGATAATTAAGGTTTCCTTCTGTTGCTCAATCTGAAAGGGGCAGCAAAATATAAAAGCCACTAGCTATTTTTATCTCAAATTAATTAAAAAAATGAATATTTTTAGTTTATTCCCCTTTCCTTTAGGAGATAGTCAAAAATGTCTTCGTGCCGTCTTCAATGGAACCTTTGTCCTTGTTGCTTTATATCATCAAACAAAACAAAGTTTGTTAGTAACAGTAACTCGAAAATCACAGCGGGAAAGTTCGTCGTCGAAGTGACGCGATGCACACAAACTTTAATATGTTGTTGCCGTAATAATTAGGTGTTTGTAACGGAGATGAAAAATCTTTGTGTGAATCTCATATAACTTTGACATCGCTTAGCATGAAATCTGCCTATTTGCGTACTGGTGAATAATGTGCTATTATTTGTTATGCTATTGTCTATTTTGAAACAACAAACTGCGGTATATCAAATAAATCTTGTTGAATTCAAGTTATATGTGTTTTGCGCTGAAACTTTGCTAATAGTTTTAATTGCACGCATAGTTTCAGTAGCCGCCTCGTCGGCGTCGCTTTATATTGCGCTAAGTGTATTGTTTTCAGTGGCTTTGGTCACGAAACGAGACGACACTGTTAGATCCACGAACTATTATTTGGAGACTGGGTATATTTTATGTCCGTTGCATGTTTATTTGTACAGTCACTGTATTGCAATACATTATTTAAGGCGAGGATTTCCCAAAATACAGTGTTATCTAGCGTGGTCAAACGCGTTTTATTTGTAAATAACAGAGATTTAAATTCGGAAAAAATATATGTTATTCTACAGCATTAGACCTTTATTTTTCGGCCATTCGAAACACGATTACTGTCATTTGATACGATAGAAAATAATCGCGAATATACGTCTGTTTAAACAACTTTTCCCGTTTCATTTGAGTTGTATTGGGATTAGAATTTTCAAAAGTATACCAAAAGAAAGGTCATGTAAAAGCGGATGGTTCCCGGCAATCACATTATGAATTTTAATATATACAAAAATATAATACCGAAAATACGTAATTTCCTACTGCCGACGCGCTCTCTCCGGCGTCGTTCAGTCCCGAGCGGGATGTAATGGAGACAGGACGTATCGCTCGTTTGCAGAGCGCACCGCAGGATTACGAATTATTTTATCGTCAGTTACGAATGTCATCATCACTTATTGATAAATATATTACATCTAGGTTTAGTTTGTAAATAGGTATTGTAAATTTTTAGTAAGTAATAATAGTGTATATTTGACGACCGGTTGGCGCAGCGGGAGTGTAAGCGACTGCTACGCCGAAGGTCGCGGGTTCGATTCCCGCTCAAGTCAAACATTTGTGTGCATGAACATGGATGTTTGTCTTGGTCTGGGTGTTTCTATGTATAATATGTATGTATTTAAAAAAATATATATTTATGTATGTTTATCCATTGTCTAGTACCCATAGTACAAGCTATGCTTAGTTTGGGACTAGATGGTGTTGTGTGAATGTGGTAGAATATTATTATTATTATTATATAAGTAAGAAGTATAGTTTTAAAAATATCGTTTTGATTATTGGACAAGATAACGACTTGATAACAACAGCATAGTTAGGTAACAGTACTTCACACTTTTATTCTGTGTACTTATATACGGAAATAAAATGTGAGATGTGCCTAAAAGCTATACAAGCGAATTTTATAGGTACCTTGTGGTATTAGGTAGTACTTTGTGGTATTTATGGTTACTGCCCCGCCCTCGTGGGTAGTAGCGTGATGTTATTTGGTATAACCTTCCTCAACAAATGGGCTAGAGAAGCAAATAAATCTTAGAAAATGGCCTGCTAGTTCCTAAGACTAGCGCGATCAAAAACAAAAAAAAATGAATTTCCGTGTATTCAATAACTCTATTGACTATTTCCACCAATAATATCATTGATTTCCACACTATTACCAAACACGGAACAATGGACACCTAATAATATTATAGTAATTATTTATCACGCCAAGGAAGAATGCACTGGTGTCACAGCTTAGAAAGGTAGGTAAGGTGTTCGGCAGGTAAGTACCTATATCAATTTGACCGACAAATAATAACGAAAACTAGAGTTTATTATTGGTTGGCGGAAAATAAGCGTTATGGGTGTAGGAGTATCAATTCGTACGTATGTATGTATGTAAAATTGTAACTTTTTTTCACTACTGCTTGCCGATGGCAGCGCCTAAAGGAGATCACCCAAATTGGGCTAATTTTTATTTTGCCGGCCAATCAATAAATTGTGTGTATTTTAGTAGAACAACCTGTTGTAAACATTTTAACTATTACACCAAACTTCTAAGTCAATAGGCTTGTGTCCACTAAGAATAAATCGGTTTGATTGTAGTATCTATAGATCCATTATGATTTTAAGATGTCAATAAAGTTTATTATTTATTATAAAATGGTAATATTAATGTAATTTTTAGGATTCTAAAACTAAAAAATAATGTTTTTATTCTTGTGACAGTGAACACCAATCAGAAAGCATTACGTCAAACAGTACGTCCACCATTCATGTTGTTGACATTTTAGTAGTAAATACACCTAAAAAGTAAAAATTTCTACCTGTCAAATCGAATATAACAAAATAAAAGTGGGTGCATCAGACCAGACTTCATTCACGGATTAGTTTTGTTTTGTACTTTGTGATATCACTCAACTTCAATGATGGTTTACAGCGTTTTCGTGTCAAATTCAAAAAGGTTTTTAACCCCCCACGTGATTAGTAATATTGCTGATTGTTTTTTGAAGAAAAAAGCCGTAATTAGTAATATTGCTGATTGTTTTTTGGAGAAAAATCAGGTATTTCAGTTTAATATCTAATAAAGGAACGAATCAATCGCTAATTACATTTTTGAATGTATGTCTAAAAGTACCGTAGAGCAGTTTTGTTTTGACAAAAGTGATAAATCAAAGAGGTGTAACGGCAGTCAACTATACGTTTTCAGCCTTACGTGAAATACGTGAGCCTTAAAATGCAGTGGACTCATTAAAAAAGTAAAAAACATACATACACATACATACATATCGTCACGCCTTTTATCCCCGAAGGGGTAGGCAGAGGTGTAATTCTACACCCACTTTTCGCCAGATATACTTTAGTCCCACGTAATAAGGGGCGAGCTTTTTGCCGTACCGGGCACATTTCCAGACTCCGTGCTGCTACTGAGAATTTCGTGACAGAAAAACCCAATAACACTTCCCGACCCAGGAATCGAACCCGGGACCTCCCGATCCCACGCGCACATTTATGCCGCGAGACCAACGAGGCAGTCGTATAGGGTTTGATGTCGAGTTTTCCGTCTCTACGCAAAGGTGGTATTTGCATCGTGTTATCCCTTAGTCGCCTCTTACAACACCCACGGGAAGATAGGGGGTGGTGACACTTGTATTCTATGCCGTCAACCACACGGCAAAAAACATAATAATTATTTTTAAATACTCCTGACCAAATATAAAAATATCGTCTAAACCTTTAGTAGGAATGTCTATGAGCGGTCAGGTACAGATGTCTTGCATGATGTACAGGCATGGCACCATGTGGTTGAAGAGATGTTGCGTCGCGACGTTCTCACTTTCCAATGTTTCGGCCGGTTCTTGTAGAGAAAAGGCCACTTCCCACCACCTCCTCATGGCCCTACCCGCCTAGCGGCATACGGGCCGAATCATGGGAGGAGCGCGCGGTACTTGCGTCTGCTCTTTCCCACGCGCTCTTTCTTGACTCCCTACAAATTCTTTATCCTGTCCCTGATCTTTCCACATTCTCCCCTATTGGGGCAGTACACCACATATCACGGTACTTCGCGTTCGCGCAGACGGATCAATCCTCCAGCTCTCTTCTCTTCTGATGCCACGTGTGCGCGAACGCATGCAGTCTTCTGAACCCCTCTTCGTTGTTGACCAGATCCTGGTGCCACACAGGTCCCACCGTGGCTCGCCGCCATCCATCCAGCATTTTGCTTCTTTCTTCTTCGTAGAGTGGACACTCCCATAGGATGTGGTCCCTAGTTTCTTCTAGAGCGCCACAATAACAATTCGGGCTATCGCCCAGCCTCATGTCGTAAAGGCGCTTGCGGAAGCAGCCATGGCCTGTCAATATTTGTGATGTAACATAGTCCGGCTCGACCCACCCCTGAGTAAGCCTGTCCCGCACATCGGGGAAAAACTGGCGGAGTTCTGCTCCCTTATCTTCGGACGACCACCGCGCCTGCCACTGAGCGACGACAACCTCCGTCAATTCCCGCTTCATCGCTCTACGCTCCCTACCTACCAACCCCAGTCCGTCCTGCGCAAGACGCCCCGCACGAAGAACCTCCAGGTCCGCCGGGAGCACCGCGGCGAGCACGGGCAACGCTCGGTACTGACGGACCTGTAGGCTCTCGTCAACAACACCAATGCCGGACGCTGTGCACGCAGCAAGGCCGCCCGCACTGCGTAATGCGACGAGCGTCACCACCATACGGCCGCAGCGTAAGTAACTATCGCCACATAAGTCCCCATGTATAGGTACTTAAGGGCTCTGTACTTTGTGCCCCAGGTCGATGCCGAGATCCTCGACATCTTCCCGAAGGCGTTCACGGCACGATTGCCGGCCAACTTAGCATGCGGCACGTAGGAGCTAGCCTCGTCGATCTCTACTCCCAGTAGCCTCGCACTACTCACCTGTGTTATCGAAGCCCCGTCCATGCGAACCGTAGGTGGACGCTTAAACTTGCCTTTTAGAGTGATTGTTTTCGACTTGCCGGCTGAGAAGGCGAGGCGATTCCTCAGCCCCCATTCGCTCACCGCCCGGAGTGAGGTCGCGGCGTTCCGCTCTATGGCCGCCCTGGACGAGGCTTCAACAACCATGGTGAGGTCATCGGCATATGCCACCACGAGCACACCCCCCGGCATCGGCAGTCGTAGGACGTCGTCGAGCAGGAGGTTCCAGAATGTTGGCCCCAGCACCGAGCCTTGTGGGCATCCCATTGTGGTCCTCTTCGACACCGCCTGGCCGCCCATGAACATGCCTATTATTCGGTCCGTAAAATAGCTGACAATTATTTTGTATATGTTTGGCGGACAGCCGCACTGTTTCAGCTTAACCAATATCATGGGCCACCAGGCGTTGTAGAGAAAAGGCCAGTCGGAAACGCCTGGATATCACTATAGTGACAGCAGCCGCAACCCTGTCCAAGAAACGGTGCTACAAATGTTGGCGGAATGCCCCGCTTATGCGTCTCAGCGCCGTGAACATCACCATCTTAAGCCTTTTCCGACCATTTTGGTGTAGACCTCTACAACAAATTCCTTTCCGTTCTGTTTAGGGCAGTCTTCAACCAATTACTGCCTGCTATCTTTATGATGTCTTTTTTCATCTCATTTGCCGTTCCAGCTAGTCATTTACAATCCCATGGTTGCCATTTTAATATTTGCTTGCACCATGTTTCGGGATTTCTGGTTACATGTCCGGCCGCTACTCTTTTGGCAACATCTGGTACTAGACTTTCTTTTCGGAGCTATTTATTCTTCTTTCTGTCTCTGAGTGTCACTCCTGCCAGTTTTCTCTCCATTGCCCTTTGAACAACTTCAAGTTTCTGTAGCGCTGCCTCTGTAGTAACCCAAGTTTCGGCAGGACGCACTGGTTGAATATTCTTGCTTTTTGTTGCTTCGTAAAAGCAAATGCCAGTTTATCGAAAGCAGCCCAACCCAAATGGATACGTGTATCAATCCTGTTCACTTGGTTTGCTTTGCCCATCTTTATTTCTTGCCCTAGGTATAATATACTATTTATAGAAGAATTCTAATCAGTAGGATGTACCTACTGCAATTGTTATTCCGCTGGAGTTTTCACTGGTCATGTTGCGAATTGGCCGTAAACTGATCGCGGCAATTGTTACATAGACTACAGGCCCATGTCCAAAATGGATGGGTCATATGAACCACCAGGTGACGTATATAGGACGATATAAGAGCATCAAATAATAAGATTCAGCACTATGCCGTCACTTGTAAGCTGTCCAACTGAGTGCTGGTGAGAATTTGATTTTCTGACAATTTCCAAAAAAATACCGACTTTGTAGCGCACCATTTTTTTACGGCACTGCGCGCTCTCTTATTATTTATCATGGATCTATCGAAGGTCATAATGCCGTACAAAAATATATGACCAAAATGCGTACTCACTCTACCTGCACTTTTGAATTCTCATCAGCACTCAGTTGGACAGCTTACAAGTGACGGCATAGTGCTGAATCTTATTATTTTATGCTCTTATATCGTCCTATATACGTCACCTGGTGGTTCGTATGACCCATCCATTTTGGACAGGGGCCTGTAGTCTAACAGTCGTACCCTCGCTACCTGCCCTGCCCATAGTCTGGTGCGTGATGGCTTAGAACGTCACCGTCTCTTTCTGTGAGGCAGTAATTCTTATCAATCAGATATTTCGCTCTTGGCTTACTACCTGTCATTACCTGATGCCATTTAAATTGCAACATGCACGTTATTTTAGGCAAAAAAATACCAGTAATTACTGAGGATTTATTTTAGGAACAGAATAGATTCTTTGAGCTGGAATATGATCTCACAGACTGCACTTATAACCTTAGTGTAGTAATAAAAGGTGTTTATTTCGTAATATTCTATAAGTTTATTTTAGTTGGCCGGCACCATTGACATATATTTAGTACATATATATCAATGGCCGGCACTTTTAGAATAGCCTAAATTTGTATGGAGCTGGGTGATCTCCTTTATTATGCATGCACGTGTGTTTGCATGAGTATATATTGCTATAACTATTGCCCTGTAATAAAAATCTTGTGTATTATTGATCTTTTTCCGGTACTTTTTTGACAGAGTAGTATCTTAGAGATTGCATAGTTAAAATAAATATAACAAAATGTACCTAATCATTGGTGATTAAAAGTAGCTATGAGTATCTTACCCTTTATGTGTATTATTGGTTCCATGCCGTTGTTTTGCTGACAGTAGCAACAAATTAATTAATTTATATTAATCTAATCCTTTTCCCTAAGATTGATATCGAACAAGCGATACTTTCGCATTGCGAACGATCATAAGGTTTTTTATAATTAACAACAAACATAATGTTCATAAAGTTATCTACTGACTAGAGGACGCCAGCAGCTACGCCTGCATTTTTTTTTATTTACCCGTTTTGGCCGATCCCGTGGGAATTTCGGGAAATCCCTTCTTAGTGCACCTCTACGGTTCACAAGGAACATACATGCCAAATTTCAGTTTCCTGCGCCCAATAGTTTCCTCTGTAGCGTGTCTGTCAGTCAGTCAGTAACGCAAGAATTTTATATATTAAGATTACTATTGTCACTATAAACAAAAGCAATTTTGGAAAACTACTTTCGAATTTCATAAAGGTTTATTCAAAACAGAAACGCTGCAAATGATTTATACTCGATAAGTAAGTTTATATTTCAATTGATATACTGCTTCAATTTTCTATACTGTGGCCCGAAAGTGTTATACCTACATATGACGGCATCGGCAGTGGCGTCGCGTCTCGCGTCGAGATTGATCGTAATTATACTCGCGAACTGGGGAAGAGGGGAGCCTCAAAAGCTTTGAGCGCTCGGAAATCCTCGCCTTAATTCTAGGTGAGTGTGGTCGATTTTAAGAAACAAGAAGCGTTTACCCATCGAGGTAACATTAACACTAGAGTAGCAAACTCCTACAGTTGACGTTCAAAATAGCGTGGTGACCAGCCGAGATAGAAGACGTAGCTTTGAAACCAATAAGCATGTTAGAAAAAAACTATATATATCTCTTTTGCACTCGTTAAAAGCAAGTTCCATAATGTCATTTCAAAAGTGATGACATTTGACCTTTCATCGAGAAATGCGGTGTTCTCCAGTTTAAAAATATTTTCCCATTTTTTATTATTAGTATTACTTAACAGAAAGGTTGTGTTTATGGGTATGTATAGTTTATTGTATGTATATTAATATGTGGGAATGTTCATTTGTTCCCTCGTTGCTACTTATATATTTATAAGCAGTGTCAGTAAATCCAGTATTGATCTATGCTTACAATTACTTTACATGATAACAAAATATTACTAATTATTGAGTTTCATAATATCTCGAGTGTATTTATTATTACCACCACGTTTCTTTAATACTACTAGATACTGCATAGTAGTAGTATTAAAGAAACGTGGTAATAGTCGGCTGAAAATTGGTTCAAAACATGAATTAATGTTTTGTCACTGCGGCAGTGTTCACATTTGCTGATGACTGGTTTCCAAGTAGCCGATAATCTATATCCAGCCTCCCGGTTGAAATTGTTATATTTCTTCATTTCTACCGCTTCACATAATATCCTGGAGTAAAACTCCCACAAAAGTGGGAGATCCAAAATTTTATTACTTGGTATCATTGTAAATAAAAACTTATTTGTGCGATTTTCTTTGTCATTTTCAACCAAATATCGTGAAAAACAATGATGAATACATGTGGAATGATATGCCGCCCTTATTCAAATTATTTTCATTACGAGAATTACAAGATTTCACAACGCATTTGCCCATTTCACGTTCGTATTATTTTCGTGTGTGGAAATTTTGACACTATAACATTGTTGTAACAGTATTAGGTCCAGACCCATAATAAACGGCAACACATATCAGCGCTGTTTGCTTATCTAGTTGTAAGTAATAGATCAATGCGTTTACCAAAGAACTATGCAGCTACACCTCACAATAAGGTCAACCCAGCTGTACAAACTGCAAATCCGAGCAAGCGAGGAGAATGTCGTGGAGTATCCAGAAGTAGACCAAGTGGACCACAAGAGTCGAGAGGCTGCTGAACTATCTTGGCATAATCTTAAAGGAGAAAGACCAAATACGGCCTGTAGCGGCCAGAAAGTTGTGAATCGTTGAAATTAAACATATAATTTTTAAAAATTTTACATCGTTCTCGTTTCTTGATAGAGTATCGGTGAAAGAATTTAGTTTTTAAAGATTAATTATTTTGAATAAGCTATGGTAATAGCGGATGAATGTCTTATGTTGCCAGCATTAAAAATAAAATGAAGTATGGTAGGCAGAAATTGTTTTAAGGAAATTATATTTTTATTACTATATTAGAAAACAATATATTTTATTTACTTTATAAGTATATTTGTAAAAAAAGAATCAAGAAATATATAATTTATTATACATTCCATAATTATGAATCGGTAAAAATCGTTTTGTTTTTTAATCGATAGTAGAAATATTTTTTCAAACCATTTGCAACACTTTTTTTATCTGTTATGTCATTCGTGTTGCTACTGTGTATCGTAAATATTTTGCTCTGATTTATTGGTGTTTTCGTACGGTTTTAATGTAATGTAATTGAATATAAATTCAATAATAATGATCAGTACCTTCTACCCATGCTAAGAATATGCAGCGGTGTTTGTGATTGTGGTTAGCTTTTTTGGACGAGTATACATAGTACGAGGTTCCCTAGAACACAGGTGATTATTCATTATTATTGGCCACTCTTTATGTAGTTTTTGTTCTTTAAGACGCGAAGACATACTTTTATTTACATCTAGGTATTATATTTATGTTAAAATTCAATTTCAAGGTATATTTAGTTGCGGAATAATTTCCATTTCAAATATCTCGTATCTTATTTCCACCAAAAGTTATTTAAAAAGAAATTATACAGGTTAATAGAGTAGTCATTTATCTTCAAAACACACAAATGGTGTTGTGTTTGGCCGTGCCAGGCCCATAATGTATGGCCAAATGGTACATCTCCTTTATTCGTTTTCAAGTTTCGTCTCGGTTTAAACTATCTTCACGAAAGATTTTTGGCGGCAAGACGTCATATATCGTAATTTTCGTGGTAAACTACGCAAAGCTGTGCAGCGTAACACAGCGGCGTCTCTATAAATAATTTTCATCTGTTTTAGTCTTAAAAGTTTTATATTTGTGTAATTTATGCATGTTAGTCTGCAGGCTTATGACTGCAGGCTGGTGTCTTTTCTGAAATAAATGTTAAATAATTCATTGTCCGTTGTTATTATGACAAATAATAACTTATATAGCTGAAAAAACGTATTTACTTTTGCATCTTTTTACCGTCCTACAACGTGGTATGCATCTTACAGTAACGCGATGCGCAACACATAGATAAAGGTACCAACCAGTATTTACGATAATGTAAAGTTGTATTACATATTTCGCTTGATATGTTAAGCTTCCACGTGAATGAGAGGCGTGTGTTGTCAGTTACTCGTAATGGTAATATGTTGTAATAGGCCTTGAGCTGCTTATTTCTGTTCCTTTTAAAATTAAACTAGCTACCGCTGCACCATAGAATCTAAATTTTGAATCGGTGGTATCATGGTCTAATTTTGATTCAAGTACAATAAAGTAAAACAGGACTATCTTAAGAAGAAACATAGTGCATGCCAAACAGATAATCAAGAATAGTAGGACGAAGGAAGAATAGTATTGACATTTAGGCGTTAGAAGTCCTAAGTACACAAAGATATTTAGATAAGGTATATATTATATTCATTAAAATCAGAAATTCTGCACCCGTATTACAAGTAATTTGAATTAGAAATTTATTACTGCGTAAAGATATTTTTTATACCTATTGTAAATTACTTGAATTAAGATGATACTGTAGCTCTGTAGGGACGATCGAGTTGTGTGTGATACTTATGTCACTATATCGAAGTTGGCCCTCTCATACTAGGAACTGGTAATTGCAAATTTTGCATTACCGTTTCTGGAGACCTACGGAAGCTACGGTGCGTCGATTATTGATAGAATATTATATATAAGATATATGAAAACATTTCATGTACGGTTGGATCCCGTCATGGTCTTCACAGTTTTATGGTTATTCGGTTACCGTTGAATACGACTTCATATGACTAGTTCCGTCACTGCTACATATTATGACGTCTTGTATAAAATAATGTATTAATTGACAACACTATTTGGACGTGGACCTTGGATTAAACGCAATCCTCTGAGTTGCGCAGGTTAGACGGCAGTCACTCTGGGGAAAAGCTGATATTGTGTTATATCTGGTTGGATTAGTTTGCGGAGCCAGGGCTCTAAAGCGTAAGTCTTGGATGCAACCAGGATAACGCTACGACGGTGATAGAGATGATGACTACTCGTCACCTTGCAGTGGCCATAACGTCTCGACGCCACAATTTCGGATTTTACTTCGCCATAATTACTGAAATATGTGTAAAATTAATGTGGTTGGATATACACGGCTTTTTTTTCTAAACCATGGTGGAATAACGTATAATTGTGGGTACATCTGTGTTCTTGTACTGAAGCCTTGATCATCCCTTTTAAAAATTACACGAACGTAATTTATGTGAGTGATATTGAAGAATATCACTCACATAAATTACGTTCGTGTAATTTTTTTTAGCTGCAATGAATGTGACCCGTTTTGTGATTGCAAACATATTTTAAAATGTGATTCTTTCTTTTTAACTTATTATAAGTAATTATATATACCTCTGTGAATTTAGGTATATATATGGTGTGAAAAATAAATACACCGTTCACGCCAAAAATAATTAACACCAATTAACATGGAAGTGATTCTTAGCGTGTAGAGAAATATTTTTTTATATATAGCTCCTTGAGGCAATAGGTCCTACTTTTTTATCATTCATCAGGTAAAATGGAGAGTACTGAAATATTTGCTATATTATAAAGTATTATGCCGTATCTCTATATAATTATCGACGTTACAGTCGCTAAACGCCGCCATACACATTACATGGCGCTAAACGCCGCCATATTTTCGACAATATTAATTCTTCTTCCTTTGGCATTATTTGCAAACAGTAACAAACAAATCCTCAAATTACGATTGGTTTGGATGATTTAAATAATCATATCACATCGTCTTCTCAACTGGATCTTCAAACCAGATGTAATACAGTTGACTATATTGCTGGGCTTCCCCGTCCTAATGTCGAAGCATTTCATTTTTCTCCAGTTGCATTGGGTGAGGTCAAGAAGATTATCGTGTCTTTTAAATCCAATGATGTGGGCTTTGATTCTATCAGTCGCCGCATGATAATCCCGATCCCTGATCATCTCATCCTTCGTATATCCCACATTCTAATTTTTTAATCGACAGTGGCTCTTTCCCCTCCCTGTGGCGTAAAGCCTTTATTATTCCACTGCCTAAGATTACGAACCCTTCTCTCCCTAACCAGTTCCGTCCTATCTCTATTCTGCCTTTCCTATCCAATGTGCTGGAAGCCTGTGTACATAAACAGTTGTCTGAATTCGTGTATCAAAATAACTTGCTTAGTCCTTTGCAATCCGGATTCAGGCTAGGTCATACACGACTTCTGCACTCTTCAAAGTGACTGGCGATGTTAGGGCAGGCATGGAGGACACTAAAGTCACTGTACTGACTTTGGTAGACTTCTCAAACGCCTTTAACACCGTCAGTCACGATGTCCTTCTATCTATCCTCTTCTATATCATGATCTCTCCTGATGCACTGGAATGGTTCTCATCGTATCTTCAGGAACGTCAGCAGTCTGTTCGCTGTGATGAAATGTCATCTAGTTGGCGTGATATTAGCTCTGGTGTTCCTCAGGGTGGCATTCTCTCACCTTTACTATTCTCTATTTTTATTAACTTCCTAACTCCTAATCTTCGCTGTTCGTATCATCTTTATGCTGATGATTTGCAGTTGTACTCCCAAGCGAGAGTGGATGATATAACAGTGGCCATTGCTGATATGAATAGGGACCTTGAGTCAATGATGGCCTGGTGTAATTAATTTGGCTTAGCCGTTAACCCAGCAAAGTACCAGGCCATTATTGTAGGCAGTCGCCGCTTAATACCCAGCATAGACTTAAAAACTTTACCACCCATCATGTTTAATGACTTGGTTATTCCATACTGTTCAGAGGTAAAAAACCTAGGCACTACTCTCAATTGGCAAGCGCAGGTGACTAAAGTTAGTCAGAGGGTCACTGGAACTCTTAGAACACTTTACCGGTTCAAAAATTTCCTTGCTTCCAAGACCAAGACAATGCTTGTGCAGGTCTTAATATTTCCCATAATCGACTATGGTGATATGAGCTATTATGACCTGACTGCAGAACATCTCAATAAGTAAGACCGACTTCTCAATAACTGCATTCGATTCATTTACAATCTTCGTAAGTATGACCACGTCTCTACTTATCGTTCCGAACTTAAATGGTTACCAATTCGCCAGCGCCGGTGTTTGCGTGCTCTTACTACTCTCTTCTCTATTCTCAAGAATCTCAAGTCTCCTTCCCCTCCAACTTATCTCACGCCATACTTCCAATATATATCTTCCATAAATGATAGAAATCTCCGTTCTTCTCATAATCTTCTTCTTTCTTGCCCCAGTTGCACTACTGGGTTCGTCAACTCTGCCTTTGTCGTGCAGTCTATTCTCTTATGGAAATTATGGAATACACTACCTCCTGAAATCACATTGTCCACCAACCGTTTTGCATTCAAAATCAAAGTACGAGAGCAAAAAAAGCAAAGTACATAATATACATAAATACTTATAATAATGTATGAGAGTGATGTGCTGATTCTTTTCAAGAGATTAAAGGAATCAGCACATCACTCTCATCCATTATTATAAGTATTTATGTATATGTAGTTTGTATGTATATTTAGTATGTAGTCCGTGTGGTGACGGATTAAGAATACGAAATGTCACCACCCCATATCATCCCATGGAAGTCGTAAGAGCCGACGGAGGGAGCAAATTATGCAGAGAACAACACTGCAAGAGAAGGAAAACTTGATACAAACCCTATACCAACCCGTTTGGCCAGCGTGGTATAGTAGGCCAATTCCTCCTTTTAAAGGAGAGGCCTAGTCCAGCAGTGGATTGTTAATGGCTGATGATGATGATGTATATTTAGGTTTATATATATGTATATATTTATGTAGAAGTAAGTTTATATAGAACTATTTATTGTGTATGTATTATATCCCTATTATGTATAAAATAATTATTAAGTTACACTATAATTATTAGTATTAAGTTATAACTACTACCTACACTAGCTCACAGTCTAATAAAATTGCACCTACCACTTTTATCTCTGCACCACCTTATAGCATTATGTCCACCTTTGTACATTGTTTGTGCATAAAATCTTAATATATAAAATCCTTGCGTTACTGACTGACTGACAGACACGCTACAGCCGAAACTATTGGGCACAGGAAGCTGAAATTTGGCATGTATGTTCCTTGGGGTCCGTAGGGGTGCACTAAGAAGGGATTTTCCGAAATTCCCACGGGATCGGCCAAAAAAAGTAAATTTAAAAAAAATGCAGGCGTAGCTGCTGGCGTCCTCTAGTAAATAAATAAAAGAAATATCGTTGCCCTCGATTTTACCCGCGTTATTTTCAGTATCTCGACAGCAGCGCCGCCTATCGGGTTCAAATAGCCTATAAGTAGCCCTACAAAATTAGCACATTTTCCAGTGAAAGTCCCGTTAAAATCGGTCCTGCCATTGTATTTAATGTACAGATAAATTAATCACAAGAAACAAAAATACTTTTAGGTTAACTGTAAATAACTTTTACTGGGTAAAACGTAGAGCCGTGCCTAAGTATCTACTGATGAGTATGTAAATTCGCCCCGAAACACTTACTCATTCTTTTAGAGAGGTTTCAAGAGACATAATAGATAGATAGATAGATAGAAAATTCTTTATTGTACACCATATAGAATACTAATGCTACATATAATGTTATACAATTTTACAAATGTACAATAGGCGGCCTTATCGCTATAAGCAATTTCTTCCAGGCAACCTTGGGATGGACTAGAAGAGATCAGAGAAATAAAATCAGTGGTGTAGTCATAAAATGAAGTAAGGATCCATATATACATACATAAGTACATCAAAATAGTATATCACAAGTACATAAATAGATAAATACATAAGTACATAAATACATCAATACATAAATATATAAATACATAAATAAATATAGTATACATATAGCTATAGAAAATACATAGATACATTGAACTAAATAGAATATAAAAAATCAGTTACATAGCCAAGTTATGCTGTTTTATGGCGCATTTGAATATGCCAAGCGAGTTTGCTTGCCTAATTTCTATCGGCAACGCATTCCACAAGCGTACTGCTTGCACAGTAAAGGATTTGTCATAATAATTTGTGGAATGTGTTGGCATCTGCAGCCTCAGATCCTTGTACGACCTCAGAAACTTTGCATGTGTGTCATGAATGAACTTAAAACGTTCTTTGAGATACGAAGGGGTGTCCGGGTTGAATAGGATATTATACAGTAATGTAAGAATGTGAGTATTCCTGCGAAGACGAATTGGGAGCCACTTGAGCTTGCTACGAAATTCTGATACATGATCATATTTACGTAATCCAAATATGAATCTGATACAAAAGTTTTGGAGACGCTCAAGTTTATCAAGTTGCTCCTCAGTGAGGTCAAGATAGCTGACATCAGCATAATCGAGTATTGGGAGAAGTAATGACTGTGCAAGCGCAATTTTAGTGGACGTTGGGAGAAAATTCCGCAGCCCACGCAACGAGCCTGCTGACGCGAATAGTTTTCGACTAGTCTCCTGCATTTGATACCCCCAGGATAAAGTTTTATCCATGCATAACCCCAAATTTTTCACGTGATCAGTAAAAGCTAATACGTTGCCGTCGAATTTAATCTCAGGCAGCATTGCCCAATTTAACTTAGAGATCATTCTGGGACTGCCGATAAGGATTATTTGCGTTTTAGATGCATTAATCTTGAGCCCATACTTTTTACTCCACTCACAGATTTGTGCTAAGTCCGAGTTTATATCAGAAAATACATCTGCTACCGATTCTAGTGGTGCCTGCGAGTAAATTTGTAAGTCGTCTGCATAAAGGTGGTAGGACGAAATTAACTGTTGAGAGATAGAATTTATAAAAATTGCGAAAACTAACGGAGATAAAACGCCACCCTGTGGAACACCGGCAGTCGTATTACACCAAGAAGAGTACGATTCCTCAACGCGTATACGCTGTCGCCGCCCAAACAGATAACTATGAAACCAGTCAATCACCGTTGGAGATATGTTAATAGAGCGAAGTATGCCAAGCAGGATGTGGAAATCTACGGTGTTGAAAGCATTGCTAAAATCAAGTAGGGACAGAAGCGTGAGCTTTCCACTATCCATGCCCAGTCTTATCTCATCGGTAATATGTACCAGTGCGGTGGCAGTACTATGTCCAGGACGAAAACCAGATTGGAAGGGATTTAGGAGAGCGTTCTTAGTGAGGAATGTGGAAAGTTGTTTATGTATCAGACGCTCAAGAACTTTGGACAGGAATGGCAGTATAGATATAGGGCGGTAATCGGAGAAGGAAGATGGTTTCGGATTCTTCGGGAGAGGAATTGTTATATATAATGTTCGTTTACTTTGAAAGTAACTTTACAAGTGCAACGTGTAATAGAACAAAATGTTCATATTAAAATGTTTTATGTATGAGCATTGTAAATTGTGAAGATTTTAATAATAATAATATAAGCTCTAAACAATTGTGAACATTTTAATAAAAGTGTTACTGGGTTTTTCTGGATTCTCAGTAGCAGCACGGAGTCCCGCCCGCCCCCCTATTACGAGGGACCTAAAAATTCATGGCGAAATGTGGGTGTAATATTACACCTCTGCCTACCCCTTCGGGGATACAGGCGTGAGACTATAAAAAATAAATAAATATATAAAAATAATACTCTTCTTCACAGATCGATCGATATGCCCGGTTGCCAGTGCATCACAAACCCCCAACCAATACCAGTCATATTCTTGTACTAGGTGTCGCCCGCGGCTTCGCCAGCATGAAATTTTAATAAATAGTAGCCTATGTACTTCTCCGGGTTTCAGACTACACACATACACATACATACATCTTCGATTAAATATCGAAGAATCGATTTTAAACTTTCGCGATTTGTATACATCATACAAAATAATTTAGCGGGTCTTAATCGCGTTAACTTAACTTATTTAAGGCGTGTGAGTGTGGTTGCGGGGAGTCTCCCCGCGACCACGCTCGGTGCAAGACGAGCGAAACGTCGAAAACAAATAGGTATTTATACCTTAAATAAGTTAAGTTAACGCGATTAAGACCCGCTAAATTATTTTGTATGAGATAATACTTAAAAATTACTTTTGTTTTCATAATTGTCGAACTTCAGGTAAAGATTAGTTTGTAGGTATATTATTGAAGTAATGAAGAGCTTATATACCTACTGAATATAACAGCAGCAAAAATAAAAACTGAAAGCATTACCACAAAGTACATATCAAACCGTCTCTCCGCCCCGCCTGTGCTTAAGCGCGCCAATTCATAGAAAGCACTTTTGATGACGCTGCGGTCGAATATATCGTGATAGCTTTTAAACTATTCGTCCAAACAACTTACTGTAAAGTACAAAGTTAATCTACATTAAATACTGAAGGCAATAAATCTATCAATTTTTAAAAACTATTAGATAACCACTCTAGAATGAGCATTGTAAAAAAACATAAATATTTGTTTTATGTTATACTGTTTTATTACAATAAAAATGATGTAGTTAGGTTATGTACTAAAAGCTAAAAAGTAATTCGGTAAGTCCTAGCTACCAGATCGCACCAATCTTCTCATCAATCTGGGGTATTGATAGGGATGCAACATCGTTCATAAAAAACATCGATATCAAAATATCGATGTTTATAAAACAGAAACATCGATGTTTAAAATATCGGTCTTTATGAACGATATATCGATGTTTTTTCGATGTTTTTTATATACTAGCAGGGTTGCCAAATACAGACTTAAAATACAGAGAAAAGGCAATTTCTAAAAAAAATAAGTATACTTACATTCATTTTAGTAATTATTACTGACAGACGGTTTATAACTTTAAATAATACAGTTAGGTGCAATGTATTAGGATAATAATATGAACAGTGGTAGAACGACAAATTAAACAAATATCAGATACACAAATATAATCAAATTTATTATGATGGTTATAAACAATACATAATTATTATTTATTTCTCATCAAAGAATTTAAAAATAATAATTTCGATAATCTACTGCCAAGCAATCGGCTTCTTTCTTGAGTAATTACAGCTTCTGCTTCCGAAAATAATCGTTCACTGGGGACCGAAGTTGCAACTATTGGCAAATGTTTCATAGCCAGTTTATATAAATATGGAAATACGGTTTCCATATCGTTCCAGATTTCTATGGGATCTCCTTTTATTGGGTTTTCATTTCAAATCGCAGATGACGCTTCAAATTATTACTTTGTACCGCTTCAAAAATGAGTGGGTACGGGACAGACATACGTACAAATGTCTCATATCTCGCTCCTTCAATACTTTGTTTGAATGAATATAATGACAGCTAGTACGCCTGCACGCCCCGGAACGTCATCGTAAGAATGAAATAGCAATATCGGTAAGTTGAGCAGTGAAAACGAGACACAAATACCGCGCGAGGTGAGAAAAAAATGGCGCGACGTCATGTGACAGTTGACACAGACGATAGTTACGTCAATACAAAGTCGATACATCGTTCATTATACATCGTTCTTAATGAACGATGTATCGATGTTTTCTTGTAGTTCAACATCGATGTTTTAACATCGATGATTATGAACGATACCTCGATGTTTTAAAACATCGATGTATCGTTTGCATCCCTAGGTATTGATCAGACAAATATAAAATCGTTAGGCAAGTGAAATTTCCATCATAATGTTTGCTGTGGATACGCTACGCACAAAATATTTTTTTTTATTAATTTTATTTTCAAGTTTTTAATTTTGTTCTTAGTTGATACTTCTCATTCTATTTTCATAGTGAACCCTTTTCTACCAATCAAGCCCTGTCATTCGATACCCATATTGAGGTATTTGTGGAAAATAGGTAATCCGCCATTTTGTGGCGGCGGCCATCTTGGATTTTTCATAGTGAGCTCTATTCTACCAATCAAGCCCTTTCATTTGATACCCATATTGAGGTCTTCTTCTTTCTCTTAGCGTTATCCCAGTTTCAATCTGGGGTCCGCTTGCTAGTCTAACCGGATTTGGCTGAATATTAGCTTTTCCACAGAGCGACTGCCTGTCTGACCTCCGCAACCCGAAGGGATAGCGATATTCCATGGTTTAGACTAGTGTCAGTTTATTTAGAAGGTACTGACTCCCTGTAACGACTGTCAAAGATCTTCATTACAACCGGGACCGACGGCTTAACGTGCTCTCCGAGGCACGGGACAAGCGATAATTAACAATTCAATACGCACATAACTCCAAAAAGTCATTGGTGCGTGCCGTGGATTCGAACCCGATACCCTCTGCATGGCAGTCTGTTGGTATATCCACTCGACTATCACTGCCTGATCGATGCCGATTGTGGAAAATATGTAATCCACCATTTTGTGGTGGCAGCCATCTTGGATTTTTCATAGTGAGCCCTATTCTACCAATCAAGCCCTTTCATTTGATACCCATATTGAGGTATTTGTGGAAAATATGTAAATCGCCATTTTGTGGCGGCAGCCATCTTGGATTTTTCATAGTGAGCCCTATTCCACCAATCAAGCCTTTTCATTCGATACCCATATTAAAGTATTTGTGGAAAAAATTTCATTCACCATTTTGCGCCGACAGGTATCTTGGATTTTTCATAATGAGCTCTTTTCTACGAAACAAGCCCTTTTATTTGATACCCATATTCAGGTATTTGTGGAAAATAAGTATCCGCCATTTTGTGACGGCAGCCATCATAGATTTATTTAAGTGAGCTCTATTCTAACAATCAAGCCCTTTCATTTGATACCCTTAATGAGTTTGTTGTGAAGTAATATGTAATCCGCCATTTTGTATAGGCGGCCATCTGGGATTTACAATCATTTAAATATTATCTTATATTGTCATCAAGATTAAGAGTGTATACCAAATATCAGATTAATCTGCCATTAGGAAGGGGGTAAAATTCCAATTAGAATTACTAAATTTAACAACAAAATAAATAAATGCTGCCGTGGACTTTTGTTTACAACTATTTAAGATAAACAATATCACCGTACATTATCTTCAAGTAACTTGAACGGTTAAGCAACGCACGCGAAGATAGCTTTCAGAGTTCAGGATTTTTGCCGATTTAGTTGATACGTTTCCTTATATTATGGAAACATTATACAAAATCTTTATAAATTGTAACCTATGTGTTATTCTGATGTGTAAATTTACTATAAAGTTTCATCCAAATCCGTTGAGTAGTTTTTGCGTGAAAGAGTAACAAACATCCATCCATTCATACATCCATCTATACATACATCTTCACAAACTTTCACATTTATAATATTAAGTAGGATGGTCTCACAAACTCTAGAAAATAGTGAATCGGACATTGTCCTCACTCACGGGAACAACGTTACTTAAAGGGTGCGCATCAATAACATATTCGGTTTCAATTCGAAGTCAATAGTCTACCGAGCATTTTCGATAACAATTTTCCTTTAAAATTGCAAAATTGTGAGGTATTTTCTATGATTCATTTTATCGCTTGAATGAATATTTCAGTAGGATTTAGTAACTTAAAAATGTATTATCGAGTAATTCAATCCTTATCTACTTTAAACAGAATATGTTCTTTAACAGTCAACGGATAGCTATAGTTTGATTATAAAACCGACCATTGATCATGATACAGTAGTAGAGTTCGATCCTAATACGCTTAGATTATACTAAGGTTCTGAACATGATAATCATAGTTTTTCTATTAAGCTCTTCCAATGGCTTATGATATTAATAGCCTTGTCTTTGCTACTCACCGTAATGATGTATTTAATTTACTGAGGTTTTGTAACACTTTACTTAGCAATTCTATTACTTCATGATAAAGCTACAAAAACTTACAATGGGGCTTTTCATCTGGGGTAATAACCTACAAAAATGGCTCCATTTATTTCAGTTTATAATAATCCCTACAGATAGTTTATCTCCATCTAAAAAGAGGCTGAGGCATTATGCCGATGAGGTAATGTTTCTTCTAAATATACATTACTCTATTCCACGTATGAGAATAGTTATTAGTTTAATGTAAGTAGAAAAAGAAAATTTTTATGACAATATTCAGCTTATATTTATCCTAAATCTCATTCAAAGCTTCCAAGATATAGTTATCTAAGCACAATATCAGCCTCGGTGATTCCAATATGGATGGATCTATTCAATCAACGAGGTTCTGGGTCAACCCCTATTAGCAAGCGGCATTAGAACAGTCATTACCTTCTCATAGGATACCGACAGAAAGCAGTGCCTGTATTCTTGCTCCTTGTTTAATATGCTTGGCAGCCAGAGACTCAGTCATCCATCCTAGGACCAGCTTTCTTAATAAAGTCCATAGTCATCTATTTTTACGTGACAGGAATTTTGCTGTACTTTAATTTAAACTCATTAGTTTGGCGCTGAAAAAACAAAACAAAAAGCAAATAGATTTACTATTTACAACTAATACCAGAACAAGTACTTCTATGCCCTTGCTGAAAGCTAATATGTTGCTGGAACAATTAAATTCATCGTTCCAGTGATTTTAGGCCGGGTCCTAATTACAATACATTTTAAACCAAACTGCCTTTGATTACTCAACCTGTCTCTCGAATTGCATCAAGCTTAGGATGATGTAACTTTTTCTATAACATACATAATAAAAATATTTTTAAATATTTTTAAATATTTTGGCATGGTATTCTCTTGAGCGCAGTTGTTTATTTTTAAAATACGAAACTACATCTTTAGAACAAATTCATTGAGCTTACCTAAATGTTTGTCTATGTATACTTCACGTTTATGTTCTGATTTCTACTGAAATATGTATTTTTAAACATCGATAAACAAATAATTATAATTTTATTTCACTTAATCAGTCATGTATGAATAAAGTACAAGACGTATTAGATCTATTAGACATAACCCTCCAATTTATATACCTCCTTCCTTTTCAAATTACAGAATGAATTCGTTTATGGTGCGAGCAAGCAAAGGCTTTAATAAACTGTGTAAAGATTACGCTTTTGATCCATATACCATCAGCGGCAACACGGCAAGAAGGCTTCTTAACCTTGAGTTCTACGAGGCATAAAATGTGATGTAACTTTAAGGCGCTATTATAGCTCAGAAGCCGTGAAACACCTAATTTTTCGTCGCGCATCTAGCCATAACGGTACATATTACAAACTAGTAAAAAATAGAGCTTAAAGTCAAAAGTCTGAACAAAAGACTTTTGAAAGAATTTTTATGTATGTAAAATAGAATCACGGTAAAAAAATCACAAAATCGAGGCAAAAAATAATCTTTCGTCTCACTGTTTGCAATATTTTGATCGTAAGCTGTCATATTTTATTTGATAATATTGTAGGAAATCTAATGAACTAAAGAATTACCCTATTTATTTTCTTATAATACGTGTATATTTTGTAAAATTAAATAGAATCTGCCAAACGTCTATGATTTTGACGCTCGGTAGATCCCATCAATATCAAACGCTTCAGCAATTTAAACCTTATTAGCATAAGCGGTGTACTGAGTGTCAGTTGCTAGTTTACGCCTCGCCCAGACCTCATTATTCGGCTATGAGCCCTGTGAGAGATAGGTCATGTCGCTTGCGTCTCCGTTGCACGAAATTTTACGTAAACCTGTTTGTTATTATAACAAGCCAAATTGAGTTCGAATTTCATGTTTATGACTATAGACTGAATACTTTGAATCAAATAGGCTTTTCATGTAACTATGGGCACATATAATTAGGACCTAAGTTTATACTCTTGTTGCGTTTAATGTGTTATTGTTTCTGTGCTTATTAATATATTTTTAGAAGAATAAAATATGGACAATTAGAGAAATGAAGTTCTACGAAGGATTTGTACAAGAAAGCGTCGTAATAAAATAGAAATTCATCCATGGCCAAGTGATTATGAAATATGTAACATTTTTACACAAATTATTTTCATAAGAGTCTTTTATGACTAACTATATTATAGATTATCGATTATGCATAATATAATTATATAAATTATTCTCACAATACATAGCTGCCACAGTTTTCAATTTTTGAAAGAGTAATAACATAAAATCGAATCATTTTATGTACCTATATTGCAAAGTCATTAGCTTGTCAGAGCGCCTGGAGCGCTAAGATGCCGCCACGGCGAACAATAAACAGCGCTAATATGGCGCTCCGCAGTGCGCACACAAGCGGTAACGAATGTTGTATTATTGTGTTGTGAACATAAACCTATTTAGGTACATCGGGTAAAACTTTGATTATTCATAAACTATTAGGTATGTCTCAGTACATCTAATATATTTTTAATTTCTAAAATCAATCATTTATAAGTAAGAAGGTGACTTCTCTGTTTGCTATAACACAAGATAATTATAGTATTTTTTTAATAATAAAGTAAGTAACTAATTATCTTTATTGTAATTACAGTGAAGTTAAAGATAACAGTTCTGCAACGTCTTACACACATTTGACTGCAGTCATTCCTAACACGATCTAGCCAAGAAATGCCAAACAATTTTCTTAACAAATTTGACTCAAATTCCGTAGTGATAAGCAAAAATTACAAGAGGGATAGCAGTGACTGGTTCGAATTGCGTAAGAATATGTTGACAGATTGAACTTTTGGTATAGTGGTAAAAAGAACAGATAACAGCAGTAAAGCCAACTTAGTAAAAAGTATTTGTACAAATAAAATATTTGTAATGTAAAATCAGTTGCGCATGGAATCTAAAATGAACAACTGGCTTTGCAACAACTGGCGAAGCAAGAAAATGTAACAGTCGAGCCTTGTGGATTATCCGTTTATTGGTGCCACGCCAGATGGATTAATAGGTCCAAACACGATTGTGGAAATTTAATATAGGACTTTAAACTTTCGTGGTCATTTTAACTTAATTTAAATTGTTTTTCGGGATATATACCACGTACCTGCCGGGTTGTAGCAGACAGCTAACTTTTGATGAGCTGTAAACTCTGTATTTTGTTAATAAATGATAAATGAATATAAATAAATATCTTTTAATATTTATTTTCTTTGAAACAACACATATTTGAAGCAAAAGAAAATTTTTATATTTTCCATACAAACATGTATGAGGAGAGCTAACTAAAAAAGCAGTAACTCAAATTCTAATTCTATAATTTTCTAAGCGACATAGCAGCATCTCATGAATAAGGTATATCCACATATATTTTTGATGTTTCACCTATTTTGAAAAATAATAATGGGTTGGGTTTCGAAACGAGTCGCCTGAATTTGAGGGTAGTGTAGGAGGCTTAAGGGAATTCGTTTTAATCCCCTAAAACAAGACCACCGTACAAAGAGTCGGAACTCGACGCAAAAATGCTAAAGCCAAAGCAAAGCAATAAAAAGTAAACGTTTTTACGAAAAAGTTTTATACAGGGTGATTTGTAATTGCTCGTATTCCCTTCTATGATGTGGTGGTTCTTCTATGGTGATTCTAGAGCTAAAATGGAGTATTTTTATGTAGGGACATAAAAATGCACCATTTTGGAATAAAACGGTTTTTAAGGTTTTTTAGGCAAATTCCAAATTTTTGTTATAAACATCTTCTAAGAAAATATTTTAACGATTCTTGGTGGCATATTGGGTCTTATTTAATGGACAGTTAAATGGCCCATCTTTTATAATAAAATAAACCTACTAGCTCAACGTGCAATTTGAAAATAGAGCCAAAAAATAAACAAAAAATGTTCGAATAAAATAAAATGACGCCAAAAAATGCAATTATTTGAAAAAAAAAAATATGTGACATGTTATGTAAAGTATTGGAATAACTTCCTGGTATTACCTGCTATCCAAAAAGGTATAATAGTCTTAGCCAATTGGTGTGAATTTCGAGTAATAGCCACTTTTGTTCTAAAAAGTGTTTCTGGATGACTCACTCGGCAGAACATTTTTTCCTGTATTTATTCTTAAGCTCTGCAATCAGCAGTTATTTACTAGTAGGGAGACCAACCTAGCAAAATGCAAAGGGTCTTGGATTCGAATCCTCAGCGTAAATGACTGTCTTTTGTTAGTTAAATGCATATTAAGGTTTTAATTCTCACTAGTCCGGCGACTCGAAGAGCATGTTCAGCCAATTGGTACCGGACGTCATGTTTATATTGGAAACTCTTTAAGCAGAGACAAAACCCTCAAATAAATAAATTATCGAAAGAAAAAGGCTGTGACACCTAATTAAACCATAAAATATTCCATTGCATTCATGTAACGGATGACAATCTGTCGCAAAACTTAAGATTCGTGATAAGGCGCATGATGCAGGCCAACGAACGCCACTCCTACAACAACTAGTATTGTGAATATTGTTGATCAAAATCAAGTCAAATAAAGAAATAAATTAAAGAAAAAAGCCGTGACACTAAATTAAATCATAAAATATCCGGATTTCAGATGGGATCTCAGAGACAAAACATAAATAACACGAAATCTTGTCGAATCAGAGTTGATACTCTAATATGTTATTTTTTGCGAAAATGAGACTTTTGCGAAGGCTTATTCATAATACGAGTTTCTGGCTCTGTTGGAAGAAGTTCCGCTGGGTGTGCCATTGTGTACGATATTTTGCCCAGCACAATAACCGCCGGTGCTGGGCAAAAATTCAAATCGCCAACGTGTGGCAAAAAACGGGGCAATAAACCTAATCACCAGATGGGCCAACAATATTCACAATACTAGTTCGGTAGGAGTGGCGTTCTTTGGCCTGCATCATGCGTATTATCACGAATCTTAAGTTTTGCGACAGGTTGTCCCTATCTGTCACCCGTCACATAAATGCAATGGAATATTTTATGGTTTGATTAGGTGTCACGGCTTTTTTCTTTCAATAATTTATTTATTATTATTATTATTTATTATCAGGTAGGCAGTTGATACAACTGATAATGCCTGTATCCAGATGTTCCGCACTGGTTCCTCTGTCTGCAGTTCAGTAGATGTTTATCCATTTATTTGAGGGTTTTGTCTCCCCTAATAGAGTTTCCAAGATAAACATGACGTCCGGTACCAACCGGTTGAACATGTTCTTCGAGTCACGGGACAAGTGAGAATTAAAACCTTATTATGCATTTAACTAACAAAAGACAGTCATTTACGCTGAGGATTCGAATCCAAGACCCTTTGCATTTTGCTAGGTTGGTCTCCCTACTAGTAAATAACTGCTGATTGCAGAGCTTAAGAATAAATACAGGAAAAAATGTTCTGCCGAATGAGTCATCCAGAAGCACTTTTTTAAACAATAGCGGCTATTTCTCGAAATTCACACCAATTGGCTAAGACTATTATACCTTTTTGGATAGCAGGTAATACCAGGAAGTTATTCCAATACTTTACATAACATGTCACATATAATTTTTTTCAACTAATTGCATTTTTGTGGCGTCGTTTTATTTTATTCGATCATTTTTTGTGTGGTTTTTGGCTCTATTTTCAAATTCCACGTTGAGCTAGTAGGTTTATTTTATTATAAAAGATGGGCCATTTAATTGTCTATTAAATAAGACCCAATTTGCCACCAAGAATGGTCAAAATATTTTTTTAGAAGAGGATTATAACAAAAATTTGGACTTCGCTTAAAAAATCTTAAAAACAGTTTTATTTCAAAATGGTGCATTTTGGACCACCATATGTAGGAGGTAAAAATACTCCATTTAGGCCCTACAATCACCACAAACCAAAATCAAAGGAATACGAGCAATTACAGATCACCTTGTATATTTTATTGGTTACAATTTATTTCTACCAACAGTCAAATGCTTAAAAGTCTATCATTGAATAAATGATCAGATGCCGTGATTTTTAATAACTTCCTGTATCGTAGGATTTTGCGAGAATGGGTTTTGAAACTAAATCATACACGAAACGAAATACGTATATTGCTTCATCTTAATTTCGACAATTTTCAAACAAGGCTGGGTCCTATACAATTAAAATGAAATGTATTATTAGCAAACATATCTACTGAATAACGTAGTAGGAATTTGTTTTCGTGCTTTTTATAGAAATACTAGAGATTCAATTCCCAAAGCTCAAATTTGTAAAGATCTGGCTCGACTCAAATTTCATACGATATATAAAACGACATTTCTAAAAATGAATGCTAGCTAGATCGATTTATTGCTTTCTGCATACTAAATTTCATGAAAACCGTTGGATCCGTTTCCGATACTTAGGAATATAATCTGAATCTTCCTCAGCCTTTAACAGTCCACTACTGGACTAGGCCTCCCTTTGAAAGGAGGAATTGGCCTACTATACCACGCTGGCCAAACGGGTTGGTATAGGGTTTGTATCAAGTTTTCCTTCTCTTGCAGTGTTGGTCTCAGCATAATATGCTCCCTCTGTCGGCTCTTACGACACCCATGGGATGATATGGGGTGGTGACATTTCGTATTCTTAATCCGTCACCACACGGACAATATATATGTAAATAATCGGAATCTACTGATAATAATTTTCATATTTTATTTAATATAAAGTTTTCGCTATAACGCTAAACTTTTCTTTGCATTTCTGGCTTACTTATCATACAATGATATAACAAATGAGCATCAAAAGTATTATGCTTGAGTATTATGTATATCTAATATATAAAATTCTCGTGTCACAGTTTTCGTTCCCATACTCCTCCGAAACGGCTTGACCGATTTTGATAAAATTTTTTGTGCTTATCCGGTATCTATGAGAATCGGCCAACATCTATTTTTCAAAAAAAAAAAAAAAAGAATTGCAAAACAACGTTTGCCGGGTCAGCTAGTAAATATATAAAATTCTCGTGTCACAGTTTTCGTTCCCATACTCCTCCGAAACGGCTTGACCGATTTTGATGAAAATTTTTTGTGCTTATCCGGTATCTATGAGAATAGGCCAACATCTATTTTTCAAATAAAAGAAAAAAAAAATGTGCAAAACAACGTTTGCCGGGTCAGCTAGTATAAATATATACAAGTGATATAGAAGGTGTAACAGTTGCAGCACCTTACAAAATGTAAATTATGTGTATTATGCAAAACCTGGCGATGAAAAAGAGTGACCGTGAGTTTTATTGCCCGTTCTTTCTCATGGTTCTACCTATTGCTTTGCGAGCGTGGCAGTAAATGTAAATGTAGAGTCTATAAGTAATTATTTTATAAATTTATTATTTTGACGTTCATAAGCGTCACATTGTGACCCAAATGAATAAAGGATTTTGAATTTGAATACCATAAAAATAATTATTAAAATACAAATATCCAGTGGTGCGATTGTTACGTCGTAGCAAACGAGATCAAGTTATGAAAGCATCTAAATCGCGGCGTAATCTTACTAGCACCGACTTAGATATACCTGGCAAAGCCCATAAGATCTACTACAACGAACGCCTGACTAAAGAAAATAGCCTGCTTTTTCGAAACACGCGCGCCAAGGCTAAAGAACATGAACATTCGTACTGCTGGGTCGCTCAAGGTAAAATCTTTGTTAAAAATCGAGAAGGGAACGCAGCAGTGCACAACGGTTCAGTTAATGACCTCACTCGCATATTTAACACAGTCGAAAATTAACGTCAATCAGGCTGGATCTACTATGTTGTTAAGTCAGTATATTTTACATTTGAGGAAACTCATCCTTGGCACTGCCTTAGACTTTATTTTTATTTGTATAGTTAATTTAAAATTGTATTTTAGACTCCTTTTTATACCTGCATGTTTCAATTATTATGTTTTACTGTGTGTTGTTTCAAGGGCATCGAAATTTTGTCTCACCTTGGTTAACTATCTTGTGCCTTGTTCTCGCAGATACCAATTATTTTTGTTAGCAGAGAGGATTATAATTACAGATTGTGTTTATAGCGTTAAGTTGTTGTATGTGTTCTCTGGCAGTTTAAGTCAGTATATTTTACTTTTGAGCAAACTCATTCTTGGCATTGCCTTAGACTTTATTTTTATTTGTATAGTTAATTTAAAAATATATTTTAGACTCCTTTTTATACCTGCATGTTTCTATTATGATGTTTTACTTTGTGTTGTTTCAAAGGCATCGACATTTTGTCTCATCTTGGTTATCTATCTTGCGCCTTGTTCTTACAGATACCAATTATTTTTGTTAGCAGAGAGGATTATAATTAAAATTTGTGTTTATAACATTAAGTTGCTGTATGTGTTGTCTGGCAGTTTCTTAAAATCATTAGATAAACCTTCAGTGCTATTTATGTATTCGTTATTCAACTATGATTGATACAAATATTATAGATGAATTAGACGCATTATGTATAAATTGCCAGACAATACCAGCGCCTGAGCAATTAGATATTGCAATCACATCTAATTACAACTTTACAGTACTAACATTTAATATACGGAGCTTGCAGGAAAACTTTATTAATTTTGTGATTACATTGGAAATGTTTGAATTTAATTTTGATGTTATCATTTTAACTAAGTGTAGGCTCGATGAGTGTAGTATAATACCACAGATCACACAATATACTTCCTACAGAACACATAAAAATATTAACCAGAATAGCGGCATTGTGTTTTACGTTAAAGACACACTAACCACCTGCGTTATAGAACCAGACATTGCTGATGCCAACTGCTTGGAAATTAAACTGTCAAACAAAGTCACTATTTTTGGAATATAACGCCCCCCCCCTCATTCACGAATCCAAATAACTTTTTAAACTCGCTTGATCGTTTAATTATGAATCATTCAGGGAAAATACTACTACCTTGGTAATAGCTGGTGATATTAATATAAATCTACTTGCGGCGACAAACAGCTTTGAATTAGAGTACCAATGTCTTACGGCTGAACACGGGCTCTTCCCTGCTATAACTAAACCGACAGGGAATAATTCCTGCCTTGACCACATTTTGGTAAACAGTGTTTCTAACGCTGTAGGTGTTATATGTTCTACAGATATTACCGACCATGACATAGCAATACTTGGCTTGGCATTGAACAAGGTTAAACAAGTACCTGGCAACAGAACCAGAATGAAACGAAATGTGGAAGCTATAAGAAGTGAACTCATGGAAATGGATTGGCCGCTACTGCTCAACACCAGAGATATACACCTTAAAGTAGATATTTTCTGTAATCGGCTTGATGAAACAATTAATAAACATACGAATATAGTTTGCCTAAGTCACTCAAAATATAATATCAACCCGTGGATTACACCTGGCTTAATTCGCTGCATGCAGCATCAAGACAAACTACATAGCAAAACGCAACAATTTCCACACGATACCGTATTAAAATCAGCTTATACACGTTACAGAAATTTCTGTAACGAACTTCTTCGTAAATTAAAAATTGACTACGAAAACAAAGAGCTCTCGAGCAGCACTAAAAATCCCAAAAAAATGTGGAAGACTATAAAAACTGTGTGTCATCTTGGCAAGAAACATAAGGAACCTGAAGAACTACTGAAGCTCCCAGACAGCACAAACTCTAAAGACTCTTTGGACACCTGTAACATGTACTTCTCTACTGTGGGTCAGAGATTGGCGGATCATAATCTAAGCAAACTAAAGAGAAATGAAGACTTATTAGCTACAAAAATCAAGCGTTAGCAGATTTTGAACTCCTTTTTTATGCAACCAACGGATGATTGCGAGATTGAATCACTAATCCTTTCCCTTCAAAATGACAAGGCACCGCCTTGTCATTTTGAAGGGAAAGGTGTTGACGATCTTACAAACGTCCTTTTGAAAGATATTAAGAAGGCTATCTTGCAGCCATTAATTATAATATTTAATTCCAGCTTGGAGCAGGGGCAAAATAACAACCTTATATCCAATAGACAATTCGGTTTTAGAAGGGGCAAATCGACGGAAGATGCTGTTAATATTTTAACATCGACAATATCAGCCCATCTTGACAGAAGTAAGGCTTGTTTGGGGGTATTTCTCGACTTGGCGAAGGCCTTTGACACCGTATCAATCCCAATACTGGTAAGAAAATTGGAATGCCATTTTGGTGTCAGAGGCCTAGCCTTAAATTGGTTTGAGAGCTACCTAACAAACAGAAAATAGAGTATAAAGGTCTGCGGCATTAGAAGTGAAGTATGATCCACTAATTTCAGCGTCCCTCAAGGTAGTCTTTTGGGACCGACATTGTTTACAATGTATATAAACGAGATACATGAAAACATTAACGCAGAAGTAATTTGCTATGCAGACGATACTGTTGTCGTTTATCATGGTTCTACTTGGAGGGACGTATTTTCTGATTTGGAAAACGATATGATACAGGTAACATCTTGGTTGCAACGAAATTTACTTACCTTGAATGCCAGAAAAACCAAATATATATGTTTTCATAAAACTAAGGTCTCTATCGGCTCCAAGCAAAAACCTAAGCATTAAAATACATGAATGCATAGAACGCAAACAATCTTGCAGCTGCGATGAACTCACAAAGAATAGTAGTATTAAGTATCTTGGCGTGATAGTCGATCAAAACCTTAATTTCAAAGAACATATAAGCTTACTCTCGTCCAGGATTCGAAAAACTGCAAATATACTCAAGTTGCTTTTCGGTCATCTGCGAACATTGACATCTTGAAGACTGTTTGTTATGCATTGAGTCAATCTCTAATTACGTACTGCATAAGTTGCTGCGGCAGTGCACGAAAATATACCGATACCCTACAACAGAACTTTACAGGGAAAGCCAAGTTTTGAATGTTCGCCAGATTTTTATTTTAAAAACTGTCCTGGTGCTGCACAGAAAAGTCATTGCATCGGAGGACTACACAAATCTGCAACAACTAAGAGTATACAGATTGCCCTTACCTAAAATTAAAGTTAGTTTCGCGAGACGTTTTATCCCGTTTAAGGACGTATTCATCTATAACAAGGCAGTGAGTACTTGTGAGCTGAAGCCGTGCATAGTGAGAGAGGCAAAATTAAAAGTTATAAAATGGCTTGCTTCTCAATCGTACGATTCAACGGAAAATCTTCTAGTACCCATATCATAAAATGCTAAACTTACGTACCTATATAATATTATTTAATACTTATTACATAATATATGTATATATATTTATGTATTCCCGTAATATATAATTATATGAATAAAATTATTATTTATCTACGTATTATTAACATTAACATCATGCACACCTACATCAACTTCACTCCTTTACAACTTCACTTCAATCGAGACCAATGTACTCTTTATTAGTATTTTAATTTTCGATTGTTATTATAATATTTTTGATTATTTTTGTTTTTTAATTTATAAGCCTTAGAAATACTGTAAGAAGCTGCCCAAATTAATCATTAATAGTACCTTTGTAATAAGAATTACTCTAGTTGTGTCAGGTACCCACAGGACAGGCTTTGCCTAGTGTGGGGCCACAGGATATAACTTATAAAATTGTTAATACTTTTATGGCAATAAATGTTTTTTATTTATTTTATTTTATTTATTAAAAATGATGACTGTTGATTGTTTTTGTGGCTTTCTTTTACAACACTCAATTATAACATTTTAGTCCTAGGTACCTACGCATTTTGTAAGTTGACAGTAAGTCTTATTTTATATTATTTATAAACATATAGGTATTCTGACAGACAAGATATATGATTTAGGCAAGATGCTTGCTAGCAAGAATCAAGACACTCTTATTAGATATATGATATTATACAGTTATTGTAAGATATTATAAGACTACCTCCGTGGTTCAGTGGATAGCGCATGCGTCTGTTGATCAGAAAGTCCCGGGCTCGATTCAGGGGTCGGGCAAAAGTGTTACTGTATAGGTATTTTTTCGAATTCTCAGTAGCCCGTGCTGCTACTAAAAATTCTGAGAAGTCTTACAAATTGCCCTGTAACTCCAACAGGCCCGCCCCCTATAACGTGGGATGTTATATACGTCTGCCTACCCCTGCGGGGATACAGAACCTATGAATATGTTGGAATAACATTTTTCATAAAACACAATTCATAACGTAAGCTAAATAAGGAGTTTTTCAATGGCGAATACTTTATCTACTCTTTTGCCGTGTCCTAGATAAAACTATAGGATTAACTCTAAAATTATAGGCATAATTTTGGATTTATTTGGTAATGAGGCTCTATTTCGCCTCTAAGCACGTGTGCTAAATTTCTTAGTTCCATCGAGATAATTATTATTCATCGAAATTAGTACTTATATTCCATCTTGGGGAACTGTCCCAGTTTCGTCATAATCGGTCAGTAGTTATTGAAGTATGGGTATCAACGCCCATCTGGAGAGGACATTACTTATCTACATCTATTACCAGTGGCGGCTCGTTCAAAGGAGCGCTGGAGCAGTGAACTCCCAAAATTATAAAATTATTTAACTCATATAAACTTATTCTATAAACATGCTCAATATTTTAATACACACCTATTCTCTTTTCTATAATGCATATCTACAAATAAGTATTTGACTACTAAACTGTTTATCATAATTTTGTGATTTGTCAACACTCTTGAAACATATGTACATAGGTATTTTTGTTGAGTGGAGCGCTCATAACAGCGCTCTTAATTGACGAGAGCTTAGTACAACGCTTAGTACTGAAACGTAATGAGTGCGAAAAGAGAGCGTTCTATGCGCTGGGCGCGTGAGACAAAAGATTTGTATGAGAAATAAGGCAAATACGGAGCGGCGCTCCTGGCTAGGTCAAGCTAGCCAGGAGCGCATGCGCGAATATATTACCCGACTAAATGATATGACCATTTGTCACGAAGAAAAATTAAAATGTGTGCGCCGTTTTTTTAATAGTGTTTTGCCGGTATCATTTGAATGTAAACAAAAGCAAATAATTTCTCTACAAACGTTGGTAATTAGAAAAGGATTGATGTTTTAAATATTGTTAATTATATGTGTGATCGTGTATATAAATATGTTTAAGAAAGACAGTTAAATTGTGTAACTAATATGGAATATAACAGCGTAAACTTTATAAAAAAATCTGTGAAAAACTTAAAAAAACGACCAATATGATAAAACGCTTTGGTTATGTGGTTGCGAAAATGCGAAGGAAGTAAGAAGTGGTTTTGTTTTCCGTGTATTTTGTTTAGTGGCGCCGGAGCTGATACTGCGTGGACGGTTCGGGTAGGTACCTATCGATGATTTAGCACATCTTACTATTAATTGTAAAAGCATTCACAAAATAAATTGTAAGCAGTTTCATCTTCTTTTTTAGTGAACACCCAATATAATCTTTCACGAGCCGCCTCTGTCTATTACGTAAATTAAAAAGTATTAATAGAAGCTGCATTCTACGTACTAAAAAAGCTAAGGAATTAAAATAAGCTTGTCGCTCTTTTTCAGTTGACAGGCGTTTTAATTTTGAAGTGGGTTTGATTTTTAAATGCTTTTATTTATTTCGTCAATGTGAGAGTACTCTAGAAATACTGTAACAACGGACATAATATAGGCACATGAGATTTCTTAAGACTTGAAAACAATAGTCTACAAAAAAAGAATGAACAAGTAGTAAAAATAAATTAACACTGGGGATTTGTACTCATATAATAAGTATTTATGAAACCAATGAATCATGTAAACATCTATTTAAAAAGACATGTAAAATTTCCCAACGTCATGTATTTACCGATCGTGATCACAATATGAAGTTCCTAGTATTAATTCTCTGAAAAGAATGGAAAGCCCAGGATAAAATAATAAGCACAACATATTATACATTCATTTATTTACAGACGCATAACCCATTGTTTTCGTACGTTGTCGACTTGAACATCAAAAGTTGTCTTGGCTTACGTCAGTAAAAATACGATGATTGATGAATCGGTGCACCCGGAACTCATTCCATCGCTGGGAAAAAAGTTTGTCTTCGTAGACGGAAGCGCCATTGTTTTTGTCGTGTCAACGGTAATAATGAAAGAACTACGTAACAAAACTCAGCCGATAAATTTCTCGGACCATTGAATACGCTCGAGTTTTAAAACAATGAATTATATATAAATACTCGCAATGAAATATTTATAAAGAGTATTATTTGAATGTTTAGCTCAATTAATTGCGTTAATGTTTAGAAATACCTACTGTTAAACCTTTCAACATTTAATTTGGTATCAGACCAAACATCAAATTCAAGAGGATTTCTAGGAATTTTCTCTAATAAATTATATATTGCTAAATTAATTTTACAAATATTTGTACGATTCTCCGCAAATGTGATTTATTCTCTTACTCATGAAATGAGATTTTTTTTAAATAATTGAAGGTGACTTTAATAAAATTAATAGTTGCCGTATGGTCTCAGATTAAATCTAACGCACTTGTCACATTTGTAAGCAGCGGTATTCCGCCATCTACTTATACCCTTGTAATTTTTTTAGACATGGACATGGAACAAACAAACAGCAGGACATTAACATTGTAAGTTATGGCATCGTTAGCGGGGCATAGAAGAAACACTTAGTCGTTGCAATACGGAGCACATACTTGCCACTAGCTACATCTTCCAGCTAGTACATATGTATATAATTCACAATTTTGTGATTGTATTAGCTACATAGCTATGTAAGATATCTTGTGTTAGAAGACCCCTAATAGAAATATAAATCTCCAACTCGGTAGGCTGACGATTTATTGAGCCACCCAACTTACCCTTTTTATTAGTCACGTTTGCAACATGAAAATTTTCTCTTTTCACTACTTTTATCTGCGCTCATCGAATATTCTTACAGCATAGATACATTCACAGATAATATTACACTTTAGGTTCTACGACGCAGCTAAACCATTACAAGGCAAAGTTACGGACCTTACAAAACAAAAATGTCTAAACATAACTTTGAAAATGAATTTTGGCGTAAACGATATATAATTAATCTTAGTTCTAACGTCTTCGTTTTAACAACATAGCGAGTGACAAAAGTCAATTTACTTGTAAATTAATATTCACACCGGACAATTATATTTGAAAGTCACGTGTCGCTTAATGATCAATTTAATTATCACGTTTAACCGGCCTGTTTTTCATTCCGTCGCCGCCCCGTCGAATTTATTGCCAATCAGACTGTGACATGTCCGGACAACATTATACGTAACGATAGCCCCTGTTAAACGTGATCAACACTATTTAAAATAATATATATAACTAAATTGTTGCATAAAAAGATTTTCAAAACAATTCGCTGTATTCGTGTAGGCTCCTATTCAAAAATCTAATCTCAGCAGTTGAAGCAAACATTGTTGTGTTGTTGCTTACATACAGATACTGCCGGTCCCATAGGGAAAATGAACATGAAGATGCATATATATCCTTAACATGAACAAAAATATTATTTTCTACAGCAAAGAAAAATTACTACGTGGCAAGTTACATGGCTATATGGAAATAAGACGGAGAGACGACACTCATTCATCTACACATTTGAGTGATATTTGCCGCGTAGTACACGAGGGTGACAGAGAGCTTTCAAGGCCTTGCTCCCAAGCATTAATTATATTTAAGATCCTTTGTTTTAAGTGTCACTCTGTGATTAGAGTTCCGGTAAGGGAAAATAATTTAAATTAAAATCTATATACGAAGCAATCTCGAATTAACGAAGGCTAAAGCAGGTACAGCTATTTCGTGATTTATACGACGTTAACAAACGTTTGTCACAGGCACCTTTTTGCCATCGCCAATTATTCGCTCGATATAAATAAATATTTATTAGTTTTATATCCGCTAAAGCGAGCTTACTTTATCAATGTAGGGTCTGTATACAATCCTTACAAAGTCGGGCTACTAAAATAAAACAAAACCGGACTAACTTACCTTGACCCTCGACGTTGGGTCTGGTCTAGTTCATCAACGTCTTAAGGCGGAGAGAAGGAAACAACAGTAATTCCTTTAAAACTTTGAAGGCAAGAACTAAGACGCTATTTTCTCTGTGGGACTACAGTAATGGTTCGCTGAAATGTTTATAGCGCCTGTTTCGCGTCCTGCGAGTCAGAAACAAATCTCAGATCGCAATAAATCGTGTTGTGTACCTACCTACCAAGATTTATTCTTTGATTAGCATCTCTATTCACCGAATGTGTACACAACACAATAAATAGGTGAACTCGGAAATAGGACTATGCAACCAGATATCGCATTAAGCAAATAGGGAAAACTGAGCGAGCAATTAATTAAAGCTTTAAATTTTTTGTTGTTGTTTAAAAATGAAGTCGTCTTAATCTTAAGCTGTCTTCTCGGTTAAAATAAATTGGCTAAGAGACTGATCCACATTTCCTATTCAACATTTAACAAAATGAGACGTCAAATTTCAAGAGCTGACTGAAACGTCAAAATGCTTAACGATGAGAAACAAAGTAGCGGGTTGAGTAATACTAATCAGTCATCTTGAATAACATTTAGTAATTTATCTACCAAGATAAAAATATTGTAAATTATAAAGTAAAGATATACCTACCTGTAGTATTATTCACTGAGTCTTTTCTCTGTACGGAACATCAAAAGCGAAACTAGAGAACTCGAGGTTCACTGCTGCTTTAGGTTGATCTCCTATTTGATGGTAGGACTACCCCGGTCAAGCTGCTCCATTCATACTGTAAGCAACGTTCAGGCACAGATCTAGTGTAGTCGGTACAGTGGTTATGCTCACAAGCCTAAAGGAGTTAATACCTATGCTTTTATAACGTTCCTTTGTAGGAAATCGATTGATTGAAATGCTGTCTCCACAACCTTATCACAGGACTTAATCCATGCTTGCCAGTGTAGCAACAGCAACACAATAATATGATCAATTGTAGGTAATAAATATAAATAAGTAGACCGGATATTCATGGTAAAGGCAGCGACAGCATAGTGGAGATACCAACAACCATCATTTTTGAGTCCACGGCGCGCACCAATTACTTTTTGTAGTTATGTGCGTATCAAATTGTTAATTATCGTGTGACCGTAATGAAAATCTTTGTCAGTCGTTATAGGGAGTCAGTACCTCTCATTAAACATGAGAACAAACCGATACTAGTTTATACCATGGAATATCGCTATCCCTCTGGATAGGCTAGTTAACGAAAAAAATTTTATAAGTCCGTCCTTTAGATTATTCAAAAATAAGCGATACGTATTTTTTTTTATTTGTAAATTAAACCAAAAATGACCAAGATATAGCTCATTAAAGTTACGTATAACGTCACGCAGTGCTGCATTTTTTCGTACTAGATGACGTCACACGTAACTTTAATGGGCTATATCTTTGTTATTTTTTATTTAATCGAAAAAAGAAAAAATACGTGTCCAATATTTTTTTATAATCTAAGATACGGACTAAATAAAATGTAATTATTTTGACCCTGGAAACTACCCTATTGCGACAGTCAGACAGCCAGTCGCGCTTTAGAAAAGCTAATATTCTGTTAAATCCGGATGAGTCTTAGATTCTTGAAAGACGGCACATTGACCTACATACACACACATATATATATACAGGGTAATTTTTTATGCAGTTCGGATATTTTTTTCTGTGGTTCTATATCAATAATAGAACACATTTCCATAAATAACTTTTTTGCTTTTTTATCCCACCAAATCCGAGTAAAAATATCCGAGAAACAAGGAAATCATAGACACAACGTTATTCGTTGCAATAATACTATCAAACACGCGCGCGATGCGACAGGGGTACGGGACGCGGCATGCAGGACGCGGGGTGCGGGGCGTGGTAAAGGACAAGATCCGCGTGCCGGCCGCGCGCCAGTCAACTCGAGAAAGTGGCTCGTGTCGCACTTTCGCGCGAGTGCCGACGCACTCGCCGGACGTAAGTCGTTAGAATGACGTCCCAACGATTTTCAAATCGCGAGTGCTACGAAATGGTACTAGTTTATTTACTCAGTGGTGAAAGCCTTTGTGCAGCTAGAACAATGTACGAACAAGAAAGTGTACCTCGTATGCAAGCTCAAGGAGTTAACAACCCAGTTGTTCCAAGTGAACGGACTATTTTAGCGGCCAACCAAAGGCTTTTGGATCATGGCCAGTTCACAACCCCTAGCCATGCACTAGGGTATGGCAGACCTCGCCTGGCTACTGACGTCGAAGACTTGATCTTGGAATTCTTCGAAAGGGATCCACGAGCCAGGACATACGATGCAGCACGTCGCTCTGGTTTGAGCCAGCCCGCAGTGTGGAGACTACTAAACGCAGCCGGTCTCCATCCGTAGGACTACCAGCCGGTACAACATCTTCAGGAAGTAGACCAAGTACCTACCACGACGAGTCTTGTGTGAATGGCTTATTAATCATGCCGAAGCGAACATCCTATGGACTGATGAAGCACGGTAGGTACGTGAATAACAATAATTTTGCAGCTAGAACACAGTATCTGATCGGTGTAGGTATAAGTCTTTCAACCTTTAGGTAGCGCGCCCGCGTGCTTTATTGTGTCGCATCGAGCTCACAGCTGATAAGCCATCGGGTGACCATGAACATCTGTTTCAAGTAGATATTCTTTAATAAGCGATAACTTTGTTATTTTTTGGTAAACGAAAAAATATAAAATACGTGTTTATTAATTTTCGTAAATGTATAACATACTAAAATATCCGAACTACATAAAAAAATACCCTGTATATATATATATATATATATATATATATTGAATGCGTATGTACTATGTACATTCTAAATACATATTATGTACAATGTACTAGACATTTTAGGTTTTAGAAAACCAACATTCAGTTCTGTAGTTTCAAGTTCGGCGAACTGTAATTTCAAGCATTCATTTTTACACGAAAGATACAAAAACAGAAGTACCTAGGCAGTAAAACCATTGTTCATTAAAGTTTTAAAGTTGGACCTTATTTGCGAACTCATTGTGGTTAGAATAGCTCGTCTAGGTTTCGTACGATGTTTACGTTTAATGAGCTCGTGGCTAGAATGTTTGATTCATACAAACTGCGACCACCGCATTCTCGCCTCAATGACGATCTGCACTTTCTTTGTTGATAGAAGCAATAGATAAAGCTTACTTTGAAGGCAATGAACATTACTTTTGTTAAATAAAAACAGGCGGCGTGGTCGTCGATCTAAGTAGCTGTATTTTTATACCTAGCTAAATGTACTTTTACGAAACCTTTTAGATATCTGAGCGACTAACTCAATTTATAAAAACGTTTATCTCGTGTTCAGTATGAATGTTTGTAACACATACGTTATTTAGATTTACATTATCATTCCGTGAAATTTGTTAAATACATGAACATACACAATCTGTATGTACCTACCCATAAAGTGTTTACTGGGTACATAAAGTAGTATATTGGTTTTGGTTGTCATATTTGGTAGTATGTATTTTTAAAGTTTGTACAATTGTTAAATGTCAGACAGTACGAAAATAAGAAAAAGACAATTAGGCACATTTGATAGAGCGATTCATCTGCTATTGACGTAACAGTAGATACTAACAAGAATACTTAGGGTCGTAGCACACGTATCAACTCGGAAAAGGATCGTCACCGCATCAACTGGAGCCGTTCAGTATTGGAACGAAGTTCCTTATCGCGCGTTGCGAAAGGGGGCTAGACGGAAAAAATTAAGACGACAAGTTGTAACGACACTTTTTGCTATTGTAAGCCGTGTGGTGTGCTGGAGCTTCTGATCCGTTTACGTTACGTGGTTACGTCAGGTTGATACCTGATTGACGGCGAGGCGAAAGGCGATACGGTGACGATCTCTTTCCGAGTTGATATGTGTGCTACGACCCTTAGTCGGAATGATTTTTTAGTTTGTGTTCAATTCAATGCGTTAAAATAAGAAAATCTAATCACACTATGTACAATCAGAAACATAGCTTACACCCAGTATATAACATTTTAATTACTTATTTTGAAATGCTAATAGCATTATTAGCTTTAGGTACCTAAGCAATAGGATTGTTGTATTTAATGAGGAGATGTGATAATACAAAATGGACTTCACGACACTTTGCCCTGCTGCCACTTTGGCAGTCCAGAAAAGAGCAGAAATATGTACATTTCTAGCCATAATTCATACTTAACTACAGTAAAAGAGACAGACAGACCAGATTTATATGTGGTGATAACTCTGATTTGTAGATTATTTAGTTGCATTAACTTTTCCTTTATTAAGTCGTTACTACTTAAGTTTGAATTTATGGGTAACATAAAAATCTGACGGTCAAGGAGAGGAAAAACGGAATAGCGATAGCTTCTGACGCTCTTCTCCAACTAAATAAAGGTTGTGGCACAGATACTACCAATTTATCCCAGGATTATGTGAGAGAGCACTAGGGTCTGCCAAAGGTATAAACGAGTGCAACGATGATTGCCGATACTACTGCCGATAAAACCATTCAAATTTACTTACTTTAAATTAAAGCAACCCAACTTAAATCTTCAAACCCACGACACCGAGTGACGGCACGGCGCTCAACACTGACTTTTGAGACTGGTCTAAGCCAAAGAATACAGATATTCCTTTGTATGGAGAGACGGCAGTCGAAAAGGTAGGTAATATGAACTCAACTAAACTTTGATTAGAAAGAGGGCTCCAAGGCGAAAGTCTTGAATGGAACCGGGTTAACGTGAGGACGATGTATATGAAGTGCCAAATGATTTATTTAATTCGCTATCATACCGGTGCATACCTAAAGCCGCGTTCACATTATCTGACGTGTCGTGCTGTGACGCTCTCTGTAGTAATTACTTAGCGTTCACATTTGTCTGTGGCCAGTGTGGGCAGTTCTGTCTTGGCTCTCGGAGAGTTCACACACTCGCAATGTTTTTGATGAATTATCCGATTCAGATTATGAGGATATGCAATTATATCCATAAATTATTTACATGAATTATTTGCGTTTTCGATTAGCTCGTCTATACTGTATAGTAATAATATTATAAGAGAAAGTCAAATAGCTCGTCGTCAAAAGCGCACAATTGCATACGCGCGTCTGACGCTTTACGACAAACACTGGCGCGTGCACATTTGTCTGACCTGTAGTGTCACGCGCTGTACCGCCTCCCGCACCCCACCCTCTCTGTCGCAGACCGGGATATCGTCTGTCGTGATCATCATCTTGCATCAGATAAATGTGCGCGCTCTCATACAAAATGCATGAAACCGTTTGCTCTCTGTCGCGTCACGACAGATCACGTCAGGTAAATGTGAACGCGCCTTAATATGATGCGGGCAGCTACGTACGCTGAGGGTGATATAAAAATTAAGACAAGTGGGACCTACTATTTTTCGTGTAACTATCGTATCGTCCCTTAAATGTATCAATGAAACAAATGGAATTACTTTTTTTTTAAGAGCCTGTGACGTCCCACTGCAGGGCAAAGGCCACCCCACGTTTCTTCCGTCGTTTTTCCTCCTGGAATTAGTTAAAATAAATGTTAAACATACTTTGCTGTCAGGGAAGTTTTAGTCATGATTGTCTTCTTAATCAAAAGAAGAACCTCCTTTACGGCAAAACGAAATTTATGGTAACTAAATCTAATGTGCCTAACTGCTTGATTGGCTAAAATAGCTAATGTTAACTATGCCTACAAAGGTAACATTATTTTAGCTAAATAAGCTCATAGATTTTCCTATTACCACCTATAGCCGCCTATAGGTACAACTAAGTAGAAACTATAGTTAAGTTGCTTTTTACAGACTCACGCCTTTATCCCCGAAAGGGTAGGCAGAGGTGTAACATCACACCCACATATCGCGATGAATTTTTAAGTCCCACTTAATAGGGGGCGAGCCTATTGCCGTTACCGGGCACATCACCAAACTCCGTGCTGCCACTGAGAATTCGGAAAAACCCAGTAACACTTTTGCCCGACCCGGGAATCGAACCCGGGAACTCCGATCAGCAGTCGCATACGCTATCCACTAGACCACGGAGGCAGTCCGCATATAACCGTATATATTATAGTTAAGTACATAAGTAAAATAACAACGTAGGTACCTACTGTTCCGATAAATTTAAGTACCTATGTTTGTTCATGAATGTTCAGTGACAATCAACGATGATTGATGTCCTATTGTGAGTCTGTGTCCTCAATGTAATGAGTACCCAGTATTACGTTCGCACCATCTGTCAATACAATACCTACATACCTACTCGTAGGCATATTCGCACTAGAGTGATGAATCTGTCAATTTTCATAAAGAATATCAAGAACAGAATATGTTATATTATGGATGTTGGTACTCCCTTCTAAGTAAACTGACACTAGTCTTAACCATGGAATATCACTATCCCTTAGGGTTGAGGAGGTCAGACAGGCAGTCGCTCTGTGGAAAAGCTAATATTCAGCCAAATCCGGTTAGGCTAGAAAGCGGACCCCAGATTGAAAAATGGGATAACGCTAGGAGGATGATGATGGATGTTGGTACTCCTCTGCTAATTTATCACGTGAAACTGACCGAACCGATGCTGATGAAACTTTGCAGCAGTAAGTATATCTTATGTATAGGTACATCAGAATATCACACACATGCAAAGATTCCTATTTTGAATGACATACTTATCTTTTTGGCACCCACGCGGCTGTAGCGTACAAAAACCAGCCTGCAAAATTACCTAATACATGACTGGATTTAACCATCTTTAGGAAATATGATTTCAAGAACACTTATGGACAGTTTTAATAACAGGTTATCATATTTATGAATTATCAAACCTTAATAAATAAAGAAAATAATCAATATCAACTGGCAACTGGAAGCCTCTATACAACATTTTTAAAGCTCACCATTTATTCTGAATCATCAACATCATCATCATCAGCCTGCTATAGTCCACTGCTGGATATAGGCCTCTCTAATGGCACGCCTCTGGATACCTACCTTAGTATTCTATTCAAAATACATACATACATACATATCGTCACGCCTTTTATCCCCGAAAGAGTAGGCAAAGGTGTAGTTCTACACCCACTTTTCGCCAGAACTTACTTTAGTCCCACGTAATAAGGGGCGAGCTTATTGCCGTACCGGGCACATTTCCAGACTCCGTGCTGCTACTGAGAATTTCGTGAAAGAAAAACCCAATAACACTGCCCGACGCAGCAATCGAACCAGGGACCTCCCGATCCCACGCGCACATTTATGCAGCGAGACCAACGAGGCAATCGCATAGGGTTTGATGTCGAGTTTTCCGTCTCTACGCAAATATGGTATTTGCATCGCATTATCCCTTAGTCGCCTCTTACGACACCCACGGGAAGATAGGGGGTGGTGACACTTGTATTCTATGCCGTCAACCACACGGCAAAATAGTAATCGTAAAATTGACTTTGGTTCGGCAATACCTTGTTCACGGCTACGCCTTTTCTTCACCTATTATTTCCTCTTCCTAATGTCTGCAATAGACGGTTCTTAGTATGTTTAGAAGCCATTTCTGATGTCTATTCCACGGACAAGCCATTGGCTCATTGGCTCACGCCTTCGACAGCTAAAAATTTAACACTATTTTTTAACTTGAATTATTGAAATCTAATTTGAATTACCTATAGCATTAATAAGTCAGTTTGATTGGATACATAACAGTCATATGTATCAATTGACTTAGTTAATTGTAAACATTGAGTTTGAAACATTATAATAACCAAATTTGACCTTGCATAGATGGGCGGGTCACATTGATAAGTCAACTTAATAAACCTTGTTTTGTTGTAATATACTGATAATATTGTTAGGTAACACATATTCTGTGTGTACTTACGGTTGTATATATCACAAATAACACGGTTAGTCTGTCTGTTGCAAATAATTAATTAATTTGTTGTAAGTTATAACTTTTGATAGCTTTTGTTTCTGTTTCAATATATTGAAACTTTTAATTTTGTTGGGCAGTAAATACTTGTTGCTTGCCTGCAGTTGCAGTAAACCTGCTAACGCCTTGTTGGTTTCAATGAATTAACAAATTTTAAGTTTTGTTAAGTTTAATTGATAATATTATTTAACGCTTGTCCGAGCTCTTTTGAGAATTTATTATGTCGGCTATCAAGGACTTACGTGCGGCTGCGGGTGCCATTTCATCACATTTGCGCTGGTTTGCCTCAGCCAGTGCTCTGGTAAACCGGCCTGATCGCTAGCAGGCCCTATTACAACGATTTGAGCAGATCAATGATCGGCTAGCAAGCTTTGAACAGCAATTTTGTACTTTCAGCGCTTGCTGTCTCGAAGTGCCAGTTGTTGACTTCACCGTGGACCAGCGAAATAGTCAGTGAGGATTATATATTGGACCTATATGATGCTGTTTCAGACTGTGCAAGACAGCTAATTGCCGAGAGGGACGGGCAACCCGTTTTGAAGCAGGAGCTTCCTAGGCCAGCACTGGGACTGGTGAGTCGGCTTCCCACATTAGACCTCCCACATTTTGATGGCTGCCTAAGAAGCTACCTGGGCTTTCTCAACATGTTCGACAGCTTGGGCGATGCCAGGGCTGGCCTTCGACCGGCACAAAAATTGGCCTACTTGATGTCGTTTCTGGATGGGAAGGCCAAAGGCCTCATCCAGCATCTGCCCGTGTCTGACGAGGCCTACCAGACGGCTCGGGATTTAATTACCCGTAGGTACCACAACAAGCGTGGCCTCGCAGACACCCATAATGAGCAGATTTTGAGTTTGCCCACGCTCACCCGGGTCTTTGGGTTGCGCACCCAACTTTTGAACCCGCTATTGGTGGCAATCAACGCCCTTAAGTGCCTGGATCTGCCCGTGGACCAATGGTCCTACCTGTTGGTCCACATAGTTCTCAAAAAGCTGCCTTCCGACCTAAGGTCTTTGGTCGATTTTAGCAGCGCTTTGGTGGGGATAGTGCGACGCATCTTTGCAGACTTGGAAAGGTTCTTGGAGGACGAGGTTTTGGACAACTCCGGTGGTGATACGCCGGCTAAGTCGCAGCCGCCCAAGATCAAGGAGCAGGCTCGCGTTCACACCCGAGGAAATGTTGATCGGCGCCCTCCTCGCTTTGCAGTCACCCAGAGCCTAGCGGAGTGCTTTTACTACAAGGTCACAGGGCACAGAACGGCCAGTTGTAAGGCATTATTGGTCCTTCATGTCGCCTCTCGTAGGCGCATCGCGAATGCCCGCCGCCTTTGCTTCTCTTGTTTGGGATCCCACTACCAGCGAGACTGCCCAAACTCTCGCCCATGTCCTCATTGTGGAGGACAGCATTTGGACATTCTCTGCATGAATGCCAGAAAGGTAGGCTTGTCCAACCAGCTGACGCCACGCACGGGCGGGTGTTTTGAAGATGGCAGCCGAGGCTCACCGGCGCGCAGCCGAGAGTCGCTTCGCTCACTTGATTGCCACTCACCCCGCTCACTTGATTGCCACTCACTCCGCTCACTTGATCGCCACTCACCCCGCTTGAAGAACCGTAGGGTGCGCACGCCTCCTCTCTCTCGCGCACCAGATTGTGCGACTGTTCAGCGTCACCAGCACCATGACTGCTGCCCTAGGTATTCTCCTCCTTTGGCGGAGCGTCCCCGCCTTGACTCGCGCCCACCTCGTTTTGGGCGGGTGCGTCATTATGACCCCCACAGATGGCGCGCGGATCGAGTCACCGCGCCTTTGAGGACTTCAAACCGCACCCTCATTTTGATTTGCCTGGTCCTGGCCAACGGTCGTCGCCCAGGCAACTAAAGGTCATTGACTCCTGCCCTATAACGCCAACCTCCCCCATTGAGACCGTTATCCTACCAACGGTTGCTGTTAGGGTCTGGGGACCCACGGGGGCCTCTGCTGTTGTCCGGGCTATATTGGACACAGGTTCACAAGGTTGCATTGTTTCCACTTATTTGGTAGGGCAGGTTAAATTAAATATGGGCTCTTTTCCGAATTGTATACGGGGAATAGGTGACGTAGCCTCTAATGTTGAAGGGCAAGTTAAGGTTTTGTTTGCCCCTGTTGAATCTTCACACCCAAGGATTAAAACCTCGGCTATTGTGCTGAAGAATATTTTGGGTATGCATCCACAGAAAAACCTGCTGCTGTGGTGAATTTGACATCGGGATTGGAACTGGCAGACCCACCTCCACCCAAACTTGATAATTTGTTGGCGGTAGGCTCTGCTCTCTCTGATGCGGTTCAGAGGTTTTGGGAGGTAGAGGAGCCCCCTCAAGCTGCTCGTTTGAATCCAGAACATGAGGAATGCGAGTTGTTCTTCCAGAACAACACTGGTCGACTCCGTTCTGGTCGGATCATTACGAAGCTACCCTTTCTGTCTGTTCGGCCTCCGCTTGGTGAGTCACGACCTTTAGCCGAAAAGAGGTTGTTGGCTATAGAGCGTCGCATGGGTCGTGATCCGGAGCTCAGACAGAAGTATATTGAGTTCATAAGAGAATATGAAGAATTGGGACACATGTCCGTGTCAAATTTGGATTGGCGTTCGGTGGAGCATTACTTTCTCCCGCATCATGCGGTATTGAAGCCATCAACTGGCAAGCTGCGCACGGTGTTTGATGGTTCTGCGCAGACTTCTACAGGCGTATCCTTGAAACAGTGCTTGCATTCTGGTCCCAAGTTGGTCAAGGACCTTTGTGACGTCATCACCAGCTTCCGACGACATCAGGTTGTCTTTGTGGCCGATTTAAAAATGATGTTTAGGCAGACGATTTTCCACCCTGATGACCGTCGTTTCCAGCTGATCCTTTAAAGAGAGAATCCTTGCGATCCCATGGTCGTCTACGAGCTCAATACTAATACGTGCGAGTTAAGGTCGAGCCCCTACTTGGCAATACGTTCTCTTTGGGAGCTCGCAGACCGCGAAAGCTTACGTTTCCCACGAGCCTCCGCCATCCTGAAGGATATTTATGTGGATGACAGTTGTTCGGGCGCCTCCACAGCGGACGAGGCGATCCTCCTGCGGGCCGAATTGATAGGTAATTTGGCCTCCGCTGGTAATGAGGTGCACAAATGGATATCCAACTTACCAGCGCTTTTGGAGGGCTTACCCGAGGATCATCAGCAAGATCTACATTTATTTAAGATTGTTGGCAACCCCGCTATGATAGCTGTTCTTGGCGTTCAGTACAGACCAGTCCTAGACATCTTTGCGTATAACGTAGACTTGAAATTGACTTGTTCTTGGACTAAACGTCTCGTGTTGTCTACTGTCGCACAAAACCTTTGATCCAAACGGTTGGATTTGTTCTGTTATATTTTGGGCAAAATGCTTTTTGCAGAAGCTTTGTACAGCAGGATTGACCTGGGACGAACCTCTACGCGGTACTCTTGTTGAGGAATGGACCTCTTTTGTATCCTCACTTCCTGCCGTCAATGAGATCTCCTTGCTTCGTCCCATCCTTCCACCCGGGAAGTACAAGGCAACCCTTCACGGGTTTTGTGATGCTTCGGAACGTGATCACGCGGCCGTGGTGTACTTGCGCACAGTCAGTGCCTCAGGTCAGGTGAGGGTTACCCTGATCATGGCGAAGAGCAAGGTTGTTGTTATTGAGCGCACTATTGAGTTGTCCTATGTGGAACTAGACTTATATATTGTAATTTGTGTATATCGACCCCCTTCTGGTGATTATAATCTATTTGAGACTGTTATGGAAGATGCTATTAATAAAATTATATGTAGGTAGTCATAAGAATATCATAGTATGTAGTGATTTTAATGTTAATATTTTAGAGAATTCTTCACAGTGTACTAGATTTCTGAATCTTTTTAAGTCATTTAATTTAAGTAATTTATTCTGTGAACCTACTAGAGTCTCTGCAACATCTTCTACTTGTTCGGATAACATATTTAGTTCTTGTGTTGCTAAAAACCCAGTAGTTATTATTTTTCTTCCTTCTGATCACCGTGGACAGATAGCTAGTTTTTCCTGTTCAACATATGATAAATCACATACAGTATAATGTAGGCCTCAAACTATAAATCGTCTTATACGTTTTAAAAACAATATTATCGCTAAACTCAATCTCTCAATATTGAACTCAGAAAATCCAAATACAATTTTTTATAATTCACTTTTTGGAATAGTAAATAATGAGTTTCAAAATACTTTCAAGAGTAAAACTGTCACATTAAAGCGTACTACCGGATCTTTTAACCAGTGGGCCACTATAGGTATATAGATGTAGAGCCAAATTGTTTGAATTATATGGTATGAAACAACATAGATTTGACACACCTTTTCTAAATTATGTAAAAACCTACTCAAAAATTTTTAAACTAGTTTGTGTTATGGCAGAATCAAAATTTATCAGTGGTAAAATTAAGCAATCAACAAATATAATTAAAGAAACGTGGAGAATTATAAATAATGAAACCGGTAGAGCACGACAACGGGAGAACCAATTTGAAATCCATGATAACAATTTATTAATCACAGACTAATCTCAAGTAGCGCATATCTTCAATAGTTTCTTTGCGAGTATACCTATAACAGCTACTAGCTCTTTACAATCATCGTCTTTAGACGCTAGAAATTTTTTGCTTAGCAGTGTACCTGTATGCAAGAGCGTGTTTAGATTCGAGCACGTTACCCCGAGAGATATATTGATCGCATATAATTCAATTAATATTAAAAATACCGGCGACTTTTGGGGCATTTCAACTAAAATTTAAGTCACTATAGTTGAGACAGTTGCGCCTTACCTCTCTATAATTTTAAACCAATGTTTTGACTTAGGCGTATTTCCGGATTTGATGAAATTAAGTAAAATCATACCTTTATTCAAATCTGGCAGTAAAAATGACGTAAATAATTTAGGCCCATCTCTATCTTGCCGACATTTAGTAAAATATTTGAAAAGATTTTATTAAAGCAGCTACTGTTCGCGCCTTGTATGTTGGTGCCCCTGGCGGGGGGACGGTGGAGCGCGGACGGCACGGTCTCAACGGCTTTCGGCGGCGCACGGGCTGCGACACGCGACTCACTCCGCGACCGAACGACGATCGGCACGCGCGCATATCAAATATTTTAGTCTCCAATATTGTACTGTTTACCTTTACCGGCGAAATATATTGTGATTATACAGTCCACACAATTGTTTCCTTTACATCGAAGAAGAATCCTCAACATTTTGGTCATCGAGCCGACAGCAAATTCCGCGTAACGTTTATTACGAAGAAAACGTTCGCGCGGGGGCAGTTCGTGTGACGTTGGCGAACTTCGTATTTGAATACCGGTCGAAAGCGCCGTGTCATAGTCAGCTGTTTTCAACGGCAGACTAGTTTGGAGTTGGAGTCGCCTAAGTAGGAGCGAGGAGAGGACGTCTACCAGTTCCCGAGGTCTTCACGTCAACGGGTGGTCAAGTCTCGAATACGTTGGTCGAAACCGCCGAGAAATCAAGTAGCTTCGTGGGCATCTTCACAGTCCGCCTTGTGAATAAAGATAAGCATATTTGTGTATCGTTCCAATTTCCTATCCATTTCATTTCTATTACTTCGTTTCAAATTGCAAAAATTCCGTTACAACCGTTTCAGTTCAATTTCAAATTTGAGTTATCAAGTGATCGTTTTTTCATATCGTTAGTCATTATGCATAAAGTTTGTCGTAAATCATTTACATTTTAATATAATAGCCGCTCGAAAACCGGTTTGCTATCGCCTCTGCTTAGTGGGTCACACGGCTATTCATTGCAATATTTACCTTCTTTATTCGCTGCTACATAACTGTTTATATCGCATTATCCTTATTCTTTGTAATTACCTAATTTTTCTATCTAAATAATTGATTCTATTAGCGAATTCTTTTTCTTTTCCATTGAAATAAAACCAGTTTTATAATGTCTACTGACGATCTATTAGTAAGAAAACGCAGTGCCATGAAAGCTAAGCTTACAAACTTCTCCAATTATGTTAACGTGCTTCTTAGTTGCGAATCACTTTCAAGCTTGCAGCGCATTGAGCTGGAGGGACGGCTTAGTAAATTTGATGCCTTATATGATGCATTTGACAATTTGCAGTTGGAGATTGAGATGCTCTCGGACAACCTAGACGAGGCGTATGGGGAACGTGCCAAGTTCGAGGACCGTTACCATGCAGTGGTGGCGCAAGCGCGCAGTTTGATGATCAGCGCTGATGCCGGCAATGACGCCGCGTCTGTAGCGGGCTCAACAGGTGCATCGTTACGTCAAAATTTTGTTCGCTTACCTAAAATAGATTTACCCCAATTCGATGGTAGTTATCAGTGTTGGCTTGAGTATAAGGACATATATATCTCTTTAATTCACAATAGCAGTAATATCGATGACATTGGTAAATTTCACTACCTTCGTGCATCGCTCAAGGGAGATGCTAAACAAATAATAAAAAATATTGATTTTAAGGCTGATCATTACAAGATGGCGTGGAATTTACTATGTGAACGGTACGACAATAGCAGGCTTTTGATAAATAACCATGTGCAGGCCTTATTCAATGTTCCCGCAGTGTGTCAAGAATCGTGTCTAGATTTGCGGCAATTTGTGGACACAATCAATAAAAATATTCGAGCACTTAAAACATTGAATGAACCCACTGAATATTGGGATACAATCTTACTGTACATGTTGACTAACAAAGTAGATAAAGTCACTAACAGAGACTGGCAGGAGTATTGTAATAGTTTATCTAAAAATCCTACTTTGTCACAATTTTGTTCATTTGTTAGCAAGCGGGCTGATTTGTTGGAGACGGTTGAACGGTACTGAACAATCAAACAAAAATGTAGATAGTAATACTAACAGCTATATAGTAGATACACAAACTTCCAATAAAAGCGACAATTTAAACAATAATAAACACAAAGGAATTACAAAAAATTACAGTAAATGTCCTATGTGCAAAAAAGACCACTTTATGTTTGTTTGCGAAGATTTTCGTAAGTTAACAGTAGAAAATCGTTTGTTAAAGGTAAAGGAGCTTAAGTTATGTTTTAATTGTTTACGTTCTGGCCATTCTAGTAAACAGTGTAAATTGTCGCATTGTAAATACTGTAAACGTAGGCATAATACCCTTTTACATGTAGATCAACCTAACTCAAGCAACTTCCAAGACCCTATGCCTAGTATTGCTTTACCTAGCTTACCTACTGACGTTGTTGGAGGTGCACAATTTCAAAACAGCACGTCTGAAAACGTCGCCTTGTCGGGTGACACTACAGAAAACTCTACCCGTTCTATTTTGCTTTCCACAGCTCTGGTGACAGTGGTCAACAGCCGAGGCGAGAAGCTCGACGCCAGGATTCTGCTGGATAACGGTAGCACAGCCAATTTTATTACTAAAACACTGTGTCACAAGCTAGGGTTGTCCAGACGTAATGCTAACTCCACTATATCAGGTATAAACAATCAGATGTCTAATAGCTCACAGTCTTATATGTTTACAATTCAGTCCCGTAATGGTGCTTATAAGGAGAATATCAGTTGTATTATACTGCCTGAGATAACTAGGAATTTGCCGTCATGTTTGGTGGACATTAGCAACATCAACATTCCAACAGATATTCAACTGGCTGACCCCTCATTCCACATTCCGTCAGTTATTGATATTCTTGTCGGCGCTGAAGTCTTTTGGAATGTGTTAGGTACCTCATCGATCAACTTAGGTAAGAATAAACCCAATCTTCACGCCACAAGATTCGGGTGGATAGTGTCGAGCCCAGTCCCAGTTGTTTCGTCATCTAAAAAACAATCATACTATTGCAATGTGTCGATGGATGAATTAAGCAGTAATATAAACAGGTTTTGGGAACTAGATTCTGTGTCATCAATACATTCTATGTCTCGAGAAGAACGCGCATGTGAAGAAAGCTTTCGTCAAAACACTATTCGTGATGAACAGGGTCGTTTTGTTGTAACAATTCCATTAAAAAACAATCCTAACGTTTTAGGTGAGTCATATGAAATGGCTAAGCGTCGATTTTTGTCTCTGGAGCGCCGTTTCCTGCGTGATCCCAGTTTCAAAGAAAAATATGTTGCCTTCATGGAGGAGTACGAGCGTCTTGGCCACATGACAGAAAATCAAACGTCTATGAAGCCTCACACAGGTGATAATGTTGAGTATCTCTTGCCTCACCATGGGGTTATAAAGGAGTCTAGCTCAACGCCACTTCGGACGGTCTTCGATGCCTCAGCGGCTACCTCGTCTGGAATATCGTTTAATGATATTCAGATGGTAGGTCCAACAGTCCAGGAGGATCTATTTTCAATTTTGTTACGATTTCGGCAACACAAATATGTCGTTTCTGGTGATATAGCAAGGATGTATCGTGCTGTTACTGTCACATCGTCACAACGTGATCTACAGCAAATTATATTCAGGACTGATCCCAATTTACCACTGAAAACATACAGGCTCAATACTTTAAGTTATGGGGAAGCAGCCGCACCATATTTGGCGACAAAATGTTAGTTTGTTTGGCTAAAGTTGCTACTAGTAAAAACGTCAGGTCTTCAATTGAACGCGATTTCTTCGTTGACGATTATCTTGCTGGTGGAAATTTCCTTCTGTTTTATTTAATTTCTGTTTTGTCATCAGCTAATTTTCATTTAAGAAAATGGAAGTCTAATAATTCGTCAATTTTAAACCAAATTACAAATTCTTCAGATGTTTCGGGTTGCCTAAACTTAGCTGAGGATAGGAATCTGCCATCGAAAACTTTAGGCTTACTTTGGATGTGTGAAGCAGATTATTTATCATTTTCTATTCACATTGATGCAGGTAAACAGGTTACTAAACGTCAAGTGTTATCAGTCATAAGTCAAATATATGATCCATTAGGTTTGGTAGGTCCATGTGTAGTTGAGGCAAAAATTCTAATGCAGCAATTATGGTTAGCCAAGTGTGATTGGGATGAGCAGGTCCCAGAGTCCATTTGTAATAGCTGGTACGATTTTATAAACACTCTTCCAAGTTTAAATAATTTAAAAATTCCCCGATGGGTTGTGTGTGACAATGCTATATTGCATGAGATTCATGTTTTTACAGATGCATCAGAGAAAGCGTTTGGCTGTTGTGTGTATCTCCGATCAGTAAACGAGCAAGGGGTAGTTCAGGTACAACTTTATGCGTCTAAAAATTGTGTAGCACCAATAAAGCCCACCACCATTCCTCGTCTGGAGCTTTGTGGGGCGTTGCTAGGGGCGAGACTGTGTGCTAAAGTACTGAGTTCGATAACTCTGCCCATTACCAAATGCCGATTTTGGTGTGACTCAACAATAGTGTTGGGTTGGTTGTCAATGTCACCGACTCAATTAAAACCTTTCGTGCGTAATCGTGTCAATGAGATTCAGGAGAACACAGCAGGGCACACGTGGAGTTACGTTCCGTCTAAGGACAATCCGGCGGATCTTGTTTCTAGAGGGCTGAAGGCTGACCTTATCAGCAAGTGTTCTTTATGGTGGTCAGGGCCTCACTTTTTGTTAAATCATGAAAAAGACTGGCCAGTCATGCCTAATAGAAGTGTGATACAAGATCTACCAGAAGTCATTACATCAAACTTCACTGATCACTCGTTTCTCACACATTCACAATATCATGTACTTTCGTCTCTCACAAATAAATCAATCATTCATTCATTAATTCATAAACATTCAAACTTAAATCGTTTACAAAGAACAGTGGCATATATACATAGATTCATACACAATTCAAAGAATCCTAATTCTAAAGTAACAGGTCCTCTTTCTATTAAAGAACTTAAAGATGCCTTATCTATATTGATACGTGCAGCTCAAACTGAAATGTTTGCAGATGAGTACGCGATACTTCGATCAGGGAAGTCATTGCCGCGCAGGAACAGACTTATTTCTTTAACCCCTTTTTTAGATAATGATAACATTATTCGTGTAGGTGGCAGGCTGGACAACTCACCATATGAATACGACGTTAAGCATCCAGTTTTGCTATGCGGCAAGCACCACTTTACAAAATTGATATTTCAAATGCAACATAGAATCTTACTTCATGCTGGCCCTCAGTTATTGTTAGGAAATGTACGTCAAACATATTGGCCTCTTGGCGGTAGAAATCTATCTAAGTCGGTAGTAAGAAAATGCATAGAATGTTTTAGGTATAAGGCGCAAAATGTGCAACCAGTTATGGGGCAGTTGCCCTCTAAAAGAACTCACTTGGAGTTCCCATCCATAAATTGTAGTGTCGATTATGCCGGGCTAATATTGATAGCAGATCGAAAGGGGCGAGGGTGCAAACTTTTAAAGGCGTATATATGCATCTTTGTTTGCCTAGCAGTCAAGGCTGTCCATATCGAGCTCGTTACAGATCTCACTAAAGAGGGCTATATGGCAGCTTTAAAACGTTTTGTTGCTCGTCGAGGCAAACCCAAGAGCATCTTATCTGATAATGGCACAAATTTTGTCGGCACTTGTAATGAATTACATAAGTTTTTACAAGAATCTAATATTAATTACGAAGTTTCACAGGAAGGCATTGAATTTAATTTCGCCCCACCATACTCACCACATTTCAACGGCATTCCCGAGGCTGCCGTTCGCTCCACAAAACATCACTTGAAAAGGTTACTAGGACTAACACACTTCACATACGAAGAACTGATCACATGCTTAACTCAAATTGAAGCTGTACTTAATTCACGTCCTATAACCCCACTTTCCTCTGATCCATTAGACTTCACTGCTCTCACTCCTTCCCATTACTTAATTGGACGATCGCTTATGGCTGTTCTGCATCCACAGGTGACTGAAACCAGCATCGGTCGCTTGGAGCGCTACCACAGAGTGGAGCACATAAAACAACACTTTTGGAAGCGATTTCACCTAGAATATGTTTCTCTTCTCCAGCAAAAAACCAAGTGGTCTACCTCAACAGGAGAACTATCAGAGGGAACTTTGATGCTCGTGAGAGAGTGAGGACAACCACCGCTACTGTGGCCATTGGGACGTGTCACCAAGGTCTTCCCGGGAAGCGACGGAACTACACGCGTGGTCGAGCTGAAGACGAAGAAGGGGACGCTACTACGGTCATTTAATAATATTTGTCCTCTTCCTCTAGATTAATTATTGAATTCTTCAACCCGGGGAGCATGTTTGCGCCTTGTATGTTGGTGCCCCTGGCGGGGGGACGGTGGAGCGCGGAGGGCACGGTCTCAACGGCTTTCGGCGGCGCACGGGCTGCGACACGCGACTCACTCCGCGACCGAACGACGATCGGCACGCGCGCATATCAAATATTTTAGTCTCCAATATTGTACTGCTTACCTTTACCGGCGAAATATATTGTGATTATACAGTCCACACAATTGTTTCCTTTACATCGAAGAAGAATCCTCAACAGCTACTAAGACACTTTAATTTAAATTGTCTGCTTCATAGATTTACTAAAGTTAGATCCACTACTGATGCGGGTGTTGCTCTTTTCCTGGATGGTAGGATAGAAGGTATGGTAGGTACTGGGTTTACTGGGTACTGGCAGAGTGACGAGGTACTTGTTCAGACGACGACGTGACGAGTATAATAAAACTATTCTTGAAGATCGGTATCGGTAAGTGGTAATAATTTATTTACAAATAGTGTCAAGCTATATACAAAAATTTACATTCAGAGAGGTTACTGGTGGCGATGAGCACAATATCGATATTGACCAATAAAAGGAGACTTACAACTAACGGTTCTTACATGACTACATATTATAACTAGCTATAAACACAATTTGATTTAGATCGGTCAACTCACTCTAACTAGCGCTCTGTCCTTCACGCACACTTTATAATAAAGTGGCCCACTGAACAAAACTCGGTGGCCGCGACATTCGTCGCCAGTCAGATGTAATGTGTTGGCAAGGCAGGTGGACGGCGCTCGCGCTCGCGTATGCGACGCGACGAAGCGTTATCAGCTTTTATCAGTTATCAGCTATCACACATATCTGTTGATTACGCTGCGTAGGGTTGTGCGTACTGTGCAAGTAGGTATGTGCACGTAGTACGCCACATTATCCCCCCGCAAGCGAAGCGTAGGTTCTGTTTCACCTTCCGACCGGATCTGGTGACGTATGTGCTCCGTGCTTGAGGTGCCGATGTCTCTGCTTCGTCCGGTGCCATGTTCGAAGCCTGTGCGGGTGAAATGCTTGCTTGAATTCCTCTGCTGTCTGAAACTTCGCCGCTGTCGTTGCATAGATGTTGTGTAAGTCCGTCCACGTGCATCGTGCCCGAAAACACCGTTTGGAGGAACGGCTGGGTAACTAATGATAATCACCTCTGTTTCGGCCAAAATTAGTGCGTGTTTTATCTAGGTTTCCTCCAGACCGCCAGAGAAGATCACCAGGTAATAGAATTGTACATGTAATTGTTTTAATTTCACCGCTGTGAAACACAGTACATATGTTAGACTCTTTGCTTGCCATAGTCAGGTGGATGTAATACAAACTTCCACTGCGCACTCTGCAACAATTTCCTACCTGCCTACGGCATCTCTAAACAGTTATACATGTTATGTGAAAATAAAGGTACGCAAAATTAATGTACATAATATAGATTAGGTATTATGAATAAAAAGTAATCTAAACAAAAAAGATATGACTTTGAATAATAGTGTAAAAGACGGATATGTTGAGAAAATATAGGAAAACAAATAAAAGTATAATAGATGTTTATTGATACTAGCATTATGAAGTTGAATGCTTCGGAATTATGAACATTAGAAACAGAGTACTTAGGAATTGTGATTGTTAGGATGAAAATGTTAGGAAGAGCATTTTCGGATTTCCAATTATCGGAGTTGAAAATTTAGGCGAACTTTGGCGCACCCACAATGCACATATCTCCGTCCCTGTCTTTTACTTTTATGAAGTTGGTTCAGACGTTTGTCAAGCTCACAAGCAGCCATCCTTAAACAATTGTCCTCGCCGCAATTTTTAACGTGCTTAAAAAATAACAAACAAAATAGATTTGATTGTGAAACAACGAAAAAATCAGTTCAAAGTTTTTAATTTCTTTCCGGGCGTATTGTTTTTCGGTAATAGATAGTAGTTTTCCTTTATTTCACACATATTTAGCTACATTACCTTTGAATAGTTTGTTGTAAACATAACCTAAAATACTCATTCAATTTTTTTTATTGGGATTACCTCTTTGGGGCACTGTGTTACGGGGCACTGTGTGACACTGTAACAGTGTAACTAGTAAAGCATTACGTTGGAAAATTACTGACAAATATTGAGGATAATGAATATGTCGTTATCTACTTACGTAAAAGTAGCAAAGTTGACAATCATTTTAACTTTTCTATTGAACCGGATATGTCAACGGTATCATTAGAGGATATTTAAATAGTGATTCCGGTTGAAATGTTGCAGAAAGGAAGACCAAACGTCAGCATAGATTTATATGTACCTACTACTAGCACTATGAACGTCAGACAGACGTCTATACGTCCCCAAAGAGTATTTTAAAGAATTGAACCGGGATATCGTCTGTCGTGACACGACAGACGCCGTCACGACATCTTGCATCAGATAAATGTGCACGCTCTCATATAAAATGTATGAAACCGTTTGCTCTCTGTCGCGTCACGACAGATCACGTCAGGTAAATGTGAACGCGCCTTAATATGATGCGGGCAGCTACGTACGCTGAGGGTGATATAAAAATTAAGACAAGTGGGACCTACTATTTTTCGTGTAACTATCGTATCGTCCCTTAAATGTGTCAATGAAACAAATGGAATTACTTTTTTTTTAAGAGCCTGTGACGTCCCACTGCAGGGCAAAGGCCACCCCACGTTTCTTCCGTCGTTTTTCCTCCTGGAATTAGTTAAAATAAATGTTAAACATACTTTGCTGTCAGGGAACTTTTAGTCATGATTGTCTTCTTAATCAAAAGAAGAACCTCCTTTACGGCAAAACGAAATTTATGGTAACTAAATCTAATGTGCCTAACTGCTTGATTGGCTAAAATAGCTAATGTTAACTATGCCTACAAAGGTAACATTATTTTAGCTAAATAAGCTCATAGATTTTCCTATTACCACCTATAGCCGCCTATAGGTACAACTAAGTAGAAACTATAGTTAAGTTGTTTTTTACAGAATATCAAGAACAGAATATGTTATATTATGGATGTTGGTACTCCCTTCTAAGTAAACTGACACTAGTCTTAAGCATGGAATATCGCTATCCCTTCGGGTTGCGGAGGTCAGACAGGCAGTCGCTCTGTGGAAAAGCTAATATTCAGCCAAATCCGGTTAGGCTAGAAAGCGGACCCCAGATTGAAAAATGGGATAACGCTAGGAGGATGATGATGGATGTTGGTACTCCTCTGCTAATTTATCACGTGAAACTGACCGAACCGATGCTGATGAAACTTTGCAGCAGTAAGTATATATTATGTATAGGTACATCAGAATATCACACACATGCAGATTCCTATTTTGAATGACATACCTACTTATCTTTTTGGCACCCACGCGGGTGAAGCGTACAAAAACCAGCCTGCAAAATTACCTAATACATAACTAGATTTAACCATCTTTAGGAAATATGATTTCAAGAACACGTATGGACAGTTTTAATAACAGGTTATCATATTTATGAATTATCTAACCTTAATAAATAAAGAAAATAATCAATATCAACTGGCAACTGGAAGCCTCTATACAACATTTTTAAAGCTCACCATTTATTCTGAATCATCAACATCATCATCATCAGCCTGCTATAGTCTACTGCTGGATATAGGCCTCTCTAATGGCACGCCTCTGGATACCTACCTTAGTATTCTATTCAAAATAGTAATCGTAAAATTGACTTTGGTTCGGCAATACCTTGTTCACGGCTACGCCTTTTCTTCACCTATTTCCTCTTCCTAATGTTTGTATGGCAATAGACGGTTCTTAGTATGTTTAGAAGCCATTTCTGATGTCTATTCCACGGACAAGCCATTGGCTCATTGGCTCACGCCTTCGACAGCTAAAAATTTAACACTATTTTTTAACTTGAATTATTAAAATCTAATTTGAATTACCTATAACATTAATAAGTCAGTTAGATTGGATACATAAAGCCGTATATAGACTTTGCGTGGCATGCGCTGCGCACGGCGCACAGCGCATGCCTTGCAAGGTGTGTACCTTTATATTCGTGGCGCGGCATGTGCTACGCACGCGCGAGGGCGAGCCAACGAGTGTTGGCAAATGCTACAAGATCAAAGTGCCTCAGTGCGAGCATTACATTAGTTGTGGACGTAGCCGCGCATGCCCGTTCGAGCTGTGCGCCGCGTACAATATGCACGTACGCCTCGACTGCGAAAATGAAACTGTGTTTGTTCGGGCCATACAGCGCGCAGCGCATGCTCGGGCCGATCCAACCCACACAGCAGCAGTCAAGATGGCACCTTTGCATCGCGTGCGCGTATCCGCTGCTGCTTTTATAATATATTTTATTTTCTCGAGATTTTTCCTTCTATAAGATCCTAGAAGATATTTTTTTTTTCAGCTCAGGGACGGTTACATTACTTCATTCGCAATTAAATGCCATATGTCTTCTCTTTTGTTTTTATTATAATAATAATGATGTTTTGGACAATCGGTTATTTTCGTATAATTCAAATTTTTCGTTCATAATGCGTGCAAACATCACAGCGATGCGGACACAACCGTCCAAACGCAACGCACTGCTCGCAATGAGCCGGCGCACATGCGCGGCTCGCACGCGCGCGTCTGTGCGTAGCACATGCCTCGCAGCAAACATGAAGACAGAGAAACGAGGCGTTTGCTTCGTACGCGATGGCTCGACCCGAGCATATGTTGGTATAGTTTTTCAACACGCACGCCTCAAACAGAGGCATTCGTTGTGCGCCGTTCGTTGCGCATGCCTCGCAAAGTCTGTATCCACCTTAACAGTCATATGTATCAATTGACTTAGTTAATTGTAAACATTGAGTTTGAAACATTATAATAACCAAATTTGACCTTGCATAGATGGGCGGGTCACATTGATAAGTCAACTTAATAAACCTTGTTTTGTTGTAATATACTGATAATATTGTTAGGTAACACATATTCTGTGTGTACTTACGGTTGTATATATCACAAATAACACGGTTAGTCTGTCTGTTGCAAATAATTAATTAATTTGTTGTAAGTTATAACTTTTGTTAGCTTTTGTTTCTGTTTCAATATATTGAAACTTTTAATTTTGTTGGGCAGTAAATACTTGTTGCTTGCCTGCAGTTGCAGTAAACCTGCTAACGCCTTGTTGGTTTCAATGAATTAACAAATTTTAAGTTTTGTTAAGTTTAATTGATAATATTATTTAACGCTTGTCCGAGCTCTTTTGAGAATTTATTATGTCGGCTATCAAGGACTTGCGTGCGGCTGCGGGTGCCATTTCATCACATTTGCGCTGGTTTGCCTCAGCCAGTGCTCTGGTAAACCGGCCTGATCGCTAGCAGGCCCTATTACAACGATTTGAGCAGATCAATGATCGGCTAGCAAGCGTTGAACAGCAATTTTGTACTTTCAGCGCTTGCTGTCTCGAAGTGCCAGTTGTTGACTTCACCGTGGACCAGCGAAATAGAGTCAGTGAGGATTATATATTGGACCTATATGATGCTGTCTCAGACTGTGCAAGACAGCTAATTGCCGAGAGGGACGGGCAACCCGTTTTGAAGCAGGAGCTTCCTAGGCCAGCACTGGGACTGGTGAGTCGGCTTCCCACATTAGACCTCCCACATTTTGATGGCTGCCTAAGAAGCTACCTGGGCTTTCTCAACATGTTCGACAGCTTGGGCGATGCCAGGGCTGGCCTTCGACCGGCACAAAAATTGGCCTACTTGATGTCGGTTCTGGATGGGAAGGCCAAAGGCCTCATCCAGCATCTGCCCGTGTCTGACGAGGCCTACCAGACAGCTCGGGATTTAATTTGGACATTCTCTGCATGAATGCCAGAGAGGTAGGCCGCTTGTCCAACCAGCTGACGCCACGCACGGGCGGGTGTTTTGAAGGTGGCAGCCGAGAGTCACCGGCGCGCAGCCGAGAGTCGCTTCGCTCACTTGATCGCCACTCACCCCGCTTGAAGAACCGTAGCGTGCGCACGCCTCCTCTCTCTCGCGCACCAGATTGTGCGACTGTTCAGCGTCACCAGCACCATGACTGCTGCCCTAGGTATTCTCCTCCTTTGGCGGAGCGTCCCCGCCTTGACTCGCGCCCACCTCGTTTTGGGCGGGTGCGTCATTATGACCCCCCACAGATGGCGCGCGGATCGAGTCACCGCGCCTTTGAGGACTTCAAACCGCACCCTCATTTTGATTTGCCTGGTTCTGGCCAACGGTCGTCGCCCAGGCAACTATAGGTCATTGACTCCTGCCCTATAACGCCAACCTCCCCCATTGAGACCGTTATCCTACCAACGGTTGCTGTTAGGGTCTGGGGACCCACGGGCCTCTGTTGTAGTCCGTGCTATATTGGACACAGGTTCACAAGGTTGCATTGTTTACACTTATTTGGTAGGGCAGGTTAAATTAAATATGTGCTCTTTTCCGAATTGTATACGGTTGTATAATGTTGAAAGGCAAGTTAAGGTTTTGTTTGCCCCTGTTGAATCTTCACACCCGAGGATTAAAACCTCGGCTATTGTGCTGAAGAATATTTTGGGTATGCATCCACAGAAACAGCTACCTGCTGCTGTGGTGAATTTGACATCGGGATTGGAACTGGCAGACCCCAAATTTGACACACCAGGACAAATCGATTTGTAGATTGGTTCTGATGTCCTCGGTGGAATTTTGATTGTTGGGAAACGGGTCTTGGTGCCAAATGGTTTGACTGCCATCCCGACCATATTTGGATATGCTTTGATGGGACCTGTACCTAGGGACCCCCCTCCACCCAAACTTGATAATTTGTTGGCTGTAGGCTCCGCTCTTTCTGATGCGGTTCTGAGGTTTTGGGAGGTAGAGGAGCCCTCTCAAGCTGCTCGTTTGAATCCAGAACATGAGGAGTGCGAGTTGTTCTTCCAGAACAACACTGGTCGACTCCGTTCTGGTCGGATCATTACGAAGCTACCCTTTCTGTCTGTTCAGCCTCCGCTTGGTGAGCCAAGACCTTTAGCCGAAAAGAGGTTGTTGGCTATGGAGCGTCGCATGGGTCGTGATCCGGAGCTCAGACAGAAGTATATTGAGTTCATAAGAGAATATGAACAATTGGGACACATGTCCGTGTCAAATTTGGATTGGCGTTCGGTGGAGCATTACTTTCTCCCGCATCATGCGGTATTGAAGCCATCAACTGGCAAGCTGCGCACGGTGTTTGATGGTTCTGCGCAGACTTCTACAGGCGTATCCTTGAAACAGTGCTTGCATTCTGGTCCCAAGTTGGTCAAGGACCTTTGTGACGTCATCACCAGCTTCCGACGACATCAGGTTGTCTTTGTAGCCGATTTAAAAATTATCTTTAGGCAGACGATTATCCACCCTGATGACCGTCGTTTCCAGCTGATCCTTTAGAGAGAGAATCCTCGCGATCCCATGGTCGTCTACGAGCTCAATACTAATACGTGCGGGTTAAGGTCGAGCCCCTACTTGGCAATACGTTCTCTTTGGGAGCTCGCAGACCGCGAAGGCTTACGTTTCCCACGAGCCTCCGCCATCCTGAAGGACGATATTTATGTGGATGGCATTTGTTCGTGCGCCTTCACAGCGGACGAGGTGATCCTCCTGCGGGCCGAATTGATAGGTAATTTGGCCTCCGCTGGTTATGAGTTGCGCAAATGGATATCCAACTTACCAGCGCTTTTGGAGGGCTTACCCGAGGATCGTCAGCAAGATCCACATTTATTAAAGATTGTTGGCAACCCCGCCATGATGGCTGTTCTTGGCGTTCAGTACAGACCAGTCCTAGACATCTTTGCGTATAACGTAGACTTGAAATTGCCTTGTTCTTGGACTAAACGTCTCGTGTTGTCTACTGTCGCCAAAACCTTTGATCCAAACGGTTGGATTTGTTCTGTTATATTTTGGGCAAAATGCTTTTTGCAGAAGCTTTGTACAGCAGGATTGACCTGGGACGAACTGATAACAATTTATTAATCACAGACTAATCTCAAGTAGCGCATATATTCAATAGTTTCTTTGCGAGTATACCTATAACAGCTACTAGCTCTTTACAATCATCGTCTTCAGACGCTGGAAATTTTTTGCTTAGCAGTGTACCTGTATGCAAGAGCGTGTTTAAATTCGAGCACGTTACCCCGCGAGATATATTGATCGCATATAATTCAATTAATATTAAAAATACCGGCGACTTTTGGGGCATTTCAACTAAAATTTAAGGCACTATAGTTGAGACTGTTGCGCCTTACCTCTCTATAATTTTAAACCAATTTTTAGACTTGGGCGTATTTCCGGATTTGATGAAATTAAGTAAAATCATACCTTTATTCAAATCTGGCAGTAAAAATGACGTAAATAATTTTAGGGTATCTCTATCTTGCCGGCATTTAGTAAAATATTTGAAAAGATTTTATTAAAGCAGCTACTAAGACACTTTAATTTAAATAGTCTGCTTCATAGATCAATACGGATTTACTAAAGTTAGATCCACTACTGATGCGGGTGTTGCTCTTTTCCTGGTATGGTAGGATAGAAGGTATGGTAGGTACTGGGTTTACTGGGTACTGGCAGAGTGACGAGGTACTTGTTCAGACGACGACGTGACGAGTATAATAAAACTATTCTTGAAGATCGGTATCGGTAAGTGGTAATAATTTATTTACAAATAGTGTCAAGCTATATACAAAAATTTACATTCAGAGAGGTTACTGGTGGCGATGAGCACAATATCGATATTGACCAATAAAAGGAAACTTACAACTAACGGTTCTTACATGACTACATATTATAACTAGCTATAAACACAATTTGATTTAGATCGGTCAACTCACTCTAACTAGCGCTCTGGCGTTCACGCACACTTTATAATAAAGTGGCTCTGCTTCGTCCGGTGTCATGTTCGAAGCCTGTGCGGGTGAAATGCTTGCTTGAATTCCTCTGCTGTCTGAAACTTCGCCGCTGTCGTTGCATAGATGTTGTGTAAGTCCGTCCACGTGCATCGTGCCCGAAAACACCGTTTGGAGGAACGGCTGGGTAACTAATGATAATCACCTCTGTTTCGGCCAAAATTAGTGCGTGTTTTATCTAGGTTTCCTCCAGACCGCCAGAGAAGATCACCAGGTAATAGAATTGTACATGTAATTGTTTTAATTTCACCGCTGTGAAACACAGTACATATGTTAGACTCTTTGCTTGCCATAGTCAGGTGAATGTAATACAAACTTCCACTGCGCACTCTGCAACAATTTCCTACCTGCCTACGGCATCTCTAAACAGTTATACATGTTATGTGAAAATAAAGGTACGCAAAATTAATGTACATAATATTGATTAGGTATTATGAATAAAAAGTAATCTAAACAAAAAAGATATGACTTTGAATAATAGTGTAAAAGATGGATATGTTGAGAAAATATAGGAAAACAAATAAAAGTATAATAGATGTTTAATGTTACTAGCATTATGAAGTTGAATGCTTCGGAATTATGAACATTAGAAACAGAGTAGTTAGGAATTGTGATTGTTAGGATGAAAATGTTAGGAAGAACATTTTCGGATTTCCAATTATCGGAGCTGAAAATTTAGGCGAACTTTGGCGCACCCACAATGCACATATCTCCGTCCCTGTCTTTTACTTTTATGAAGTTGGTTCAGACGTTTGTCAAGCTCACAAGCAGCCATCCTTAAACAATTGTCCTCGCCGCAGTTTTTAACGTGCTTAAAAAATAACAAACAAAATAGATTTGATTGTGAAACAACGAAAAAATCAGTTCAAAGTTTTTAATTTCTTTCCGGACGTATTGTATTTCGGTAATAGATAGTAGTTTTCCTTTATTTCACACATATTTAGCTACATTACCTTTGAATAGTTTGTTGTAAACATAACCTAAAATACTCATTAAATTTTTTTTATTGGGATTGCCTCTTTGGGGCACTGTTTTACGGGGCACTGTGTGACACTGTAACAGTGTAACTAGTAAAGCATTATGTTGGAAAATTACTGACAAATATTGAGGATAATGAATATGTCGTTATCTACTTACGTAAAAGTAGCAAAGTTGACAATCATTTTAACTTTTCTATTGAACCGGATATGGCAACGGTATCATTAGAGGATATTTAAATAGTGATTCCGGTTGAAATGTTGCAGAAAGGAAGACCAAACGTCAGCATAGATTTATATGTACCTACTACTAGCACTATGAACGTCAGACAGACGTCTATACGTCCCCAAAGAGTATTTTAAAGAATTTTAATATTTGTTAGAGTTAAACATTTTTCTGTAACTTTTAGTTTTTCTATAATTTTTATGCTGTAAAATTGTGCCCCTAACCCTGAAATAGACTACCCCAGATACGGGGCTGAGTGTTACAATCGACTGATTTATTTGAAGTGCAAATTAAATTAAGTAGATGTTGATAATATGAATGTTTGAGTTATTTTAATTAAAGAGAGATTGTTAAAGTTTATTTCCATGCCAAAAACAAGCTGATTAAAACGATATTTTGTCACTATATTCTATTTTTTTTTTTTTGTAACACTGTACCCATTGAATTATTACCTAAATGACTGTACAGTCAGCATCAAAAGTTGATGACCACATTTAGATTTTCAATATCGCTGTACACCATAATACACCTAAATTGCTCAACATGACAAGCGCCAGAATTGAATGATTATCATAAAAGGGCATAAGTAGGTGACCATGACTTTTCAAAAGTCGCTAAACAAAGTTATGGTAAAAAAAGCATAACACCACGTCACCAGTCATTCGGCCAGTACGGCCAGTGACGCCCGAGAACTAAATAAAGGAGGTCGTTATATTTGATAAACTAATGTGATTAATTATATTATTATCAAAGTATTATGAAGTAAATAATTTTATATAATACTATTTTAAGCTAATACAATATTATATAGATGATAAATAATTGCAACCGCAATGGTCTACATTCGATACAAAGTGATAATTAAGTAGAAATATTATTTTACATTCATTCAGTTTTACAAGAATTGAATTAAAACAGAATTTGTGTGAATTTTGAAAAAGAGTCTTATATGTATATAGGGGGTCTACCAAGAGTTTGATTTTCAAACAAACCACGAGTTTTGCACGCGATCGTCACGGAAGTTTCCTGCATGTGAAATAAATTATACAAGTATTTTTATCTAGTGAAACATGTCAAAATAATAGTAGTTTAATTCATCAATTAATGTTAAAACTTTATTTAAAATTTTTATCGTCAATTTATTGATAATAAGTATTCTACTTGACAGCAAAACACTATGACGTCACTACGTAATATTTCATACAAAACTCTTGACAAAGGTCGTTTTTGACATTTAATTAAAAGTGCTTGATTTGACTAGTTAGAAACAACCCTATTTCCATAGATTTTCTAAAAGCACCCTTATCGGATAGTAGCGATCGATAGAGGGCGCATTAAGGAAATGTATGAAAATTGTTACCGTCGACTAGCCTATCATCACCGTGTAAATTTCGTACCCTCGGATTGGGTTCTAATTCAATCGTAACTATAAAAATCATAAACTAAGTCGACGGTATGAATTTGAACGGAATCTACGTGATTTTTGAAAATAAGTCTTACTGCTTTACGAATAAGGTTACAATTCAATTGAACTAAAAAATCTATAATTATAGTATCTTCTTGGGTTTACGCGAATGTTACACATTGAAATTAAACTACTGTTTACGGATTTTATCGCGTTGTATTGGTTTCACTAAGTTATTACATTTGAAACTAAAGATCTAGAAACTATATTTTTTTAATTTATAACTAGCCGACGTTTCGAATTCTTTACAGAATTCATGTTCACCTCAGTCTGCCGTGAACATGAATTCTGTAAAGAATTCGAAACGTCGGCTAGTTATAAATTAAAAAAATATAGTTTCTAGATCTTTAGTTTCAAATGTAATAGCTTAGTGAAACCAATACAACGCGATAAAATCCGTAAACTGTAGTTTAATTTCAAAATCTATAATTACGTCGATGGTATAAATTCAAACTGATGATTCTAAATGTTTTCGGATATTATAACGATCAGAAATTTTTGATAAAATGGTGTTCAGTGACATTTGACAAGTAGTGTTCAGTTAGTTTTGAACTTTAATGATGTTCATTCAATACTGGCGCCCTTCTTGTTGAGCGATTTATGGGTGATATAATGTTCATTGATTTTGAAAATCTGAATGTGGTCATCGACTTTTGATGCTGACTGTACCCCACCTTACCCGACACTAGCTATATTTTTTGGAAAATAATGTGTTAAGTACATAATTCTTCCAGCTATGTGCCCTGCCCACTGCCACTTCAGCTTGGCTATCCGGAGAGCTATGTCGGTGACTTTGGTTCTACTGCGGATCTCCTCATTTCTGATTCGATCTCGCAGGGAAACTCCAAGCATAGCTCTCTCCATCGCCCTCTGAGTGATCTTGAGCCTTCTGATAAGGCCCATAGTGAGCGACCACGTCTCTGATCCGTAAGTCATCACTGGCAACACACACTGGTCAAAGACTTTCGTCTTGAGACACTGCGGGATATCGGACGAGAAGATATGTCGTAGCTTCCCGAACGCTGCCCAACCGAGTTGGATTCGACGATTGACCTCCTTCTCGAAGTTGGACCTACCTAATTGGACTACTTGTCCCAGGTAGGTATACTTGTCGACAACTTCGAGCGAAGAGTTCCCAACCTGAATAGGAGCAGGTACAACATGGACGTTCGACATGATTTTCGTCTTGTCCATGTTCATCTTAAGACCTACTTGTTGAGAGACTCTACAGAAGCCATCGAGCATTGTGCCTAGGTCTTCCATGGTCTCAGCCATGACTACGATATCGTCTGCGAATCGAAGGTGAGTGATGTACTCGCCGTTGATGTTGATGCCGAGCCCATTCCAGTCCAGAAGCTTGAAAACATCCTCCAGCGCAGTGGTAAACAGTTTCGGGGATATGACATCCCCCTGTCTCACCCCTCGCTGGAGTTGAATAGGTTTCGAACTCTGGTCCTGGAGGCGGACTGACATAGTGGCGTTTTCATACAAACACTTCAGCACTTCGATATATCGGTAGTTTTTACGGATGCGGATTCACATCAACAAGTAACTACATGTAAAGAAAGTGGGCGGATCCAGAGTGGCAGTGCTTCGCGTTTGTTTTGGAAATTTTCTTCTTTGGAAGATAACAACTTATATACAATTTCAAAATATTTAGATTCTCGCTATGTAAGCGTAATTGTTTCAAACCAGTCACCGAAGAAAAATGAAAGATTAAATAATGAAGATGGTAAATGATCCTGTCGTCACTACTTCTAATGAGAATGAGAGATTCTCTCAATCCTGAACCAGCAACGTCCTGTACGGGTAAGAAGACTTGCTTAAAAAGCGATCTTGCCATGGTCTTAGATTCATCGAGCAAAGATTAACGTGAAGGAGAACCAGGCAACAGTAGCCCCAGTGCTCTTATCCGAAAAGAATTAGTTACCTATTTACCGTAACGAAAAAATACTGGATTTAGATGAAAATTAACTTAATTGGTGAGAAGCTAACCGCTGTGAATTTAAAATTCTCTCCAAATTAGCATGTAGATATTTATCACCTTCACCAGCCAGTGTTTCCAGCGAACAACTACTTGTTTAGTAGAGCTAGGTATAATCCACTTAGAAAAAGGTTGGAAGCTGAGAAGGCGGCAATATTGCTATTTATTAAATATAATTCACCAATTTTAAGTTTAATTATTAAACAAAGATTTTTATGACGAAACTCGAAGCTCAAAATTCTGTTGTGTCATAAGTAAAACTAAAAACTTGTGCAATTTTGTTTCTAAAAATATGATTAAATAAATAAAAGTTAAAATTAAATTGATTTTCAGTTATTTATGTACTTAATAACTGAAATAATTATCCTTTTAAAAGCCCAAAATCCGCATCCGTATCGCATCGGCATCCGCATCGAATCCGCATCCGCGGATGTGTACCTACTTCTAATAATCCGCATCCACATCTGCATCCGCGGATGTCTAAATTTTCGCATCCGTAACAATCCTGGTCCAAAAGCCGACCTAATGATTTATTTTTATAGTAAGGATTGGTATTGACGCCGGCAAACTTCTTGAATACTACCATAGACTAAAAGAGCTGCGCAGTAGCAATTTTACGTACAAAAATGTCTCCTGCGCATGCATATTGGTCTATGGTAGTGTTCAAGAAGTTTGCCGGCATTTATACTATAGGATTTAATACTATAAACATAAACCCACGTACATAGATTATATTTATTAAAAACAAAATATAGATCAATACTTTTCAGATATAACTACTATGATACCGTGAAAAAGATACTGTAATTCATTTTTCATGAGTATCTAGATAGAAAGACTAGGTAGATTTCAGGGTCTCCCTTGATTGACCGAAAGGAATTTGACAAATTTTCACTGCCCAAAAAATGTTTCGCATAATTTCATTTGCCAAATTATTACTTAGCAAAAAATCTATTCACAAAAAATTGTAACGCAAACCTAATGTTTGGGAAATGAACGTTTAAACTATAACTTGTTTACCAACTAGTACTTCTAAAATTTTTATTTAGTCAAATATTTCAGTTGGAATAACAGTTTTTACGCAAAATCAATAATTATCCTAATCTAAATAGTTCAGTTCCAGGTAACCTACTAAAGACAATCTCTTTTTGCTAATAATGCCAGTCGTTCCTGGCAGGAGGAGTCGTTTCGTAGGAGGTCACAGTTCTAACCTAACCTTACCATTTTTTAGTCATTAACCTACTCTAACTACTTCCATAAATAAACTAATATCACCAAACGTTTATTGTCTGAAGATTGTTTGCTGTAATAAATCATTTGATTAAAGACCAAATGCCATAATGACATTATACTTGGTAATATTTTGCCAAGTAAAAATTTGACCAAATAAAAATATGCGTACTAAAATAATTCGAAATATTGCAATGGTATAAAAAAAGGTTGCTAAAATTTGTTTGGGTAATAAAATTTTGTCAAAATCTTTTCGGCAAAACGGCAGGATCCGTAGCTTTCGATGTTCCAATATAATAATGTGTCCTTTTTAAGTATTGCAACATTGATTATGCATATGACATCACATTGTGATACCTTGTGTTATCATAGAGATATAGGTAAAGGATAGAGTGGCAGAGAGGGGCCAATGAGTGTCCGTCGGTGCGAGAGAGAACGCTACAGTTGAAGGCATAGAGATATCTCTATGGTTGAAGGCCCCCTGCATCTCTATCTAACAGTACATGCACAACATCAACATTGCGCAATGGCGTGCTACCTGTAACTATTATTTATATCAGTTTATCAGCGCCGTGTGGTTGACGGCATAGAATACAAGTGTCACCACCCCCTATCTTCCCGTGGGTGTCGTAAGAGGCGACTAAGGGATAACACGATGCAAATACCATCTTTGCGTAGAAACGGAAAACTCGACATCAAACCCTATACGACTGCCTCGTTGGTCTGGCGGCATAAATGTGCGCGTGGGATAGGAAGGTCCCGGGTTCGAGTCCTGGGTCGGGCAGTGTTATTGGGTTTTTCTGTGACGAAATTCTCAGTAGCAGCACGGAGTCTGGAAATGTGCCCGGTACGGCAATAGGCTCGCCCCTTATTACGTGGGACTAAAGGATATCTGGCGAAAAATGGGTGTAGAAATACACCTCTGCCTACCCCTTCGGGGATAAAAGGCGTGACGATATGTATGTATGTATGTATGTTTATCAGTAACCAATAGTTTAAAAGTTGTTTTTATTGATACACGAAGATAGTTTGAATTGACAAAAAAGTGTATATATTGTAAAAATTTGGCCATAATACAAATTCAATGTTTGGGGACACAACAACAACACACTTTGACAGTTGCCAACCCCATTGTAGAAAGTAGAGCATGCGTTGTTAAGGAGAGATGCAGGGGGCTTTTAACTGTTGCGTTCTCTCTCCCACCGGCGGACACGACACAGTATTGTGTTAGGTACTATTGTGCCACTCTATCCTTTATATCTCTATGTGTGTTACATCATCCTAGGTTATACCTACACTTGTACAGTCAGCATCAAAAGTTGATGACCACATTTAGATTTTCAATATCGCTGTACACCATAATACACCTAAATTGCTCAACATGACAAGCGCCAGAAATGAATGATTATCTTAAAAGGGCATAAGTACTAGTCGACCAAGCCAACTAGACGAATGTCATCGTGACAAAATTCAACATAATTCAATAATTATAATCCAGAAATTCCTAGTACCGATTGCAGGCGCATTGTACGTTCACACGCCGCGTTCGCACGTTACGATTAATAATTTCTGGATTATAATTGTTGAATTATGTTGAATTTTGTCACGTTGACATTCGTCTAGTTGGCTTGGTCGACTAGTAGGTGACCATGACTTTTCAAAAGTAGCTAAACAAAGTTATGGTAAAAAAAGCATAACACCACGTCACCAGTCATTCGGCCAGTACGGCCAGTGACGTCCGAGAACTAAATAAAGGAGGTCGTTACATTTGATAAACTAATGTGATTAAATAAATTATTATTAAAGTATTATGAAGTCAATAATTTTATATAATACTATAGACTTTTAAGCTAATACAATATTTTACAGATGATAAATAATTGCAACCGCAATGGTCTACATTCGATACAAAGTGATAATTAAGTAGAAATATTATTTTACTTTCAAGGATAAACAGTTTTACAAAGAATTGAATTAAAACAGAATTTGTGTGAATTTTGAAAATGAGTCTTATATGTAGGTATATAGGAGGTCTACAAGAGTTTGTTTTTCAAACAAACCACGTGTTTTGCACGCAATCGTCACGGAAGTTTCCTGCATGTGAAATAAATTATACAAGTACCTATTTATATCTAGTGAAACATGTCAAAATAATAGTAGTTTCATACATCAATTAATGTTAAAACTTAATTTAACATTTTTTTATCGTCAATTTATTGATAATGATTTATCTGATAATGATTTAAATGATTTATCTGCTAATAACAGTTTTTGCTCTTTAGATGACCTGACTCTCGGCGATACTTTACGGCAAAATTTTAACCACCTTGCAAGTCGGTTATTTAATGTATGCCACATTAATGCACAGAGCGTACCCAGCCATTTCAGTGACCTTTTCGAAGCTTTTTCAGGTACTAATGTTCACGCCGTCCTGATTTCTGAGAGCTGGCTTAAACCTCATCTTCTTTCTACTGCCTACCCTCTTCCTGGCTTTATTTTAGTTAGAAATGACCGAATTGATAGGAGAGGGGGAGGAGTAGCTATATATCTGCGCAGCAACCTTCCTCACAAAATAATCGCTTCATCTCCTTCACAATCTCCTGGTTCTGCAGAATTTCTTTTTCTTGAGGTTTGGGTCAGGGGAACTAAATTAGTTCTTGGAGTAGTATATTGTCCACCCTCCATTGATTATTTCACCGACTTAGAATTGGTTTTGGAATCTTTGGGTTCGGAGTATGCACATTACATTATCATGGGCGATTTTAACACTGACCTTTTATCCTCTCGATCCTCCCGTACACTTCAGCTTCTCCACATCCTTGAATCTGCCAGTCTCCATGTGCTACCTCTTCAGGCCACTCACCACAACTCCAACGGAGAGGACACCTGGCTAGATTTAATTCTCACCGCTACCCCTTCCCTTGTTCCTTCCCTTGTTCCTTCCCATGGTCAGTATCCTGCTCCTGGTTTTTCCAATCATGACCTTATATTCCTTTCATATATCCTTAAACCTCCTATACTATAGACGATACGTATTGACTATAGACGATACGTATTGACGTATACTATACACAGATCTGTGAATTCTTTACTCAAAGTGGACTGCATGGGTGGTGTAGTGGTTAAAGCGGTCGCCTCGCCGCTTGACACTGCGCCGCAGTGTTGTGGGTTCGATCCCCACACGAGACAACACTTTGTGTGATTCATAAATTGTTGTTTCGAGTCTGGGTGTTCATTGTGTGAGTTAGTTGTATGTTTGTTAAGTCCCCCGCGACACAGGATTTAGTCCTAGTGCGGGAGTTGTCGTTTAAAAAAAAAGCACTCAAAGATACTAATATACCATCGATCTGTGAATAACATGGATTGGACGTACCTACGAAATTAGCGTGCATACCTACGAAGCGATGTGACACTTAGGCATGACTTTACGATCCTTAGCAAAGCCTGAAGCACTGATTCGTCTGGTTTTTAGACATATTTATGCACAAAAACAAAATTATTATGTTCGATATACAACGATTTGACAGCAGATATACCCAAAACTAGGCGAACAATATGGCAACACTGGCACGATTGACGTTTCTAATAACGTATTGTCATGATGAATGTATTCAGTAAACTATGGCTATCTCTTTTTTCTGACAGAGCTATCCCTAAGACAAAACGAGACAACATTATGATTGGTAGCTTTATGTCGATTTCATATATATTTGTATAACGTAATGTATCCATATGTACTATTTGTCACATTGTCGTCTCCATTTAAATTCTTTACTCAAAACTAGGATGATGTATCTCTATGGATTTGACAAGCAAATAATAATACCGTGACAGACCGAGATAATGACATACAGAAATACATAAGAGTAAAAGAGACAAAGATAGCATTTTTTGTCTTTGTCACAGTTTTCGTCTTTTTTATTGGTCACAACTGAATATTGTGACCAACAAACGTTTGAGCTCTCGATAATTTCCCCGAAAAATTGTGTTATTATTGTTATTAATTGTGAATGCTTAGTGAAAATATGACTGGTTCAGATTTATTATGGTGATTTGTTACATTTTAGGCTGTAAAAGCCATAGTGAGCGGAAATGTGAGAACATAACCATTTTTTCGTAAGTACGATGTTTTAGTTATAATATCTATTTATACATGAAAATATTGATAGAATGATACAAATAGCGTATCATTACATAAGGAAATAATTTCTAAATTACATCAATAAACCAAAAAATGCTATTTTATTATCACCGCGATTTTAGTATTACACAATCGAATTCAATAGGTCGTTGAATGTTGAGCTAGCCAAAAGTCATCGATACTTTTTAATTTTACAGCGTTAAATGTTTTTTAGGGATACCACTGAAGCGTTTGGGAAATTACCCAAATGTTGGGTAATTTGCCGTTACTTAGTTTCATATGAACCTAAGATTAATTATTTAATTTGTTTTTCGATTCTTTGTAGTAATTAAATTATTTGTTTATAGATTCCCAAAGGACTGCACAATCCAAAAATACTTGTGGATACGTGCAACAGGAGGAGAAAACTGGGATCCGAATAAATGTGCAAGAGTATGCTCTAAACACTTTGAACAAAAGTATTTTAGGAAAACTCCCCGCAATAGGTACTTATTTGGAATCATTCTCGAATGATAAAGAAGAGAAAATAAGAAATTTATATACAATATTAATTTTGTTTAAAGTACAGTAAAGTTGAGTGTCAAATAATATAATAAAAGATATATAACTCTGAGCCTCGTGTTTATTTGGCGAGTGAAGCCAGTTCCACATATTCGACACTTTTGTTATACATAATAATATTATTAAGTATACAAAATACTTATCGCACACCTTATGGATGGATTTAAACCTCCTTGTAAGGTTAGCTATATTTTTATTTTTTTATTGGGCTGTAAATCATATTATATAGATGTTTGTTACTATTCGTTGCAAAAATACCTAAACGGATATTGATGGAACTTCTCGAGTTAGCTCATAAATTCATCGAAACACCAAATTGATTAAAAATTATAGGAGAACGCGGTCTCAGATGTCTGGTAAGGTATGTAATTCCGGAACGACTGGTTGGCGCAGCGGGAGTGTAAACGACTGCTACGCCGAAGGTCGCGGGTTCGATTCCCACACAAGTCAAACATTTTTGTGCATGAATATGGGTCCCAAGCCAACCTCACCTGCAAGTGGTGCACCTGCCGATCAACGGACGAGGCTCTGGCAAACAAAATATCCCGATAAGCGGCACTAGGCTCGCCAACTATTACGTGGGATCAAAACACTGGAGAAGGGTAGGCGTTTAATATGCCTCTGCCTACCCCTTCAGGGAAGCAGGTGTAAGTCTATGTACCTATGTATGTATGTATGAACATGGATGTTTGTCTTGGTCTGGGTGTTTCAATGTATAATATGTATGTATTTACAAAAAAAAGTATATCAGTATGTTTATCCATTATCTAGTACCCATAGTACAAGCTCTGCTTAGTTTGGGACTAGATGGTGTTGTGTGAATGTGGTAGATTATTATTATTATTATAATTCAGGTTTGATACAATGTTACTTAAAAGTACTTAAATGTACTTCGTAGAATTGTAGGGTAAACATTTACAACATCTGGTAACACCGACTCAGGATGTACTCTATGTCTGTCCTTTACGGGTGTACGCAAATGTCGAGTCCATTTGATTCTTGGTCCTAGACTCAAAGTGATAAACTGACATTGACAGTGACATCACACGCATTAGTTCATCGATCGACTAGTGACTGCGCGTACGTATTTTTTTTGTACAAGTCTAAACATGAACGAAAATCAGGTTGAAGGATTAAGCGTTAAATAAATTAAGCATGTAAGTATATTGTTAAGAGTATAAATTATTCGGTTAAAAATGGAAAAAAAGACTTTTTTCAGCGCTTCATCAGAATAACTGCACGTAATTTAATATTTCTGCTGATGCACCATTATAAATCGTGTCTTCATCTAGTAAACCGACAAAAATCAATTATCATTTAGGAATATAAACTAAAAAAACCGGTTTCATTTTAATAGTATCATCATCCACTTAGCGTTATCCCAGTTTTAACCCGGGGTCGGCTTTCTAGTCTAACCGGATTTGGCTGAATTTTAGCTTTTCCACGGAGCGACTGCCTGTCTGACCTCCGCAACTTCCATGGTTTAGACTAGTGTCAATTTATTTAGAAGGTACTAACGCCCTGTAACGACTGTCAAAGATCTTCATGACAACCGGGACCGACGGCTTAACGTGCTCTCCGAGGCACGGGATAAGCGATAATTAACAATTCAATACGCACATAACTCCGAAAAGTCATTGGTGCGCGCCGTGGATTCGAACTCGATACCCTCTGCATGGCAGTCTGTTCTGTATATCCACTCGACTATCGCTTCCGTTTCGTTTTAATAGTAACACTAAGAAAAGTGTTTCTTCGTCGGAGTCCATCGTGAAACTAAATATACAATACTACGAATCTCAAACCTAGCGACAGCAGCGCGGCCGCAGCGCTGCAGACGCGCTGCCGTCGCGCGTCACGTTGCGGCAAATTTGAAGGCGTCCTAAGTCGCGTCCGAACAGTTTGCGTGCGCCTTAACTTTTGCGTTCTCTCTCCCACCGGCGGACTCGACACAGTATTGAGTTAGATACTATTCTGCCACTCTATCCTTTATAATCTCTATGTGCATGTCACAAGTTGTTTTGAGAACTCTTTGAGGTAAGTTTTGTTTCCACAGTGTTGTGACTTTGTTTTTTGTTTGATTGGAATACTTTTATTCGTTATTCGTAATGGATGACGTCGAATTTCTTATGTGCTGCAAAAAGTACAAAAAAATACCTTTTTAAAAATATAAAATAAATTATACTCTCATTGAATTATTAAGTACCTACAGAAAGTCAGTATTCAAACAACGCGAGCTCAGAAGCTAAGCCGAAAATTCGCTATGTGTGCGGAACTGTGCCGTGTTTACTTGCAGCATCACGCACACAGACGCCATTATAGAGTTGCCAGTAATAACGTCTTTCCCCTAAAAATAGGGTAAATTCATAATTTTTGCATGAATATAAGTAATTGTATATTATAAATTCTAAAGTCACACTGTCTGCTTTTTAAGTTTTTATGACTGACTAACGATGGCTAAATCAATCTTGACGAAACCTTGTGCGCTAAAACGTAAGCACTAACAAGTGCCGAGTGATTTCCTAGTTAAATGCTCTTTATAGTATATAAAAGTGTATGTATGTTTTGTACATTTATGTATGTTTGTGAGAAAAATTTATAACAAAAATCAACAGCGAGTACTATGTGTGCGCTGTTGCGCTTTGGTGACCAAAAAAAGTCGACAAGTTTAAAAATTATAATATAATTCGGTCAGTAAGGTCATTCGTTCAACAACGAAGTTAGTTACGCGTACCTACATAACAAGACAATACTAGACTTTAGATACAAGCCTTTCAATACAAAAGCGGAAAAATCGAGTGCTTTGAGACGATGTCGTCTTAGCCGAGCTTGATATGACAAATTTGTCATAACCGATTGGTATGTACCAGCCAGCGGTGTTTGAAAGGTTATGTTTAGGTATTATTATATGTAACTACCTAATTCCTTTTTTTTATTATTACTGTCAATAGAATAAATGTTCGTAAGGAATGTGTAAATTAAACTGGGACAATTTCACACCCAACTGGCAACACTCCGCTCGTACTTACAATATGTCATAATTTCGATTACTTTGCGGGAGATGCTTACGCTACCGTGCGACTCGGACCACAGACAACGCGGCCGTCGATTGGGTCAGATTCTGACCCAAGTGAACGGCGCGTATTACGTGCGCGTACTTGGTTTCTGTAGGTAATAATTCAATGGATACTCTTTTTTTTAAGTCCATACTCTTTATTTACCTCCTTTGAAATCAGATATACTCTATTTCTTCTTAAAAAAGTTGGCAACCCTACGAGGACCGCTTGATAGTCAGCAGCACACATTCGACAGAATACCTACCTATTTATTAGCTGTTCTTCAGTGCAAAACCTGGCTTTCTTAACTCCAAGGGATATAAGAACCTATACCTATACCTAAGTAGGTATAAGAACCTATCCATATTAAATTTTACCAAAGTCAAAATATTTGTAAAACAAAGACTGTCAAAGATCATACTGAGAACTGGGTCCGACCCATGTTCGTCAAGGCATAGTTCCGGTCCAATTAACAACATACGACGAGCACAACTAGGTACCTCCGCGCTTCGATACGTCGTACCTACGCGCCGTGGATTTGAACCTGTGACCCTCCCACCTGCATGGTAATCCATTCGAAACAGGGCCGAGCCGCCCATATGTGCAATGTGCGCGGCGCACACCGGCGCCAGGGTGATAGGGGAGCCACGACCCCGATGACATGCCTGAAAAAAAGGCGCTTCATAGATTTCGCACACAGGCACGGGATTGGATCAGCGCGGCCCTGATTCGAAATTCCATGCTGGACACCTAAGGAGCTTCCCACTATAGTATTTTAAAGTTCAAGGCCTACCCTAAAAATAAGTCTATCAGTCTCTTCGCAGAGCTACGCTGTTCATACAACGCGTTATCTCACATTAAATAATTTTAGGTGAATTATGGTATATCTAATGACTGCCATAGACGATAGACGACAAAGCCCGATGGGCAAAAATAAAACAGTCACGCAATTTTATTCTAATAGCTTGTGCCGTTTGAAATAGATTGATTCTTTTCACAATACTGTTCATTGTGCAAAACTTTTTTTTGTCACTGACGAACGGATGCAAGGTCGACCGAGAAAAGTATTACATCCCTCGAGTTTCATCATTTTTACAAGTCGTCGATATTTTATATTGTAATAATTTAATGCTTATTGATACGGATTACAGAAAATATAATTGCTATTTTGTTATTATATTCCGTAAAACATTAATCAATGTTGCAGTTTTATGAGATGGGAGTGTGTTTTGTTGCATTTTTATTTAACTACCTATTTCTAGACAGTCTAACTGACGGAGACAAGACGTAGGTTATCTAATAGTTAATAATAGACACAGTTCGTCAGCCTTGCTTATAATCAGTCCCACTGCTGAGCGCAGGCATTCTCATTGGATTTGTATGGTAGTGGGTTCTCACACTCATAGAACTGATAAGATGAGATGGCTTTGACTGGACACTTCTCTCCCAAAATAAGAGTTAATATTTTTCTTAAATCAAGTCATCCTTATTTGAGTAGGTACCTATCCTAATGCCGTCTATACCAACCACTGGCTTATAATCAAATTCATGAGACACGAAATCGTAAGTATTGAACGATGGTTTATCCTATCAATTGCATGTCGCTGTTGTTGCTCATCATCTTTACATTGGTATCGTAGTCCTTTCTATGGTAACCAGATTTGACAGAATATTAAATTAACTACGAAGTGACTGGCGTCTGACTGATAATTTGGTTAAATCAATTTGGGTAAGGTTACCGTCCGGTTTTAATTCCTAGAAATTTGCTCTCAGTAAGCTAGTTCAGTAGCCAGAAATTAATTTTGCAGAAGATCGGAGCTCTAGTGAACTCAACAATCAAAGTTCAGAGTCATTTGATTCCTAAAACTGGGAACCAGAATTATAATATTAAGTAAAATATATTATGGCTGCCTCCATGGTCCAGTGGATTACTGATCGGTCTTCGGAGGTCCCGGGTTCGATTCCCGGGTCAGGCAACATTATTACTGAGTTTTCCGAATTCTCAGTAGCAGCACGGAGTCTGGTGATGTGCCCGATAACGGCAATAGGCTCGCCCCCTATTACGTGGGACCTAAAAATTCATAGCAAAATGTGGGTGTAATATTACACCTCTGCCTAACCCTTTGGGGATACAGGCGTGGGTCTATAAATAAAAAATAAAATAAAAGATATTATACTGTTTACTGATTTCTTTATTAGATATCGCCGGTACAATACTATTTGACCAATTTAAAATGCAATGTTTATTATTGTATCACTTCGAATAGTAATTCCGAACGCTATTTTGTACACAGGACAACATACACAAATTGAAGACTTATTATAAAATAATACACGGCTATATTCACACTTTTTCTCCGGTTTACTAATGGCAAAAAAATACGTTAAAAATAATAAACAAAATGTCAAATCTTATATCGGTACACTTAAATATTATTATTTTATTTGCACTACATCCGCTGCACATAGATAATAATCATAATAGGTATATTTGAATGTCCTATGTAGGCATATTTGCACTCCGTTGTTAAATCGGTACAGCATTGCATAATCCTATGCTGTATTTCATATCAGACCTTATCCTACAATTTTAATCTCTTATGATCATACACACAAGCGTTAAATAATACTGCTAAATAGAGGACAACAAATATACAATACTTTACTTTCAAAAGGAGAAAAGAGAACATTAAAATATTTGATTTTAGGAAAACGTGTATTATATAAATGAAATTCATATTTAGGGATCGGGGTATATGACATCAACTAAATTGGGTCTCTTGACTCGAAATAATGAGTCTTAGTAACTTGTACGGGACCACTAGTTCCTTCCAACAGTGTCAACTCCCTTGTATATTAATAGTAAGACATAGACAACGTTTTACAGAGAACCATTTTTTTGGGATGGAACCCTTTTGGGTAACCAAATATTTGGCGGAGACCTAAAATAAAACAAAGCCGAGTCCTACGTGCACTTTAAAACCATTGATTTTACTGACATACATCTTCGTGGAGCGCCTAGAGATGCTTCGTGGAGCCATGGGGCTCCGCGGAGCACACTTTGAGAATGGCTGGTCTATACAGTCAGGAAAAGTTCTAAATTGTAATTCACACAGATTCACTTTACAAAAGCGCATTTCAGGCCAATGTCTCCTGTTCCTTATTAAACCAGATCATTAAGTACACACTATCAAACCGTGACCAGAAATATCGAATTATTATTTTGGATATCATATATTTCGGTCAGAGATTATTTAAATGCCTATAATGACGCCAAAGAATCTAAAGAAGTGAGGTCAGTCTCAAAACATGTTCTTTCTAAATCAATACGGAAACTAACAATTAATAGTAAATTCATATTGAAATAAATATATTTCACTCATGTTTTTTCTAAAACCAATTAAGTTCATATGTAAATTGTATATACATATAACAACTATGATTCATATTGTAATGATACCTACTCAATACTAAATATGCAGGTAAAGTATTCTAGCCCTGACATCAATCCATCAATATCGTCGGATGCGAATCATAAATAACTTACACATAAATGTTATTATTAGATATCAGTGCTTGTTATTTAACTGCCTAATTCGTTCCGACAAGTACTTTCAAATATTTAGTCACCATTAATTGCGTGTTCATCCAAGAGTATCGGGTTAGAATAAAAAATACAGCTTTAGCTTCCAAGTTGAAATTATTTCTAGACATGAAGCAAACGCAATAATTATAATGAAATCGAGATGTCTGAAATTCACTTCCGTAAGGTTCGAGTTCAAAATTATCAAAATTTAGAGAAAAGATTATCAAAAAACAGTACTATTCTTGTGCTTACGGACTATCATATTCTCAATATGGACTAGCTTCCTAATTAAGCAAGGACTGTAAGTGAAGCAAATGGCGTTCCGTAGTCTCTGCCTACCCCTCCGGGAAACAGGCGTGAGTCTATGTATGTATGTATGTATGTAAGTGAAGCAAGTTCGTGATCCACGATAAATATCTAGTCTCTATATCAAGATACCGAACAATAACTATAATCACGATCTGTGGAGCTTAAATTACGACTGACCATGGTTCTAACAAATGAGGATGCGTTCTTGAGTAGAATACGATGTAGATATAATTATACACATTTTTTATGTTTAGGTTCACAGCTTTCAAATCAAATTGTATGTTGCCTGATCTCCTTTTCAACAATCATTGTCATGACGGTCCAGGTAATACACTAACAACTAGTTCACTACAGCCACAGAAACTTATACAATGCAGCACATAGATAAATCACCTATATCAAACACCAGAGAAAAAGTACAAATATCATTCTAAAATTAAGTTGTAACCGATTTTCGCACTCAGATCATATCGTTTAGAACACATTTAAAATTAGATAAATAGTTCTCTATGCGTTTAGCATTTGCATACATAACTACTATGTAAAACATATCACGGACCTGTAGGTTAAATGAGAAACTAAAAGTTTCTAATACACTAGGGGCGCCTATCTAACATTACGATTGATAAATACTCCATACAAGCTATATTCGACTTAACACTATGTAGCAACATATCACATCCATGAATCGATCCATAGCCACAGTAATAAAAGGTCTTACTGACAACCGATCACACCTAACTATTAGTGGGATTGAATATGTACTTGAAAATTCTACACTCACTGAGTAATATTAGATTGGAGCAATTCAAAACTCATCACGCATTCGTCACAATACTAGTCTTAGTTCATTCGAAAACCGTTTACTGCCGATCGATCTAAATAGTGTTATATAATACATCATCATGTTTCATAGTAAGTACTTAAACAATTACACGTCCATCGAATGTATGTCCATGAAATTGACAACAAACTTTTTAAATCAAAAGGAATACATATTAATTAAATATATCTACAATTTGGGCTACAATATATGCTTGAAATAGTTTTGTGACAAAAATACGAAAGTAAGACATTTAAACATATTATTTCAAGAAAATATGTTCGATATAAAAGTATTTGTTCACACACAACATTAGGGAGAATTTTGTCACAGTCAGTGTATAGTTAATATGAGATATAACAATCTCACAATAATAACACTGAATATCTCGTTTTCACAGATGCTGTAACAAGTGTATTTAAAACAAAGGAAACGCATTTCAAGCACATTTACATATAAAATTTTGCTTCGTTAATAAGCGGTTTACAGCCGTCACAGGATGTTTAATCAGTCACAATCTAGCAGAGATATAGAGAGATTACAAATCTCGATACAAATCGGACAACAGAGGAAATAAATAGATACTCGGTCACCGAATCGAGCTCGAGGAGCCTCACAGGAAGAATAACGGGAATTTAAAGCAACACTACTCACTCGACTAAAAGTCAATCAACGTTCCGTCGCCGCGTCGCCGCTCACACAAATAACTAAATGGACACACATCAACGCTCATTCGTAACACAAGCAGTCCTGGCTGTCTACCACTGCGGGTTGGGCGGCAGGTAGGGGTCGGGCGCGTACGCGGGCGCGGCCGGCCCCGGGAACGGCGGCGGCGCGGCCGGCCCAGCCGCCGGGTATGCGCCGGGAGCCGCCGGGTAGTACGCGCCGCCGCCGTACCCACCGTAGTAGCCCGGGAACGCGCCGTACGCGCCGCCCATGCCGTAACCTGCGAGACACGTTTACATATTACGAACTTGTCAACTAAAATGAAATACTGATGACCGTATCCAGCCTAAAGGAAAATAAATAAGTTGTGTGCTCATACCTGGATATTGACCATAATGTCCTTCTGGGGGCGGGTTTCCTCCAGGGTACATTTGGGCGGGGGCGCCGGGCAGAGGCCCGGGCGCTCCCGGCAGCGGGCCGGGCGCGGGCGGCTTGGGGAGGTCGGCGGCGGGCGCGGCCGTGCCGCCGCTCATCATGGCGGGGTGCGCCATACTGATGGGCGCCGGCGCTGACGGCAGGTGTCTCGGGTGCGGCTGCGCCAGGGGCGGCGGCCCGACTGGCGGCTCGAGCGCGGGTGCTCGACTCATCAGCCGCGCGTGTGAGTTAGCAGCCTCTATGGGCGCCACGGGTGCCGTGTTCTGTGGACTGAGTTCCGGCTTCCGCGGCCGCGGCGACACCGCAGGACCCAGCAGACTCGACACACTGTGCGACATGCTGACGCCAGACGGTTGTGATTCAGGAGTGGTGTCAGGTTTCACGGGAGATCTCCTCTTCTTAGGCTTCGTTCCAGGCTTCTCTTCCCCGGTTGGCGAATATGATTGTGTAATATCATCTAAGTTCTTACGAAAGTCTGGCATTCCCTCTTTGTTTAGAACACTAGCCGTTCTCTCGAGCTGACTCAAGCTGGATTCGATGGATGCGCGAGCGCCCGGTCGCTGATGTCTGTAATTTTTCAGAGGATTGATTTTTCTTTCAACTGCTTCAGCGGTGCGAGAGGTGTCCGCCATTTCTATTCTAGATGTTTCCGGATGCTGAGATCGCTCCATAAGATTTTCTTCCATAGCCTTATTTTCTAGAGCGTCCTCTGATGGCAGCTTTTCATCTGTCGTTAACACTATAGGTTCAGGTTTAGATTCTTTTTCAGGAGGCACACTCTGTTTCTCCGCTTCACTGGAAGACGAACTTTCAGGCGCATCTGCTTTAGGTTTATCCTGGTCACCTTCGCTGCTAGATGAGGGTTTTGTACTTCGTTGCTTATTGCTATCGTCTTCGTCCTCACTATCCAATACATGAGTATCTTCATCAGAATTAGCGTCCAATTTGCCAGTGGAACTGGCTTCGCTACTCTCAGCTTCAGGTCTTCTAGGGTCTTTTGGAATTTTAGTTATACTAACAGATCCTGGTAAGCTAGGTCGTAATAATCTGCCATGCATGGGTGATTTGGGTCGCATAGATGAATACGATCTAAGTTCACCGAGTCGACTTCTGATGTCTGCTATTTTCTGACCAGGCAACATGGGTCTGCCCATTTTATTATGGCTCATTATAGATGGTCTGATAACTCTATGAAAACCTGGTCTAGGACCTGTTTTGGAAGTTATCGTGATTGCGGAATTATTCTTTAGAGAGCCAGGTATGTTCGATGACGTGGGACGATTACCTAAAACTTTTTTTCCTATTGGGTTGTTGTCTTTGTTGTCTCCTTTCTGTCCTAAACCTTTAAATGACGTCTTGATAGCAATGATTTTGCCGGACTCCAACTGCATATATATTCCTTTCGGCGATTTCAAAACCATTACTCGCTGACCGGCTTTCAACACTATGTTGGTTTTTTCAGCTGAATTTGTAGGTATAACAACATCTGCAAAGAAAGATAATTATTAGACAAAAAGGCAAATAACACTAGCTGCGATGATCGAAATTGACAGAAAAGTTTAGACGAGCTATGTCCCACTTGAACAGTACACCTCTAATTCTTGTACGATAGGTATTGGTTCAAATCCTTTGGCTAGCAAGTTCCAAGCTTCATTTTGGTAGCATTCTGCTAAGAGCCTTGACAACGTGCGCCGTGCTGCAGGGATACGCTACTTACCGAGCGGCAGCGTCATCTCCTGCGCCGTCATGCCCTGGCGGCGCCACACGTCGGCGGGGATCCAGCGCGCGCCGTGCTGCATGGATACGCTACTTACCGAGCGGCAGCGTCATCTCCTGCGCCGTCATGCCCTGGCGGCGCCACACGTCGGCGGGGATCCAGCGCGCGCCGTGCTGCATGGATACGCTACTTACCGAGCGGCAGCGTCATCTCCTGCGCCGTCATGCCCTGGCGGCGCCACACGTCGGCGGGGATCCAGCGCGCGCCGTGCTGCATGGGTCGCACGGACGCCACGGGGCGCTGCACGAGGCTGCCGTCCGCCGTGCGCACGGTGCGGTACGCGGTCGTCGGCTTCGGTGCCAGAGCTGCCTTCTTTTCTAATTCGTATCTAAATAAGACAACATTACTGATTATTTAAAAAGCCTCAATTAAATAAAACGGAAAATTTACTACACACTGTAGATATGCACCTATGTACATATTATAAAGCGAGCCGAAAGTTTCACCAAATCAAGAACTTTATGTAATGGCAAAATAGAATAGCAACATTTTAAGCATGTTATATGAATATTTCCAACGTATTATGTACACAATGTTAGCAAAACATTAATGGTACGAGTTCGTAGCATTACAGACAGCAGCAGCAGACGTATTGCCGCGTAATGTTGCAGCGACATTTCGTCACGTCATGTCGCTATAGTCATGATTTCGAACTCAACCGCAGTCGTCAACGCCGTATGCCATAAGTTTTGAATGTTTTATGAGACAAAATGTCTGAGGTCTTTGAGAACGCCATTGGCACGATTAATGTACGACGGCGCGCAGCAAACAACGACGAGTCGCGGTAGGTATTTCATAGACAACAGCAGGCGTCATTGTGGCAAGCGGCTGTTCACTGTAGTATTGCCTGCGGTCGCAGTTGGAATCAACTTAATAGAGATTCATAGACGCTAGTGGCGTCGCTTGCAGTCTACGGTTGCAGTTTGCGGTCTGCAGCCCATCTCAAACTTGCACCTTTACATATAAACCAGTAGTGTCGCAGCACACGTCACTAGCTGCTGCTATCTGCGGTCGCTGCGAACTCGAACATTGAGACATTACTATCTTTCGACGGCCAGTCACAATCGTAAAACAGTTTTAACTTAGCTTACCCTTTGAAACTAAACTACAGTTTACGGATTTTATCGCGTTATATTGGTTTCACTGGTTACATACATATTCACGGTACATTTAAACCGAATGATCTAGAAACTCATTGACATAATTATATTCTAACGATAGACGGAGCATTCCCTATAAATATTTTGTTCAAATTGTCTAACGTATGACAAGCGTATGACGTCTAATCGTACTAGCGCAACACGCAGGCGCAAGCAGCGCCAATGACATACAGTGTCTAGTTATCATATAGCCAATCAACAACAACCAGTCCTGGCATCTTACCAATGAGCAGCCAATAGTTCTCTAATGCTACTGGCTGCTTATTGGCATTTGCAAAGACTATTTACATCACAGAAGAGATGTTTTCTGCCTACAATATTTTATCAGCATAATGAGAATAGTTTATTTATGAAAATAAAAAGGAATTAATTGCTGTGGGTTTATTTAAGTAAAATAATAGAAACTATAAACATACTTAGTCAGTTGTTTTTATTACAAAATAGAAAAATATATTCGTGGGCGTAAATTGAAGACTTGCCTCAGGAACGAATAATTCTATTTTTTTTTACTTTAAATTTATGTTACAAAGAGAATTGCTTAAACACATCTTGATATTATATAAAGCAGCATTATTTGTCAATCTGTAAAGATGCCCTTGCTGACCACAGTTCTAATCCTACACATGTGGCAGATGGCACTATGCGCCACCCAACCATTAGAAAAAATCATAATATGACGAAGTGGCCTGAGTAGCGTAGTCGGTACGGTATCGACATGGTACGTCATGGTCGCAGGTTAAAGTCCTGCCTCAGAAATTTATTTTTACAGTTTTATGTAAATTGCAATTCAATTTACTCTAGCAAGAAATGCTCAAATTCAATTATCGCCAAAGACAATTAATTTTGTGGTATTTTGTCTATTGGTCGGATAATGGAAATCAGGATCTGTTTTGGCCTCATGGTTCAATATTATTTTTGCGTATTTTTCTATAACTGCAAATGTGTACTCTGATGAAGAGTAAAATATTCGCTAATATACTTAGTTATTACGATCAATAAACATAAAAATGAAAAGAACACAGAATTAGTGTTATACAATATGAAATTGGTTTTATAACATAAATCAAACTAAAACACTCTTAAAACCAATACGTTCACGAAGTCTGGTCTTAGACATATATTTTTACCTACAATCACTTGCAATGTATGTCTGCATAGTAGTTAGTCTATGATCGTAAATGACGTCACATAAAAATAAACAAATACATTTTAATGTGGTATTATGATACATTTAACTCTTTTTTTTACGTAAATAATAAAAAATATTGACTAACGCTACTACAGATACAAGTTCTGATTCAAATTAATCGATATATCGTCGCCATACAATGAATAAAGCCCCGTTATCATTAGGGGACATTTGTCGCGCGACCTTGTCGCGGGGGACATCGCCCGACATCGCAGGCGACATCTTCGTGTCGGGGAACAAGCCGGTTGTCGACGCTCCGATAGCGTCGACCTTGCGCGACTTCGTGTCCCTCGACAGTTGCCCACGGCATTTGACTTGTGAGGACGTGTGTTGCTATTTGTTCCGCCACTACCCGCGAATATAGCTCACTTCGTTGGTCCACACTACCAACGAAACTGTGTTAACACTTAGGCGACATCTTGATCACAATGCCAGGATGTGGACGAGCGAAATGCCGGTCGACATTGTCGCGGGACAGTCGCACGTAAATGTCCTGCGACTGTTCCCGATAAGTCGAGCGACTTTGTCTCCTAATGAATACATGGCTTAAACGAAGCGGACCTACACCGCAGGAAAGTCAACGTGACACTAGATTGCTTTGCCGGGATATCCGTGCAAAGCATTTGAACAAAGTAAATGTTCTGAATGCTACATCTAGTACTTTAGTACATATGTATCGATGTAGAAACTACATTTTTATTACTAGCCTCAGTCTGCCGTGAACATGAATGCTGTAAAGAATTCGAAACGTCGGCTAGTAATAAAAATGTAGTTTCTAGATCATTCGGTTTAAATGTAATAACCAGGGCAACCAATATAACGCGATAAAATCCGTAAACTGTAGTTTAATTTCAATGTGTAACATTCGCGTAAACCCAAGAAAATATTAGCTTACCCTCTTTGCGCCAGTCGCTTTTCAGCACTTGACAATTTCTTTTCTTTCCTGTCCACTAACAGTGACTCGTGTTGGAATGGCTCCTTGCTCAATAGTTTAGCGTGGTACAGTATCACACCTTGCATCAAAACGTCAATGTATTTGTCTTTATGTTCTGACAGATCTTTTATTTCAGTTTCCTGGAAAAACAAGAAAAGTATAAAAAAATTATGAACTGCAATAGTTCATGTAGAGCAACAATTTTCGCATGGACGGCCAGATTATAAAATTAAGATACATATAAATACCTTTTCATCATTATCGAAACAGAGGTTGGTGATTTCCTTCATAGATAGTACGGCATCGGGATTACATTCGTCTACTACTCGGTCCGCCATGCCTTGCTTGTTTATCTGACGGTCGTAAATTTTCTTCTCAAGGCAACAGTCCATCACAAAACGGTATACGAAGCATGGCTTCTTTTGACCGTATCTAAAATAAAATATTATTTTATTATGACTTGTCCAACGATTCGTGATTTTCTTCACAAACTAAATATATACTTGCCTGTACACACGACAAACAGCTTGCGTATCATGGCAGGGATTCCAACTAGCGTCAAACACAATCACACGATTGGCACCAACTAGATTGATACCAAGCGAACCAGCGCGAGTGGACACGAGGAACAGATAGATGTGTGGATTCGCGTTAAATTCGTTTATCAATTTCTCTCGTTCTAAGGCATGTGTTGAACCATCAAGACCTGCACAAATATTTGAAATAAGAGTACACTAGTATCATAAAATATTCCAAGAAGACGTATTCATTGCCAGTGTTACTTACGATAGTAATTTGTATTCCTTTCCCAAAGAGAAGTCGTCCCTGGAATGAAATTCTTTTCCAAGAAATCCTCAATGAGATTTAATGTGAACAAACTCTGACTAAACAAAAGTAACCTATCTCCCATTTTAATACTTTCATTCAGAATGTAGAAAAATAACTCCATTTTGGCGGAGTTTTCAATAATACCGGGAATGTAATCTTTTAACAACTCCGCCGCCCAATCGTATGTCATTTCCTCTGCTTTCTTAACAATTGCTAACTCTTCTTCTCTACTCATTTTCTCCTCTTTTTCACTCTCTTCGGATTCCGAATCGTCGTTATTCTTTTCTTTTGACGTTTTTCTGTCATTTCTGCCTTTAGCTTTAGGTTTGCCTTTGGCTTTTGCCTTATCTCCTTTTTTGCTCTCTTTCCCTCTACCTTTTTTACCTTTCTTTTGAATTTCTTCTTCAGACTCAGAGCCGTCACTTTTACCGCCATTTCCTTTGTCTTTCTTTTTTATAGGTTCAGGTTTCTGATCCTTTAACATTAAAGGTTCAAGCTTTTCTGATTTTTTAGATTCATCTTTCACAATTTTCTTTGTGTCAAGATCTTCGATCTTCACCTCGCCATCTGATTCAGACTTCATCTCAGTTCTTTCCTCAGCTTTTAGTTTATCAATTTCAGTCTTGATTTCTGTTATAGGCCATGATGTCACAGGGCTGCCTGAACCAGCACTGCCCAAAGGCGTTTTGGTCTCAAGGTGAGGTGGAAAGTTTGGATACGAACAGGGATAGTTACTATTTGGATTGGCTTCGGTTTGTTCAGGATACGGAGCAGCATTGGGAGGATAACCATAGGGAGGATTTTGACCATACGGAGCTGCGGAAGCATTTTGTGCTTGCTGAGGTACATCTGGTTCAACCTTTATATCATTTGGGGCATAATTAACGGGTGCATTAGGCTCATTTTTAATTGCAGGTGGGTTTGGCACGTTCGATTCAAGAGTTGGGCCAGGAGGTACATTGTTGGCATAACCTGGATAGTTGGGCGGTTGATTATCGTATTGATTGAATGGAGCTGTATTATTGCCATAAGCAGGAGTATTAGGAGCCCCGTACGGTGGCGGATACTGTTGATTAGGATAAGTTTGAGGCGGGGCGTTATTCGGAAAAGTTTGAGGCGGGGCGTTATTCGGAAAAGTTTGTGGCGGGGCGTTATTCGGATAAGTTTGAGACGGAGGGTTATTAGGGTAAGTTTGAGAAGGAGGATTATTAGGATAACCACCAGGTGGAGCATTAGCATTGTATTCTGAGTACCCTGGTTGGTTATGATAACCTTGATACGGCGGCCGCTGTGGGTTGTTGTAACCATCCTGGTTGTTTGTATAAGGCTGCATCGCATTTGCTGCGTATGGTTGGTCAGTCGGCGGCGCATTGTAATTTGGCGGATAATGCTGGGTATTATTATATTCAGGAGTAGGATTCCCTCGAAAATCTTGTGGCGGCTGATTGTTTTGATACTGAGGATTATTATAATAGCCCGTGTTATGTTGGCCATAATAGTTGCCATTGCCCCAATAATTCTGGTTATATCCCTGTCCACTTTCAGGCATGTTTTGTGGATATTGATTTGGATAGTTGTTTCCGTAGGGCGGTTGTTGTTGATAAAAGTTACTGTCATAATTTTGGTTGTACCCTTGGTTAGGAGGATAGTATCCTGGGCCTTGATTCTGGTAGTTAGGGTATGGAGGGTAGGGGCCAGATGGTTGGTCTGGTCTAAATGAGTTTGGTGGTCCTCCATAGGGGGGAGCATTTGGTGGGTATGGCGCGTTGCCGTAGACACCAGATTCTGGTCGAGGTGCAACCGGAGCAGTAGTTGTATTAGGCGGTATTGTAGCAGCTGGTTTTTTAGAAGAACCCTAAAAAGATAAAACTCCGACTTCATAAATGCTCTTTTTACGGAATGGTATTAACAGTAAAGCACATTTTAACAAATAAATGAATGGTGAATTTTTAGTATCCCATTGTAAAATATCAAAGCTAATTTCGAAGCATATTTTAGTCAATTCTTGTATTTCAAGATATTGGTATTGCAGTCAAAAATATGTACCTACTTTTGGTATATTTCTTTGTTTCATATTATATTGTTGTATCGTGTTTCTTACCCGTGAGGCTGCCGCTCGTCTAGGCGGCGCCGCATTGCGTCGCGCGCGGCCCTTCTTAGTGATGCCACCAATCTCTTCCAAATCTAGGTCCTCTTCAATAGCTGCGCTTATTTCACTGCGCTTTTTCAGAAAATTGTATAGGACATCTGGGTGATTCCATATCTAAAATGACAAATAAGAATGGTAAATATAAGAAGAATATGAAATATACAATAACTATAAGAAGAATATGAAATGCGCACAAACACGCAACTGCGTCAAAATTTGCAGAATCGCCAAAATAAAGGTATGTAATTTACATGCTTCGTAAAAATGTTATGTTGGAACAACAGTCCAGGTCAGGCAAGTGTTAATGAGTTTTTCCCAATTCTCAGTAGCAGCACGGCGTTTGGCAAAGTGCCCAGTAACGGCGACCGAAAATTCATATACCTATGGGTGTAATGTTACACTCGATGCCTACCCCTTCGAGGATACAGGCGTAAGACTATAAGTACGAAAAAAAAAACTGTTGGTGCGTGATTGCGAATGCATGATATACAAGTGTCTAAGGGCATATACAGCAGCATTCCAGTACTACGTGTCTAATATGAAAGCACCTGCCGTAAATGTTTACATACCTTACAACAAATTGCGAAAGCTTTCAACGGATTTGGCACTGAAGTGGAGCGAACGACTTCGTTCATGAATCTGTCGTAGAGTTTTCGTTGCAATGGCGTCATTCGTATGAGCAGAACGTATTCTTCTTTCTGTGGTAGAGTTGACTGCAAGACCGCGTGTGAACGCCTAAAACATTATCAGTGTTTTAATACAACACAATTTATTTACTAGGAATAGCCTATATATTTTTTGCCAAAATTTGAGGTAAAATTGTCAAAATTAATTTTATGAAATATTTTATTTACTTTTTCATTTCATTTCATTACACCGCTTAACCTCTTGTATGCCGGAATACCAGACACAATTAAAAAGCTATTGTGTCTCGCGTAGATCTGCGTTCCGGCATACAAGGGGTTAATACATCCGAGTTATCCATGAATTTGGACATTTGAGATACACATTTGACATCTTTTGTATGGATCTTATATCAGATATGCATCTCGAATCTCCAAATCTATGGATAAATCGAATATTGAAACTGGCCGTTAGTGTTAAGTTAACCTCATTTACAAAAATTGCAGCCTTTTCTTGCTATTTCGTGTATAAAAAAGAATTACTGTTCCTACATTTCTCGAGGTAAAAAAATAATTTAGTATGGAATATCAGATATTTTATTTGCTCGATCGCAGCAATGTCCCTGAACAAAATTTGTTCAGATCACACCCCTAAAAATTTTGCACTTTACCAAAGCCCAGTTTCACCTCTGGTATGTTCCTGTTAAATTATTTGAAAGATAAGGCTTATCTAGAAGGGTGGTGAAACTGTGCATAAGAATAACATTTTAGAATCATCTTACCTTTGAACAAAACCCACAAGTAGAGAATGCAACACATGGGCTCTGTATCTCATAAGCCTAATATCCTGAGGAGTAGAGTCTATACACTGTCCATTCTGTATGGGCCTCTCGAACATATTGCAGAACTCTGTCTTACTACCCAGGTAGTTCGGACGCACAAAGTCCACCATGCACCAGTATTCCAACAAGTTGTTTTGGAGGGGATAACCTAAAATGAATGCATCCAATGGAAAAACGTAAATTAAGGCGCTGACAACCGCTATTGAGTTGAGCTGCTGCTGTCACTGTCGGATGTTATACATAAGAAAGCGCGACGACGTGTGGGTAACTCGTGGTCATGGGCTAACTAATAGGTTGTCGATTGCTTTGGTTTCATAATACCGTTACTTTCTGCTTCATTCACTTCTACCAAGGAGCAAGTATACATGGAGGGAGCATTTCAAAATGAGTAGAAAACGTATATGCATCTCTTTTCTCTTTAATTACAAAACTGCATATGTTCGAGTATGATAGCCATAGAGCTTTTATACAGCCTTGAATGACATATGCCAAGAAAAATGTTATGTCATGTCGATGTTCGTCCAGCTGGAGTGAAAGCCGTGTCGAAATAAATTGCAATTTTAATTGCTACAAAATATTATAATCGTAGATATGACCACTTCTAAACATTAAAAAATGACCATAGTTTGTAATGCCGTCGGATGTAAAAGCCAAATGGGACTATTGACCGAAAATGGTCAAAAAATATCTTATCACCGGTAAGTCATAATAAGTAAAATTGTAGATATCTGCCGTAATAATTCTACAATGATATTTGTAAAGCTTATACTTAAAGATAAAGATAATGACCACCGTTGACACATATTTTTATTCCAATAGTCACAATGAAATAAATATAATAGAAATATTTCGATAAAAAATATGAGGATAGTGTTGTAATACAATTGTCAGTTAGAAAACCAGTTTTTGAAAGATTATAATTTGAATAATTGGTTATTAATTGTGATTTTTTGTAGATTTCCAAAGAATGAAGGTTTGAAACTAAATTGGGTCCGAAATATGAGAAAGGGAGAATGGCAACAGTCTAATTTTTCTAAATTTTGTTCACTTGATTTTGTGTCTGCTTGTTATCAAGAAGGATTTCAAAGAAAAGTTTTCATTCTTATGCTGTGCCTACTATTTTTATTAACCAGATATCTAATACTGAGGTTTGTACTTCTACTTTATTATTATTAACTTATATTTTTATCAATCAATATATACCAACATTGCAACTGTTAAAATATGCTATAGTAATCATATATACATATATGTAGGTATATCATAAACAGATTTGTGTTGTAATTACCCGACTGCGCGACGCAAAGGAGGGTAATGTGTTTATCAGTCTATGTATGTATGTAAGTATGTATGTATGTATGTTTGTTTCTATGTGGCGTTCTAGAGACCAAATGCGTAGGCCGATTTTGATGATTCTTACGTCAATCGATTCGTCTTAATCTTGCGAGTGTCACTAAAGACATGACAGTAATCAAAACTCACCACAGCCTCAACCAGACGCCATATTGTCAAAATGAAAAAATAAAATGTCGATGAACTATGTCATGTGGGGTGTCGTTGAATAGGTATTTTAAAATCATCTTTAGGTTCCTTTTATCATTTTTCATTTTAAATAATAGTTTAGGATATATAACGATCTAAAGTTGTTTAACAAAAAAAAATCTCGCTAATTTTCTTACTTAATGATTTTAGTTTTTATTTCAAGTATAAACGATATACAAACACTTGATTGAGAATTTTACCATCTTATAACGAAGTCAATGAATCGTAACTAAAAAGTATAAAATAAAAAAAATAATTTAAAGAAAAACAAAAAACCCGACTGCATAAAAACTAATTAAAAAATACGTGAAAAAATTAACTTCAATAAAAACTAAAAAGAAAGAAACAAGCCCAGTAGTTTAGAATTCTGTTTAGTAATATGCAGAAGAGAACGACTCACAGTCGGGGCCCATTCAAATTTTACCAATCAAATCTTCCCAAGGGGCCCCGACTGTGAGTCGTTCTCTTCTGCATATTACTAAACAGAATTCTAAACTACTGGGCTTGTTTCTTTCTTTTTAGTTTTTATTGAAGTTAATTTTTTCACGTATTTTTTAATTAGTTTTTATGCAGTCGGGTTTTTTGTTTTTCTTTAAATTATTTTTTTTTCAGAAATGTCCGAAATAACGAAACCTTATTTTTAGAAGCGATAATAAAGCTTCAAGAGTGAACATGGCTTGCGGAACTCAGGATGAAAATATTGTTCGTAAATGCTGTTTCCGCCCATGTACATCCCATTTTGGTAATACATATAGTATCAGACCTGCCGGGCAGTTATCGTGTGCATTACTTTGTGGTATAAATAAATGATTTTGACTATTTCGATTTTTTTTTCAATTACTTTCCTAAATACTGTAAAAAGAGAGGTAATAATAAGATATTATCAATCATATCTTATTATTACCTCTCTTTTTACAGTATTTGTTTCTTTGTAGGCTCCTAAGTACTATACTCTAAATAAAAGCTCGTAAAATAATATACTACTGGTATATTACTTAATCAAATGCTTATCTTGTCTCTACATACCGAATTATATACCAATACCACTAAAAGATTAATGCATGAGTACATCACTATTGACAGTCATTTCTTCTTTTGAAAAAATTGCGACATGAGTATTTCAAGAGGTAATAAATACAATACATCTGTCTCGGTTACACATATGAAATTTTATACAAGTAAAAAGAAATAACGATAGGTTTCTTGTTTATGCTTAAAGCAATCACTCCATGTATACTTGCTCCTTGACTTCTACCATAGTTCTGACCATGTTCGCGAGTTGCCTACATTAAAAAGACGTAAGTGGATGCTCCTGTTTCACCATATTTACTTTGGGAGGCTTACCATATGAACATCATTTACTGCTTGAGTATGATATCAATAGCTACTAAAAATTTTACTAGTAGATGTCTACAATGTGAAACAGTTGCAGCTCCTTACAAAAATAAAATGTACCACCATTTTATTTGTTTGAAAAGAGTGGCCATGAGTTTTATTGCCCGTTCTTTCTCGTGGTTCTACCTATTGCATTGCGAACGTGGCAGTAAATGTAAATGTAGAATCATTAAGTAATTAACTTAAATGTTGACGTTCATAAGCGTCACTTTGTGGCCTAGATGAATAAATGATTTTGATTTTGATTTTGACGACGCCGCGACGGGACGTTCAGAACTTTTTACAAACCATAAAATAAATTAATTACTTAAAAATAAGTTGAGTAGAGAAAAATAAAAAACAACCAAGTTCTGTATTTAAATATGATACGCTATTGTTATAAATTTTACCAACGTATGTTGATAAGTAATACAGATATTTTTGGTGGAAGATCATTTTAAGAGGTTAGTTTACTATTTTTTTGTATCGAGAAAACTTTTCAAATACGTGTTTTGAATACAACAGGGTTCTCAGAAATATGTTCAAGAATAACATATATTTTTCCGCCGTCACAAACTTTCAAAATTTAAAAAGCAGAAAAATTGTGTCAGCGTCTTAAACACATAGTTATTGTATTTAAGAAAATATCAAACCCCTTGCTTGTATATCAGGCATAAAAAATGACTATCTTTATTGGTTCATAAGTAAACATTCAAACAACTGGCATAAAGGATGTCCAGGCTTGACATAATTTTTATCTGTAAAATTATACGAAGTTTGGCGTAGTAGTAGAATATAAAATCGTGGCCAGCATACAATTTAGTATCATTACACAAAAGTATAGTCGTGTGATTTTAACGCTTACCGGTTAAAACGATTCTTCGCTTGGTGCGCATTTGTTTCAAAGCGTAGGATATGTTAGAATGTGAGTTCTTGATACGATGTCCTTCGTCGCATATTACTAAGTCAGGGCCAGGTTTAACTAGTGCTTCGTACATTTCTGGAAAGCCATACAACATATTACACAATTACTTTGGCTAACGTATTCATAGACATTTTATTTTATCTTCTCTAAATTACAGAACTAAGTGTTAAATTAATTTAAGCTGATTTAACAGCCGTAACATTCTCGGTATTTCTATAGGACTAAACATCTTTGTCTTTCACACAAAATTGCTTAAAAATTTGTCATCCAACATACACACAAAATGAAAAGAGACAAAATGTTTACCCGATTTCCTATTACCCACAGTACAAGCTACTTAGTTAGGGTCTAGATGGTGTTGTGGGTATGTGGTAGAATATTAATAAAAATATGTATACCCACCATCCAACATTTTCTTGTCTTCATCGTTGGGAGTTTCTTCTTTTTTCTCTTCCTTCTTTGTATCGTCTTTGTTGTCATCGACCTTTGCCGGATCGCCATCTTCTTTGTCTAGCTTTGACTCTTCTGAAACCTGTAGGCAGAAAGGTATTAGTGTTTTTATGTAATAGGCAGCAAACGTGCAGACGGATGGTCTGATGGTAAGCGATCACCGCCGCCCATGGACACAAGCAACACTAAAGAAGGGTCATAAGAGGGTTGCATAGTTGGAGATTAATAACCAATAGCCTAGTGAAAAAACAAATACACGGTCTCGAGTACTGAGGTCTCTAGTTCAAAGCAACGGCGCGCACCACTGAATTTTCGAGGAGGCACGTTGGAGGCCTTCGGACCATCTTCTCGCCATGAGTGGGGTAAGGCCATAGTCCACTAAGCTGGCTAAATGCGGTCTGGCGGACTTGACACATGTCTTTCGAGATCATTATGGAGAACTCTCAGACCTGCAGGTTTCCTCACGACGTTTTCCTTCACCATTAAGCAAGCAAATATTAAGAATTTAATAAAATAATTTACCTGCGCGTCATCATTGGGTGCATCAGGCTTCTTCTCCTCTTTCTCCTTCTCAGCTTCCGCCTTAGCGTCCGCTTTCTTTTTCTTACGAGGTTTCTTGTCTTTTTTCATACTGAGAAGTCTGTAGAGTTCGTATCCTATCATCAAAACACCGCCAGTTGTTGTCCAGTCCTGTAAAGTAATGTAAAAAAAACTACAATAAGACAAGTGTATCTTTTTTTTTTAATAGAACGCGACCGAGCCGACGGATCGCCTGATGGTAAGCGTTTCCGCCGCCCATGGAGACCCCCAACCCCAGAGGAATCACAAATGCGTTGCTGAATTTGACGGCAAAAGAGATAGGAAGAGAAATGGGATGAGAGAGAAGGTAAAGGAAATGACGCCTCCGACAAGTTCGACACTCTCCCTCACGAAACGCCACAGTTTAGATACTACTACAAGTAAACTTTCTTCGGACATATCACTCGGCAAAGGGCTATATCTCTAGAACTCTCTATCTCTGTAGAACGCCTCTTAATATAGGGTAAAATGGTTTACTCCCAAATACACAAGGAACACAGCGTGCAAAAAGGATGGGGGAGAATTTTCAATCGCTGCCAATCCTGATATGATTACCACAACCACTCTGCCAAGAGTAGTAAATAAAAAGCTATGTAGTAAATCAAAATAAAGAGCCTGTGTTCAAAATGATACAGACCTTTACAACTTTGGCTCGCATTTGCAATGTCTTGTGGCTGTCGTTCAGTACGTAGATTGGGAAGTTCCTGGCTCGCACTTCACCGTGGGCTGACAGCGGGCTGGTTGTCGCGTCCAATGGTAACCATATGTTAAATTCCGCTACCTGAAACACATGACGTTATTTATTAAACACAAAACAATAAATAACTAGACATATTATTTTCTATTACTATGAAAATGGATGTTGGGATGCAAGGTACCCAACCAGTGAAACATACTAGCGCAAAGCAATATAAGCGCGCTACATTTGAAGTGTACCTATAAATGTTTTCTAGTCTTTCATAAAGCAGCTTACAAACCCACAATTAGTTTTTCCTGTTTGGATAGAGTAGAGAATCATTTGATGATAAATGATAACCTAGGTCCATAGACATGCACCCAAAAATGTTGAAGTACAACTGAGATGGGTTCCGGGCGAGGTGTGACTAGTTCATTAGTACTCAAAACGTAGCCTAACGGCGTTGATATTGCTACGAGTCTAGTAGAATCTTGCCAATATCAACAGGAGTGTTACTGGGAATTACCATCCTTTTACAGAAAATCGACTGCTATAATATAGAGCTACTTTTTGTCGTCTATACCTACGTAATGCCGTTATGACATTCTGACATCGAGAAAAAATGTTTACCAATTATCTCTCATCTCACAGAAATTCCTATCATAAAAAATCTACAAGATCTATAACAAAGTTCGCATACACAAATAGCTACAAAGTTATTCTTTCATCATGTCATCACTTACCCAGTTCTGAAGCGTGTTTATCGGCATAATACACAGCACAGTCTTAGAAGAGGTGTGTCGCAGGAAGATATCACAGAAACATACGATTTGCAATGTTTTCCCTAGGCCCATTGAATGTGCCAATATACATCCGAAGCCTGTTGACGTCGAGAATCGTTCAACAGATTCTATTATGTTATCAAATAGGAATCTTACACCACCAATCTGGAATTCAAACAAATAAACGTAAGTGGCCATTCAAGATTTACTTACCATCTTTTTCTCAAATGCGGTGTATGAATTGATTGGTATGTGTGAGTGTGTAATGAAAGATTGAATATTACCTAGCGTAAAGTTTAAAACGTCCTTATACGGTATAAATAAATCTACAAAATAAACATAACTGGCTAAATGGGATGAATATATTTTTTTTCAATTTCTATTTATTATATTAAAAACTCGTTTCATTGTTTTTCTGGTAACGGCTCGCCAGTTATTGTGGATACTAAGTAGGTACAACAATAGGTCGTGAAGCATATTGCATACAACTGGAAGATTATGGTGTCCCTATACATAAACAATTTTTATGCCAGCACAATATCTGCCAGGTCAGCTAGTTATATCATACACAACACCAAATTATAAGACAAATATATTGCTAAGCAAAATTATCCATTCAGTTACAATGATGTTAGATAAAATACTTTATTTTAATAAGTTTTACCTGGTGAGGCTTTATAACCCTAGCGATTTGTGGTGCCAAGAATATATCCTCCTCGTTTTCTGGATGACCAATGTTGATCAACACACGACCTTGTTCGTCAGGGATGTTATACGCATCATTCACATGGAGACCTTGAAATGAAAAAGTAAAATATTAATGTACATGAAGGCATTGATAAAAAAAATCCTTAAGAATTACACACTAGTGTTGAATGAGCCTGTAATGACATCAATATAGATCACAGCACAAATGTTGGGTGCTAAAAATTACCTGGATCGCCGAGATGTGCTTAAGGGAATTACACTATAAAAGCAAAACACTAGTAATTCAAAAGTGTTAACTTGATCAAAGAAATCAGATAAATGTTACACTACATGTTTTCATTAAATTATAAGTATTCCAGCATCATCACCCTAAAGTTGGACATGTGAAAACAGGCGTTACCAATCTTAAACTGCGCCTCCAAGGTCTCGCGACCCTTGCTGGTCGACTGTCCACCTCGTTTATTTGTTTGTAACCATAAAGGTACGAGTTCGTAGCCGACTGCAGACAGCAGCAAAACGTCGTTGGGACATGTCGCCGTAGACATGATTTTGAACCCAACCCCAAATGGCAGCAGCAGACGGCAGCGCCGTAATCCTATTGGTTCTGATTCTGAGTGTTCAACCACAAGATATCTGACGTCTTTGAGAATGCCAATGGCAATACTAATGTGCAGACGGTAACACTGGTGTGCGGCCAGGGACAGACGCCGTGTCGCTCGCTACGGAAGGCATTTAATAGAAATATAGAAACCAATAGCATCGCGGCGACACGTCGCCTGCTGCTCTTGTCTGCAGTCCGCTACGAACCTTCACCATGCCAATATTATAAGTGTATTACCTGAGTTACCAGGATCCTCTTCGGCTTCAGGACTAGGCGGCACTTCTGAATCTGACAGCATTATGCAATCATCAGAATCAGATGACGAAGACGAAGACTCCTCACCACTGCTGCTATCAACTATTTCTACAACCTACACATAGCAAAATTAAATGTTATTTTTTGTATTTTACATGACTCTAAATTAAATAAAATCTTTTTTAAGTAAGTTGCTTTATCTTCGTAAATTAGAGAAAATTTCGAGAAATAATATTTTTATTACCATATTCAATTTATCTTGTGATACAAACCTCCTTTTTATCAGTCCTCTGATCAGATTTCCCTGGTTTCTGTGCACCAGAGGTTGTAGGCTTAGGCAACTTTGTTAATTCCACTTGCCCCGCTTTCAAAGTAGACTTTTTCATTTCACCGGATTGTAATTTGACTAAAACTGTGTTTGGCAAACTAAAAATAAATAATAGATTAGTCTCAAATATCAAATGATAATAACTGAATTAGTAAAACTGAGTACATACTTTAATTTTTGACCAGGTATAGACTTTTTCAAAATAGATGATCCTCCTTGAAGTAATGATATTGTTTTTTGATGAATTTTGTTTTGTCTATTTAATGCGATTTGTCTTTGCACCTGTAGGGGAAAGAAAAACAATATTGTGATAATAGATTCAAGTATATTAATTTTTTTTTTATGCAGTATGTGCCTATTTGTAAGTCTTCTAAGACAGTTTAATAAAACAATCAACAAAGATATTTGACAGGATAATTTTAAAAGAAATAAAATATAATATTACTTCTCTGATAATCCTTTGTTGCTCTTGTACTCTCGCCAATCTCTCTGACTCTTGCCGCTGGGCAGCAAGAGTTGATGCGTCCAAATTCTTTTCATCCATCACTTCTCTGATGTTGCGACGCACATTTAATGCATTTGGATTTAGTGCCTTTTTCTGAAATATTATAAAAGGTATTAGAGATCTTTACAAAATCAATAATTTAACATTTTATGTTTATGCTATCCATGTCTATTATTTATCTTAAGTGTAACATTATCTTAATTAAATAAGTACTAATCATACTATCAGTTCTCATCTTAATTCATTTTAGGATATATAAGAATTAATTTCCTTATTGCAATATGGAATGAATTGATGAAGAACATTTACTGATTTAACAGCAATACAACTTTTAACAGGCCATAAACATCTTAGAATAGGATTGGCATATTCTTACAGAACCGAGGCTGTGGACCTCATTGTGTTCCATCATTATTTCAGCTGTATAGTTCCAAAACCGGACAAAATCCAGACAAACAAACTAGACGATGGTGATCAATTATAAAAAAAATTAAACATAATTATAGTTGTCTTGTGATGATACAGAATTCATATTATTATATTACACTAGCTGACCCGGCAAACATTGTTTTGCAAAATTTTTTTTTTTTTTTTAAAATAGATGTTGGCCGATTCTCATAGATACCGGATAAGCACAAAAAATTTCATCAAAATCGGTCAAGCCGTTTCGGAGGAGTATGGGAACGAAAACTGTGACACGAGAATTTTATATACCTATTAGATTTGCATCATCAACAAAGTGTGAACATCTTTCAGTAGACTGAGGACTAAGATCACCTTACAAAAATATTACTGTACTATTTCTAGCGCATACAAGACTACTTTAAAAAAGCTATATGATCATTCTAACTAATAAATGATTCATTCTTTCAGATGTTCTGTACCTAGCTTCGAAAAGTATATAAAAACATCAATTGCCAGATGTCATGAATTTAAAATGTAACAACAATAAAGCTGTATAATTTTTTTATTTTTTTTAATTCTATTTTTAAGGACTTTTGTACAACAACGTACATGAGAGTCCGATTATTACAGAATAACCATTACTAACTATTCTCTTATGACTAATTGAGAATCTAGGAGCCTGAACAACACACATGCTTCCTCACTATTAGGATTTGACAAAATACTAACAAACACACCCATTTGTGTCCTGTTCAAGCCTAATTTTATGAAAAAGTTGGTTCTTTCATCTTGCCACCGAACACATTCCATCAACATATGATGTACATCATCTAACACCCCACAATTCTCACAAAAGCTGTATTTATGGTAATTAATATAAATAAGATTCTCTCATGTAATGTACAAACCTTTAGTGACATAATATATTTGTTTTACTATGAATAACATGATGTTAACTAATCTGAATGTTTTGTCATCTACATAGATTCTGCTGATAGTTAAAACAGGACAGAAGAATAACATAAGCTATTAAAATTAATAGTTGGTAATTTCTAGCCAGAATGTCATATAAAATGGAAATTATATTTAGTAAACAAACAATAAAGAACATGTCGCTCAAATTGATTTCTGTATTGGCAACAGATCAAATGTCTGTATTGTAATAAAACTTATAAGTAGACTATTTATTATAGTTTTTATGCATATTCTGTCATCAGTTTGTGGAAAACACAATGCAAAAAGTTTCTTTAGTGTATTCAATATGTGTACTGAGAGCCTATGATGAGCATGGTAACAGTATTAGAAATATAATATTACACATGCTAGAACCCTTGGCAAAAGCAAAATGAATCCTTACCTCCTCTTCACCATCATTTTTCTTTTCACCATCTTCAGGTGACTCTCCATCTTCACTCTCCTTTTTGTTTATTGGCTTTACACTAATCTCACCCATCTCTTTTAACTTCTCAGTAATATCATAGTCCTGACTGTTCTCCTCTTGTTTAATGTCCAGTAACTCCTCAGCTGTTTTCTCAGAGCACAACTCACTTCCTTCCACTTCAGCAATTTCCACATTCTTGTTGTCTAAATCACCCTCGTCAATAATATCACTGATTGAAAGAGTTTTGGGCTCCTCTTCTTGTTTGATTTCGGGCTCAGGAGGACACTCAAGAGGACACTCAGGAGGACACTCAGAAGGACACTCAGAAGGACACTCAGGAGGTTTTGGAGTTTCTACAGGAGGTTCACTTATGCTTGGAGTTACCTTTTTTGCCTCCACTATATCACCAGTTTCTGGATCTAGGTAACTTTCATTCTCCTCGTTGAGTTCTTGAACAGCACTAGGGTTTACCACAAATTCTTCCTCTGAAAGTCCATCACTCTCTGACTTACTATCTTCACTTTCAAAGTCACTTAATTCTAAAATGTTGTCACCAACTAAGCTGCGTATTGTAATACCTGTGTCCTTTTTGAGTTTCTTGGTGAAGTCATGAAAGCTTTTCACAGCTTCCATCTTCCTCTTGTGGCTCATCGGTCTCGGCCTCGGAGCAGCTCGCCTTCGAGCGTTCATAGCCGCCGTCTGAGCAAAATGAGCCCGCTGGATCCTCGCGATCGTCTCGTCATCATCTTCACTGTCAAGCACCTCATCTTCAGATTCCTCGTCCTCTTCTTGCATCTTTCCTTTCATTTTATTCTTTACAGAACTCGTGCCGGCGGCATCACCCATGACAATTTACTAATTTCTATTATTCAAGATTCACTAATGCCTGCCGCAAGTCATTATTTTCACGATCATTTCTTTGAATGAAACTTACAACGTAAAAATATTCATTAGTCGTTATAAACACTGGCTTATTTCATAGATGGAAATGTAAATTTTCTCAGACACAAACAATATTTTCAGGATAGTTCTTTGTAGCGCTTTTACAGGACGCGGCATTAAAATAGCAAGGGAAATAAGCCGGATGACACAATTATTCACACAGTGCTCCTGATCAGATCAAAAAACACGACTTACAAACTTATTAGATTTTAATTATTGATAATAAAATAATGTCTGCAATTAAATTTTAGGAAGCCATTACTTCCGCAATAAATAGTCTATTCAACTATTCGTATAGAATTTGTGTATTCGACAAGCGTGTTTACAAAAATTGTGGACGGTCGACTGCGTCACAAAATGTCACGAAGACTTTATTAGCAATCAACAATATAGTGTATAATTGCGAATTCTCATGTAAGAAACGTTGGTGTAAATCTCATAACAGCATCTCAAACTTGCCATTGAAAATGCATCCTTGTTGTACCAAAACAATGCGTTAAAAATTGTAACAGCAAGTGTTTTTAACTCATGGCAACATTATTGATTTTCTTTATGGGGTTGACATTTTATTTTGTACTCTATGACATCGTCTGTGCCGTAAATTTATTATTACCAATATTTTAGCTGTTGTAATTTTTTGAAATATATTAATTTTAATACAACATCTTTACGGACATCTACTTCACTTCATTTATTTTATTCAATACGTGTAAAATTAGTTTTTCGGGAAATATCGAGTTTAGTCAACATGATATTATTTAGATCCCAATAAATAAAGTTGGACACTGACTGACTGCAAATAAATTATTGATAATTATTTTGGTAGAACACTCCATGTCCACTTTTCCAGTCATGCAGAATCGAGAATATTGCTCTGACAGAAACACAGGACACAATCATCCTAGACACAAAGCAATATTCTTGCTTCTTTCTTTGTAAATACACGCCCTCATACCTCAGATCTCAGATCAAGAAAAATAAGGTCGACGACTCACTATATCTATTTTAAAAGTGAAGCCACTTTTTTTAATATTATGACTGATGTGATGACATGTCGTTTCGACAAGCCTTAGCGTCTTTTCTGGAGATCTTATGTAAAGCCCCCTATACATGTTGACCGAGCGTAGGCCAACTCGAGCGTTGGCAAATAAGTCAACTTCAACTTTGATTAAAATGGCTCCATCGTTCACCGATGATTTTGCCAATGAAAAGGTGGAACAAGAGATCAGAATAAATTAATTAAGAAGTTAAAAAAAATGACTATTGATCGGTACTAGTAGCTATGTGGTTTCTCCTTGGAGGGCCAAATCACTGAAAAGGGACAAACAGATATTAGTAAATATATATGCTTAGACAGACTTAGATAATAAGATATACATATTAGTAGGGAAACCAATGGAAGGAGACATCAAAGGACAAGGGACTAGATTTTAATTTTGTTTATGGAAATGAATTTGTATATAATTTTAATAAGGGGTGTGTGAGCTAGTGACAGAAGGAAAGTTAGGTTTACGGGTCTGGGAATTTGTTTTGGGAGAAGGCCGTACAGGGAGGTCACTAATTTTGGACATGAGAAAAACATATGTTCTAGAGTGCCGTCGTCCAAACCGCATTCGCAAATGGAATGGTCTCTGACGCGGCTTTTAGCCAAAAATACCGGAGAACAAACAAATCCCAAGCGCATTCGGATTATAATTGATGTTGCCAATTTATTTATATGTTTATGATTATTATACCAGGGTTTTGAAGGAATGGTGGGTTGGATGGAACCATAAAATTTACCTTTGACCAGTTTGGAGGACTGCCACAAGTCATTCCAAGAACTAACCAACGAAAGGTGAGCCTGAGAGCGTAGGTCACGTGAAAAGCAGAGGTGATATGATAGGCATCCAGATTCGGCCGCTGCTTTAGCACAGGAGTCCGCGAACTCGTTACCCGATATGCCTGAATGACTGGGAAACCACGCTAAGACTACTTTGATACCGGCCAAGTGACACCTATATAATGTTGCTCTAGTTTGGAGGGAAATTTGGAAGGGATCGCGGGATTTAAATGGATTTTTTAATAAAGCAGCGAGGGAGCTCTGGGAGTCGGAGAGAATGAGCGCCTTATGAGATTTCATGTACTTGACCGCTTCTAATAAGGCGATAGACTCTCCGGTAAATATAGAACATTGCTGGAGAATCTGAAAGTTAAGGATAATACGCAATTTAGGAAGCCAAACTGCGGAACCTACGGGAGAACTTCGAAGCATCAGTATATAGCGTCACCCAGTCGGCCCAATCATTAGACAAAATATTCGTTAGCTTGAGGTTGGCTTGACTACAGTTCTTGCCAATACCGAAATCAAGGTAAATTTTAGGTTGGAAGATTAGGGATTGAAATTCTGTCAGAAATAGGGGGTTAAGAGGAGATTGAAAAATGGGAGTAGACAAGTCCTGGAATTTTTAAGAGAAACTATGAGAAGCGGAGGGTCCTTGCGAGAACAATAAGAGGAAGAAGAGATTAGGGGCGCTAAGGAATGAAGAATAGGGAGAAGGGGATGGGTGCTGGTTTGGAGGACGTTGAACAAAAACCTGTCCGCCAGGTATTGGCGGCGGAGGTGAAGGGGAGGGTCTAGGCATTCAACCTGCAAAGCATTAATCGGGGAGCATTTCATAGCACTAGTAATAATTCGCAAGCATTTGGACTGGATCTTTTCCAGCTTGGATAGTGCAAGTTTGTTGCAAGGTTCAAGCAGGAAACACGCGTAATCAAAATGACTGCGAACCACAGCGTTGTATAAAAGCTTTTGGCAAACGGGGTGGGAACCCAAACGAACCCCTGAAAGGGCCCGCATGACATTGTATTAACGTTGTAACTTAGCAGCAAGTTCAATGCGCATTTATTTTATGACGCACTTATTACTATTGCAATAAAATACGTATAAACATCCACACCCCTCTCGCCTTTCCGCTCAATGTAGTGCAGGTGATGGATGCCTGACAGTTTGGAGTCGAGGATAACACCCAAGAATTTGACATGATCGTCAAAAGGTATAGTTTCACTTCCTACAGAAATCTGGATGTGGGGGATGTTACGTTTGCGGGAAAAGACAACGGCTTTACATTTAGGGACTGAAAGGGAGAGGTTGTGATCAAAAAGCCACTGATTTAAATAAAACAATGCGGTGTTTATACGGGATGAAGCTTGAGTAAATGAGGGAGAGGAAATGTAGAGAACTATGTCATCTGCGTACTGGAGAATTTTACAAACGGGGGAAACAGTAAGGTCTAGGTCGTAGGTATATAGATTATAAAGGATAGGACTTAGCACTGAGCCTTGTGGAAGACCATTGCATAAGAGTCGAGGAGGTAGGAGGATGCCCTGATGACGAATGCATATTGAACGGCACATCAAAAAGTTGCATACAATGTTGACCAGTCTCTCGGGAATAATCAGCTGGTGCATTTTCTGCCTGAGCAGCGGAAGCTGGACATTGTCATACGCTGACGAAATATCAAGAAACACTCCGATAACTTGTTCGTTTTTGGAGAAAGCCACCCGTATTTCAAAGGTTACTTAGGCTATCCAAAGTACCTTTACCTTTTCTGAAACCGAACTGTGAATTCGATAGAATGCTTCTATTCTCCAATATCCATTCGAGACGATTGTTGATCAGGTTTTCCATGATTTTGGCTAGGACTGACGAAAGGGCTATAGGTCTGTATGAAGAAGGGTCCTTAGGATTTTTGCCTGGTTTGAGGATAGGGATGATAATTTGTGATTTCCAGGATGCTGGGATTTCGCCTGAGAAAGATGGTCTAGGGCATTAGAGGGCTCAACAGGGGGTAGTATTCTGAGCTCAGAATCCAATAATGTGGCAGTTGATCCCAGTTTGCGAGAGAAAGACGGTATTTGAGGAGAGGTTGGATATTAGGTGTCATTGGGGAAGAAGAAGATGATTGTATGAAGGTGACTAGGATTGGGAAGTGGTCACTACCAAAAGAATTTGGCAGAACCAACCAGGAAAGGCGGGAAACTAAGGAGGGTGAGGCGAACGATAGGTCAGGCATTCTGGAATTCTGTGTTGGGGAGACTCTTCGGGTAGGGCTTCCATCATTTAAAATGCACAGGTTAATGCTATCAAGGAGGTCAAGTAAAGAAGAAGAGGAGGGGTCGTTACAGTGTGAACCCCACAGAGTGTGTCGGCAGTTGAAGTCACCTAACACGACAATGCGGGGAGGGATAGAGGAAAGAATGGACGAGAGGTTAGAGATAATGGCAGAGTTTGGATGGGGAATATAAACTGAGACATAGGTGACGTCTGCCACTCTAGCAGCGACTACGTTTAAGCCCGGATCATGGGCGGGGGATCTGGGAAAAGGTGATACATCTACTGATCAACAGAGCGCAACCCGCAAAGCCGTCCTCTCTGTCGTCCCGGAGGCATGGCGGTTAATCAAGTAGATAATATTATATTTGTTGCGCCTGATGCTTCTACAATTCCATTAAAGGACTTGGATACCCATTAAACATAATATTGTTACGGGTGATAACAGTTCGTAGTTGTTCTACAAGAACAGTGAGATTGTTCGGTAGGGTGTCGGAGAACTTTGAGAGCATGTTTATTAGTGAACATAACAGTAGCTCGATCAGGTTATCATTTGGAGTAGGAAGAGGGGTGGTCTCAATGAAGGAGGGGTAAGCACAGCCATTGGCTTGGGTTGAGGTAGGAGTAGCTGTTATCGCATTGTGGGCTTGGACATCATAAGATTTCCCAAGTTCTGGTTTAGAGCGTGAGGGTTAAAATATTGTTTTTCTGTAGAAAGTAGTAGGGGTAGCAGAAGGCTGGGGTAATGGGGAGAGAGGGGAAAGGTTTCGCGTTTGGGAAAATAGAGGAGGAGATTGGGGAATGGCAGCGACATCTGCGCGTCTAGCTTGCGGAAATCTGACCGATGCTCCCATTTAGCTGATATTCTCCTGAGACATTCCCATTTTTATTGATTTCTGTCTTAAATGCTCAGGGCATTGGCTGTCAATAGCTGTGTGTCTGTCCCTCGGCAGAGGAAGCAAGACACCTCAGAGTCAGCAACAGTACAGGTCTTTCCATAGTGGGGTCGGGCACATTTGTAGCACCGGAGCTGTGAGCGGCACTGGGCAGCTATATGGCCGAATCGGCAGCATTTTCTACATTGGATGGTGGGAAGCTGGTAGGTAGAAACAGGGAGGGAAGCATTGTAGCAATATACTTTCTCAGGGAGGGATTGTCCTAAGAAAGTTAGAACTATGGAGTTGGAAGGGATCCAGGTGGTTTGGGAGTCTTTCTTTGATTTGACGTTTAAGCGCCTTGCCCTAATCTCAATATAAACTTCTCCGCAATTAGAAGGAGTAATACCGGAAACAAGTTCCTCTAGGGTCCAGTCTGTTGGGATTTCTCTGAGCACACCCATACGGGCGATTTGAAACTTCGGGATATGAGCACTGTATTTGTTTGTTCCCAGGAGGCTAAGATCCAGGAACTTTGGCGTCGTTGGCTGACTTGAATTCGACGGAAATCCGGTTCTGTCCCAGGTTTTTAATACCACCTTCTGATGAGATCCGGTTCTGCCCTTGAAACGTACACCGTGAATGGGCCTTTATCGGTGTCCGAATATTTAATCTGGCTATCAGTTTCGTATCCAGGTTTTACGTAGATAGACTGGATAGATTCAGCCGGGGTGCGGGTTTTTTTAGGATACGTCGGTGTAACAACGTCGGCCGGTCTTTTTAAACATTTGTTTATATCAGGAGGCGTACCTCCGCCCCCATCCGGGGGCTCATCGACGTGCATGTCCAATATAGTAATATTTACTTAGAATTAGATCACTAGATCTATAACTGTTTGATTTACCACAACACAAATGTTAATAACAATCCACCACACAACACAAACAAATAGATTTAATGCTGAAAGCAGAAACAAATCGCGTGGAGAACGAAAAGATAACCTAAAAACGTGTTTCTAAGTCACTCTACAACCACCCAATCAAATAAGTCTGTATAACGCAAGTAATATGATGTCCACAGTGTCCACACGTGCAAACAGCCAATAATGTAGAAGAGGGTCTGTAGAGCCCCCCACAAGTTGGCCACTGTTAGTATTTATTGAGCACTGAAATAATATGAACGTCGATATTGTGCAGATGTCAACCGTGATAACTATTGGCCGAGCGCCTTTGATTTGTGACCAAAAACCGACACCGATCCGAAGTGAGGCAAGAAGAAAGGCCGAAGCCTCACGAGCGACGGCAAGCGAAGACAAGTTGCACCAAATGAGCTCTATACACGTTGGCGCTGGCCTTCACTTGGGCAATTAAGCCAATGACAACGAATGATGGCAAGGCAAAGCAAATGGGCTGCTTACATGATGGCGTTGGCCATCGCTCGGCAACGCTTGACTAACGTGTTTAAGGGGCTTTATGTACTTCATATTTGTTTCACTCGCAATATATGGCCCGCAGTATCTACCTTTCCTCTGTGAATCCGTTCCACGATTCATTTCATCCGTTGCTATGCCTTAAATCGTGGCTGGACTGAATGGCTAGTACTCAAGTTTTTTCGCTGTCAGTCAAGATCGGAGATGATATTCAAGGTCTTTCGCTCTGATATTCAAGGGGACAGTGATCTATGCGATTTTAAACTTTCGCGATTTGTATACATCATACAAGTATACTTAGCTTACTTGCGTTATCTAATATATTTATGGCATAAATACCTCTGTATTTTCCGACGTTTCGACCGACTTGCACCCGTCGTGGTCGCGGAGAGACTGATGAGAGCTCAGCGCTGTCTTGTGGAAGTGCGGGTTTCGACACCTACCCTCACTTGGTCTTATATATTTATACCTTAAATAAGTTAATTGTACGTACTACGCGATTAAGACCCGCTAATTTATTTTGTATATAACTGCCGGCAAACTTCTTGAGCACTACCATAGACAAATAAGATGCGCAGGAGAAATTTTTGTACGTAAAATTGCTACTGCGCAGCTCTTTTGGTCTATGGTAGTGCTCAAGTTTGCCGGCGTCTATACTAATGTATTTGGAATATACACTAATCTATAGAGATGAGTACACACTGCCGAGTCAAGCTTTACAGTTGCAGTAAATTTTTTTATTAGGTATTTCCTACGCCGTACAAAGGTCAGTGTCCAGCTTGACGCATAGCCGTGTGTAGGTATCACTAAAGTTGTGCGCCGGCGATCCATGTGGATAGTGAATCCACATGGATCGCCGGCTCCATCGATGGATCGATCCAGTGGGAGCGAAGAAGTTTCAATACGAAAGTTAGTCATAGGAATGCATTGATACTCTGCAGGAGCATTCTAACGCATTTAATTTTTTTATTGACATGACTTCGCTTTAGTGCAAAAGTTATGTTGTATCAATATAGTTATTACAGATTGCTGAAACCACCGAAGTTCTTCTTTAGAGCGAGCGCCTTGGCCTGCCGTCCCTGCCTCTTGATCCGCCATTGGGCACAGCAGCAAGGCATAACTGGCTGTATAATACCTTGTATTATTCTTTGATAATACCTACTTAAAATAATATTACATAGGTACAAAGGTTGTTGAGCAATTTAAAAAAAAAATATTACCCCCGGTTTTTGCCTTGTCCTTCGACTTTGTTCATTTATTATTTTGTGATGAATGAGTTCTAGCAGAATAATAATATATTAATGTAAGTCCAAAAATCATATTTTTAAATCCATATATAAATTGTCGTTTTTTTGTTACTTCACTAAATATAAAATTTAGTAAGATTTTAAAATATTAAAGACCATCGATTTTACCTGTCCCCTTCCCAATAAGGGTCAGAAAACCTTTGATTTCTAAAAGAAAACGTGTATTTGGAGTGATCCCTACTAATATTATAAATTCGAAAGTGTGTATGTATGTATATTATATGTATGTTCCGTTTTGTCCGTGTGGTGACGGATTAAGAATACGAAATGTCACCACCCCATATCATCCCATGGGTGTCGTAAGAGCCGACAGAGGGAGCATATTATGCAGAGCACAATACTGCAAGAGAAGGAAAACTTGATACAAACCCTATACCAACCCGTTTGGCCAGCGTGGTATAGTAGGCCAATTCCTCCTTTCGAAGGAGAGGCCTAGTCCAGCAGTGGACTATTAAAGGCTGATGTGATGATGTTCCGTTTTCACGCTAAAACGGCTGAACCGATTTTGTTGAAATTTAATATAGAGATATATTGGACCATGGAGACGGACATAGGCTACCATAAGTTGCAAAAATTAATCTGGGAGGGATTGTAGGGAGGGTAGAAGTTTGTACGGCACAAATTTACCTCTTAGAAGCAAGAACGCATGCGCTAATAATTGAGTGCTGCGCATGTGCTACCACATATCTGTCAGTACTGTCACGTCATACATAATGTCATATTGTGCACGTTGATTAAATTGTTCGCATCATAGTATTTGTATACTCTTTGGTTCGCATTTGTAAACTAATAATTATAAGTACAATAAGCTTAACGGCTGAAACGATTTTCCCTACTAATATTAAAAATGCGAAAATGTTTATAGAGATATATTGAACATGTATTAGAACATGGCTTTGACATTTGACTGTATGCAAGGTGATGTTATTCCTCCTATATTACCTTTCGAGTGCTTTCGGTAGATAACGCTAGATAATGACATGGATACTGACCGAGTTACTTTGTACCCTACCCTACAGAGTTTCTGAAGTCTTTAATATAATCAGGAGTGTCTTTACACAACTTGAGACTGAAAGTAGATTTGTGTTACCCCAAATTTAACGCGCGCGAAGCGGCGGGCAAAAGCTAGTTTTAAATAAAATTTAAATTCTTAAAAGTCGAATTTATCACCTAAAAGTATCAATAATATATTTTTATACATATTTTCTATTAAAATCAATTACAAATTAGGTAAAATCGAAAATTTTAGCTAACCGGAACATTCCGTTTTGTGACCGCTCGTTTTTGCAAAAAATCTTCTGACCGAGGAAAGTATTCGGCACAAAATGGCAACACAACATACATCCTTCATCGACGTGCGCTATGTTGCTTTTATTGTCAAACGAATTTGTGACCAGTGCGGATGTATTTGTCGAAGTGTTCCATGTTTCAATTTCTTTGCAACACTTTTCTTTAATTATTGTTATTGTTGAAATTGCAAAATTTGTATAGTATTAGATACCAAAAAGATAATAGTGCCAAGTGCGATGGGTAGTTTTTACATAATTAAAAACTACAAGAAGGTACCATTATGTGACCTCCGTTTTGTGACTTATTCTACGGTCACATTTTACGGAACAGCAAGCCACAACAGGTCGGAATGCATAAAGCTTAGTCCACATTGCAAATTCTTACTGACTGAAATAAGCTAGGTACTTATACTATTTGTTATGTTTTTAAGTTTCCATTTCAAATTTACAGATTTTTGACGACATTTAAACGAAAATTGGTGTACCTGGCTATATTACAATTGGTTTGAGGTTACTTTTGTAATTTCACATTATATTAAGGTAAAAATATAAGAATAATTAAATTTGTTGTTTTATTTCTTACCTACATTACTCTGTTCTTCAATTTTTTCAGTAATATTTTCTTTTAACAGAAAAAAAATTAAAACTTGTTCCAATTTGAGAAGTCAATTAGGTCAATATTTAAATTACTGTCGTTTGATGTCAAAATTTGTTTACATAGTTTTAATGTATACCTACATTAAACCTATGTAAACAAATTACAGATCGTATTATTTAGGCAATGTATAAATCATGTGAACACAGCCTTATAATTTCAAGACTTCCATTTTGTCACTGTCCCCTCAAATTAATAGAGTTAAATCTATGAAATCAGATGAATTTATACCTTTTAAATTCGTGCGGCTATAGATATGTTTACAATAAATGTATTACTTTTCAAAAAAGCTACACCTATTGAGTAACATATTATGTTTTTGGAGTAAAATTAAAAAACAGCCAAATAAAAAGCGACAGAGTCACAAAACCGAATAAAAATCAATCATTTTGTGTTAATTCTTGAAGCTAAGACTATTTCCTTTGATTTATCAATTAATTACATGTATTATTAAACCAAATAAATTTAAAAAAGGCTTGTAAATTTCATACTTTCCTTTAATTTTGCTTTTAAATCTAGTCACACAACGGAACCAGTTCCGCCACAAAGTCCGTTTTGTTTCGATATTACCGGGAAAATGCCTGGAATTCCGCATTCCATTTTGTTTTTCTGTATAATATCCTATTATAATGGTCAAATAAAAAATAACAAAAATAAAAAACGAATTTTACAGCATGGTACCTACACATTTTTTTTAAATTGCTCTGTTGAGGCTTTCTGTTAAGTATTAAGATATTTATGTCAGAAGACCACACTTCCATTTTCTGTAAGATATTATACCTACATAGCCTCATAAAGTAAAAGTTAAAATGCTTTTAAGTTATATAGACAAAAGATTTCTTATTTTCCCTACACCGCATGGGGTTGCGAGATCCAGATCCTCAAATCCAATTGCCGTACAGAGGGCCTATCCAAATGGCATTCGCTTCTGGCCAATTCTGGCAATGAATACAGATTTACATAGAAGCGCAGTTCTTAAGGATTTCGTATGCCGATTCCAAGTGGAGACTGTCTCCAGATTAGTTCCTAGTTGGCGCCGTTGGCGGCGCTGACGCCGTTCTCCGTCTCTCTTGCTCTCGTAGTTAAGATTTAAGATACACGGGAGGAACGTTCGTCTCTCTTGCTCTCGTAGAGACAGCAGTCCATATAGTAATCGCAGTCACAGCGCGACTGCCACGCCGCCAAGCGGCAATTTGGGTCACAGAAAGTTTGTCTTCAGAGCGCTCATAGGAAATGCGCCTCTATATAAATATCTGAGCTGTTTGTTTTCTGGTTTCTACTTTCAGTAACGCCTAATTCCTAAGGGAATTACTTCTTCTGTCTTCGCTGATCACGTGATATGTCGAAAGCCTGTCATTTCCATACATTATTATGATTAGGTACAGTCAACAGCAGAAGTAGATGATCAAAATCAGAAATCAAATATTAATGAACGGAGTTCGCGTCAGAACTATATGACGTCAAAGTAAATCAAAAGTATGTGATTGTAAATTATACCAATCATTTGCTACTAGTACAGCTGTCATATATTCGTGATCAGTAAAATTCATCAATATTGTATTCGAAATGCAAATTTATATTATTGTACATGACATCCGAATTACAGATTGACATTAAAGAGTTTCGATACTTGGATTTTTGCACTATTCCAACAGAACTCTTCAGAGAGGTTGGACTAATAAGGTTATATTTCTTTGGAACTCTTGCTAACAGTGTGACAAAAGCGCGAAGTAAATATAAATAATGCATACATACATACATAGACTCACGCCTGTTTCCCCGGAGGGGTAGGCAGAGGCATACTAAACGCCCACTTTTCGCCAGTATTTTGATCCCACGTAATAGGTGGCGAGCCTATTGCCGCTTATCGGGATATTTGGTTTGCCAGAGCCTCGTCTGTTGATCGGCAGGTGCACCACTTGCAGGTGAGGTTGGCTTGGGACCCTAAGTTCTTGGTGGGAACCCTATGCACCATAATAACCATAATCACCATAATTTTATCAGAAAAAGTACAACATAAAAAAAGAAACAACGCAAGGCATAGCATTAGCACAGTGTAATAATATCTTTATACTGTGGCATTAGTCTGTGACAGATAGATACACTGTGTACTGTGACAGATATATTGTAGCCGACTAGGCAAAAGCAATCATTGAGTTATAATACTTATAATTTTGTATCGCATCAGCTACTTTTGAACATTGACATAAATGCACAAACATGCAAAGATAGTAATATTTATTGAATTATGGTTTTGTATCACATCAGTTACTTTTGAACATTGACATAAATGCACAAACATGCAAAGATAGTAATATTTATTGAATTATGATTTTGTATCACATCAGTTACTTTTGAACATTTGACAGAAGTTACAAAAAAGAAAATACATGAGAGATGAAATTTGGTAAAATTATATTGAATATACAAAGACTGCCTCTGTGGACCAGTGACTGCCTCCGTGGTCGGGTGGATAGCGTATGCGTCTGCTGATCGGAAGTCTCGGGTTAGATTCCCGGGTCGGGCAAAAGTGTTACTGGGTTTTTTCCAAACTCTCAGTAGCAGCACGGAGTCTGGTGATGTGCCCGGTAGCAATTCATCTGCTTTTCCGTAAAACATAACACATTAAATTACTGGGGTACTTCAAAAATAAGTATGAATAAATTATTTGCCTCATGATTACGTGGCCTCAGTTTCATCATTTATATTTGATTTTAACTGTTCACTAGTTTTGAAATTTTTCTTCACTTCTTAGTTCTGATGCGAATTGAGTTTATAACTTTTGGAGTCAAAACTGATCACGAATTTATGGCAGCTGTACTAGTAGTTAATTATTGGTATAATTTACAATCACATACTTTTGAATCACTTCGACGCCACACAGTTCTGACGCGAACTCCGTTCATTAGTATTGAATTTCTGATTTTGATCATCTACTTTTGCTGTTGACTGTACGTAGCGATATCGCTAATCGAATCCCATTTGGCTACAGGCCATAGAGTAAAGTAATACTACGGCAACTACAGGCCCCAAATTTGCCATGGGGGACGCCGGGATTGGACGGAATGGTCGGACAATCTAAATTATTAAATATTTTTTGTCTTGGCGCCGAGCGCTGTCGCTCTGCTGAGATACAAGATGACTGTTGTAAATAATTATAACGTGGGTGTTTCTGCAGGCACAGCTAGTTAGTTCTACATTTTACACTTTTACGAAGAATGCGTTATTGGCGCACTTATTACTAGCGATTTCGCTACTGGTATTTATAAGCATATTCCAAAAAAGACAAAGGAATTCAAATAAATAATAAATGTTTTTGTTTATTCTATTTACATATTATTCATATCAACAAAAATTATCTACTGAATCAGAGACATATTTTATGCAGCACCCGCAACGCGTCTTTCACGTAGCCTGAGGCGGCGTTCGCGTTCAAATTCCTTCATGCGCAGAACATAGCTGAAAATAAAAGATAGGATTAATTTAATCTACACATATAGGTAAATAAAAGTTCCTGGTGTGATTTCAACTACATAAGTACCTATGTTTATTAGTGTACATGGATAGGATAACAAAATTAATAAGTAATAAACATTCTTAAAAAAGTCTCCTGTTTATCCAGTTCTTAATTTCTGGAATGGCTGAACCGATTTTAAAGTAACTTTCACTAGAAGGCAGAGGAGTTTGTGGGGCTATATATTATAGACGATAATTTGGTATAACCCGGTTGGTGGTGCTGTTGTCGAGACACCAATAACAACGCAGATGAGACCGCGGGGAACAGCCAGTGGGAAATAATAGTAGTCAGTAGTTCTCCTTTTACATACCTGCTGGTTTAAATTTCAAATTCAGACAGTTACAGCTGTGAACTTCGACCAGATCAAAGTTAATAAAATCAAAAGTCATATTATAACAAAACATGGGCTGAAATTTTCCTTGAAAGCTATCAAAGGAGTTCCTAAAGGTTGTGTTGTTCTCTCTTTCTAAACTTAATCTAACAAAAACAGACACCATGGACTATATACCATATCTATATACTTGTTTCGTCTCTTTTTACGAAATGTTATTAAAAAGACTACTTTTTAATAACATTTCGAAAAATAACATTTCAAATACTTTCTTCGCATAGATTAGGTACTAACCTAATCTATGCGAAGAACTATGGAGAAATAATTATGCAGCAAAATGATACTTTGCTATTTTGGTAACATTGCCATTAGGAAAACTTTGTTACGGCTTTGTTATTTTGTTATCGGCACGGCTTATCCTTCGGCACACCTCCACGCGCAACTGCACGCAGGGCCAAACCTCCCCTATGTGCATTGTGCGCGGCGCCCACAGGCGCCAGGGTGACAGGGGCGCCGCGCGCCGAGATATGCTTTAATTATAACACTTATTTTCGAAAAAGGATGCCAAAAAAGGCGCACACAGGCGCAGTGGCGTAGGAAGGGCAAATATAAAGTTAAATTTAGGCCGGCATTAAGGTCATCCGTCCTACGCCACTGCACAGGCGCTTCATAGATTTCGCACACAGGCGCTGCATTGGGTCGGAACGGCCCTGACTGCACGTTGACGGCACATATTGTCGAAGAGTCCTCAGACATGCTGATTAGGAATGGCACCGCGGCGGAGGCGTTCAGGCGACTTTGGTGTCCTGAATACTGCCTATTAGTACTAACCGTGGATTGCTTCAGCATCCTTATGAGTGGCTTATGCTAAGACTGCCGAGGCACCCTGAGTATGCCGTAAGATAGCGCAGAATGCGAGATCTGACCTACCATACCGTGCCGATAGTGAGCGTCAGGCTTATGGTGACATCGAACTCTATGCTGAGAATAGACTCAAGGAACTGCTCTCCTATAAAAACTGTCCCAATCATAAAGTAAAAATACCCTGGAACACGGCAAAGGCGGGTTTCATCAATGGAAACATGAAAAAAATAAATTGTCTGAAAGATACCAGATACTTTTGAATAAAAGCAACCCAGTATAAAACAAATATATATGTTCCACTATAAAATAAATGTATATGTACCTATATATGTATTCATTTATATAACATACAAAACAAAGGAGTTGGACTGTATAAGGGCGGTTTCAGATTAGCGTATTTTTCTGCACGTATACGGTCGTTTTAGTATACGCGCTTACACGCGCGCTACATTACGCACTTCCAAAAACCGCACTCACGTAAACGGCCATATTTCGGCGTGTTCGCTCGAAACGGTAGTGACATCTTGTCAGTGTCATCCATCATGGATTCTGACGGCTAAGCGCGTCATCGCTCGTACAAGTTGCGCGTTTGCGAAAAGGCGCGCCTATACGCGTCTACATGCGATAATATATAATTATATAATAAAAATAATAAAAACGCTAATCTGAAACCGCCCTAAGCATAGCACTTCCCTACATAGTATAAAACAAAGTCTGTCTTCTGTCTGTCTGTCTCTATGTATGCTTAAATATTAAAAACTATGCGAACGGAACGGATTTTGAGGCATTTTTTTAAATAGATATAATGATTCAAGAGGAAGAGATATGTATAATTGATGCGGGCAACTCCGCTGGCGACGTCTAGTTTTATATACTTCATGGAAAATATTATGTTTCCGATGAATTCTAGTATGCATAGAACTTTTTAAATAATTCATACAACTGATTATGTTAGAATACTAATTAAATTAAAACTTTACAAAGCCAGTAAATACCTTTGCTTTTAGATAAACCAGTTCTGAAAGAAACAAGAACTTTAGACATGAGTGAGGTCTTGTCAGTGTGGTACTTGAGATGTTACAAGTGGCCAAGCCAAATGTTTAAATAGTCACCCTAGTCAATGTACTACATGCCAGCATTAATGATGTTATGAAAGCAGACCTTGGTTGTTAAATGAAGTTAGTTAAAAGTTAGATGACCTAGCTTTATTATCTTTATATTATTGTATAAATTTATTGTGTGTATGTCACTGAACTCCTAAATGACTGGACCGATTTTGATGAAATTTTTTGTGTGTGTTCAAGGGGACTTGAGAATGGTTTAGATTCACAATATAGTCCACTGGAAAAAATAAAATAAGAAATTGAAAAGAATTCACTGTTAGGCGGTACCAAGTTCGCCAGGTCAGCTAGTATTACTAATATATTGCAGACCTGCAGTTACCTGTTTGCCATCATACAGATTTTGCCATGACCTTATAGCTAATTGTTCAGAATTTTGATTTAATTTTATGGTCTAGGCATGGAACAACAGTGTTTATCAATTTAAAATTATTAAAAATAATAATATGAGGCAATGATATTATAATAAGATATTTTACTAATAATATCATTTTTCAAGTACCTATCAATATCTGAAAATGTATAAGCTATAATTTCATCAAAGAGGATCTATTTAGTAAATGACATTAAATAACTGTCATACATTAAAATGGCTGTTCATAGTCTGTATCTGTCAAGTTTTCAACACAGAATAGCATTGTAAATACATTTTAATTATGTTTATCCAGTAATATAATAAATGATCACCTACTTAGACTAATGACATCTGAAACCATTTATTTAGCGTATAATAGTAAAAGGCACATAATATGTCATACAATTATATCAAGAAAGTAAAAATAATGGTAAATATTCTTTGTATACATACTCGTCCTTTTCGCAGATCAAATAAGCATGTTTCTCATGGGCACACTTGTACAGCATAGGCATGTTTTTGTAACGACAAGACTGGTATTCCAGTAACTTATGAGCACAATAGTCCCGGTATTTTATGGGAATCTTAGCAGACATAAGTTCTTCTTCCTTGACAACCATTTCTGAAATAAAAATTTTAAAGAAATAATAACAAAGCGACATGGTGGTAATTACTAGAATTACTGTAGACATATATGTAATAATTTTGATGTATCTAATATTCAACTGCAAGATTAGTTAAAGTTTATCAAATACTTTGTTTTGACTGCATCCTAACCTAAACAGAAATTATGTAACTTTAGTTTTACTTCACAAATAAATAGAGAATGTGATAATTGTTCAAAATAGAAGATCAATTTAATATTCTTATTGAACAATTACCTCTTTGTTTCCTTTGATAATTAAATCCTGCTTGAGGATCGAAAGTAGGTGTATCATCCATGTAAAGATCTACTTCTTTGGCCCAATAAGATCCCATCATCTGACCCATGTTTGCGGTTTATACGGTTGTTTGCCAAAATAACTGATAATATAACTAAACAAAGCCTTTATTATTGGATTAATTTCGTAATAATTAATATTTTGGCCTTGTGGCCCAGCTGAGTGAGCCCAGTGGCAAACAGAACTACCACAATGTGACCAGCAATAAAATATTGTCCTTCAATGTAGGGAACAAAAATAAAATTATGAATCTAAAACTAAAATCAATAAATTATTTCATTTCTACCTTTATGAGTTATAAAATATTAACCAAAAATTCAAAAAAGACGATTTTAACGCAGATCCTCATATTTGATGAGAACATCTTATTGATAGGTATTTGACTAATTGAATATTCTACATAATAATTATGTACTGGCACAATGTCAATTGAAATAAAGATCGAAGATTTAGATTAGGTAGATTCATTTATTATGAATCATATAATTGCTTAAGAGAAGGAAAACTTGATACAAACCCTTTACCAACACGTTTGGCCAGCGTGGTATAGTAGACCAATTCCTCCTCTCAAAGGAGAGGCCTAGTCCAGCAGTGGACAGTTAAGGGCTGATGATGAATTGTTTATTTAATTATGAATAATTTAATTATTTGAACGTGGTATACATACATTGAATGCAGGATAATGACAGTAGTGTTTAGTCCGTACATATTCAGCCTCATGCAGTGGCGTACAAAAGAGAGATAGTGCTACGAGCCATTACGAGAACTTAGTTAGCAAAGGCTTAGTTTAAGGGGCGGAACATATCTGACCGAAGATGCGTCGAGCGTATCTTCGGTCGCGTCTATTCCGTCAAATGAACCGGTACACATCTGACGGAAAATGCGTCGAGCGTATCTGCACACATTCGCCGAAAGCGTGGCTATTATGCACACATATAAGTTTGTTCGTGCAGGGCCGTACTCAGGGCAGCTCAATATTTTACTGTCATATTCTTTTACCTAATCATTTTTCGTGTTCCCTGATGTTATGTAGTCACTGAAGTCCAATAGTTATTTATATTGCAATTCCAGTTTGACTTAAAAATATGTCGGACTTCGAAGATTTTTTATAGTAGCCAACAAGCGTTATTTGAATATAATTATATCCTATTTAGGTATGGAAGTTCAAAAATAAAAGACGATAATACGATTTGGTTACGGTTTTTCACAAAACTTATACAAATGATATAGAAGGGGTTACAGACTACAGTTGCAGAACAAGACACAAAATGTTTTCTATATAGGTATGTATGGAAATTGTTCCCGTGGACCTTTAGCGTCGCATACCCAAAAACTGGCCCTCGATCCAAGCTAGCAAATATGCGTACACTCATAGCACATACTAACACTACATTATTCTACACAATTTGTTTCTGAAAAAATAAGTAAGGTCTGGCGGCCCTGGAATCTTACGATCTTAAAATCACCGATCTGGGAATGATATGGATATGGTAAGTCCAATACCTACAAATTTAGCGTGCACATCTGAGAAATTAGCGTGCACACCTACGAAACGTTGGGCAAATAAAATGGCTGCCATTTGAGTTGTTCTCCAGAATGTAATCGATATCGATATGGAGCCGGTTAGAGCAGAATAATACATTTTTGTAGTAAGTTACCTTTGTTAGTTTAAATCTTTTGCCAGATTAGTTTATTCCATAATGCAAATGTGGGCGAACATGGCAAAGCGAAAGACGACCCTTGTATGAAACATGTAACAAAATATTCCCTGAGAGCCAATATCGGTTTTTTAGACATATTTATGCACAAAAACAAAATTATTATGTTTGATAGATAACGATTTCACAGCAGATGTACCACAAACCTTGGCGAAAAATATGGCGATAGTGGCACGAATGACATTTCTAATAAAATATCGTCATGATTAATTTATTCAGTAAACTATGGCTATTTCTTTTTTCTGACAGAGATATCCCTAAGACAAAACGAGACAACACTATGTTTGGTGGCTTTGTGTCGATTTCGTATATATGTGTATAAAAAAATCATGGCGAAATGTGGGTGTAATATTACACCTCTGCCTACCCCTCCGGGGATACAGCCGTGAGTCTATAAAAATATAAAATATAATAATATTTATGTGAATAATGTGATTCTTCTATATGTACCTACTATTTGCCATCTCCATTTATATTCCTAACTCAAAGGTCAAAATTCACGTGGTGCGTGGTGCGCGCGACGTCGACGGATAATCCGTTAGTACGCTCGACGTACTAACGGATTATCGGTCAGGTGTGAATGGTTGAACGTTTTTCTATACATTTGTATGTATTGGCGTTACGCGACCGATAAAACGCGACGGATCTTCCGTCAGATATGTTCCGGCCTTAAAAGTGTAATTATTTGGTTAATGTTTCATGGTAAACAATCTGTATATAAAATCCTTGTGTTACTGACTGACTGACAGACAAGCTACAGCCAAAACTATTGGGCACAGGAATCTGAAATTTGGGGACCGTAGAGGTGCACTAAGAAGGGATTTCCCGAAATGCCCTCGGGATCGGGTAGCAAGGGGTAAATTAAAAAAATGTGTGGGCGTAGCTGCATCATCTGGTATTAAATAATGAGAATTACATTGGAGCATTGACCGCTCTATTTAATAGGTGGGTCCACACAGAGCGAGCAGCCTCGCGAGGCATTTGCCGCGCGAGGAAACAGTCCCCGAACGAGCGAGGCCAAAGAATAAAGCTGCGTTCACATTTATCTGACGTGATCTCTCGTGACGATCTCTGTCGTAATTACTTACCGTTCACATTTGTCTGTCGCCGTCTGTCGCGATCTGACACAATTTTAAATCAGTTCTGTCTTGACTCTCGTGGAGTTCACACTTTCGCAATGTTTTTGATGAATTATCCGATTCAGATAAAGTAGATATCCAATTATATCCATAAATTATTTACATAGGATTATATTATTTCGTATTCAATTCGCTCATCTATAAGTACTGTATACGAATAATATTATAAAAAGGAAGTCAATTAGTTCGTCGTCCATTGCGCACAATTGCAAACGCGCGTCTGACGCTTTACGACAGACAGTGGCGCGTCCACATTAGTCTGAAGAGTTGTGTCGCGCGAGTTAACTGTACGGAACCCAACAATGTTAGCTTCGTCAGCACATCTCTCCCCACCAAATTATCTAGATAATCCTATTGTCATCTTAGCATTAATTTATTATAAATACCTTTGTAGATCTAACATTAGCGATTACTATTCTATATTTTAAATATACTGTTATAATTAAATAAATGTTTTTTACAATTAATCTGAGTCGAATCTCTTAATTTGCGCTGTACCGTCCCCACACCCCTCCCCCCTCTCTGTCGCAGACCAGGACATTGTCTGTCGCGACACGACAGACGACGTCACGACAGATTACATCAGACAAATGTGAACGCGGCCTAGAGCGCGGCAGCCTCGGCACCGTAGGAAAAAACAAAATTGTAGTTGTCATAAAGTTTGAATTCAGAACATGAAAATATACAGTCCGTTCACAGTTATTTTACCTCTGACAGATGTCGGTGTTTATTTTCTTTATGTTGGAATTGTACTCTGTGATGACAGGAAAGTAAAATAGGGTTACCCGTGCATAACATTTTACCCAATATTAGTGGAAATGCTTCAAAAATTCAAATGCTTGAAGCTCATGGCCGCAAAGTGGTTAGATTACCGCCATTCCACTGCGAGCTAAACGCAATTGAACTTATGTGGAGTCTCATTAAAATACGAGTCACAAGCAAAAATTTAGGACAAGAGGCAACCAACATTGTGAATTTTGCTAAAGAAGCTTTTCAATCTATCACTGCAGAAGACTGACAAAAACAATGCAAACATGAGCGCCACATTGAAGACAAGCTTCGTGAAACAGATGGGTCTACGGATGCTGAAATGGACAGGTTCATAATAGAATTAAATTCTGAGTCTGATACAGAATATGACAGCAGTTACGAATCATCATAACATTGGCAGTCCACATGGATCATTCTTATAGACTCACGCCTGTTTCCATGCAGGGGTAGGCATAGGTGTAATATGACACCCACATCATTCTTATTCAAAATAAATATGAAAATTAAATCTACCGTTTTTGTATTTGATAATTAGAACCTCACGTTGGCGTAATTATGATGCGTTTACCTTTATATATTAAATAGACAACATTTTTACTATAACTACTTATCTTCATAGGAAATTAGTTATTTCGTAAGAAAATAAATGTACATGCATATAGCCATGCCAATATCAAGAGGTTTTGTTACAAACATTACTTCCAAATATTTAATACGATCGCTTAGGCAATAAAAAAATAAGTACATTTTAGCAATAATGTATATTTAAAATGGGAGTATTATATACCAAATATAGCAACACAACGCCCAGGTTGGCCAATCTAACAGCTAGAGGTAAAATAACTGTGAACGGACTATAGTTGAAAACTATTATGTATTGCGCATGTATCAAATTGTCGACTTGTGAATTAGAGTGAAATAGTACATTTGCCATCTATCGGTCTACGTATCAATGTGAGATTGTTGGTCTCTCCTCTCTCTTATTTTTAAATTTTGTTTATAAATATAGTACTTGGAAATGGTCATACTGCAATAGGGTTGTGGCATGTGTTTTTACTAGCCGGCTGCATGACTGTCGCCAATTGCTGTACCTACTTTGGGTACTAGACAATGGTAATAATGGGCCATAATATACATATTTACTTATACTTACTTTTTTGTAAATATATACATAGAAACACCCAGACCAAGACAAACATTCATGTTCATGCACACAAATGTTTGACATGAGCGGGAATCGAACCCGCGACCTTCGGCGTTGTAGTCGCTTACACTCCCGCTTTACCAACCGGTCGTCGATTATTGTTATACCTAAAGGATGGAATAGGTAGACATGGAAAAAAATTTAGAATGAATTATAGGAAATGAATATCTGTAGGCAAGGATACTGTAACCGAAGCACAGACTGAAGGATTATTATTCGTACAATAAATAGCGTCAAAGATGAGAATGTTATGATGAATGTATCCTCCGTCATTCAGTGACCAGTGGATAGGGTATGCGACTGATGAGCGGAGGTCCCGGGTTCGATTCCCGGGTCGGGCAAAAGTGTTACTGGGTTTTCCCGAATTCTCAGAAGCAGCATGGAGTCTGCTGATGTGCCCGTTAACGGCAATAGGCTCGTCCCCTATTACGTGGGACCTAAACATTTCATGGTGAAATGTGGATGTAATAATATTATAACTCTGCCTATTCTTACGCGGATACAGACGTGAGTCTATAAAAAAAATGTCCAATATACAAACACACTTGCGAATTTATATTATTAGTAAGGATTATTATGTTCGAGCGAGGCACGAAACAGCGTACGGACCGCGGCAAAACAAAAATCCAAACTCGATGGCTCGGCCGCTCGGTCGCTCGCCCGCGGTGGCACACGCGCTTGCCTCGGCCACGGCACGTCCACACAGAGCGCGCAGCCTCGCGCGCTAATTCCTCGCGAGGCTGCGCGCTCTGTGTGGACGTGTCTAATTCGATAGCTCGGGCGCACGCTAAGCTCGGCCGCGGCGGCACATGCGTTTTCCTCGACCGAGCCACGTCCACACAGACCGAGCAGCCTCGCGAAGCATTTTCCTCGCGAGGCTGCTCGGTCTGTGTGGACCCGCCTAATAACGACATTTTCATTTCACCTAAAACAATAGAAATAAATTTTGTATGTCAGGAAACTATTAGACACCGGCCATAAAGTAAAATAAGGCAAGCCATCAAGACTGGGAACGACCTTAATTTGTGATTCACATAAAGATACATTCAAGATTATTTAACAGGATACTACAGTTGTTGTGAGTATTTTGATGAGAAGGAAAGGATATAATTCGCATCAGGGAAAACATACTTTTAAAACAAGTTAACACTGATTACAACATTGGTGTTTGACGTTTTAACTATGATGTTACCAGTAATAAGAAAAATAAGTTTGCAAACCCTTGAAAACCCCTTTTTACGCAGTCGAGTTATAGTTTCCAAACATATTTTTTCCGTATCCCGATGAGGCACGTAAACTAACCGTGCAATAGATATTTACATTGTCACATATAAAGGTAAAAAGAAAAAAAATAGGTAATTCAAAGCGTCTGAACCAACCGCGTCTGCGGCACAGATTACTAAATAGTTACTTTTTGCGGTACGTCATGGTCATAATTCATCCCCTCCGTGGGATCTCCACCTTGTCGTGGTGGGGGGCTTAAGCTAAGCGGGATCTCGGGAGGGGACGCTCCACGTGGGCTTGCGTGAGGCCTGCGTAGGATGCGTCCATAGGTGCGGGTGCGGGGGACAGTTCTGTCTGTCCCTCGCAGTCGGGTGCGGTCGCGGTACGAGAGTCGGTGTCGGTGTTGCGTTGCCGCGCGCCCTATCTCCCGCGATCGAATGGGGGCGCACCATCGTTGCGTCGCGGTGGGGCCGCAGAGGAAAAGGAGATGCGGTGTTGCGTTGCCGTCCTCCCTTGCGGCCGCTGGGTGTTTTGGCGGCGGAGCTCAACACCTTCATCCGCCGCCTAGGGGGTTTCGTTCGGGGCCCGCCTGACCATCTGGCGGGCCAATACCCGTCGGGGGGTAGCGAGAAATGCTTCGGTGAAACCCTACCCTTCGACACATGGGTACATCAGGAGCACGGGTTGGTTTTTAGTCAGTAAGAGTCTGACAGTCCCCTTCGCCCTTCCCCCGCAGGGCGATGGGACTCCATGAGGATTTTCCAACCCAACACCAAAAAAAAATGGTCATAATTCATAACTAGTGTTGGGATTGGTCTAATTAATGTAAGACGTAGGTTAGGTACCTAGGTACCTATAAGACTAACGTGTTGTCAGAAAGTGTTCGCCTTACGTCTGCCTACAGTTTTAGGCTGGGTTGTCGTTGCTTTGCCCACATAAAATACAGTGCCGTACGGTATATCGAATTACCCTTAAACGATATAACTGTCTACAGAAAGCATATGGTTCACCGACGAACGGTAATACGAAAAAACTATTATAGTCCATGCCACGAGAACATAGACTTTTTGTAAACAAAGAATTTTTACCAAGTTACTTAGCGTTAGTTCTGTCAAAAACAAATAATGTCAAATCCAATGAGTGCAACGGTACATTGATACGTGTCATTGGAAACTAATATGTCAATGGATTGGGTTTTTATCGATATCGTGCGCTGTCAACAGAATCTTTTGATGTTTTGAGGTACTCACGCCTAGAATGTCAACATTTGGCGTTAGTTCATTGAAATGTTACATTCTTGGGCTTAACATGCATTTATCAGAGGACAAAATTATTTTTTTTAGTTATCAAGGGGTAAATGTAAAGTTAAATACAATTTTATAGGATCGCAACGCTCTTCCCGCTGCCGGCATCTCGAAAAAGCGGGTGCAGAATAGCAGATGACAAACTATTAGTCGCGCAGAAAATTATTTATACCTTAAAAAGAAATTGCGTTTTCAGACCACCGTAACTTTTAATAGATTTTGTTTAGGTTCATTCTGACAATTTCATTCACAGACAACGTAAAATCTCCATGCCTTGAAATTTTTATGCAATGTACTAGCTAGTTATCTGTAATATTATTCATTGTTGGTCAATAATTTAATATTTTAGGATACGTAGGCTATTCTGCAAATGATTAATTGTCTATGATTAAAAAAAAACATGTCAATAATAGAGTAACATGTATGTACTCTATCATTTACATACATGGTACTTTATTTTTCCTTAATTTACAGAATAAATTACGTGTAAAACGACAAAAAAATCTGCAAATTTATGAACATTCGACCATTCAAACACAACAACAAATATTTTTATTTCAGTAAAATTTAACAATATAAATTTAAAAACATAGTGGCATAATTATTAGACATTGAAAAAAAAATACTGTTCAAAAAGTATAAAATCTAAAACACAACTGTTTGAAAAAAGGTTGTGAAGCCCTGAATGTTTGTTTACAAAAATTCTATCTTCTCGTGGCACCAACTATAGTCGATATCATTATTTAGCGACAGCACGTTTCGCCGAATAACGCTGCAAAGAATGAATGGTTGGCCGATACCAAGATTTGCCGATGTCATGGCTCGCCGCAACACATCATCATCATCAGCTTTTATCAGTCCACTGCTGGACTAGGCCTCTCCTTTGAAAGGAGGAATTGGCCTACTATACCACGCTGGCCAAACGGGTTGGTATAGGGTTTGTATCAAATTTGCCTTCTCTTACAGTGCTGTTTTCTGCATAATATGCTCCCTCTGTCGGCTCTTACGACAGCCATGGGATGATATGGGGTATGGGGTGGTGACAATCCGTATTCTTAATCCGTCACCATACGGCAACACGCTTGAACTAATTATTTAGTTAAAGCGTGTTGCGGCGAACCATGACATCGGCAAATATTGGCATAGATTATACAGATATACTGGTAAATATTGGTATCGGCCAACCATTCATTCTCTGTAGGGTTATTCGGCGAAACGTGCTGTCGCTAAATAATGGTATCGACTAATATTTTTTTCGTATTACCGTTCGTCAGTGAATTAAGTGTTAATAAATAAACAAAATACAATATAAGGATTGTGGAAGTTGGTAACAGCATTATCAACACGGTGAGTTATAGTTTCTGGAGAAAGTGCGACTTTAGCCTATATTTAATATTTTGTGATGTGATGTTGTTTCGCAAATCAGAAGGTAAGTTGTTAATAAGCCTCGGAATTAAGAATGATGTTGTATGTACGTTCACCGTAGTTATTATTTGCGCCAACCGTGCGGAGCCGGTTGTGGGCTATGGCCCGCGTGTACACAGAATGTTTTATTTCCTTCTTTGAATCATTATTGAAATAATGTTCTTTGAGAATGATGTATTTAAATTGAGTATATATAGGTAGTATTTTACAATGCTTAAAAAGAAAATTTTCGTCGTTTAAGAACTGATTTTTTATATTTTCAGAAACTAAGTATGTTCTTAAGTATTTTTACTTGTAGTTTATATATTTTATCGAGATACGATTTGAATGTGCGACCATAACTACTAAGCGCGTATTGAATATATGATTCAGCTAGTGAGTTATATAACATTAGTTTTACTTTGAACGGTATTCGATTCTTGAGAATTATTATGTTGGCTAAAAACTGTCTTAACTTATTACAAACGCCCTCGATATGGTTACTAAAATTAAACTTACAGTCTATTTCTAATCCTAAATACCTACCTGTGAGAAGGAACAACATCTATGATAGGACAGGTGCACGTTGAATTTGTTGCATTAAGCAGACACTGGTAGTTATGTGCGACTACACTTTTAGGCTCGAGGCACTTTATGTGTGGTGATTTTACTACCAATAGTTTTGTTTTACTGCTGTTGACTACTAGACCGGCATCGGGGCACCAGTTTAGCAATGAGTTAAGGTCTCTTTGCAGAAGATCACGGGCTTTATGAGGATCTTTATCTCCAATAACGAGAAATGTGTCGTCTGCAAACTGGTAACATGAGCAGTGTTGGATACTACTGCTCATGTCATTGACATACGTAATGAAATGAATAGGTCCAAGCACTGATCCTTGTGCTGTGCCCGTTGTGAGATCAATTGGGTCGCTCAATGAATCACCTATCCTTACGACATATTTTCGGTTTTGAAGATAATTTTCGCACCAGTTCTTTAAGGGGCCGCGTATGCCACAGCTATCTAACCTATAAATAAGTCGGTTGTGATCTAGGGTATCAAAAGCACGTGAAAAATCAATAAACATTGCTAAAACAACCCTTTTCTCATTTAGATGCTTATTGACCTCGTCAACTTTAGATAACAACTGTGATGTACCTTTTCCTGTTTGGAAACCGCATTGGTTAGGATAAATGACATCGTGTTTTTTATAAAAAGCTTGTATTTGTTGACAAACTTTTTCCACGATTTTGTCAATAGTCGAAAGTAACGTTATGGGGCGATAATTTGTGTAGTCATCTCGTTTACCTTTTTTGTAAAGTGGTCTAACACAACCTAATTTCAACTCATCGGGATATAAACCTGTTGTCACACTACAGTTTACCAATTTAGCTATAGCATTGGCAACGTCCTGTCCTATCATTTTAATATGCGATACATTAATATTTTCTGTCCCGGGTGCTTTGTTAGAGTTTAATTTGCTAATAATTTTATATATTTCATCACCAGAAGCTTTTTTAAACACCAACGAACAATTTAAGGGCTTTGTTTGAGAATTAGTGTATAACATGTTACTGGTACGGATGGGTATTATTTCCTTTACAGCTTCGTCAAATCCTGATGCAAAGTTATTGGCTATTGTTTTATGAGTAAGACCTTGAGCCTCAAATGCTTTGAAAATTGCTTCGTTATATCGTTCAAGGGTAATTCGATATACCGTACGGGACCCAAATATACTAATAACCAGAGAAAAGCTGTGGAGTGCCAATCATTGGTTACCAACAATAGTATGGTTTACCCTATGTACCTACGTACGGTACTTACCTACCTAACTACCTAGTTATGTTTATTAAGTTACGTAATATTAAAGTCCTTCAGGTGCCCTAATTGGATGGGCGCATTGGGTTCATGCTCCTATTCATGCTCATATTATCAGCATGTCACGTGTGACTGTCAGTAGGTAAACGAGGAATAAATCGAACAGCTGTACCTAACTCCCCAACTTATTGACCTTGGTTCCCTGTTTAAGGCCTCGTTTACGGAGACGGGTGTAGCGCGTAGCGTGTGGCCGGTGTGGCGTGGCGTGTTGCGAAATTTATCATAGAGAAGAGTGGCAGTGCGCGCCACTGTGCCTGTGACGATTCCTGAGACGTAGCAAAGTCGCGGTGTACGCGGGGTCATCGATTTTAGGTGAGTGAGAGATGGGAGCGCAAGTGTCGCCACTTGCAACATGAACTATCACTATTCCATTAGGCCTCGTTTACGGTGACGCGAGGCGTTGCGCGCATGTTGCGCGTCGCGTGCGGCGGCGCGGCCATAGATTATACACTAATAACTAGAGATAGATACGCCACTCTTGAAACAGTTTTAAAAAACGATGTACTGTGTCCGCTAGATGGCTCTGACGCCTTTTTAAGCGTGGTGTTAATAAATAAGTAAATGACAACTATTATATAAAATAATATGTAATTTAAAAGTAAAAAAATATAAAAATCACAAAAAGTAAAAACTAGTTTCTTGTTAAGCGTGGTCTCGATCCACGGACTTATAATCTATGGGCACAGCACGCTTCCACTGCGCCACGCAACTCTCGGCAGAGTTGTCGAAATTACCGTTCACTTATCGCTACAGATATTTCTAGATATAAAAGCTAAAATGACGTTCCGCGGGCGCTAGATGGCATTAGTTTGTATGGATAATTTTTAATTACGGGATTGTAGGGAAGTTTCATAGGCCTGGGCGCGGCCCGTATGAACAATAGTCTGCTTTTAATACATAGCATGTAGTTATAGCACGTTTTTGTTTATAGCCGTTGTTAACATGCCTAGCTATGTCCTATTACCTGTTTATGTATCTACCTGGAGACCTCACATCATCAAAATAAGTGTCTATGTGTAAGGTACTTACTTACCTATTTTCTTTATTTCATAATAAAAATAAAATCACAGACTCGAGTAAAATATATGAATGAGATGGTAACACTGATCTTGTGTGGGAGGAGCGAATGAACTGGTACCTATGATTATTTTTATTTTCGATAAAATGCGGGTAGGTAGTAGTTTTACTATTTACCTAGATAGTTAACCACCGTATCCAAAACGAATAGGTACTGAATCCGTAATGACTTTGCAAGAATGCACGGAAGAATGAAAAGAAAGTTATTCTAATAATGTAGATTATGAGCAAATTAAAAATGAAATTAATTTATTGACGAATAATTAAATAAGAAATGGACATAACTAAGAGATTCAAAAATAACAATTTAAAAGTTTTAAAAGCCGTGGGTAAAGGAACATACGGGTAGGTAATGTAAATTATAAATAATTGTTTTATGTTCACTGTTGTTCCATCTTATTATTTCTTTTGCCAGGGATGTTTACTTGTGTGAGCACCGAGACAACTCATCACTAACTATAGTAAAAGATATAGAACTGAATTTAAAAATTCAAGAACTGGTAAGACTATTTTAATATAGGAACCTTCTTGCTTGTTTATTGCTTCTCATCCATTAACTAAGAACAAAAACTGCGTTAACTTAGTAACCCATGGTTATTACTTTACAGGACATAAGAAATGAAGTGCGTATTTTGGCGTCGTTAAATCATTCAAATATCATAAAGTTTTATGGATGTTATTATGCTGATAATCACGTTATGATATCTATGGAATATGCAACTAGTGGGAATCTAGCAGAATACATGTACCAAAGATGCCCAAAGTTGTTGCAACAGCAGGTAGGTACCTAAATATTTACAGTTCTAGAGGGTGATTCTAGGGTCTACATCAATGTAAATAGGTACTTAGTTGAGTAAATCTGATTTTTAATACGTACCTATCTTATAACATTTACTTGGATATACATATAAGTCTCCTTATTTATGACCTCTTCTTACTAGCGTTTATCTTAAGTAAATTGTGCTGGTGGCGCGGCGTTTACGATACCTACGCTTAATTATGTTCATCGCATAGGTACGCCTGTTGGATAAATGCTAGTATGAAGGGACCCTTAGATTTGATATTTTGTACTTACACTGCTTTTTCTTGTAGGAAATCGTATTCTTCTTTTGTCAGATATTATTAGGAGTAAATTATATCCACAGTAAAAATATCATACACAGAGATTTGAAAGCAGAAAATATTCTTCTAACTGGTAAACATGGTGTAATAGTAAAAATCGGTGATTTCGGCATTTCCAAAATGTTGGCGAGGTAAGTTTTAGTTAAGGATTTAGATACATACATATCGTCACGCCTTTTATCCCCGAAGGGGTAGGCAGAGGTGTACACACACTTTGCGCCAGATATACTTTTGTCCCACGACGTAATAAGGGGCGAGCCTATTGCCGTACCGGGCACATTTCCAGACTCCGTGCTGCTACTGAGAATTTCGTGACAGAAAAACCCAATAACACTGCCCGACCCAGGAATCGAACCCGGGACCTCCCGAACCCACGCGCACATTTATGCCGCGAGACCAACGAGGCAGTCGTCGTATAGGGTTTGATGTCGAGTTTTCCGTCTCTGCGCAAAGATGGTATTTGCATCGTGTTATCCCTTAGCCGCCTCTTACGACACCCACGGGAAGATAGGGGGTGGTGACACTTGTGTAAGGATTTAGATATATTTAGTTATTTAAAAAAAATCCAAGGTCTAAATCCAGTATTATATTTAGACCTTGTTTTGTACTGCCGAGGTCTAAATCCGGTATTATATTTTTACCTTGTTATGTACTGAACTTTATGGCAACATTACAAGCGAGTTTGTTTTTTTTTTTTATTTCAGTGCCAAGCAAACTTCCACAGTAATTGGCACTCCTTACTATTTAGCGCCTGAGTTGTGTGAAGGCAAACCTTACGACAGCAAGAGTGATGTGTGGGCTCTTGGTTGCCTACTTTACGAGATGTGCACGCATAAAAGAGCATTTGAAGCAGAGGTAAATGCTTTGGGAGGTCTAGTCTGTGTTTGTTTCTCGATGGAACAATTTCCATACATTTTTAAATGCGCCCCTTAGCGGTCTGTACTGACCGTTACACCAATGAGTTCTTAATAACAATAACACAGATCAGCTGGTCAATGATTACTATATTATACCCGCTAGGACACACGCTTTTAAAAACTGTATGGCAATTGTTTCCGTCGAGAAACAAATCTCAAGCCGATCAAACTCGAACTAGAACCTCAGATTCTTTAGGGTAACATTTATTTTCTTTCTTTTATATTTTTGAATACCTGAGAAATTTTGATTATGATTTGATTTGATTTTGAAAACAATTTTAAACTCTACACGTAATTAAAAGTTCTATTCTGTTTTAAAGGGTAGATCATTAAATTGCATAACAGCCAGATAGGGCCCGATTTGCTACCTCATAGACAACATGGGGTGTTAAAAAAATAGGCCAGTTGTTTTATTTCAAAATCGCGCAGTTTAGCGCAGGTAAAAATTTAATTTGGGCCCGAACAGAATACGAGCAATTACATGTCACCCTGTAGATAAGTTGATCAGTTTAACCAGTTCCATTTCTGCCCTATTCTAATAGAGTATGTATGTGTTGCAGACATTGGTGGGTTTAGTGAAAGTTATTACAAGTGGCAGTGTACATCCAATTGATTTGAGAATATATGACAGAAGCATGCAGGATCTTGTGGACTCTATGTTGTCAGTACTGCCCGAGAAAAGACCCACAGTCAAAGAATTAATGGGGCGAATGGTCCTCTTACCTACTGTTTATACTGTGTTTTTAGACGCATGCGACGATGACCTATTGTATTTAAAAGCAAAAGATTTTCTAGATTGATAGTAAATTGACTAATAAAACAATGTTATGAATTTTTGAGAATGCAGTTTTATTGAAAAAAATATATTTGAAAACACCTATAGTATGTAGTTGTTTTCAGGTATGGCATTGGATGAAAGTTGACAAATTGAACTTGTACATAGTCTGAAGTACGAGTTATAAAACATTTTCATTTCCAATTAATTGCTGGTAAATAACCTTTTGTGTATCTGTTCTTTTGCTTAATTTCTAAATGTAGTATCTGTCTTCATAGCATAATATTCAGTAGTGTAGACCAAAACCAGTTCTTACCAGCTTAACAATAGGTACTTAAGACTAAAATTAAAGGTATATAGTGAAATCATTTTAAATGACTGTATAATATCTGTTCTTACAGCCAAAGACTCATTTGATTGGTTTACAACCTCTTTATTGTCCATTTGCTTGATCTGTCTCCATTTCTTCATCCTCCTCTTCTGAAATCACAAAAACAGATTAAAAAAGCTAGGTATTACGCAAAATATCCAGATATAAACTGAAGACTCCATGGCAAAGTGGCGAATCCTATTTTTTTTTTATAAAAAGACAACGCCCGCTTTAGGGCTAGATCCTGTGTCGCGGGGGACTTTACAAACATACAACTAATGGACACAATGAACACCCAGACTCGAAACAACAATTTGTGAATTACACAAAGTGTTGCCTCGTGTGGGGATCGAACCCACAACACTCGGCGTAGTGTTAAGCGGCGAGGCGGCCGCTTAAACCACTACGCCAACCGTGCAGTCAAATCTATCGAGGACTTGCACATCTAAACTAAGCTAAACTATCGATTCGCGAAGTTTAGCTGTGCATCAACATCTGCTTTATTGGTACCAGAACAAGTCAGAAATGATGATGGCGTCAAAGCTCAGCTGAAGTTGACAATCCTTCCTGTGATTAACATCCATAACCCCTGTATAGCACCTAAAAATATTCTGACAATAGACTAAACCAGCCGTAGATGGTTGTTTATTGTTGTTCTTAGGTTGTTTTACATTTGGCTCTAGGGGGTGGCAACTGCCACCCTTGAATACAGAGTAATATGTGCAGTAGTAATTAAATGTGCAATTCTGTAATGTCCTTCCTTTGCATTGGTTTCTCCTTTCCCTATCCTTATTTTTTTTTATTTCACAGGTATTTATATTTCAATCAGGTAAGATATTAGCCAAATCTTCTTCACCAATCCAGAAGCAGCTCCCAAGAAGTGCTGTGAAATCTCAGAAGCAACCATATCAAATTCTTAAATAGGGCTGACATATTCCATTAGATTTTGTTAGCTTACAATATTTAATTTTAACACATAAATTATCATAAATAGCAACAAGTCTCTCTAAGTGAATAATCCTTAGCTGTAGGTGTCAAATACTCCTTCCACTTCTCTGTCAACTGGCGTGTTCCGGCCACTGGTGGTGTTGCCACATTAAATGGCAAAAGAAATAAATAAGATTAAAAATCTGATGGTATTTATAAAGTACTACTACAAACTACATATAATTAAACAACTAGGGTTTCTCAAAATAATTATCAGCTCTAAATTAAAATGATTGCTTATTCTCCCATGTAGGTTTCAAACTTACTAAATAAGAAGAGTATGATGAAAATTATTATAACAATTTTCTTTTACTGTATATGTTTTGCAGTGAAATGATAATAAAAAAGATCATCTTACGGTTGCCATTGGACTGGGACTGTGGTGGCAAAGGTTTCTGGCCAGGGATCTGGCCTGATTGCAGCATTCTTGTCAACCTCTCAACCTCTTGTAAGGAGGACGCATTCTTGATGGCTTCCCGAATCTTGTGGATCTCTTGTGGAGTAAGATCTGTAATATAATACATTTAACCACATAAATTTCTTTTCATTTCTATATCAAGACACACCATGGCATGGTCACTGATACTTTTGGGGATATAAATGGAAAGAACAGTTTAGGGTCCTATTAATATCACATACCAATAGATTAAAAAAGGGTAGCGATAGCCGACTGGAGATGCCAACAGACTGCCATGCAAAGGGTTTCAGGTTTGAAACCACAGAGCGCATCACTGACTTTTCAGAGTTATGTGTGCACTGAATAGTTGATAATTGCCTGCCCTGTATCTGAGAGAGCATCTATGGCTGTCGTCGGTCTGGGTTGTCATGAAGTTCTAATAGTTCTGAAAGGTAGTCAGCACTAATGATGTTCGAATCTGCTATTTATCAATCGCATGCTATGAACTATATGCTAATTTTTTTTCGCATGCTATTAAAAATGCTATAATATAGCATGTTAGATATAATCGTGCGAAGGGTCAACACCCTTCGTGTGACCGCTTGTTTTAGCACATGTACGATTTATCGCGCGATTTGAACGTTGGTTAATATAGCGTCGACGAACATGCTATTTGCCTAACGAGTCTGAAGACTTAACGCGTGGGGCAGATAACATGGTGAACTGTAATGTTACTATAATAATACATTTACATATTTGTACATTTCTTCTAAGTATAAAATGTAACAATTTATTCAATTCAATTCAATGTCATTTATTGCGATAACAGGTACAGCAGTTGTGGTAAACAATAATAAAAGGAAAGTTTCTCCATTATCTGCCTCAAGGCGTGCAATACATAGTAGGTATTTTTAATATTGTTACAGTAAGCAGGAAATTAATAGAATAAAGGCATGTCAATGTGAATATAAAAAAAAAACATGAATAAATAGAAACAATGTCAATTAAATGTAAAAGTTGTCAAACGGTTATACAAACAAAATATAATAATTAAATAAGCGCTCAATAATTAAAAAGTCATCAGGCAAATAATACATTGTATGTCATGTCATAAAAGTTTCACGCCACTAACATATTCATCAACGCTATAGAACGCTTTCTCCAATAACATTTGTTTAACTTCACGCTTAAATTCAGTAACACTTGGCATTTCTAATATATATTTAGGTAACTGATTGTAGACCCGTGGCGCCATACAAAAAACACTATTTGTCATCATTGAGCTTTTATGCTGAGGGCAACAAACTTTGAGGTTGTGACGCTTGCTTTTATAATTTTGATACATATTCAAATTGGTTCTAACAAATAATACTAATTCATAAATATTATACAGACATGGTACCGTTAGTATTTTGAGATCCTTGAAATAAGGTCTACAGCTATCAGTTGGTTGGAGTTTGCACATCACTCTTATGCACTTTTTCTGTGCTTGAAAGACATGTTCCTTTTCCGTACAATTACCCCAGAACAAGATTCCATATCTTAAAATAGATCCTACGTATCCATGATAAGCAGTCAGTACTACATGTTGGTTTACTTGTTTTGTGAGCATGTACAGTGCGTATGACTGACTATTCAATTTCGAACAAAGAACCTCTGAATGCACCTTCCAATTTAAATTAGTGTCTATATTTAGTCCCAAAAATTTAGTCGTCTCTATGTCACGAATTGTTTCATTGTTATACTGTATGTCAAAATTTTCCAGTAAGGCATTCCTATTTTTAAATGTCATTATGCACAACAAACTCATAATAACCAACTAATTTATAATAAATAAGTCAATGAATTTTCCTTCATACTTTTCAGGCTTAGGACTGTCTATCATTATACTGAGTTATTTAAATCATTTTAACACACACACAGATCATTCATAGATACACAGTATTACGTGTCCTATCACAGTTTTTTAAAATCAAACATAAAACACTAAACTTTTTAGAACGTAAAATAACTCGCGTACTTATATGCCTACTTAAATCGCGCGAGCCGTCGAGCCGCTAAAATTCACACGCTACGCAAGTTCACGTCTCGCTGCTCGCGTTAGCACGCGAAGACTGATCGCAAATATCGCAATTTGCAGCGCTGCGAACGTGCGATGTGCCGTCGCGTCGGCGCGATGTATGATTCTATATGCTATATGCTATTTTTTGGCACGAACGAGAGCCGAATGAAATTGCTATTAGATGCGAAATAAAATTAGCGTGCTGTGCTATTGTGCTAGATGCTACATTAACCACCATTAGTCAGCACCTCTGAATAAATTGACACCAGTCTAAACCATGGAATGTCATTATCCCTTTGGGTTGCAGAGGACAGACAGGCAGTAACTCCGTGGTAAAGCTAATATTCAGTGAAAAGAAGTTAGACTAGTAAGCAGACTCCAGGTTTCAACTGGGATAATGCTAGGAGGATGATGAATAGATTAAATTGTTTAAGCTCTCACATAATGTAGCATAGATGTACAATCAAACAAGTTCATGGTCAATCAGTTTACAAAAAAGCTTTGGCTCGCTCATAGAGTCGAGGCACACACACATTATACAAAACCACTCCCCCATATTACATTTGACTAAATATCTGGACTGAACTGGACGCAACCATGTCTTGCTGAGCAATTTTCGCCCGTTATGTTGTACTAGCGTCAAGTTTGGCCATTGTACACCAGACACAATAGATGTTGAAATTGTGTTGGATACTGGCCAAGCAGTTAAACAGACATTCTAGTAGTTAAATGAAAATTCTTATTGGTTTCATAAAAATATACTCACTAGTAACTTTAGAATCAGGCATATTTCCTCCAGGAACAAAAGTCTTGGCTTTTCTTTGGATTTCCTTGTGAATTTCTTTGCCTTTCTTGCTTTTGAATAAACTATTTGCCTCATCTCTTTCTTTTTGTTTTATCTTTCTAAAGTCTAAAAGCCTCAGCTCTGGGAACTTAAATGCTACATATGCTCTGAAATAAAAGCACCAAAATGAATGAGTAACATTTTGCCAGTTCAATATTACATCTTTTTGACACACCAACACACTTCTTTATTGCCTAAGCAATCATCCAGACAGTTCACTGAATGTTATGACTGAATATAATGCTGCCGCTAGTTGAACTGTGTCAAATTCATAAACAGAATTGAATGCCTCATTAAGTAAGTTAGCTGTGACATATAAATCGAAACTAATAACTAATTTCAAGATTATGAAACTAAATTTATTGTTATTATCTATTTTGATTACATTGAAAAAGTAAGATTTTATTTAATTTATACCGTAAACTATGTGGTTTTAGGTGTGTTTGTACTTTACATTACCTGTAATGCTGTTTGTTGGCAACTGGATTGTGCAAGAGTGATAGTGTTTTCAGCTTTGGTAATGTAGCAAGAGGGTCCAAATCACCTAATTCCTGAATGTTGTTGTTTGTCAATATCAAGGACTCCAGATTAGGGATATATTGTTCCAGATTTTCACCAATCCTCCTGTAAACATTAGTTTCAGCATTATTTATATGCACTTGATTGATGTTTACAAGTAAGTATCTACATTAATTGATCTATTTAATTTGATACTTACACAATTCTGTTGCTGTTGAGTAGCAAGCATTTTAGCCTTTTCAGTAGAGGAAATCCATCGAGTTTTCTGATATCATTATCTGAGAAGTCAACTGTATCAAATTGGTCTAATGTTGCTCCCATATTCTCAATCTGCGGTATTTTATACCCTGAAATATACATAGTTTAGATAACATTTAATATTTTAATCTGTAGCACGATTACCGATATTGAAATTGTACACATAAACAAATTTAGTGGGTAATTCACCAACATTTTTAGAAACATATTCTAACCTCTAAGATCTAATTCTCGATCTCGACATGGATTCATGTACTGCATAGAACTTTGGATAAGTTCTGTGGTAAGTTTTACCATTTTGGTTGTTGTTTTGAAATACCAATAAAATCTAAGAACTAAATTGGTACAATAAAATCAATATTTGTATTGTGATGCGTTGCTCTAAAACGCTTTGCGTCGGTTTATTTTAGGACTGTTGATAAAATATCGATATATCGAAATATCGATATTATTATTTCCAAATATCGATATTTATTACTAATATTTTTTTGGACGATATATCGATAGTTCGATATTGAAATGTGGATATCGATGGTCGATATTTTTTTTTAATAATTTTTAATTTTTTCGTAATTTATTTAGGCCCACTTGCACAACGATTCTTAAATTGAATTAAGATGTATTCAACGAGATAAAAAATATTAAACACCACTAGCGTCTTGCACAACGAAAAATTTGTCGAGTAATATGATTTAAGAACTGTCAAAATTAATTACCGAAAACCGGCTGTTTAGTGTTCATTTAAGAACTGTCACACTGATGTTGGCATCTTGTCATTAGCGACGAAAATTATCTGTAATTATATAACTGAACCGGACGACGCAGCAGGGGGACGCCTATGTCCAGCAGTGGACGTCCCTAGGCTGACATGATGATGATGATGATATAACTGATAACAATGTACCTACTTGTGTTATTGTTAACCCTAGAAACCTACACTATTTGGCGCACATGTTATTCTTACACTGGGGTGCTGGTACACCCCATACTAAAATGACTGTAATCCTTAAAATAAAAAAAACAATTCATGAAAATACGTTTTATTAAACATAATCGGTAACTGGAGATCACAAATCAGCCTTATTACACAAAGTTAAATGTAGTTTGAGCAACAGCGCTTGTAGGATTTGGTCCTTTTTGAGGATCACTGCAATGGACTAAGTTGGCATCCGGTAACGGTCCTCCAAATGTTCATGTATCAGTTCCAAACCTAATTTCAAAACTGTCTGCTGAATCTTTATATTTGGCTTATTATTTGATCTTAAACACTAGTAAAGAACCCAGGAATTACAACTGGTCCCAACTTCTATTTCTTCCTCGCCAGATTTGTGGTCTAGAATAGAGCTTATTTCTTCGTAATTCAAACCTCTGACAGCCATCCGAAACAAAATAAATAAACTTAATTGAATTTTACCTTCATAATATCTAAAAATATATGTATTTAATTCATATAAGACTATTGTTTTAATAAATAATCAAATTTAATAACTTATTACATATAAATGCATCAATCGTAATAAATAAATAACCTTACGATTTTACTGCACTGGGGTACTGGCGTACCCCACAGCACTTATACAGGTGACCACACATTATGCGTGGCCGCAGCGCGGGTGTAGCGCTGCAATTGCGCGTTTTTTATTTACATAGATTTACAAAGCAGCGCGGCGGCAGCGCTGCAGACGCGCTGCCGCCGCGCGCCTCTTTGCGGCAAATTTGAAGGCGCCCTTACTGTCGCGATAGTAAGTCGCGACACATAGTGTGCACATCCTTTCGGACGCGGCTTTCTGTCGCGTCCGCGTCCGATACAACCATAGACACGCCATGCTGTCTATGCAATACACTAAGGCTAGGTAGGAGCATATTTTTCTTAATTCAGAGCACTAGCAGTTAGCACTATTAGATTATATTATTGGTAGATCTTGAAGTAAAGCAGAACTGTTGAATTGAAAGTGAATTTAACATTTTTTGACTATATTCGGTATAAAATCAATATTAAGGCCGTACCATGGACAATATACGGATGACAGTAAACGTCCGCGGACGTTTACTGTCATTTTCCCAGATTGCTATCGGACGTCTGAACGCTCAAGGTCACGTCCGCGACAGACGTCCGATAGTGTGCACACTTGAATGGATTTTCCTTGTCCAGATACCCTTCTGTCGCGATAGTAAGTCGCGACAGATAGTTTGTGCGGGCCTTTAAAAGCCCCCTGGATCTCTCTTTAACAACGCATGCTCTACATTCTACAATGGGGTTGGCAACTGTCAAAGTGTGTTGTCGTTGTGTCCCCAAACATTGAATTTGTATTATGGTCAAATTTTTACAATATTATACACTTTTTTGTCATTTCAAACTATCTTCGTGTATCAATAAAAACAACTTTTAAACTATTGATTACTGATAAACTGATATAAATAATAGTTACAGGTAGCACGCCATTGCGCAATGTTGATGTTGTGCATGTACTGTTAGAGAGAGATGCAAGGGGCCTTTAACTGTAGCGTTCTCTCTCGCACCGACGGACACTCATTGGCCCCTCTCTGCCACTCTATCCTTTATTATCTCTATGCTATGGACATGCATTAATATACAGGTGACATGACATTGACACCTTTGACATAATGAAATGACATTAGTGGCTGCGTTCACGAATGTCCGAATGTCAATCGAATGTCATTGAGGAATTGGGGATACCAAAAAATGAGTATTTTAGCGTACTCTATTAGTGTTATAGATTATAGAGTACGGTTACATGATATTGAGTACAATACTCTATTTTAGAGTACGGTTGGCAACCCTAGGTCCTCGGGCTCTGAAACGGCAATCTTGGCTGCAAACGGGATAATGCTACGATGATGTTGCGACGTAATAAAACATGTTACGTCAACGGAAGATGCACACGATCGGAATGTTGAACATAGGTAGGTAGGTACACATCTCCGTATGTAGTTGTGTTGATAATAATCGATCACGACGAGTCTAATTAAATATAAAACTCGTTCCTTTGTTACCTGACACCTGACTGTTGTATAACGCTTGCATAAAAATTCCACTATCTTGAAATAGGTACCTACATACCTATCTATTAATAAACTAGGCAAGCACCTAGTTAAATATACGTCAGTTTATTTTCAATAATACTTTTATTATATTATGCGCACAATCAAATAGGTAGGTGCATTACGCAAAGATCTATTATGTAACGGTTAGTTGAAATAACGCAATATCTCTAACGTTTATTTATTTGTCCACTTAAGAACTTATTTAAAATAAGTAAATAACAACATCACGTTTCTTTGGATTCAATATTGCAAAGTATTTTTACTTACCAACTTACCTTGGGTCGTATGCGTAGCTAGTCGATATACATATATGTAGAGTCACCTACATAAGTCCATATACCTACCTACATTTACTGGATTTTGAATGGTCGTCCCAAACAATATTATTTTCAATATCTTGTAGGAGAGTACCTAGATAACATGCCTAAATCATAATTCAGCGGGGGACTTTACAAACATACAATCAACGGACATAATGAACAGTGTGTCAACCAAGAATAATAATCGGTTAGTTTTAATCATGGTTTTAATGAAGCTACGTAGGGTAGGGTAAATACGCTATACGTCGGCCCCTCCCCAAACTTCGGCCGTCTGCACATTTTCAGCTTGCGTTCATTTAAAACGTAATGAAGTGACAAATTTGCCACTCGAATTACAATCTTAGTTCATACTCTATATGTACAAACCGTTACTTTCCGATTACGTTACTCACTCTTCGCAGTCTTCGCACACTGAGCATCAGTAGCGATTGCGCCGTCGAAGCGTCAATTTCATATCGAAAGTACCTTACTTGCTGTGAATACCCGCACTTCGGGGATCGATATTAGAACGGACAGACATTCCTTTTTTATTGTTTTAAGCTTTATTATCAGTAATTAGTGATTTTACTATATTTTGAGATAGTTTTTTCAATGTTTAACGTATTGTTTTAAAGGGAAAATAGGAGGCCGCCAATAGAATACCAATTTTGAATAAAAACCGGATTCTCGGCCGTGGCCGACTAAAAGTAAATGCAGTCTGTTTTATAAATTCCAATTGTACTAATTCCATCGGCTTAATAAGAGAATTTGCAACGCATATAGGCAAATAAATCTATTTTACGTTTAATCGCCAAATACCGGCCGGGGTGATATTAGTTGAATCTCGAGAAATTGTAGTGTGTAGCTAGCCTAACCTCCTTGTATATTGTAATATTAGTCTGTAAGTTTATGCAATATAGCTCTATGCCTCGAACCTTAAACACGTCTTTCATTACCCATCCTTTACATCAGGGGCGGATCGCGAATTTGTGGGGCCCTGGGCTATAAAACTACTTAAGGCCTATCTAAGTACTCAACTAATAGCCATGTCAAAAAACTGTTTCTATGTCATTATATATACATATAGAAACAGTTTTTTATATAGAGTTATTATATATTCTTTATTGCACAAAAAACATCTCATCATCAGCCTTTGATAGTCCACTGCTGGACTAGGCCTTTCCTTTGAAAGGAGTGCATCGAAAAATCGGAAATTCGAAAACGCCGCAAGGTGGACTGTAGACCTTATAAGGATCACGGAAATCGCTTGGATGCGGGCGACTCAAATTCGGTCTCTATGGCAAAACAGCTATTATCAGCAACGAACGTCGGCGTCCTTCGGCTGAAATGTTTATCTATGTGCATCTTCTTCTAACTCAAAAACCCGTAGAAGTTTTATAGGTAATAAGTAGAGTCTTGCTGATTTCAGTATGAAAGAGTTGGCTCGACGGGGACAGTAGGTACTACTCTCCCACAGATTCTTATACCTACTAATAATACTAATATACAAAGCTGCAGAGTTTGTTTCTTTGGTTGAACGCGCTAATCTCAGGAACTACAGGTCCGATTTGAAAATTCTTTCAGTGTTAGATAGCCCATTTATCGAGGAAGGTTATAGGCTATATAACATCACGCTATGAGCGACGGGAGCAGAGCAGTAGCCTTAAATAACGCGGGTATAACCGCGTGCATCCTCTAGTATTTACATAAAGTAACAGTAACTTTATCTATACCTATTGTTGTGTTTCGTTCGATGAGTGATAGTACCGAGGCCTCATAATCTTTACCTTCTGCCTCATCCCGCTCCTACTCCTTTTCATTTTCCCATCCAGGTTGGCAACGCACTTGTGACTCCTATGGTGTTGCGTTGGCAGCGGTAATAATAGCTAATAGCGCTTATCATCAGGTTATTCGAAAGCATCCCATTAGATACCTCAGCTGAACCAGTAGCTTTAATTCTTAAGCTCTACCTACATGTAGGAATATATATTTTTTATGATTTAATTTAAAAAATGTAGGTTTAAAAAAAGAAGGTTTTTTCTTGAATTTATACTACATAACCATAATACCTACCTACTTGTCAAATTTTATAGGTCTAGGTCAATGGGAAGTAAGTAGGTGCCATATCAATTTGATTGCCTCGAGAGGGTCGATATATACGATTTTTGGGGCATAAACGGTCGTATCTTCCTTTTACGTTAATGTCGAAGCTTTATTTTATTTACGAGGGACTGCTTGTTTATGTTTATAATTTCAACTCGATATCTCCACGCGTTCCCGAAATTACCAGACCCAGACGGACAACAAAATGGTTCGGCACCCTAAAAAGTATTAAATCTTTATAAACATACATACCTACATACAAAGTCTCACGCCTATATCCCCGAAGAGGTATATTGCTACACCCACTTTTCGCTAGATTTATTTTAGTCCCACGTAATAGGAGGCGAACATATTGCCGTACCGGGCACATTACCAGACTCCGTGCTGCTACTGAGAATTTCCTAACGGCAAACCCAATAACACTTTGCCCGACCCGGGGATCGAACTCGAGACTTCCCAATCCCACGCGCACATTTATGCCGCGAGACCAACGAGGCAGGAAATCTTTATAAATTGATGTACAATTTATGTATGTACACTACTACATATGTAGTATGGTCTGTAACATTAGCTATGTAGGTTAATTCCTTTGAGTATGTTACTGATAATAAAAGTAAAGTAAGATACTTACCTAATTACGATTTGTTCAGCTGCAGCCTCCAGTATATTATTAGGCTTGTCGATTGTTACATAATATATAAATAAGTAGATAAGTAATATAAAGGCGATAGACTATTTGCTTTGTGCCGGAACCAGCCTCATAAACATCTACCTATTACTACATTTTATTTAAGTTACTAACAGTTCCTGAACATCATTAAATTATTACAAAGGAAACAAAAAAACTATTCTGTAAGATTTCTATGGAGGATAAATCATATTCACACGGTTCCTAATTTTTCAAGGCATGGCTGAGGGCGATGACCAAGGTAAGCGTCGACTCTTTGTGACGAATCTAGGATAAATACATACATAATTACCTGATTAACCGTATAGCATAGTGGTTTAGAGGTCATCTCGCCTTTACTGCGCCGATTGTTGTAGATTCGATCCTCACACAAGACAACATTTGTGTATAGGTACCTACTATTTCTATTAAAAAGACAACTCCTTCCCTAGAACTAAATCCTGTGTCGCTGAGGACTACAAATATAACTAACTACTAAAACTGTTGTTTCGAGGCTGGATGTACCTATATACTTTGTTTCAGCTGATTTAAATCTTGTAAAGTGGTGGGACAGGATTTATTACTTTGCGAGAGTTGTAAAAATTACCCAATACCTACTCCCAATAGATCCCATTTGAAAGGTTTGGTAAATAGTACCTATTTGCCTTGAACTGCCAATGTACAAATTCAAACTTCTAAAATTTCTTTGTAAGGTGAAGGTAAAGTCAATCTAGCCGAAATAGTTTATAATGCAATTTGAATTTATCAATAATTATTAATAAAAACTGCGTGACAAATATACTAATTCACCGAAGCAATGGTAAGGTGCATTTTGGTACACGGTACTGTCATAGTTCACTGAACATGATATTAAGTGACTGCCAATGAGATAAGAACGGATTTATTAACATGAATCCATTTAGGCAGAAAATTATTGGCAATATTTCCATGATATATAGCCACTTCACCCTTTGCGATAAGCTCCCTTTTATTTTGTTCAATTTTTATTTGATTTGGAAGTATAAGTCTGTTCAGAGGTATTGCTTGGTCATTGGTCTTGCTCTAAATATCTATTACTATTCTTTTTCTATACATTATGTCATTGTATCATACCGAGTGATGAAAAAAGGAGTAGTGCGCGTCAATTTGCGCTCTATTAGCACTGCTCCGTGGACAAAGAATCTATCTTGAATCTTTTATGTAATGTTTATGTAGCGTACGTACCCAAATAATAATATCTTTTTTTAAATGAGTACGATTCGGGACTTTTGCAATATTTTACAAATCGAAGGCACTTGGTATGACATAGTTAGATATTCGTTTAAGCAACCGTATTACTCGGCTCTACCTTTATTTTTTTAACTTGTGTAAAATGAGTTACCTTATGCCCATCCGACCGGGGAGCGGTCGAAAGGGGTATGCCGGACTCCCACACCGTGGGCTGGATTACCGACTAAAAACCACACGGTGGCTCCGTAGCTCGAAACTTAGCAGGTACAATGGGAACTGTGGTTGTATTGCTCCGCTGTACCTGTCGGGTCCGTCCCCTTGCTTAGGACGCGTGCCCGGGGAAACTCGGCTCTACCTAGGACGCGATTCAGAATCTGTTGATTTTTCAGTTGATGTTGATTCGTTTATTTGTCATTTAATTTGCTTATTTCGTATTCATACATACATACATAGACTCACGCCTGGTTCCCGGAGGGGTAGGCAGAGACTACGGAACGCCATTTGCAACGGTCCTGACATATCTCTCTTGCTTCATCATCCCATCAGATTCCTCATGCATGCTCTTCTGTTCAGGGTACTTCTAACCTGTCCTGTTTTTAGAATGTCTCCAATCTGGTCAGAGAACGTCCGCCTAGGTCTTGCCTTATATATCTGCTTGGTCAGTCTTTCGTCATCCATCCTCTCCACGTGCCCAAACCATCTTAGCATACCTTTCTCGATGCTTGTCACTACATCTTCTTTTATCCCACAACACTCTCTATTTCGTATTCTTTCAGAATATTGTACCTTCTATGAATTTTTACTTTCAGTATCATATTAAAACTCAAACTAGGTCAAATTCGCATGGAGTCCAGACTCTTAACTTATAGCGCACGTGTATGTACCTAGTATTGAAGCAGTTAAAACAAATAGATCATATAATGATAACCCATGGCATCCGTAGGTACCTAGTACATACAGCTGAAAATAAAATCTGACCCACTTAATTTTATGCCGATTTTAGAGTTACCCGGGTTGACCGTAACAGTTCGTTTTGAATTTTATACAATTGTTATTACAAATCCATGGCAAACCAATGGCTTACGCACAGTAATATTACCAACAGTTATTAAGGCGCTGTTATACCTCAGAAGCCGTGAAACACCAAATTTTTCGTCGCGCATATAGCCATAACGGTACATATTACAACCTAGCAAAAAATAGAGCTTAAAGTCAAAAGTCTGAACAAAAGACTTTTGAAATAATTTTTCATGTATGTAAAATAGAATCATGGTAAAAAAATCACAAAATCGAGGCAGAAAATAATCTTTCGTCTCACTGTTTGCAATATTTTGATCGTAAACTGTCATATGTTTTTTAATAATATTGTAGGAAATCTAATGAACTAAAGAATTACCTAATTTATTTTCATATTATACGGGTATATTTTGAAAAATTAAATAAAATCTGCCAAACGTCTATGATTTTGACGCTCGGTAGATCCCATCAATATCAAACGCTTCAGCAATTTAAACCTTAATAGCATAAGCGGTGTACTGAGTGTCAGTTGCTAGTTTACGCCCCGCCCAGACCTCATCATTCGGCTATGAGCCCTGTGAGAGATAGGTCATGTCGCTTGCGTCTCCACTGCACGAAATTTTACGTAAACCTGTTTGTTATTGTAATACGCCGATTTGAGTTCGTGATTTCATGTTTTATGTTATAGACTGAATACTTTGAATCAAATAGGCTTTTCATGTAACTATGGGCACATATAATTAGGACCTAAGTTTATACTCTTGTTGCGTTTAATGTGTTATTGTTTCTGTGCTTATTAATATATAATTAGAAGAATAAAATATGGACAATTAGAGAAATAAAGTTCTACGAAGGATTTGTACAAGAAAGCGTCGTAATAAAATAGAAATTCATCCATGGCCAAGTGATTATAAAATATGTAACATTTTTCCACAAATTATTTTCATAAGAGTCTTAAATGACTGACTATGTTATAGATTATCCATTATGCATAATATAATTATATAAATTATTCTCATAATACATAGCTGCCACAGTTTTAAATTTTTGAAAGAGTAATAACATAAAATCGAATCATTTTATGTACTTATATTTCAAATTCATTAGCTTGTCAGAGCGCCTGGAGCGCTAAGATGCTGCTACGGCGAACAATAAACAGCGCTAATATGGCGCTCCGCAATCCGCACACAAGCGGTAACGAATGTTGTATTATTGTGTTGTGAACATAAACCTATTCAGGTACATCGGGTAAAAATTTGATTATTCATAAATTATAAGGTATGTATCAGTACATCTTATATCTTTTTAATTTCTAAAATATTGATTTCTCACTTATAAATGATTGCATTTATAAGTAAGAAAGTGACTTCTCTGTTTGCTATAACACAAGATTTAGTAATTTTTTAAATAATAAAGTACCTAACTAATTATCTTTGTTGTAATTACAGTGAAGTTAAAGATAACAGTTCTGCAACGTCTTACACACATTTGACTGCAGTCATTCCTTCCACGATTTGTTCAAGAGCTAGCCAAGAAATGCCAAACAATTTTTTAACAAATTTGACTCAAATTCCGAGTGATAAGCAAAAATTACAAGAGGGATAGCACTGACTGGTTCGAATTGCGTAAGAATATGTTGACAGATTGAAATTTTGGTATAGTGGTAAAAAGAAGAGATAACAGCAGTAAAGCCAACTTAGTAAACATTATTTTGTACAAATAAAATATTTGCATTTGCAGGGTGCATAGGGTTCCCACCAAGAACTTAGGGTCCCAAGCCAACCTCACCTGCAAGTGGTGCACCTGCCAATCAACGGACGAGGCTCTGGCAAACAAAATATCCCGATAAGCGGCAATAGGCTCGCCACCTATTACGTGGGATCAAAACACTGGCGAAAAGTGGGCATTTAATATGCCTCTGCTTACCCCTTCGGGGAAACAGGCGTGAGTCTATGTATGTATGTATGTAAAATATTTGCAATGTAAAAGCAGTTGCGAATGGAGTCTAAAATGAACAACTGGCTTTGCAACAACTGGCGAAGCAAGAAAATGTAACAATCGAGCCTTGTGGATTATCCGTTTATTGGTGCCACGCCAGATGGATTAATAGGTCTAAACACGATTGTACAAATGTAATGTTGTATAGTTGCCTATAAGAATGGCCTGGAGAATAGTATAAGAGCAAATAAAAGACAAATATGGAAAAATGATAAAAAGTGAACTGACTAGTCTAAATAAATATTGTAATTGTTATTACCAAATTCAGGGGCAACGCCACCTTACACGCAAACAAAAGTGTTTATTTGCTGTGTGGAGTGGCGAAAGTATACCACTAAAAATAGAAATTATAGAAAGTGATGATGTTTTCTGGGAGAAGAAAATGAAAGAAAAGCTTGTGGCGTTTTATATGAATTGGCAGTTGCATGAAATTGTTGATTCTCGTCAAGCTCAAGGGATGGCATTGCGAGATCACGGAGAGGAAAACTTTCATCAGTGCTTGAAATTTCTACAATACCAAGCCGTAAAAGGAAAGCAAAAGAAACTGTGCCTCGTGAACAACAGCAAATAATAAGTATTGAAGCCTTATCACCTCACACACAGCCTTTAACTTTCGATGAGAATAAAGAAAACCTGCCGGGTTGTAGCAGACAGCTAACTTTTGATGAGCTGTAAACTCTATATTTCGTTAATAAATGATAAATAAATATAAATAAATATCTTTTAATATTTATTTTCTTTGAAACAACACATATTTGATGCGAAAGAATTTTTTTTTTATTTTTCCATACAAACATGTATGAGGAGAGCTAACCAAAAAGCAGTAACTCAAATTTGTAATTCTATAATTTTCTAAGCGACATAGCAGTATCTCATGAATAAGGTATATCCACATATATTTTTGATATAATAATAGGAATATTATATTTATTGATATAAAATTGAAAAATAATAATGGGTTGGGTTTCGAAACGAGTCGCCTGAATTTGAGGGTATTGGTAGTGTAGGGGGCTTAAGGGAGTTCGTTTTAATCCCCTAAAAGTAATTTTGGCTGCCGGAGTTGCATCTAAATATTTTTAAACAATTTCCAAATTTTCATAAATACTTCGGCAATTATGCAAAACGGAACATAGTTTTTATACTTTAGTACAGTTTTACAAATGTCATTTTTAGGTTTTATGTGAAAAAAACTGCCATCTTGGAATGATCATATTGACAGCTAATGTCAAATTTGTGCGTCATTGCTTTCGAGTGCTTAGGGTTAGGTGCGACTGTAATAAGTAACTAAATAGATTATGTTAGGTTTTCTTTTGACCCTTAATCCGAAAATAGGAGCCCTTCGCAGGGCTCCGTCAACCTTAGTTTATTAAACTAGTGTGATGAATGTGCAATTTGGCAGTGCCATACACACCGATGTTTGGAGATTTTTTTTTTCAGAGGAAACCAAGTATTTCCGGCAAGTGAAAATGGGGGGTTTCGAGACCTCCCCTCCTCTCCCCCAATCACTCACAACCCGTCAAAACGGCGACGTATTTCGAAACTTTTACCATAGTAATTATACCTATAATAACAATAAACATCCATAAATTAATAAAATAAATCAACTTTTACTAAACTTCAATCATCTCGTAACTCGCTTTAGTTGAGATACGGCTTTTGCGCTTAGTAGGGCAGTTTTGTGGTTTTTAGGGTACCGTAGCCAAAATTTTTTAACACGGAACCCTTATAGATTCGCCATGTCTGTCTGTCTGTCCGCCCGTATGTCACAGCCAATTTATTGCAAAACAGATTTGAAAACTGGCAGGAATCGAATTAGATGTAGGTATTCTATGAACTGCTTCACTATTTTTATACAAAAACATAAATAATAATGGCCTCTCCATACATGGAGCTGACTTAATTATTTTTATCATCTTACGGCACGTAGGTATTTACCTACTTTCGTTAACTATTAATACCTATAACGTCTAATGTAAACCAGTTTTGCTCATGGCTGCACTGAGAACAAAAATTGCGCTATGCCTATATTACACAAACAGATTGATGTATGTAATATAAATTTTAATATCAGTATCTCAATTCAATATGCTAAAACGTTTTGCTTGCGATTTTGAAATATTGGAATACGGATGTCGCCAGAATACGGCCGCACGCGGCGAGAATGAAGGGGGGCGCCCCGCAGTAGACGGAGCTAAGCTCCCTTCACCTCCCCTGCTTCACCCCCTCATTTACCAAAACAGTCGCTTAGGACAGCGCCTTAATTTATTCAGGCATTGGTACAATGCGGTCGGCAGAAGGTGAAAATAAGCATTATTACTGACGTGATATAACATTATGCGGTAGTTGAATGTGCAAAAAGACCAAATAATCTCGGTCTGGTTGTAACTCAGGTCATTGGATCCGTTTGGTTTACTTTCTGTGATTCGATATGCGCTTTTTCGTCCGTGAACTCGACATAATATTACAGGTTTATCAGACAAGTTTTTACGCACTCTTCCTCAGGACTATTGTAATATGCAACAATTAGGTGTTTAACAATCATTTCATGGATGAATAATTGTGTAAATTATGATGGTGCCACGTTAAGCTTAGATAACTTGTGTAAAACAAAACAAGTTGATCTTAGTTGAATTATACATTGTGCAGCGTCGGATTGGCGACGTTATATAAAATGCAAGAGCGGTGGCCGTTCGCCTCCATTATTATGAGCGGTAAGGGAGACGCGAGCGCAGTACTGGGCGGGAAATTGTAACGCTAACTTCACCATCTGATATAAAAAAGTGTTGTGCGGCATTATTTAAAAATATAACGGACAACCCGACGTTCAACTGACAGTGAAGTAGCCAGAGACGCTGGACGTTTTCAAAATGTGGCACCGGTTGATTTTTGTGAGTACTAAAGGATTTTTTTATAATTTATTATATTATATTTAGTAGAAAATATGAATTAATATATTTTGTTAATGATTATATTTATTTATTTACTGTACAATTATTATACTTCATTATGTTTTAAGTAAGCACATATTTGTATTAGGAGTATTAAATAATAAATAGACAAACATTATGGATAAACTTTATTATTCAACATAACATCTAAATCAAATTTATATCGGTAAGTACCTAAGTATTTTGATGTCTTTGATACTGTACCTAATATTTATTCTCTGTTATTATTCAGAAAATCAGTTTGTCTATAAATTAGTTAAAATTCAAAGCGTGATACACAAACCTAATTATGTATTATAATTCATCGATGCTGCTCACGTACAAAACAAACAATATTAAATTTATATTTAGACTAAAAGGTATAACTAAGCAGGCATGTTGGTACTTAGATAGCTAAGTTTGTTAACAATGTTAGCATACAATAATCTGATTATATTCTGTGAAACATAGATCTTAAAGGACAATGCATACTTATTTATATTTAGACTAGAAGGCATACCTAACGAACTAAGTATCTATGCATGTTGGTACTTAGGTTACTAAGTTACTTAACAATACCAATATAGCTACAATAATTGAATCATATTTTGTAAAGCATAATTCTTAAAGAAATATGCAATAAACAATGTCAACGAGAGTGCAAGTTGAAAGTCCACAAGGGCACATGATTGTCCAAATTTTCTCCACAATTTGTTCAACGGTCGCATCCTATTAGTCTCACTTTCATTTCAATATCTTTCACTGGGTAACCAAACCGAGCTCATTAAAACTATAATGATCGTTTCGGTGTTATGATATCTATGGATTTTGTGTCTTTTACCTTACCTAGGCGTCAATGGTAGATATAGGTACCTACTTTATTAAAGAGAGTCAGGAGTACATCATTGTCCAGCAATTATTTGTGCGCCGAGGTCTGGAATTGTAAAACATACGACTTAGTGATCATTTTCGATCCTTGTGTGTCAATTCATTCAGCCGTAGACAACATACATACTTAATTTAAATACAACTTTAGTTTTCTTACCCATTCGACGAACATGTAAAATGTAGGATGACTTCCCTAACATACCTACATAATTATGTATAATAATAATAATAATATTCTACCACATTCACACAACACCGTCTAGTCCCAAACTAAGCAGAGCTTGTACTATGGGTACTAGGCAATGGATAAACATACATATATACTTTTTTTTTGTAAATACATACGTATTATACATAGAAACACCCAGACCAAGACAAACATCCATGTTCACGCACACAAATGTTTGACTTGAGCGGGAATCGAACCCGCATCCTTCGGCATGGCAGTCGCTTACACTACCGCTACGCCAACCGGTCGTCAGTATCTTTTTAATTTGTATATTTTTAATTTTCCTTTTGCTCAAGCCAACTACTTATCTGTAGACATTTTGGCAATGAATATTATGGAACTTTTTTTAAAACTTGGTATTTCATTTTTAATCTTCAAGGAATCGAACTAACAACATTTAGCGAACCTAGACTTGAATACTATTACAATTAAACAAGCGCCTTGCAGTCAGCAAACGATGTAACAAGCTCTACTAGATACATATACCTACACTTATAATAAGTATATTCACTTTATAATCGACATTATAATCTCCTGTTTATACAAGATAGTGGATTAAATAAGATGTTATATGATCACGTAGTAGAGATCTTACCGACCGGGGAAAAGCGAAGAACCTGTTATATCACGTCTAAGCTGTACATCACGGTTATACCGATTCTGGTACCATAATTTTATATTGATGTTTACATTATCGGGAGCAGCCTTCATGACTTAGTACAACATATGCTTGATACAAGACCGGCGGCTTAAATTGCTTCCGAAGGGACTAAAAGCTTTCAATATTAAGCACCTAAACAAGGCAACCGATGTAAACATAGCTTTGCGGCACGAATTTAAGGGTAGCTTATTCGTGGGACTATAACAACATTTCCTCGGTAAAGCTTTTTTATTATTTGCTTCATCGACCTTTTGCATAATGTTTGGGCTGATCGAGATTCTAGACCGATTCTCAGATCGGCCAATCTCTGCGTTAGGTCATTGTAAATTTAGTGTGACTGTATTAGCATGATGTGTAGGATTTAAAATTAAGCTGACAGAATCTATTACGTATACAATGCATGTTAAGAACGACCAATCAAACAGATGACAATCTATTTTCTTGAAAGATTTTGAGACATTGAGACAGGGATAAATCTAAACTACCTAAGTAGGTTCTTAAAGATTTCTGAAAAGTAAAATTTGCTTTCCTATACCGTAAATAAATGCTAATTAAGATAATGAGAATCAGACTCACTTAATCAGGCTTATTAAATTAGTAAAGTTAGCAAAAGTAGAGTTCTACATAGAGCAGTAAATCGGAGGTAAATCGTAGCATTTTAGTAAATGGACCCATCTCAACCTTAATAGGTAGGTACTTACAAAAATGTCGTCACTAGGAGACCAATTAACAAAATACCTTTATACCAGTTCATTAAGAATTGTTTCCAAGATTTAATTTTGCGCCGTATTTTCACTCGACTCGTAGGGACCTACATATAATTTTACTCGACCCCTATCCAATGTGTTGAACAAAGGTTGCTTTGAATTCAAAAGTAAACTATTTAATGCTTATCACGTATTCCTACAAAATACAAAGTGAAACGGGAAACACAGTGTTATTTGCCGGGTGCCGCCGAGGGCTATATGCTGTTAAAAGTTGCGGGACAAAACGATCTGGGAAACGAGCTCAGAATTAGATAATTTAATAAAACTCACGACATAAAATTATATACAAACACACATTTATTAAATTGAACATATTCAGGAAGTAATTTGTACGCTATGTTTCGTGCAAACAAAAAACTCATAAAAACTGGAAACCGCAAATTAAAGACATGACATTAAATGGTTCTAAACAACAAAAAATATGTTTGATATGTAGATTTTTAACGTCATTGAACATCAAATAGATGAGACGATTATTGGTCATATAATACTTATATAATGATTATCTATGTCAAGGCCGTAGCATGTGGTAATTTGTATTAGGTATATACGTATTATAAAACTATGTATCGCTAACTTTCAAAGAACAGGTAGCAATGGTAGCATACCCAGTCCTAAGTATTTTTCATGCTTTTGTGTCCGCAGAAGTATTTTTTAATTTTATCAGTCAACACGTATGGCAACCCGCAAATTCAACTGCCTACCTATTTATCTTTTTTCGATTTTACATGCTTTATTTTTTTGGTGTCAGTATTAATGACAACCTGAACTTTAAATTATTTACAGGTATTCTTTCCGTAAAAAATGCGTGTATATAGATACAAGACAGCATTTCCATTGTATAAATCCTCAATTCTATTGCTTAAGTTTCTCTATCTACGATTATGTTATGTTTTGAAAAGATAGTTATGTTGTATTTCCAAATTCGTGACCAATTTTTTAGACTGCGACCTCAATCTCACATAAAAGAGGACCGTAACACGACAGTTTGCAAGCAAGACTGATATTATTATCATTATACTGACACATTAGCAATCGAATCACCACAACAGCGTAATATATACGAACATTAATCTATATGTAAATGTAATCTCTGTCCCAGTAGAACAATTCCTAGGCGAACCAATAATAGGTGCTTTAATTAGTTGAATCTTTGAACGGTTCGGGTTCAAAGCCGCAGATATATCATTTACAATCGCTAGTTATTGAAAGCAATAGCTTTCTATCCAGACCTAGAAAGTGAACAAGTAATGTAATATCAAAATCATCCGCCGTGACCGCAACCAGAAACATCGTCTATACAAACAAACCTTAGGGGCAGAATTAATTTACAAATGCCCGATGGGTATGTTGTATGTATGTAACGTATGTTTATTTAGGAGCAAAGATAATATACATTACAATACATTATATTTGTTGGTAATATTTTAGTTGGAATTTTATCTGTACTTTGTTAGCTTGGTTGTTTGTCTATTTTACGCCGTAAACCTTTTGTTTGTTTACCTGAATATTGTTCATGATGACTTGTTGCTATGTTCCTACATGTTCATTTCTACCCTAGAGGTTACATAATTATAATATCTGTCAATTATATGTATTTTTATATTGGCAAATAAAATAAAATAATTACACTTAGGTATAATTAGGCAGGTATGTATAGATAATTAGATACCCAGTTGAGTTAGCTGGTATTTGACGTGGATGACTGACCTTATTTTTTTATAATAGACATCTCTGCTTGAGTTTAATTGCTTATATTCTAGGTCATTCACAGTTATATTTTTGTCTCCTACTAAGACTTATCAACTAGTATTGAAAAGCCTCCAGAAAATACCTATTAAGTGTTAGTTTTGGACGAAAAGCCTCCAAAACCAAAACTGTTAATATTTTCTTGGATAATAACTTATTATATTATTATTAATAAGAGACAAGTCAACCTTAAGAAGTTTATGGTACAAGTTGGCTCTACATACGAGTACCTACATGCGCTCTCGTATCATTATGAATACCTACATTAGTCAGCATTACCTGTGTCTATGGTAGGTACCATAGACACAGGTAGGTATCTACTATCCTACCTAGGTAGGTATCTACAAATAAACTATGGTACAATAATATAATTATAATATGTATAATTTGTATTTGTGTGAAAGCAATTTTACCATCTGTACGCCGTTATTATGTAGTAAATAGCTTTCGGTATATATTAAACAGGATGAAAACAAAAATGTTTAAGAATTTGAGAACGTTGTTGATTATTTCTGAGAATTCCTGTGTAGGAGTTGGCAGGATAATTAAAAAAGAGAATACCTAATCACTATTAAAATAGCTTGTTCTAATATGGTAAAATTTTGCGTACATTTTGATAGAAGCAGCGGTCAAAACATCATCAATTAGGATTTAATTTCTGTATATTGTGTGGTATTTATTCCAAAATTGCAATTTTCGTGTCGCCCCAGTCACAGATGACACGTGTATTTTTGAGACAAAATGGTACTTATGTCATCATCATGTCAGCCTAGAGACGTCCTCTGCTGGACATAGGCCTCCCCCAACGTTCTCCACACAGACCGATTTTAAGCCGCCCGCATCCAACCGCTTCCCGCGATCTTAATTAGGTCGTCGGTCCACCTTGCGGGAGGCATACCCCGCAAGGTGGACCGACGAAATGGTATGTACCTATCAAATAATATCTGATACAAGTATGGCAGCGATAGCCTAGTAGAGCCTTGTAGAAGACTACCATGCAGAAGCTCTCGGGTTCGAAGCCACGGCGCAAATTACGCCCGTAATTTCGAAAAGTCAGTGGTGACTTTTCGAAGTTAATGGCGTACCTAATTATCGTTTGCCGCGTGCCTCCGAGAGTACCTACGTTAAGCCGTCGGACCGGAATGTACCGACATGATGTTTTTTAAATTAAGATATTGTTAAACAACTCCCGCACCTACGGACACACTGAACACCTACACTCAAAACAACAATTCATGGATCACACAAAGTGTTGTCTCGTGTGGGAATCGAACCCACAGCACTCGACGCAGTCTCAAGCGGTGAGGCGACCGTTCAAACTACTGAGCCAACGCCAACCGAGCGCCAAACGTGCATTAGTATCCAACTGCACAGGTGTGATAAACACTTTGTAAAATTACGATGTTTTCCGACATAGGTAGACCGTGCTGGCTGCATATTATTTATGGTTAATTAGTTCCGAATACTTTATTTTGTAGTAAATATTTAAATTTCATCATTAGGTGTATCTTTAACAATTGAGTAATTTATTCTAAGGCCATTTTAAAAATACTCTCCTTCATTGACATGCAAATACCTACGTGTTTTGCAGTGTTACTGAAAAAATATTGTTATACACATTTTGTTAAGTAACACAAGAACTCCTTTCCGCGATATTCTTGGAGATAAAAAGATTGATTGATTGCGGTCCCTCTCGCAGTAAGTAAACCTCAGCCTGTTAGAGAATCTCAATTTTTGACTCTTGTTTATACTTACTTATATAATATACATATTACCTACTTATTTTTCAAAACTGCAGGAAAACTAAAATTTGGACGTAGCATCCTTCCTATCAACTTGCAATCAGAAATGGCGAATAGGTTGTGGTTAAAGTTTTGACATTGAAGATCTAGAGAAATTCATGGTCGAGCTCAACTTAAATGCAACCTAAAACTTAGGAGCCACCCACCACCCATTTAATCAGTACCTACTTATTAAATCTATACTTAAACAATTTGTACGTAGCTGGTACCTACTCGCGGTTACCATACACCATACATTATACTTTATTATAGTGACGAAAGTTAAAGCGTTATAGGCGGTAAATTGTAGCAAACGAACTCATACAAAATATACTCTGTATAGTAGGTATTAGTAAGTAAGATAGGATATATGTAAGTAGTTAATCGCTAATAAGTGGGACGATTTCATTTATATCAGTCTTCGAAATCTAGTTTATAAGACTAATCACTTAGGGATTGATTAAGTCAATCCAATTTAGTTAGTTTGCAATAAAGTCGTAGATAAATCGCACGACGTAGGTCACTTTCGACATTTATATCTAAAGTTAAGTAATTTCGACATACTTATAAAAGTATTAAGATCTTATAAGACACCTATTATCTGAATTACATTAAAACTTTATTGATATGTAATATAGCGTGAAAATATTCATGATTTTCAATAGGCATTCTGTCTCATTTTGATATCATCTATCAACGCTTAAATCGGTCGATCTTAAGTTGTCTTTCGTTTCTTGTTAATTTAAAATGAAAACCTTCATCACGATTTATGGTCATGGTTAGCCGATGGACATTTGCCACATTCCTCCAACTACCTTAATAAAACTAATAAGCCCTAATCTGTAAAATGAATAATAGATTTACATAAGTACCTATTTATATACTGAGACTTGTCAGTTGTCAACTAGTCGAAGCAGGAAGAACCAGATTTCTTCCTTCCTTTAGCTTTCTAATAGTGACTTCATCAAAGTATACATTTGAAAACGTCTGATAGATAGAACATTATCATTTCCACAACATACCCATAAATATAATGGATATAAGTAGGCAAAGTAACTTTTAATGTGACTAGTGCCTAAAATATTTGACAAAGTTTTGATAGTTGATTTTAAAAGTTAAAGCCACGATAACACGCTACGCAAACATTAGGCCGAAACAGTTTATATCGAACAAACTTTGCTCTTCGATTCGTTGGAACATAATGGACGATTAACTCGAAAACGACTTTTGTTTCTTGTGTATAAAATAAGCAATCAACTCCATTTTTTGTGATCATCATCTCAAGTGCAGGAAGATATTAATGATGAGTAATTAACCACATGTCTAGTTATTATTTGTGTTTGAATAACAACAACAAGTTGATGATGAACAGTACTGAATTACATTCTTGGTAATTAAGTTATCCTATTAATTATTACACTAGGTTAGAACTTAATTACAGGTTTATTCACATGTAAAATTCAGTTTGGTACACGTAGCTACGTAATTATGAACGTAGCTTTATATTATCATAATAAGTATGTTTTTACATAATTTTCTGACTTCATGTATTACAGTTTTTAGGCTGTAATTGGGTTCTTTTAATTATAAAGACATCCTTGAAAACTTTATAATAAATTTTGTACTTGTCTAGATTTTTATAGTAAACGTTTTACTGGTTGTACAAATGATCGTAGGTGTAAGACAAGGATTTATTAGATTACCAATTTAAGCGGAACATTAATCTTGATAAATTATTTAAGTGTTTCGTTTAAAATAAAGATTTAATATAAATAAACTTTGAGCTACAAAACAATTTTACTGTGGCGAGATTAAGATGAGGACTGTTCTCGTTTTCTTTACTCCTCAGGTGAAGAATTGGACACACTTAAAACCTAAGCAGTGTTTTTTTTTGCGGGAATAGGTAGTCTTGTAGGTAACGGTTCGTCATTGCTTTGCAAAGAGAAAAGCATTGCATATGATCGGTGATTGTTCACACGTATGGATTTTTGTAGTCCTATTTTTCCATATTATTTTGAATGATTTTAAAATTGCTTAAAAAGCCTGCCTTGCTGTTATTGTATCTATTTATTTCAGCTTTCAGGCTTTCACCTGTTTGATTTTAAACTTAATCTACTTACATATTGAGGAATTTGAAGATATAAGAGTGCGTATTTTTAAATTCATAGAACTGACCATGTTGAACCTCTTTTGATCGTCTCTTATTTAGACAAAAAAAAAGGCCGTTATGCTCTACTTATGTATTTATTTTACTGTCTGGACGTTTATGCTACTACTTTTACTGAGAACCTAAGTGATTTTTTTATTTTACCTTACTTTATATATTATTGGGCTAAGCAACAGCAAACTGCAGATTAGTATAGCTATGCGTGTTATAGAAGATTGCAACACAGTTATTTGTTAATATTTTATTGACATTATTAAGTAACAGCCCGTTAAGGGGGGTTTCGTGACTGATTTTGAAAGACGCCCAAGTCTGTATACTTTAGTAGCTATTGTGGCATTCATTATGAATATTGCATCACGTAGGAAGGTGGGCTCAACAGGGAAAGCTTAATAGGGCCTACCTTCAACATAATCTTAATGAATCTACCAATTTAATCGGTTTACCGAAAACGTCGAGACTACCATGGCTTACTACGTGTTTCTAAATCAAAGCATCACGACGGTAATATTTTGTTTCCGATAGCTTAAGTAGAGGCGTATTGAGAAGGCGGTTTGAGATTAATTTATACATTTTGAGCATCCATAATTGATATTATAAATGCGAAAGTGTACATATTTGTTTGTCTTTCTTTCACGGTGCAAAGGAACGGTGTTTTGATATGATTATTGTGTGTCGTGCGTATACTTTGGTGAGAGCAATAGGCTACATTTTACACTCGGGCGAAGTCTTGTACCTACACCTAAACAGTACTGTACTGTAAACTTAGGAACTGGAACAGTAGTACAATTTAGTACAAATTACAATTATACTACTGAGCACAGTTTTGTATAATGACTAAGCTCTAGGTACACGAATTTTTTTTCTATAGAAATGCTCAAATAATATTTGTCACGACCACGATAGGAGATATTATTTCCTAGTTACACAGGGCAGTGAATCTTAAAAATTCTTTGCTGTAGCCAAATATTGAGCCCAAGTCCTCGTGACATTTTATGAGTGACACCATCACCATTTTACCGATGTCCTGGTGGAGATCCAAGACCCTCACAGTCTGTAGGTATGTACCTATGTTATAAATAGTAGGTATAAAGACTAGAACACAGTTGTTGCCATTGTTGAGAGCCATCATAAAATATCCGAAGACGCTCAACCAGATTAAAAAAAAAGACTGTACCGAACCACGCCAACCGTTACCAAAGCCATTGAAGCAATACTTACAACACCAGATAATTTAATTAGTTGGTAACTTGGTACTACACTTGTTGAATTCATAAAAGATCTACAAATACAAGAAGTTTCCGTCACTTTCTTAGCATCACTGAGTGGGAAAGTAAAAATTAGTTTTCGATCACGGTTCATTAATTTCACAACCGCCAACGTTTTTTTCCCTGTCGGCAAATAAGTCAACAGTGTTTTATATTGCACAAGTATACTTTTTATATATAGATGATTGACTTTGTGCTACTTCCTGTTCGGTATTATGTCACAGTAAGTTCGTTTCCTCGGGCGCTACGTAAGGGAAAAATAAATAACTTTTATTATGTGTGTGACTGTTTTATGGCGCAAGCTGCTTATGTAACTGGCGTGTGAGGGTTTGGGTTCGGTTTTCTGATCGGGATTATAACTGTTATTAGAATGGTAAGTTTGGGTAAGATTAAATAGCTCGAAGGTAGTGAACGGTAGACGGTAACTGCTAATCTCATCTGTAGTGATCTACTGCTGTGATTTCTCTACTTTTACAACTCTATTTTAAAGTTATGCCTGTAAGTAAATTGATGAATTTATAAATATCTAGTTAATGTCACCTAAATATGTTCTTCTGGATTCGGCGCAATGCTTTTTTGGTTAATGTTCTTCTTATCCTGTGCAGCCATCACGCAAGACACTCAGTGATTAATCCCATGTACGCTTGCTTGTTATCAGAGCATTAATTTAGGTTTTTTAGGTTTTAACCTAAATAAAAAACAGTAGTCAGCAATAGAGTATGTTGTTAAAATAAGTAGATAACATGACTCGCCCAGCAGTCCTATCGAGTTATATTTACAACCCTCCCGATACAAACGATGTTATTAAGAATCATCGATAAAAGCCTCGCCATATTCCGTAAAGCGATCGAAATATTAGACTCATAAAGATTGTATTGGAGGTATACGAATGTATTTCCTCAGACGCCAAATATGGAGAAATAAACAACTTTTATTATATGTGTGAATGGGGAAATGAAATGTGGTCCACATAAAATGTCCAATGGGGTCTTGGCTACCTAATTACGTAATTACCGTTGCGGTAACCGGACACATATACTACGCATATATGAAGGTGCGACGTGGTTATTTATATTCACACGCGCTATTTTCAGCGTCGTTGACTAGTGATTTTGTCACTTTTATTGCTTATGTGCACGAGACAGAACCTATAACAAATTGTGTAGAAAAGTATGTACTCAACCTTTGATATATAAGCTTCATACATTATACTTTTCGGGCAAAGGAGTTTAGTACTTACTATGTATGAATATTATATTATGTGTAAGTGTGTAGGTGCACATATACCTAAATATGCGTACACACTTACACATCCTTTATTTTAATGCTAAAGTTGCCAAAACGCGATGCGATATCACCGCAATCGGTAAAATACCAGTTACCGATAAAATAGCTTGTGTGCATCGCCCTTAAATTAAATCCGGTCTATACAGAACTAGATTTAAGTTATGGGAAGTACTACTATCCGTAGCTTGAGTACCCGGTTGAATGAAAGTTCCGGATCTCTGAACCAGTTTGTGTACAAGTTTCTCGGTGTAAACAAGCACACTTTGCTTATTTTAGAGAATCGATCAATGTGCTACAATAGTTAACATACCAGTACCTATCTATAGTATACTCGTAATACAGGAGCAGCCACGATATGTACCAATTGAAGGAATGTCTTTTCACTTTTAAAATTGGCTTCGAGTTCTTTATTTGGACGAATGACTCATTACTCACTTGGCGTGTTTCCGCGGGCACGTGCCTCTTCTCACTATGAGAAGGGTACGTAAGGCCATAGTCCACCACGCTGGCCTAGTGTGGGTTGGCAGACTTCACATGTCTTTCGAGAACATTATGGACAACTCTCAGACATGCAGGTTTCCTCACGATTTTTTCCTTCACTGTTTAGCAAGCGATAATTAACAATTTAATACGCACATAGCTCCGAAAAGTCATTGGTGCGCGCCGTGGATTCGAACTCGGACCCTCTGCATAGCAGTATGTCGGTCTCTGTACTAGGCTATCGCTGCCATCGATAGACACATTCACCGTCCGGTAAATGTGTATATGTTTTAACTAATAGCAAATGAGCAGACTTATAGCCTAATGGTAAGCGATTACCGCCACCCATGGACACAAGCAATACCAAAGGTGTCAAAAGTGCGTTACCGCCATTTGGGATGGGAAAAGGAATAGGAGAAAGGAGCGGATGCGGGAGAAGGAGACGGCGATGGAGCCTCCTTCTCCCGCATCCGCTCCTTTCTCCTACTAAGTAACTTCTAGTGATACTGTTACTTTAGGTACGTAGCTATTCTGTGAGAAGGTCGAACCGGCCCATTCATGCTGACATCAGCAAGGCTCTAGTCTAGTAGTACCCATACCTATGTATAATTAAATAAGTCGGCGCTAGACCAGTTTGAAAAAGAATCCCTTGGCTCGCTCATAGAGTCGAGGCACACTAGAAACGAAAATTTTGTATACAAGTCTCAATGTGCGTGTAAATAGCACTTGAAGCAACGATGTCTTGCTGAGCGATTCTCGCCCTTATGGTGGTCTAGCGGGAAGTTGTTCGCCTGTACATAGATTTATATCTTGGATATTTTGGATAAACAGCAAAATAAATCGCTACGAAAAATTTATTGTAACTTATGATTCATTTGGGATCGTATCATCGTAATCTAATTGGTTCATAGATACCTAAAACCCTCGAGGCTCAGGTATAATAAACGTGATAAACAAACTATTATTAATTATATGATGTCGATGTACTACGCCTTAGGGGATAATTTTTAGATTAAATAGGTAATTACAAAAAATCTAGTCTATCTATAAAACTAATAGTTATAATAATCGCACTAGGCATTCTTTGGTATTTCATTTAGTATTAAATCTATAATAATACTACAAAGCTGAAATAATAGTATAAAGTTAGTTTGTTTGTTGGTTGGTTGAAGCACTAGTCTCAAGAACTACTGGTCCGATTTGGATAATTATTTTAGTGTTGGATAGCCCATTTATCGAGGCACGCTATAGGCTATATAATAATATCATCAGTCATCACCCTATAAGCCACGGGTGCGGAGCAGTAGTCCTAAATAAGGCGGGTGTAATCCCGGGCTTAGCTAGTTTGTTAAAGGCTATAAATCATCACGCTATGTGCGCCGGGTGCGGAGCAGTAACCCTTTTAATAACGTCGGTGTAACCACGCCAACCGGAGGCTTAGCTAGTTAGTTATAGGACTCTGTTAGCGATATCCTTGAGGAGTCCAAGAGGCTCAGTAATGCACTTCTATGCCGTTATTGGCCGACTGTTCTATTGTTGCGTAAGTCTTAAGTAGGTACGATCTACTTCAATAGTTTTATTTGCAATGTGGCATTCGTGGATGTTTTTGTACCTTTTGATTTTTATCATGTCTTCGAATGCTGCTAAATTCGTGGATAGATCATCAGCCTTTTACAGTCCACTACTCGACTAGGCCTCTCCTTTGAAAGGAGGAATTGGCCTACTATAGCTCTTAGGGTAGACTGGGTACGGTTGTAACAGGGACCGGTTGTAACAACTCAAATATTCGCGGCACTATTCACCGTACGGGGATGGGTACAAGGGGAAAGATACGTGGCTTACGTGTACGGACATGATTGCCTGAGCTGCGGCTCTGTCCGCGCGCTATATACGTTTGCAGAGTGGCCTATTATGTTTTGTCAACCAAAAGTAAGTATTTTTGATCGATTTCTTTCATAAATTGTGTTGTTAATAAAGTTTTCTAAGTTTTGTCTGTTTTTGTGAGTGATTATTAGACTTTAGACGTACGAATACTGTATTTATTTTTTGTGTAGGTTATTTTTTGTCACTGATGAGATCGTTTTATTAGTGGAAGGGTAGGGTGGGGACAATTGTAACACTTTTTGTGGGTACGGTTGTAACATTAGTTAGATATGTATTTTTCATTGCAGATGCCTAGAAAACGCTTAAGAAAGACGTCAAGAGGCGATAGCGAGATATTTCGCTAAAGGGAAGCTTACGATGACGTTAAAACTGGTACTTCTTTGACACAAGCGGCAGATACCTATGGTATTAATATGTCTCCCTGATACGTTACATAAGAAAGAGAGATTCAGCGACCGAAGCTGAGGTGGAAAATATAAGAATAGGGTATACAGCCTCATAACAAAGTCTTTACAGCAAAGACGAGAACAACAGCTTGCCAAATGCCTGACTCGGTCAACAGATTAATGTACGATGTTACTTTAAAAATGAAATTGTTATATACTGATTAAAAGACAGCTTAAAATGTGCCTAAAATGATGCCATATTGATTTTAATTAATATATAAGTACTTGATTGTGGTTTATAAGCAATAAACGTGATTGAAATGCATGCATTGTGTATTATTTGAGTATGTTACAATTGACCCCCCTCGCTGTTACAACCGCCCCTGGTATGGGGGTCAATTGTAACAGTAGCCCATATTTAAGTAAGTTGTAATTGTCTGGAAACTACTGCCTCTAGGCCTCTAATTGCTATGTCTATTTGTAGACAAATGTTTACTCTTTTATTTAAAACGTTTAATAAGTTGTTAGTACTATTAATGCGACTTGTACGATGAACGCAAAATTGTTACAACCGTACCCAGTCTACCCTACGACTCGTAAGAGCCGACAGAGGGAGGATATTATGCAGAGAACAGGACTGTAAGAGAAGGAAAACTTGATACAAACCCTATATCAAACCGTTTGGCCAGCGTGGTATAGTAGGCCAATTCCTCCTTTCAAAGGAGAGGCCTAGTCCAGCTGTGGACTGTTAAAGGCTGATGATCTATCCACCCCATATCATGCAATGGGTGTCGACATTCCGTATTCACACGGACAGTGAAACAGGACAATTCGTGGATGATCAATTCAAATCGATGCGCGCTGCATACCCTGATTAAAATATTAACCACGAGTAAATTAAAGAAGGAATCTGAAGCAATACTCGATAATATGTAAATTTTAATCGATCTATTGGCTCTAGTGGGACCTAAACAGATTAACACAGCAAAGGCCAATAATATAATATATGGAGATGATAATACCTATTTGGCAATACCTACTCATTAATAGGCTATGCATCTACTTAGTTTACTAATCCGATATTAATTGGCATAATGCATTTCACTGTTATGGTACTTGGTCATCCATGTTACTCTTAATTATGTTAATAATATAAGCAGCGATAGTCTAGTGGAGAGGAAGACAGTCTGTCCCACGCAGAGGGTCTCGGGTTCGAATCCACGGCACGCACCCATGACTTTTCGAAGTTATTTGCGTATTTAATTGTTAATTTTCGCTTGCTAAACGGTGAAGGAAAACATATTGAGAAAACCTGCATGTCTAAGAAGTCTCCATAATGTTCTCGAAAGACATGTGAAATCTGCCAACCCGCACTTGGCCAGCTTGGTGGACTATGGCCTTACCATTCTCATAGTGAGAACAGGCCAGTGCCCAGCAATGGGACACTTTATATACAGGGCTGATGATGATGATAAGTTTAGATTAGATATCCTGGGGGACAGATGTTTGATTTGCTTCAGAAATCGAACAAACGTCGACAGATATTATAAATTCGCATTTCAAGTAGACTTTGAGACCAAATTTCAGCTTCTTGCACACAGTACTTAGTTTTGCCTGTGCGTTGTCTGCTAGTTAGTACCTAATGCAAGAATATTACGTATATAGGTATAGATTAGCCTTTATGTTATGAAAGATGGTACCGTGCCCAATAAATGTCAACAGCTTCGCGCTACCAGTTTAAGGAAACCAAAACAACAATGGAGAAAATATACTTTAAAACAAAGAAAGTCAGATAAAGAAATACTGCCTCCGTGGTGCAGTGGATAGCGTATGCGACTGCTGATCGGAGGTCCCGGGTTCGATTCCGGGGTCGGGCATTAGTCTTTCTGGGTTTTTCCGAATTCTCAGTAGCAGCCCGGAGTCTGGTGATGTGCCCGGTAACGGCAATAGGCTCGCCCCCTATTACGTGGGACGTAAAAAAATCATGGCGAAATGTAGGTGTAATATTTACACCTCTGTCTACCCCTTCAGGGATATAGGCGTGAGACTATAAATAAAAATAAAAAAACAAATAAGATAAAGAAACGAACTTACAAATTGACTGACATATCAACTCACAGTCCAGACCAATTGCAATTTTGCACTCTCAGACTTATTGCGGGTTTGAGCAAGAGGTTTTTCAAGATTCCATTCAAAAAGACGTCATTCAGTTTCTTTTACCTATAAAAAATAGAGACGTGGTCGAAATCAAGAGCAAAATATAGTATCGGTACAATACACGTCATGTGCATTATATGTCATGCATTACATAATTCCATTTTATCGTTTCCATATATAATTTTATGAACGGACGTTGGATTTATAACAACGTCCATTGGCACGAAAAAATAAATTAATGTATACAAAAAGGTGTAATAGTCACAGTCTGATAAATATTTTGTCGTCAATTATGTGCTTCACGCCTGTCTCGAGATTAAGGTGCCCGTCCACTATGACGAGTTAGGTGAATCTGCAAGTTTTGTAACTATTTTTTTGTCGATACTGTCATTATACGTAACTCAATTGCAGCATTGACGAAAGCATTCATTGTTTGTTTGTGTTAAAAAGAGGTGATTATCTAGTTAAACTTGAATTAGATTAATTTAGAAAATAAACTTTTTGTACTTTAACCATTGAAGATGTTCTTTATTCAAAGTAGGTAGGAAATATAATAGTTATGTTATTTTTTGTGTGAATTGCTTTACGAAATTTGTATGAAATAGTAAGTCAAGGATTCTTTATAAATATAGCATACGAGATTATGCCCAACACATTAAAATAGAAAAATCGCCATTGTATTATACAAATTATTGAATCCGAGTTATCAGAGTCGAACCAATCTTTATTATCTATATTTTACAGAATAATTGGGTATGATAAACGACAAAAATCGGCATTTGATAACTATTTCGCAGAAATACTCTATTTGCTTTTACTCCATTACAATGGAGCTCAATCAAATCACCATAGTTTGTTGAAACCTTTTCATTTGTACTGATTTATGTACAGATCATATAGTTTTTCTATTATTGTGACACAGTTGTCCGTAATTGAACGTTACGTAAGTTTATCTAATAGAAAACAAATTCACTTTTTTATTGACATTCACTTCTTTCTTTTATATGCAATGCAATGATTGCTCTCGTAACCCTTCTCCGCGTTGAGAAACATTCGGTCAGGCTAATTTAGAAATGAATAGAAACGCACCGCTGCGTATTTTATGATAGATGTTGACATCGTTTGTTATAGGTTTAGCTGTTGTTAAGTAATTTTATGTGGGTTTGGTAAATTTTATATTATACAATGAAAATATTTGTAATAATACCTAACATATTATAATTAGATAACGTAAATGCAATATTAATTTCCTAGCACTGGTTGAATAGTGTACCTACACAGAGCGAATATTATTTTCTATTGGCAAAATTTCTCTTTTTTCAGTTATTGGCGATAGTGCTATCAGCTTCGTCTATAAGAGTACCAGTTGACAACCAAGAGAGTGTTACTGAACAATTGACCGTAGTCTCCGAGGAACCAAAGAGCACACCTGTTTACTACATCAAAGATGATGGCAATGTAGATAGCTATCTTGTACCACCGGATCCTCACAAACCTGTAGAAGGTTCATCTGATGTCGCCGGTACCCTGCCTACGTATCTAATACCACCAATAAAAGAACAGCAAGCAGACTTTTACGTCCCTGCCGAACCAAGTGCACAGAGCGATTGGTTACCTATTCTCCAAGCACAACCTCAAAATAAAAGAAATGCTAGATTTCAGAGGCCTCTTCTAGAATCAATTCCGATATTTTTAAATTCTGGCCAATCGGAAGGCGCCGCAATTGCTCTTCCTGTACCGATTCCATCTACACAACTGTTACCACCAGCGGTTGATGCTGTCAATGAGTTCTTTTTACCCGACGTACAAGAACAAACCGAATTTCATGTAGACGAAAACAACCAACAAATTCAAGAACCAAATTACAATCTGCCGATTTATAATGATGATGGTCCCGTAGTGAATCCACATCTGGCGTCCGCTGCACCAACTCTAGCTTTACATTTAACGCCACCAAAACCGCATCAGGCTCGGAAGCCTCCTACTAAACTGTACCCTAAAAAGTATCCTAGTGCATTCAATCCCGTTCCAATTCCTCTCACACATTTCTCGGATGAAAAAGAACCACAGGTCCCTAAAGCAAAGCCTGCGAAGTACTTTAAGCCACAACCCAGCGCCGAAGTTGAACAATTTACGCCAGATGACGAAAAGAAATTATATCATTTCAAGAAAGCGGAACATAAACGAAAACTTAAAGGAGAAGAGGAGGGTGTTAAGGTTAGTTTGGCTGCATTTTAAAACGTGTTTAGAATATAAAATGGCGTGTTCAACGCAAATATGAATATAAGCACTATAATTTAGAAACTTGTGCTGTTTCCAGCAACATCATGGCGAAGCGGCCGCGGAAACATATGGCGGGCCTACTTCAACCGAACAAGAAACTTCGGAAACTAACTTCAGATACCCCGGACGTACGTGTAATATAACTTAATAATAACATAACAATTATTGTTTGAAGTGGGTTGAGATATATAAATCAAAAACTTATCGGAGGACCAAAGTTGCCGTAATATAATGTCAATAGATTGTTCGACCCTCCTAACAGCCCTCCAGACACAACTATTGAATAATATTATTGTTAAAGATACAATTTGGTACACAGGTCATGAATACAATACGTTATGTGGTTATTGATATATGCTCATTCTGAGCCAATAACGCTAGTACCTATTTGGGTTTCTACGAAATAATCAAACAATCTGGTTTAACTTGCTAACTTACTTTATTAACATCTAGATTAGGAATATTTCCAATACAATTCTAGACATACGAGTAAATTAGACCAGTACTAATATTAAAATTTCAGCACTTCTCTTTATTTACTTCATAAATAGACTCAAATTGTTTCATAGGCTTTTGGTTGGATCTGATGACAGATCTGTTCATAAGCTTTTGAAATACGTAGATTACTATTAACACCTTCCTGTATCTATTTGTATGATTCAACCTTTGATTATAAACCTGTATTAAGGTAATAAAAAAAATCAAAATATATCTATTCTCGCCACCTATTACATTGGGACCGAAACATAACTGGCGAAGTGTGGGTGTTGTAATACGCCTCTGCCTACCCCTTCGGGGATAAAAGGGCGTGAAGTTATGTTGTTTATCTATTCATCGTCCCCGAAACCCCTGCACACTAAACATGAAAATCGCTGGAGCCGTTTCCAAGATTGAGATTATATATGTATATCTTTACAAGCATTGTAAGTTTAAAGGTATTAGATAGATATTATTATAATTAGTTTACCTTGACAGTTGTTAAGCAATTTTAGAAGGCATTTTATTACAACTTAAAACTGTTAGTACTAGATAAATTTTAGTTGTTTAAAAAGCCTCGGGTTATGATTCTACTACTAGTAAGTTGGTTTAGATACCTACGTATTTATTAGACAGTTCTAAAACATTAGGTACAGGAACAATATTTCGTTGTAGTAAATTGTAGTAAATATAGTTGTAGGTTATTTACTACAACGAAATATCGAGGCTTTTTTGTACACTTTTAATATTTTTTTTATAAATATATTCTCATTTTATCAAACCCTTTTGTTCCTGGAATGTTTTAGAACAGTCTAATAAATACGTAGGTATTTAGACCAGCTTACTTATTGGCTATAAGTGGGTACTTTTATCAGCACACGGAAAGTATACTGTATAATGGAAAAGAAGGAAAATTCGGCATCAAACTCTGTAGCAACCCGTTTGACCAGCGCGGTGGAATAGGCCAAATCCTACTTCTGACTCACAACGTTATTGTGGACCCCAAAAGGCTGATGATGATGAACTGTTATTTATTTCAGGGAACGTGTACCCAGCCCGATTGCGTCAGGCGCCACCGGCGTCTCCTCAAAAAAATGCTAACGCTGCAGCAGCGCCCGCTCCCGACGGCAGGACTGAGTTCAGGATGCACGGCATGAAGGGACCGCACAGCTACCAGTTTGGTTATGATACTGGCAAAGGGTGAGCATGGACATTGTTTTTTATTGTATAAATGTGTTAGAACTCGGCTACTCAGTTCGGATGTTGCGTTGAACAAAATTAAACTTGATCGTTTTTATTAGTATCTACGCTGTGGTATTTTTATTGGATAAATGTGGAGTACCTACGAGGTACCTACACATTGCCCTAGCAGGTACATTTAGTACCTATCTATAGTGATCATCTTGCACGATGCTGTTGTTTACACAACTCTTCATGCTAGATGTTGAGATTTTAGTGAGTTAAGATAGGTATTATTGATATACATAACTTTTTTATTGGACGCTTAGTGGGCTTTTTAAGACTGAAATTTTTATATTTTGCGTGCTATGGATAGGTAGGTATATACCTAAGTACAAACATTAGACTAATAGACTACCTAGTATTATTTCAGCCCTTGTATTGTAATACGCGTGAATAAACAGCCATGCAGTCTAGTTTCATAACGAGAACTGCCCAATCCCAAGGAATTATATGTTTAACCATTTTATCATACTTCCTTGTGGGGCCCAAGCTGTCACTATATGGGACATTGACGGCGGTTCTTTTGTGCCTACGTCGCATTAACCTAATATTGATCACTAAATCATATTTCAGTTTCGTATATCGTGCAAGCAAAGGGTTCATACTCAGAGAACGGTCATAATATACCTACATAAGATATCAGCATGTTAGGTAAAAACTATCATCAGCTGTGTTTATAATCTGTCTCTGTTGGGCACAGAGCTCTTCTCACGAGGAGGGCTAGGCACATAATACCTAATATGTCTCTTGAGAACATTATGGAGAATTTTAGTCATGCAAGTTTCGGCAAGATGTTTTCATTCTGACTGTGAACATAGGGTCCCCGTTTCGAATCCACGGCAAGCACAAATGAGTTTTCAAAGTTAAGTGCGCATTAAATTCTTAATTATTGCCTGCTTAACGGTGAAACATGTGACGTGTGAAGTCCGCCAACCCACACTTGGCCCGCGTGGGGGACTATGGCCTTACCATTTTCACAATGAGAAGAGGGCACTGCTCCGCAGTGGGACAGATTACACATAATACCTATGTATATAGGGCTGATGATGAATTAACATAATACATGTAGCTGCAGGTTTATAGATATCGCATTTTTTTATTTTGATGCTGAAAGGTATTGCTAGTCTCGGCGCCTGGAGCGACCGTTCAGTTCGCGAATTGGGCGCGCCAACCATGTGTTGGCACAGGGTGTGTTTCCAAGGATCTTCACGTATTGTGTCAAAAATTCGATTAAGCTCCATATAAAAATAATGTTTAATACATTTTGAGCCCTAATTGGAAATCTATCAGCTACTTTCCAATAGACTTATTTTTCGACCAACTACAGAGGTGCATAAATTCGTCAATATTATTGGCGCACCCAAATTATTTTGTGGAGTGCTATTATTATGGGCACGTGTGCCAAAAGTTTGCCATCCCTTTTCTAGGTTATGGGGACATTTCAATAATCGTATCTTTTTATTGCAATGACGAAGAAGCCACGTTGATTTTTGTAGCACCAAAATCTAAACGTCTAACCTGGTCCAACCTCTCTGACCAAAATATGTACTACATATACAGTCCGTTCACAGTTATTTTACCTCTGACAGATGTCGGTGTTTATTTATTTATAGGCGAATTTCATAGAATTACTGATGTGTCAAAAATGACAATAGGGATTCTTTATGGGTTCTGTTTTACCAAAGAGTATACAAATACTACGGTTTTACCTTTAATTGTTTGGCCCGTACGGCACTTTCAAAATAACTACGGTAGGTACTTTAAAGGTAATCAGCTCCATAAACACATATAAAATCACTTGACCTTCCTAAGACCGCAGAGACGTGGTGGAAACTTTTTTTGTCGCGGTGGAAACGCTTTTCGAGTTTTGTCTCGACTCTGTCGTACGGCCTTATGAGTGTGACGGAGTTGAGGACTGGCAGAGGTGTGCGAGTCTCTGCCTTATTGACATTGGGCCATCTATTCACTTAAGCCTCCGCGGTGTCTTATACGCCCCGGGTCACCGCAAAGCATAAATAGATGGCATTTCAACAGTGGGGTTCTTACAAATAACGGTGACACCCACTATTGAAGTCTTTTTAATATTTACCACACAAAGGGGTTAAATTGGACTTCAAATTTCATTTCAATAATTTGATTATCTAGCTAGCATTATGAAAATGCTGGCAACAGCTAGTTATCCACTCACGTACATAAATCTTACTATACCAAGGCAGTAACAAGCACTTAGCGACACGCAGATTAATTATACATCGCCATAATTATGTTCGAGACCATATAGAAGGCGAAGTTGTCGGGTATTGTGGCACTGATTGGGTGAAGCCTTTGTCTAGGAACGACCTTCGATGTGCTAATTTGATTGATTTTATTGCGTCATCGTCGTGTTCAAGGGTTATAAGTAGATGTCTTATATTAAGGAAGTTAGGTACAATGGAAACTCGTGACCTATACAGTATCTACGTGTCCTATATTGGATGGTAGCCTGTGTTCGGCAGAACTTCTAAATATCACGATCTAGAAAAATGGCTGGCTTTTAAAGTTACCGAATACTTAGAAAAATGTCTTAGTATAACTATGAAACAAAAATTGGCATCTTTTTCACCTTTGCATGAGTAGGTAGGTAGGTACCTAACGTGATAATACCTAAGGATGGACAGACATGCACAGAATCGATTAAGTCCTGTACTATGATAACTAGTTAGCCGTTAAAACTAAAAAGGTGGTACCTACCTGTGCACTAGTAGGTAGTACTCATTAGTAGGCAATTAATATCATCATCAACAGCCTTTAATAGTCCACTGCTGGACTAGGGCTCTCCTTTGAAAGAAGGAATTGGCCTACTATACCACGCTGGCCAAACGGGTTGGTAAAGGGTTTGTATCAAGTTTTCCTTCTCTTACAGTGCTGTTCTCGGCATAATATGCTCCCCTCTGTCGGCTCTTACGACACCCATGGGATGATATGGGGTGGTGACATTCCGTATTCTTAATATATTCGTTACTTATTGCAAAAACGATGTTGTAAGTGCAGTAGGTATCTGAAATTCAATATAAATGATTGCAATTAGTATTTACATTATACTACATCAACCAATATTGATCAAAAACAATGTAACCATTGGCTACAAAATTTACAGCGAGTTTGGCAGCACGCTAGCGCAATTTAATTAATTTGAAACCAACTATGCAAAATAATACTTATATAAATTGTATTTTTATTTGTTTAAAGCTTACTACTATAGCAGGTACCCATTTGCTCTAAAATAACATAATATTCTACCACATTCACACAACACCATGCATCTAGTCCCAAACTAAGCAGACCTTGTACTATGGGTACTAGACAATGAATAGACATACATATATATTTACTTCTTTTTCAAATAATTATTGTGCAGACATTTTATATGCTAAAGTTTATTTTATGAATTGAACTTCGTTTATTATTATTCACACTAGAACCAAGTTAATGGTAGAACTATTAAGAGTAGGTACCACAGATTTAAGACCCAGATGGAGCGTATTCGTCCGACTAAGTGAGGCACGTTGACGGCTATGTGTGCGTGACATTTGGCGACTGGCACTGTACGGACACGCGCGCCTATGTGTGTGTAAAGTTGCCAGATTATGAATAATCTCCCACTACCTTGTATATAGTTTTTGCAAACGGATATAAAAATATTACATATTTTATATTCGTTTGCGGTTTTGAACAATTTACCATGGATTTAATTAATGCTTTTAATATGTAATGCTGTTATAAAAATGATTCAAATAAAACAAACAATTAATGTATGCTTTTATAAATACATTTCTTAAATGTAGGTACTGAGTAAAGTTTTAACTAATTTTATTCGTAAATTGAGAAATAAATAGATTATGTTTTGTGATTAATACCCTCGATCCATTAGAAATACTTATATAATACCAACTACATATATTTACGAATACCAATCATGGAGTTCAGATCTTAGATCGGCGAATATGTTGTTTATTTTTTGTTTAGATATATATATTCTCAGTATAGTATCTGGAAATGTTTGGTTAATTGCAAGAGGCTAGCGTCCTAAATATTAATTAGCTAATAAACATTTTGTGATGCACACAATAAATTATGAATATTATGATTCATAAAACAAAACAAAAAAAAAATGCAATTAAAAATTAATAATGGCTGCAATCAATGATTTCTGTTTCTGTACTTAATGTACACACGGCGCCAAGTCAAGCTAAACAGTTGCAGTACGATTTTGATACTTATTCCCTACGCCATAAGAACGGTACAAAGGTCAAAGTGTATAAAGCTTGACGAGGAGCCATGTGTAGGTACACGAATATTTGGATCGTTTGGGGATCGAACTCAAAACAATGTATATAATAATGGAAATTCTATTACTATATTTTATAAGAAGAAAGATAATCTACAATATAATTTTACATTACGTTAATGTATTTTTCATTAACATGACCATCATTATTACATAATCAATAGACAAGTGCATTTTCCCTAATTCAGGGAGAACGGCGTCGACGTAAACTGGCAACACTTACATATTTTCTGCAGAAATACGAATTTTATCGAAATAATATTATAAAACAGTCAAATAATACATAGTTATCTGTAAAAATATATTACCATCTTCCCGTTTTTGCTTTTGGAAACAACTTTTACAATGTTTAAAAACGCAAGACGGCATTTTATGAATTTAAAAGTTTTATTGATCGTGGCGTGTGAACTGTGCGATGCTTCGCAGTGCACTGAGCCGAGTTTGTATTCGCTTTTCAATTTTGTATTTGCTTTAGTGGCCTCACGCAAGTGTTCCGCGCGCTCTGTCTGCCTTTTGTTCTGTAGTCTTAGGTAGGTACCTAATACTTATTATCACAAAAGCTGTTCACTTCCGTGTATCGAACTAACGCCGTATAACTTAGTAAAGGGTACACACCTGAAACTAATCTTCATTAGCGGAGGCTTTTCAATCCACGACTACGTATTAATTAGAAACTTGATGAAAATTGAATTACCTACCCTTATTCAATACACCTATATTGGATCGCTATTGAAAATGCCAGATACGAAAACAACAACGGGTTTATTAATCAATTTGGGAGATATTCATCTCTTCATCTCTATGTAGCAAACAATTAATATTTGCATCTGCCATGATAGGGCTTTTAGATAAGTGTTAGGTTAGGTACCTACATACATACATAGACTCACGCCTGTTTCCCGGAGGGGTAGGCAGAGACTACGGAACGCCATTTGCAACGATCCTGACATACCTCTCTTGCTTCATTCACTCCCATCTAGTTTCTCATGCATGCTCATCAGTCTGTTAAGGGTACTCCTGACCTGTCCTTTTTTCAGGATGTCTCCAATCTGGGGGGCGATTCAGAATCGTTCGATATCTCATTTGACATTCGATTCCGTTAATTGTTAAACGGGCTACCTAATTTTTTGTCAAAACTATCGCATTTCCTATCAATTTTATGCATTCAGTATGAAGTAAATTAATAAATAAACCGAATTCAACGAATATTTGTTCAAAATATCTCTGATAGGCGGCTAAAAGACGAGGACAATAATTTGACATATCGTACGATTACTTGTCGTGACATTCTGAATCGGGCTGCTGGTCAGAGAACGTCCACCTAGGTCTTCCCCTTTGTCCTGTCCCATTCACACTTGTTTTATATATCTTCTGTGTCAGTCTATCGTCATCCATCCTCTCCATGTGCCCAAAACAATATTAACATGCCTTTCTCAATGCTTGTCACTACATCTTTTACCCCAAACACTGTCTTATCACATAATTCTTTACTCTGTCGGTCAAATATACACCACACATACCTACTTCTCAGTGTGCACAGTGCTCTCATTTCTACAGCATTTATTCTACTTTCAAATCTGTTTTGCCATACCCAACTTTCACTACCGTACAGAAGGGTAGGCACTAAAACCCCAAAGGGTAGGCACAGCCAAACGTGCCTTTAGGTTAGGTTTAACATAGAATCTACGTCGGCGAGCGTGTACCTATTGCTATCGGTCGGTCTTGCATCAAGATCTCTGACTAGCGTTACCGGCAGTCAGTGCCTATTTCATATTTTGACTAAGGTGGAGAGTGTGAAGTTTTGAGTAAGTTGTAGAGTTCGGTCGAGTTAGAAGCTTGGCTCTACATGAGATCTGTCACTAATATAAGAAAATGTTTTAATTTCAGAAAAAATCGTCAATTCCGTTACGAGGAACGCGATAATGACGGCCTAGTCCACGGACACTACGGCTACGTAGACAAGCTGGGCAAACTCCGCGTAGTCAACTACAGCGCTCATCCTGAATACGGCTTCCGTGCCGAAGAACCAGTCGAAAAAGAGGCCCGTTGAAACTCAGTGATGTAATACAAAAACATGTATGACCTTTTAATATGTGATGGATTCGGGTTAAGTAATAATTTATCTAATCATTAAGACCTTTGACAACGAACTATGTCTCTTTTGAAACAGATACGTTGTCGAAAGGTCAAATCAATACGTTTTTGTAAATAATCTTCGACAACAGCTTCTTTTATTAATGAATGCCAAAATACTTAGTTATAGACTAGGATTATATTGTTCTATCTATTTGTGTGCTAACGTCCTATAACCGTGGTCTTCGTTTCAACAAATTGTGCCTAGGTACTGTTATATTTGAATTTGACTTTGTATTCTCAATATAATTGATGAGCCTCAAATATCTGGATTCTGGATGAACCGATTATAATAGACGATAGGAATAGTGTTTACCACCAATCACACCCATTTAAAGCAAACCATGAAATGATAGCTAGTTTGTCGCCGATTCAAGTCATTTAGACCCACTTGTATCTACCTATATGTTTAGGGTACCTATGTCAAAATGTAGCTTGACGTTTACTTAATGTTAATCAGTATAATTGTGAATCATTTTGCAACTGAGTATGAGGCTTGTAGAGCGTTTTCAAAACAGATAATTGTTACTTTATATATTTGTTGATATAACTTTTGAAGAATTTACAAGATAATTTTATATAATGTCGGGATAGATGCACTGTGATTTATGGTATTTCCTTTAAGCGAGACTTCTTGTCTACATAGAACAAAGTTGTAAACCCAAAGTTCCAAGATCAGTTTGATTATTTAAAATGTATTGTTGTTTAGTTATCATAATGGATAAGCTAATGTAGGTTCGTTACCATAAGTGTCATATAGTGGATAAGGTGTAATAAATAATTTATATCCTAAAATTAAAACATGTTTTGTAAAAGATAATAAAACAATGTTTAAATTATACAAGTATGTTTTATTAATTACCTTACGTTTAGAATTAAATTCGATTATATATATAAACATGTCTGAGAACTGCTGCACTGATATAGTCTGTTTAACGGAGGAATATTCACCAAAATATAGCAAAATTTACAATAAATAGAAGTTTATTAAAGGTTACGAAGTATAGAAATATTTACGTTATCTTGTAGATTTTGATACGAAATGATCAAGATTGTTTGCTTTGCTTACTTATATAAATTATTATTATTTTGTGCTGGATCTATGGCACATATTTACTTAGTGACTAGGTATACTTAGTTTTAATAATAGGACCTGGATATAAAAATAAAATAAGTATCTATAGAAATAACAAGCTCGTACAAAATAGCAAAAAATATATCAAAATTCAAAGTACAGTAGAAAAATATTGATTAAATAAAAATATTATGTGTAAGAATGTACGTGTATGTTGATATAACTCTATAAAAATGTTTTTTAAGGACAGCTAAACTGCAATCTTTTCTATTAACTTATCAAGTAAACTAGAAGCACCAATGCGGAATAGTTTTGGAGTGAGCCACCCGGGACCCAACTCTGTGTACACCAGTACTAACCAATTGACGGCGTCTTGTGCTGTTTTGATACCGCCCGCGGGTTTTAATCCAACCTGTAAAAATAAAGTAATGTAAGGAATATACTATGAAAAGGTTTAATTCAGAACAGTAACTTTCACGACTTTGTAATGCGAAGGCTAGAAGTAGGTAGTAGAATATATTCAATAGGCATATGAAATTGCCACATTCCACAATTCTATACACATGGGTTTAGTACAATCAGTAGAGAAATCTAAGGAGACCTCACAGCTAAATTTTCATTTGGGCTACTGCGCGGGCTTTTTATTCCTCGAACTTCAAACCAGGCCCTTGGAGGGTGACAAACACCGCCTTTACTGTATGGGCAGTCTTATTGACATTTTTTGAAAACTATGCGCAATTAAAAACTGTCTTTATTATTAACATTTTTTTTTCATTATATCATGGAAGTCAAAGTGTGCTTCTATTTAAATAGACTTATTTTGTTATTAATATAATAATATATTTAAGCCTTAATGCAAGCTTTGAGGCAGCTGCGTTTTCACAAATTATACCTAGTCACTTAAACTTCCTCATGGAGCACCTATTGCTGAAGACCGTACAAAAAACAATTCGGTAGTTTTTGAGTTAATTGCGTTCATACAGACGGACAGGACGAAAAGTGGACTTAATTTTTTTATATTTATAGATTAAATACGCTTGGTCTCAGCACCTGAATTACAATCCTATGTAGTAACATTTAAGCGTAATTTTTAAATTGTACCCTCGTTTCGCCGTCACTCGTGTCGCCACTGACACTTCTGAGAAGGGCAAGGCCGACTTCTTATTGCGTGGAATTTATTTAGGATACTCGTGTTTCAAATAATTGCTATCCGTCTTATTCTTATAATTGACGCTCACTGGATTAGATGGTGTGAATATTGTTATTAAGACTCTGTTCCATTCCATTACAAGAGGCATAGTTGAATAACGACTTTAAAAAAGTATTGCTTACATACATATAAAAATATTGATTTACAAACAAGTCTCTCCGCGAACACGCTCGGTGCAAGACGAGCGAAACGTCGGAAACAAATAGGTATACCTTAAATAAGTTAAGTTAACGCGATTAAGACGCGCAAAATTATTGTGTATGATGTATACAAATCGCGAAAGTTTAAAATCGATTGATTTACAAAGTTATTTTTAATATTTTACATGTACATCCATAAATAATTAGATAAAAATACCTATTACTTGTAAGCATAAAAGACAATGCAACTTATTGGCCCAAAAAAATTGAAACCCCTTGTGCACAATTGAAACCTATGCTAAACGTAAGTCATAGCCATTTATTGCAACTTTTACTATGGGGCCAAATAAATATAACCCAAAAAAAGATACAGGGTAACAAACATTTTTAAATTGTGGTTTTTTATAATCATTTATTGCAATGGCACGTGGTTTAAAGTGTGATTAATGAGCGCGCTGCTGCTGTAGGTACCATAGCGCGACAGGTCAGTCACTAGCGTCGCCGCTCCGCGCCTCCCTCCCGCGTCCTATCTATTGCGGCAGAGAATCATTTTATCTGTCTGGGTTATATTATTTTTTATTTTGAATCCTAACTATCCTATCCTACGTCCTATTTTTAGCAACATTTTAAATCTGTTTAAAACAAACAAAACCTATAATTAAGTGATAAAAATAGCCACACTTTTTAATACTTTTGTTATCCTGTATCTTATTTTTACTGGGATAGATTTATTTGGCCGCATAGTAAAAGTTGCAATAAATGGTTAGTACTTTCGTTTGGAATAGGTTTCAATTATGCACAACAGGTTTCATATTTTTGGACCAGCACCCAAAGGAAAAGTTGCATTATCCTTTCCAAAAAAAATTTTTTTTGACCATCTTAGTCATGCATAGGTAAGAAGCAAAAATTAACCTAGAACATAGTATGTTGGTTACTTTTTGGTTTGTCACAATATTTGTAATCCATCAGTGGCATTCAAAGGAACATAGTATGTTGGTTACTTTTTGGTTTGTCACAATATTTGTAATCCATCAGTGGCATTCAAAGGAACATAGTATGTTGGTTACTTTTTGGTTTGTCACAATATTTGTAATCCATCAGTGGCATTCAAAGGAACATAGTATGTTGGTTACTTTTTGGTTTGTCACAATATTTGTAATCCATCAGTGGCATTCAAAAGAACATAGTATGTTGGTTACTTTTTGGTTTGTCACAATATTTGTAATCCATCAGTGGCATTCAAAAGAACATAGTATGTTGGTTACTTTTTGGTTTGTCACAATATTTGTAATCCATCAGTGGCATTCAAAAGAACATAGTATGTTGGTTACTTTTTGGTTTGTCACAATATTTGTAATCCATCAGTGGCATTCAAAAGAACATAGTATGTTGGTTACTTTTTGGTTTGTCACAATATTTGTAATCCATCAGTGGCATTCAAAAGAACATAGTATGTTGGTTACTTTTTGGTTTGTCACAATATTTGTAATCCATCAGTGGCATTCAAAAGAACATAGTATGTTGGTTACTTTTTGGTTTGTCACAATATTTGTAATCCATCAGTGGCATTCAAAAGAACATAGTATGTTGGTTACTTTTTGGTTTGTCACAATATTTGTAATCCATCAGTGGCATTCAAAAGAACATAGTATGTTGGTTACTTTTTGGTTTGTCACAATATTTGTAATCCATCAGTGGCATTCAAAAGAACATAGTATGTTGGTTACTTTTTGGTTTGTCACAATATTTGTAATCCATCAGTGGCATTCAAAAGAACATAGTATGTTGGTTACTTTTTGGTTTGTCACAATATTTGTAATCCATCAGTGGCATTCAAAAGAACATAGTATGTTGGTTACTTTTTGGTTTGTCACAATATTTGTAATCCATCAGTGGCATTCAAAAGAACATAGTATGTTGGTTACTTTTTGGTTTGTCACAATATTTGTAATCCATCAGTGGCATTCAAAAGAACATAGTATGTTGGTTACTTTTTGGTTTGTCACAATATTTGTAATCCATCAGTGGCATTCAAAAGAACATAGTATGTTGGTTACTTTTTGGTTTGTCACAATATTTGTAATCCATCAGTGGCATTCAAAATGGTAAATAGTTGCAATAGTAACTAAGTTGCAAGTATACCTATCTGTTACTTAGTTCTTTACTGCTGAGCTAATTATCTATAGTACTGAAACAGCATCTTGAATTGTTATAGGTATAAATATCAATACTTAATATTATAAAGTTGAAGAGTTTGTTTGTTTGGTTGAACAGACTAATATTAGGAACTACCTTATTGGTTTGAATACTTCTTTATGTGTTAGATAGCCCATTTATCGAGGACAGCTATAAGGCTATTGCTAGGAGCTACTGGTTCGGATCCATAGCCCTAAATAAAGCGTGTGTAACTGCAGGCAGCTAGTACCTATAGAATAAAATAATAAATATTTAGGTACCTTAACACCGGTCATTTGATAGAATCTCCTAATAGCTCTGCACATTACTAGCCCAACAGGTAGTGTAGCATTAACTTCTTCCATTCCAGTTGATGTCTTTATAAAGTCTGCTCCAGCCAGCATTGACACCATTGAAGCTTTGTAAACCTGGGAATTTGATTGTTTATAACATAAAATGTTATATTATAACTTCTTCTTCACGCCTTTTATCCCCGAAGGGATAGGCAGAGGTGTATTACACCCACTTTTCGCCAGTTATGTTTAGGTCCCAATGTAATAGGGGGAGAGCCTATTGCCATCTACCGGGCACATTATTAAGCGAGCGATAATTAACGTTTTTAATACACACATAAGTTCGAAAAGTCAGAGGTGTGTGCCCGGGGTACCTAGGGATCGAACCCGAGACCATCGTCTCGGCATTCCGTTACGTACACCAATGGGCTATCGCCACTTTTTTATATTGATTGTTTATATGTTAAAGTAAAATAAAACTGAGCTACATAAGAGTTACAAAACAATTTTTGAAACTCTTACACAGCTGAGATATTTTAGCACAGGTAATTATTGATTTATTTCACACAATGGATAAATAGTTTATTGTAATGGTAAGTGCAAAGAAATTTTTATATGCCAAAGTTTTACAAGAGTATTTTGTCGAAAGAGCTTTGTGAAAAAGAAATTATAAATAAATAAACTAAAATATCAAGAAGGCAGCATTAAATGAAGAGTTAAAATGTTTATTATAGAACTTACATTCTCATATGATCCCAAATGCCCGGTACCAAGAATAACCTTAAGATGTGTATTACCACATGCTTTCTTCATTTGTTGTACTTCATCAAACACTTTGTCCCACTGTCCAGTTAGAACTAAACTGCGGTCTAGGACCACATCTATTTCTGTGGCTCCATTTGTTATCGCAAACTCAATTTCCTTCAGTCTGGTCTCCAAGGCATAAAGGCCTGAGGGAAACCCTGTGGCAACTGCAAAAAAGTTGTAAACATTTTACTGTAAGTCAGATACCTAATGGCCAGTACCCAACTCAACAATTTTGAAATGTTATCCATATGCAATCAAATATTTACCCGATGCAATATTGATTTCTGCAAGGAGATCCATTTTTTTTATGGCCTCATGTGCATCTTTTACTCTGCTAGGGTATACACAAACTGCAGCTGTTCTAATTTTGTGATCAAGTTTCAACTTTTTTGCTATATTTTCTGGCAATGCATTTGCCGCCTAAAAGTAAAAAGGTTTTATACAGAAGACTTATATTAAACAATAAATTAATATAGAATATTTTTGGCAGCTAGTATGCAACAGGTAGGTAAACTATAACGTCACGCCTGTCTCCCATTGTAGGTAAACCTTTCTCATTATCAAAGCCAAATGTTGCAGATTTATTAATTAGGTAGGCATTATATTATGTACAAACCTTATTGCATAGTCTAAAAACATTAGACCTTGTGTCGTCTCCAGCTAGTGTTGTCAAGTCAATATGGGTGATTGCTTGTACAAGCCATGCATTCCAGTTACTAGGAGATGTCACACAGTGTGTAGCTAAGATAGTCTGCACTTGTTTCTCAACACTTGCTTTACTGATGTGAACATTTTTGAGAAGATTCATATCTAAGAGAAAAGTCAAACTTATATTAGAAGAGGTCATGGTAGTTTATTTTCAATGTCTAAGTTACTTAGGTACTTCACTGACCAAATTACACACAAATTGCTAGTTCTATTATGAACAATAATAATGCATTTTAATATGCAAAAGATATAACTTACCTAATGTTTTCGAGGTTAATTTCACTGATTGTTCAGGTAGCACCATTTTTACAAAATCTTTGGGTAGGTACCTACTTTTTATGAAAAATTGTAAAAAAGTTTTAAACTTTGTCCAACTTTTAAAGTTATTTTTTTTTTGTGTTAGTGTTGGTGTGGCGAGAATAATATGTAAAGGCGGCAATACGTACAGAAAATCCGCTGATTAGGTAGGTACTACAAAAAGTGATAAGAGAAGATGCTGATAGTACAACTTTATTTTACAAGTGCTGATTACTGTTGCCGCCTTTATTCTTGATGTAAAGTAATTTATATGGAAATATAACATTACGTGGTTATAGTGTCATGAGTGCAGTTGCTTATTAATAATAACTAAACATTTATTTCCTAGATACCGAACTAGAGTAGCGATGCGCGATGGCGAGAGGTTTAATTCGATTGTTTCGATTGTTCAAACATCTCGATGGTTTTCGATTGTTTCGACTTGGATTCGAGTCCGACTCGGTCTGTAATTGCGACTGGCGCACGGCGATGGCGTGTGCATTCGTGAGTTGTTCTTCAATGGTTTCGACTTTCAAGTTTCGTGAGTTTTGTCTTGGTTGCGTTGTGATTGCGAATCCAAACTAATTCTTTCAAAACGAGTAATCGAAAATAATCAATATCGCCACGGGAATAAAATGTAAATAGTTAGGTTACGCAGGAATACTTAGAAGAACTCATGAAAATAAATAAAACATATTGATGGTTTTATTGAATCTGTTTTTTTATTGACTAGATTTATATGTATGTAGCATAGTTTTCATGTTATTATCCATCTTCCTATTTATATTTAAAGGTAAAATTAGTCGGGCACGGGATAATCAACAATTTTAATTAAATAACAATCACAGAATCGTTTCAGAAAAGTCTAAATCTCTATAATGTAATAATTTCAAGTCTTTGTTAATTTCAAATGACAGACATATTATTTACTAATAATCAACAATCTTAATCAAATAACAATCACAGAATCGTTTCAAAAAAGTCGAAATCTCTATAATGTAATAATTTTAAGTCTTTGTTAATATCAAATCACAGACATATTATTTAGTTATAATCAACAATCTTAATCAAATAACATCATCATAGATCACAGAATCATTTCAGAAAAGTCTTAATCTCTATAATGTAATAATTTCTAGGTTTTGTTAATATCAAATCACAGACATATTATTTAGTTATAATCAACAATCTTAATCAAATAACAATCACAGAATCATTTCAGGAAAGTCTTAATCTCTATAATGTAATAATTTCTAGTCTTTGTTAACATTAAATCACAGACATATTTTTAGGTAACTACTTAAATCTATACGGTTATTTTAAGAATAATCAACTTGTTACTAGTAAGTATATCATAGGAACTGAATCAGTCAGGATTCTTTTATATATATTTTAGACAACAATAACAAAATCAAATCAATAAAAAATGTACTTGTCAACACAAATAAAAATATAAATGTGCTAATTATATTAAAGGTACATACTAAGATTATAAAAAAATATACGTAGAATATATTTCATACCTAGGTAATTGAAATATCTAGACATTCTACTTAAATTAGTTTTACATTCTCGCTCAAAAACAGAAGTTGGTCTAATTTTTTGGAGTCAATCTATTTCGTCTATCATTAGTTATCATGCCAGCTTTGCTAAACATTCTTTCTGATGGTACTGAAGTTGCAGGCATGTTAAGATACTTACAGGCTAGTTTATATAAGTGTGGAAAAGTATTAGAGTGCATTTTCCAAAATTCGAAAGGATTCTTTTTGCGATCGAAATATGGCATTTCAAGGTACTGTTTTATGGTGCTTATGGCATTGGTACTAGGAGTGATAGTCGAACGAATTGCGGTAACTTTTTGGTCGAAGTCACTCCATAGTTCGTCATCATCTTTTTCTTGGGTAGAAAGGGCACTTCTTGATGTGGCAATTGGTGGTGTTGGTATTGGCACAGATACATTGTCAGAACTACTAGCAGTGCCAATTAATGCGCTCAACTCTTCAGTTACCCATTTTTGAGCATTGTCTGCGTTTTCAGCAGTACCAAAAGCGGCTTTTTTGAACCTAGGATCCAAAAAAGCCTTTCATCGCTGCCAAGACGCCTGGAAATAGTTTCTAAACTCTTTAATTTAAGTTGTTTTCCAATATCTGTCGTGCAATTTTTGTTTTTTATTTGGATTTGAAGTCCTCGAATAAGTGGTGTTATTCTTGACATCGTTGGGTACATTTCGCCTGACAAATCTTCTGTCATAAATAAGAATGATTTCAAAATTTGAATGCAATCATCAATTGCTTCCCAATCTGACCCGTCTAGATTTCTAGGAGCATTTGGCAGCGATGAAAGGGCTGCTGACAGTGGCAGTTTTATTTGTGATAACCTTTCCATCATAATCACTGCCGAGTTCCACCTGGTGGGTACATCTTGCTTCAGTTTTAATTCCTGAAGTCCCATCTGATGCTGTATTTCCCTCAATTTATATGCTGCCAAATTACTTTGTTTGAAGTACGTGACTAGTGATCGACATTTTGAAAGTAAAGTTTCTAGACATGGATTTTCTTTGATGCTATCTTGAACCGACAAATTGAGCGTGTGAGCAACACATTGATGGTGATACTTATGAAGATGTTCGGTGATAGCTTTTTTCATATGTGCAGCGTTGTCAGTCACCACTGTAACTAGCTTGTTTGTAATATTCCATTTTACTAAAATATTTAAAATAGCTTGTGCGATATTAACAGCAGAATGATCTGTATGCACTTCTTCGGTAGATAAAACTGCAAAACGAATTTGAAATTCGTATACATAATGTGCAGTCACCGTTATATAGGCTCTGTTACTATCAGATGACCACATGTCAGTGGTTGCAGAAATGTAGTCAGTTTTTTGAAGTTGGTTTTTGATATTGGTGCTTAATAATTCATATTCTTCCGATAACACGTTCTCTGATAGCACTTTTCGTGATGGTAACTTGTGTCGAGGAATATATTCTTTTACAAAAAAATTAAATCCACGGTTTTCAACTATTGACAATGGCTGACAGTCCATTGCAATCATACGTATTAAATCTTTGTCAAATTCACGACGTTCGTCGTCGGTTACCTCAGTCTGCGCTAAGCCATATAATCTCATCTGCTTCATTCTTTTTGAAGGGGGTTCAGTCTGGTTTGTTGCTTGCGAACTAATCGAGCTGACAGTGGCCGTTGTTTTGGGTGTGCAGCTATCACCAGCAATTGATGTTGAAGCCACATTCACCGCGGTGCCAGCTGACGATATAGTTGAAGATAAACCGGGATTATTTTCCGTTGCAGTTGGAGTTTGTTCTGCTAATGCTTGTGTTAATTGAATGGGATGTTTCCTTTTTAGGTGATCATTGAGATTCGCAGTATTCCCGAAGTACTTGTAAACAGTTTTACATAATTTGCATTCCACAGATGTCACTTTACCATTTATCAATTGTTTATTAAAAAACTCCCACACTATAGATTTTTATTTAAATTCGTGGCATTTTGATGACTTTAAAACTCTAGTTAAAAATAAAACAGTGTTTCGTAAATAAAGGTTTAAAAATTACGCGCGGCATAAACTAACATGCACTTCAGCTCGATGCCTGCAATCTACTGACCGAGCGAGACTCGTGACAGTGACAGATTCGAACAATCGAAAACTAGCGGTCGTTTCCGTTGACTCGAAACAATCGAAAAACATCTCGATTGTTTTGTAGAACGGCGAGTCGATGGTTGACTCGAAAATTTATTTTAACGACTCCGATGCTTTCGATTGTTAAAACATCTCGGAATCGCCCATCGCTAAACTAGAGAACCAAACTTTCAAATAATTTATTCAATTTATTTATTGAAACCGAGACAACAAAAAAAATCGTTCATCAACTTGTTGTGACGTAATTTTTGAGTGACAACACTTAAAGATAATGATGTTAGGACTGTTGATAAAATATCGATATATCGAAATATCGATATTATTATTTCCAAATATCGATATTTATTTCTAATATTTTTTTGGACGATATATCGATAGTTCGATATTGAAATGTCTATATCGATGGTCGATATATTTTTTTTAATAATCTTTTATTTTTTTCGTAATTTATTTAATTTGCAAAATCATCGTAAACTTAATCTACCGTATTTTATTTGTGAAAATTAAGTTAGCCAACACTCAATAATTTTTGATTTTTTTAGAATTAAAAAACTATTTTTGAAAAATTCCAGGTATAATTTTTAAAATTGGTTGCCTGTAAAGTCGGTATACGGGCGAAAGTTTTACGTGACAACGACTTTGAGTGGTAAAATAATTTTAATGTGAATATTCATTCGTATAGTAGGAAGAAGGATGAAAGACGCGTGCCTTTCACTTTTTATGTCTGTCTCTCTCGCTCTTAGGCGGGACGCGTGCCTCTCACTCGCTCTCATTGTGAGCGCATAACGTGAGCGGAGCGTAACGCAGTTTCTTGAAGTGTCACCCGGCAAACCAATTTATAAGACGTTGTCACGTCAAAAATTTCTGCTCTTGAAATTTAAAAAAAGTATTTTGTCATCAAACACCCTGAAATTTTGTATTGATATGTAGGCATTTTACTCCCGTGCTATCAGAAATAGCTGTTAAATATTTAATTTCTTCTGCTACATCTCTAGCATCTGAATGAGTTGCTTCTACAATCAATCTTTTAGTGCCTAACAATCGTAGTAGCCAAACAACTGAACATATAAAAAAGAGTATTTTTACAAACTCTTACTGAAAAATATTGGTTGACATAATTGTCTTATTTAAATTTAAAAATCAGTACTGAAACTATAACATAACACTTATGTACATTCACAATTTAATTTGTTTAATAAATATACTGGACTATAAACTGTGTAATAATTTTTGAGCCGACTTACGATTTCTTTTTTAAATAAAGCCGATATATCGAAATATCGATTTTTTTTTTCGATATATTGAACTCCGATATTGATATATTTAAAAATATCGATATATCGAAAATCCGATATTTAAAAAAAATATCAACAGTCCTAGTTTATTTGACACTTGACAATAGCGGGTGACTGTCGTCTGTCGTTTGCCCAACTGACAGTACAACTAATGTTGCCTACATTAATATAATAAAAGATTTTTAGACTAACGCAGGCCATTCATGCTCCGATTGAGTCGTCCCATAAAGCTATAATTGTTGGAAGACTTTGAGACTCTTTGGTTAGGATATTATTTCTTTGTGTTTTCAAATGAAGTGTTACGTTATTTTTTTTCTATGTTTTTTTTTTGTTGTTTGATCTGTCACATTGTAAACAGCTTATTTTATTTTTCTAATATAATTAATATTCTAGTATTTTTTTACTATTGTTTCACTTGCTACATTAAGGATTTCATCAGGTTATGGGCAATATAATTATGGGTAAAGCCAAAGTGGGCAATGTCTCGCGCAAGTAAATGGGCAAACCTATTCCAAATAATGTAGTATGTGTTTTCCTGTGAAGCTACCCCATGAATGTTTCAAGTATGTGATCAGTGATCATTGATCTAAATGTGAAATAATTTCTTTTCTCGTGGAATATTATTTTGTGAAGAACTAAATCACCTTAGTGTTTATGCCAGTATGGAAAATAATATTAGCTCTTCGAGTATGAATACTACAATTGTAAGTTATTCACATATATCTATTGAGAAACTAAACGGTCTTTCAAATTATCAAAATTGGAAGTTTCAAATCAAACTTTTATTGATTGATAATGGCTTATGGGATGTTATTAAGAGTACTATTTTGGACCCCATAAAAGACCAGAGAGCATATGCCAAAATATGTTTAAATATCGAGCCGATTTGCTACCCTCATGTCAAGATTTCCAAGACGGCGGGAGACGCCTGGAATAATCTAAAGGCAGCTTATGAGAATAGTGGCATTAGTCGACGATTAAGCCTTAAAAGGAAGCTATCGCAGCTCAGATATGTTGATCATAGCTCAATGGACCATTATTTAGGAAATATAATTTCTGTGACTCAAGAATTGGCAGATATTGGATGTCAAATAGAGGATGATGAACTAGCCGAAATTATGCTAATCGGATTACCAAATGAGTTTGACTCATTGATAATGGCCATGGAAGCCACGAATACTAAACTGTCATCTGACTTTGTGAAATGTCAGTTGATACAAAGCGAATTTAAAAAAGGAACTTTAATGTCGAATGTGGAACCTACTGAGAAGATTCTTGTTGCAAAAGACAAATTTATTCCAACATGTCATAATTGTCAAGAAAAGGGGCATATTCAGCCAAGGTGTCCCAAATTAAAGAAGAATTTGAAGAAGATTCCTGAAAAAACCTTGACGCCAGTTGCATCTTCGTCTACAAAGAAGGGAAGTAGTGCAAATCTGATAGTATTCTCTAAAGAAATTGCTTTAGTGAATAGCGTTTGTGACAGTGATAGCTGGATCTTAGATTCAGGGTGTTCTAGTCATATGACTAATCGGAAAGACTGGATGAATAATTTTTCTACCAGTAACCAATCCGAAATTACTACTGCGAATAATGATAAGATATACAGTGAGGGCGTTGGTGATATTACTGTAACATTTGATGATAATATTAAAAAAGTAATTACTGATGCTTTGTATGTGCCGAAAGTAGCAGCTAATCTTTTGTCTGTTAGCAAAATTGCAGCCAAAGGCTATGTTTTATTATTTGATGTTAATAAATGTCATATTTACAGGAAGGATAAGGTCAATGTGACTGGTTCCAGCGTTGTAACGGCTACTAATGTGGATGGTATTTACAAAATTGATCAGAAAAAGGATTGTTACGTATGTAAGGAAAACCAAGAGCCTAATATTCGCACTAAAGGTAATGCTTTTGTGTCCAACCTTAATTCTTTGGAACTATGGCATCGTCGCCTTGGGCATTTAAGTTTAGCAGGTATGATAACACTTCGTGTTAGATTAGCGAATGGTATTAAGTTTACCAGTGGTGATTTGACACCATGTACTCCTTGTTTTGAGGGTAAACAAAAGAGCAAATCAATCCCGCGTGGTCAGGCACAAAGGAGCGTGACAAAACTTGACTTAGTTCATACGGATATATGCGGACCATTTCCGGTCAATAGTTGGAGTGGTTATCGTTATTTTATAACATTTACGGATGATTTTTCGCGCAAATCGTTTATATATTTTCTGAAACGCAAAGATCAAACGACTGTTTTGAATACGTTTATACCATTCAAAACGTTAGTTGAAAATCAAACAGATCTCAAAATAAAGCGGATTAGGAGTGACAATGGCACAGAGTACTGTAATAAAAATTTCGCGAATCATTTTAAGCAATGCGGTATTATTCACGAAACGACAGTCCCGTATACACCCCAACAAAATGGCGTCGCTGAACGCTTAAACAGAACTTTAATGGAAAAAGCCAGAACGATGTTGCAAGATGCTGATTTGGTGAAACAATATTGGGCTGAAGCGGTAAATACTGCGTGTTATTTGAAAAACCGTAGTCCAACTGCAGCTTTAAAAGATGCTACATCTGAAGAATTGTGGACTGGATCTAAAGTGGATCTCAGTAATCTTCGAGTTTTTGGTAGCACAGCTTATGCTCTTACTCCCCAACAAAAATGTACAAAGCTTGATCCCAAATCTAAGCCCTACATTATGTTGGGATATTGTGATCATACCAAAGGTTACAGACTTGGAGATCCTGATGATGGCTCAACATTAATTAAAGCTCGTTCTGTTGAATTTATTGAAACTGTTCGAGGTACCTACAAGACAGCAAATTCTTTAGAAAGTTCTAAAGATTTAACAAATACTGTTGAAGTAACGGTGTATCAACCAAATACTTCTCATGGACTTATCCATGAATCTGACAGTGATGAGTTCGCCACACCAGACATATCGTCAACCGACATTAATGCTCTAGATCTTGAAGAAGATTCTCATGTCGAAGTAATAGTTACATGTGATGAACGGGAAGAAGCTTCATTGGATAATATTCAACAAGACTCACTAGTTATGGAACAGAATGTTTCAGATGTGGAAATTGCTGAACATTCTAGACCCAAATGTGACCGGCATCCTCCTATTTGGTTCAAAGATTATGAAGTGAACTATTTCTCTGATCTAGCTTTAATGGGACGTTGCGAGCCTAAAACATATAACGAAGCGATTAAAAGTGAGAATGCCAAAGATTGGATAGATGCAATGCAAGATGAATATAACTCGCTAATGTCGCATGGTGTATGGGAACTTGTGGATCGACCCAACAATAGGAATGTGATAAAATCTAAATGGGTTTTCAAAGAAAAAGTAGATCCAAGTGGGAAATATGAAAAATTTAAAGCAAGATTAGTTGCTAAAGGTTTTACTCAACAATATAAAATTGACTATGAAGAAACTTTTGCACCTGTTGTGAGACATAGCACTCTACGACTACTCTTTGCGATTGGTGTTGAAAATTATATGGACATTGAACATGTTGATGTCAACAGTTCAACACAGCATTTCTTAATGGGGATTTACATGAGCAGATCTATATGGAGCAACCTACCGGTTTTCAAATTGAGGGGCAGAACAAAGTGTGCTTACTCAAAAAGAGTCTATATGGGCTCAAACAAGCCAGTAGATCATGGAATGAAAAAGTTAATGAAGTTTTGGTCAACAATGGTTATAAACAGTTGAAGAGTGAACAATGTGTGTTCTATTAAGACAAATTAATAATAGCTCTTTATGTTGATGATTTTTTCATATTTAGCTCTAATGATCATCAAAAGAAAACACTTTATGAATTGCTCAGTTCCAACTTTAGTATAAAATTGCTTGGACCTGTTACACAAGCGTTGGGAATGAAAGTTGAAAGGAACAGGGAGCAAGGGACATTGAAATTGACCCAGTCGGAATATGTGAAAAATATTTTGATAAAGTTTGGCATGGATGATTGTCATAAAGTTGCAACTCCCATGGAAGTAAACTTTAATCCTCCAAGAGCTGAGAAAGTTGATTCAAGGTTTCCATATCAGGAACTTATTGGAAGCCTAATGTATCTCGCTGTATGCACACGTCCTGATATTGCATTTGTATGCAGTAAGCTCAGTCAATATAACACTTGTTATAATGAAACACATTGGCTTGCTGCTAAGCGCGTGCTACGATATTTATCGGGTACAACTGACTACGGACTTAATTTTAGGCGAGGTAGTAATAAATTTGAAATTTCATCCGACGCAGATTGGGCCGGTGATACTAACGATCGAAATTTTTATTCAGGTTTCGTGAGTAGGTTAGGACACAATGTAATAAATTGGCATAGCCATAAGCAAAATAATGTTGCATGTTCTAGTACAGAAGCTGAGTATTATGCTCTTGGTACAGCGGTAAAAGAGGCTAAATATTATATATGAATTGAAACCTTTCAACTTATCGCGTGAACCTATTGTTATTTATAATGACAATAAGAGCACGCTTAAAATAGTGGAAAATCAATGTTACCGAAGAACCAAACACATTGACGTAAAACATCATTTTATTCAAGAGTGTGTTGAGCGTAAGTTAATACAGATATTTTATAATCCATCAGCAGAATTAGAAGCTGACCTATGCACAAAAGCTTTGCCAAGGATAAAGCACAATTTAATGACTAAGTGCTTAGGTTTAATTTAAGTCTTCTTATTATTACTTTTGATTGTACTCTTGCAATAATGGTTTTTAGTTTGATAGCTTTACATAATTGCTAGAGTAAGGGGCAGTGTTGGAAGACTTAGAGACTCTTTGGTTAGGATATTATTTCTTTGTGTTTTCAAATGAAGTGTTACGTTATTTTTTTTGTTCTATGTTTTTTGTTGTTGTTTGATCTGTCACATTGTAAACAGCTTATTTTATTTTTCTAATATAATTAATATTCTAGTATTTTTTTACTATTGTTTCACTTGCTACATTAAGGATTTCATCAATAATTGACTGACCTGATTCCAACGTCGACCCAGCCTACTAGACGGCAAACGTAAGGCGAACACTTTCTGACAACACGTTAGACTTATACGTCTTACATAAGACCAATCCCAATACTAGTAATGAATTATGATGTATCGCAAATTTGAACCGGCCAATTAGAATGCATTTTTGTGATTTTTGTAGCCCCCTTCGCCCCGCACCGCTTTGACAGAATTGTTTGTTTATAGAAATGAAAACATTAGGTGTCTAGTAGGCTGGGTTGTCGTTGCCTGAATCAGACCTGAAAGGAACAAATAAATACTTTTGGACAAAAATATTACATGGTAAAGAACAATAGCAGAATTAGGTCTGGGCTTGTTGTGGCGAGCTTAAACTTCATATGAACAAAACAAATTGTTTATTTTTTCTAATATTTTTTATATTTTCTCTTTGTCTCAATAAAGCCGGATTATTTTATGATGATAAAAAGCATTCCAATTGATTACGAACTAGGTGCTTACTTTATTATTTGATTGTTACCATAGACAATGGTGTGACAGGAATAGACGTTTGACATTGATGCGTATCGATTATTAAATAAGTAATCGATATGATCGACCTTTATAGGGTTGGTTTGGTTTAAAATATAATAATTAAAATGCAGTTAATTAATTGTTAATCAACATTATATCAATAAGCTAATTCTTTTGTAGCAAAACAACGTTTAAATCAAATAAAAACGTCACAGCATCGTTTTAACGTTATATCGATTTTACATAAAATCGATTTAACACGTTCCGGGACAGTACGTCGAGGGACGGTCCTAAAATTCCTATAGATAACGGCACAACGTCCGTCGACGGCTGACTTTAAGCTTCGAAATACGACAGCTCGTCAAAGAACTGGCGTCAGCAATAGAAAATATTGTAGGGTGACGTATTAGTGTCGTATTCATAGAGATATTAGAATAGAGTGGCAGAACAGTACCTAACTCAATACTGTGTCGTGTCCGTCGGTGCGAGAGAGACCGCAACATTAAAGGCCCCCTGCATCTCTCTCTGACAATACATGCACAAAATCAACATTACGCAGTGGCGTGCTACCTGTAACTATTATTTATATCAGTTTATCAGTAATCAATAGTTTAAAAATATATAAACTTTTTTGTCACTTCAAACTATCTTCGTGTATCAATAAAAACAACTTTTAAACTATTGATTACTAATAAACTGATTTAAATAATAGTTACAGGTAGCACGCCACTGCGTAATGTTGATGTTGTGCATGTATTGTTAGAGAGAGATGCAGGGGGCCTTTAATGTTGCGTTCTCTCTCCCACCGGCGGACACGAATAGGCCCCACTCTGCCACTCTATTCTTAATATCTCTATGGTCGTATTACAAAAACCTACAGCTGGCTAGTGTCACATCGTGAAGTATAAAGAGCACACAAGTAAACTACACTGTGTCATTGTGCGGGAGCCCCGCGTCGCTTTAGCTCATGCCACCGAATGCGATCGTGAAAAGTAGATATAATTTCATAATTACTTGTATTTTATTGTTGTTTTGCTATAAAATTTGTTCGTGAAAACAGTCGTATAAAATATGAATAATGGTCACGTCCAGAAACGTACTGTCGTATCACGCAATATAAATCAGTACAAGGTATAACACAACGTCGTCAAGCGGGGGGTGAATTTGTATGGGGAATTCTAGTGTCAAATTGAGTAGGTTTCTTTGGTTTAGGAGTACCGCCCCTTGACGTTCTGTCCCGGAACGTGTTAAAATGTGCAGCTCTGCTTTTGTCTTTGGCTGTGACAGGTAGATGCTACAGAATAGTTCTGCGTTTATACAACATTCACAGTTATTTTACCTCTGACAAATGTCGGTGTTTGTTTTCTTAATGTTGGAATTGTACTCTGTGATGACAGGTATGTAAAATAGTGTTACCTGTGCATAACATTTTACCCAATATTAGTGGAAATGCTTCAAAAATTCAAATGCTTGAAGCTCATGGCCACAAAGTGGTTAGATTACCGCCATACCACTGCGGCTAAACGCAATTGAATTTATGTGGAGTCTCATTAAAAGGCGAGTCACAAGCAAAAATGTAGGACAAGAGGCAACCAACATTGTGAATTTAGCTGAAGAAGCTTTTAAATCTATCACTGCAGAAGACTGGCAAAAACAATGCAAACATGTGCGCCACATTGAAGACAAGCTTCGTGAAACAGATGGGTCTACGGATGCTGAAATGGACAGGTTCATAATAGAATTAAATTCTGAGTCTAATACAGAATCCGGCAGCAGTTACGAATCATCACAACATTGACAGTCCACACGGGTCATTCATATAAACTCACGAGTCACGCCTGTCTACCCCTTGTAGGCAGAGGTGTAATATTACACCCACCCACATCATTCTTATTCAAAATAAATATGAAAATTAAATTTTCAGTTTTTGTATTTGATAATTAAGACCTCACATTGACGTAATTATGATGCGATTACCTTTGTATATTAAATAGACAAAATTTTTATTATAACTACTTATCTTCATAGGAAATTTCGTAAGAAAATAATTGTACATGCATATAGCCATGCCGATATCAAGAGGTTTTGTTACAAACATTACTTCCAAATATTTAATACGATCGGCAATAAAAAAATAAGTACATTTTTAGCAATACTGTATATTTAAAATGGGTGTATTATTTACCAAATATAGCAACACAACGCCCAGGTTGGCCAATCTAACAGCTAGAGGTAAAATAACTGTGAACGGAGTATAGATGTCAATCTGACATAATACCTTTGATAATTCAAACGTACCCACATTGTTCATTCTTAACTAAACATTAAACACCGATATCTTCTTTTTCCGGCTTTCCCGAGTGAAAATAGAATAATTTATAGACTCTGTTACTTACGCCGAATTTTTTGATATATTTTTTATTACTGAGCGCTTCAATTTAATTTCAGACATTTTGATGTATGGAGATCTGCCATTGTCCTTTATGCGTACAAACTTCTACCCTTCCTACAATCCCTCCCAGTTTAACTTTTGCAACTTATGGTAGCCCATGTCCGTCTCCATTGTCCAGTATATCCAGTATATCGCGATAAACTAGCTGTTTATCGCGGTTTCATCTACGTCCTGAGGGAACTACTTCGCGTACCCGGTTAATAGTTACTCCATGGTACATCAGCTATCCGCCAGTGAACGTCCCGTGAAAATCGGTCCACCCCCCGTTCCAGAGAGTAGCGAAAACAAACAGACAGACAGACAAAATTGTAAAAAAACATCATTTCGGTATATGTACCGTGTATATTACATCCATATGCATTTGGTAAAAAGCAATTATTTTAATATTACAAACAGACACTCCAATTTTATTTATATAGGGTGTCTCAGTATGTAAGAGTGCACTTTTTAAAATTGGAATATATTTTTTTCATGCAAGTAGCAACTCTGAAATTTGACAGCTGTCAACTCTGTTTATTCTGATCTTATGGTCTTAAGGCCCGCACAAACTATCTGTCGCGACTTAATGTCGCGACAGAAGGGTATCTGGACTAGGAAAATCCATTCAAGTGTGCACACTATCGGACGTCTGTCGCGGACGTGACCTTGAGCGTTCAGACGTCCGATAGCAATCTGGGAAAATGACAGTAAACGTCCGCGGACGTTTGCTGTCATTTTCCCAGATTGCTTTCATCCGTGTATTGTCCATGGTATGGCCTTAATATTGATTTTATACCGAATATAGTCAAAAAATGTTAAATTCACTTTCAATTGAACAGTTCTGCTTTACTTCAAGATCTACCAATAATATAATTTAATAGTGCTAACTGCTAGTGCCCTGAATTAAGAAAAATATGCTCCTACTTAGTGTATTGCATAGACAGCATGGCGTGTCTATGGTTGTATCGGACGCGGACGCGACAGAAAGCCGCGTCCGAAAGGGTGTGCACATTATGTGTGTCGCGACTTACTGTCACGACAGTAAAGGCCCGCACAAACTATCTGTCGCGACTTACTGTCGCGACTTACTGTCGCGACTTACTGTCGCGACTTACTGTCGCGACTTACTGTCGCGACTTACTGTCGCGACTTACTGTCGCGACTTACTGTCGCGACAGAAGGGTATCTGGACAAGGAAAATCCATTCAAGTGTGCACACTATCGGACGTCTGTCGCGGACGTGACCTTGAGCGTTGAGACGTCCGATAGCAATCTGGGAAAATGACAGTAAACGTCCGCGGACGTTTACTGTCATCCTTATATTGTCCATGGTACGACCTTAATATTGATTTTATACCAATATATAGTAAAAAAAATTTAAATTCACTTTCAATTCAACAGTTCTGCTTTACTTCAAGATCTACCAATAATATAATCTAATAGTGCTAACTGCTAGTGCCCTGATTTAAGATAAATATGCTCCTACGTATTGCATAGACAGCATGGCATGTCTATGGTTGTATCGGACGCGGACGCGACAGAAAGCCGCGTCCGAAAGGTTGTGCACACTATGTGTCGCGACTTACTGTCGCGACAGTAAGTCGCGTCCGAACAGTTTGCGTGCGCCTTAAGTCGCGTCCGAACAGTTTGCGTGCGCCTTTAGACCCATAGAGATATAAGAATAGAGTGGCAGAGTGGGGCCAATTCGTGTCCGCCGGTGGGAGAGAGAACGCAACAGTTAAAGGCCTTTAAAATTATATAAACTTTTTTGTCACTTCAAACTATCTTCGTGTATCAATAAAAACAACTTTTAAACTATTGATTTCTAATAAACTGATATAAATAATAGTTACAGGTAGCACGCCATTGCGCAATATTGATGTTGTGCATGTACTGTCAGAGAGAGATGCAGGGGGCCTTTAACTGTTGCATTCTCTCTCCCACCGGCGGACACAACACAGTATTGAGTTAGGTACTTTTTTTTTTCTATTCTGCCACTCTATCCTTTATATCTCTATGCTTAGACCAAGCATAGATGTGTTTTCTCAAAGAGACCAAGTTATGAAATTAGTATCCATATAGTCTGTGGTATGTTCGGTCGGCCATTGTGAATGTATTGTTGTCATTGTGTCAATATTACAAATTAATGCATAGAATAATATATTATAACTGGAAAAACTAATGTATAGGATGCATTCTGCATACATATTTTACTACACCTAAGATGATGAGGATGTCGTATATTACACATACTTAAAATCGATTAAATGTAAGTTACCGCTTCACTGTTCAATACCTATGATAATTTTTACATTTGTAATAATACCTATTTGCTTAAGCTTAGTTTGGAATAACTAAGCTTAAGTAAATATTATTACTATTACTTATAAATCACCCTATATTGATCTAGTTATCAATATAGAGTTGTATAGAGTGATTTATTTATAACTAGCTGTTTCCCGCGGTTTCACCCGCGTCCTGAAGGAACTGCTTCGCGTACCCGGTTAATTTGTAGCCTAAGTAGTGACTTAGGCTATAAATTAACCGGTTAAGGAGTGCCTTGGTACATCAGCTATCCGCCAGTGAACTTCCCGTCAAAATCGGTCCAGCAGACAGACAGAACAAAATTGTAAAAAAATGCCTTTTCGGTATATGTAGGTAAGTACCGTGTATACATCCATATGCATTTAGTAAAAAGCGGTTATTTTAATATTACAAACAGACACTCCAATTTTATTTATATTTTATACTAGCTTTTGCCTGCCGCTTCGCGTGCGGTAAATTCAGGGTAACACAAATCTACTTTCAGTCTCAAGTTGTGTGAAGGCACTCCTGATTATTCTGAAGATTTCAGAAACAATAGGGTACAAAGTAACTCGGTCAGTATCCATGACCGAAATGTTATCTACCGAAAGGTACATAATAACATCACCTTGCATACAATCAAACGTCAAAGCCATGTTCTAATACATGTCCAATCACAGACATAGATCTACATAGATAACGCAAATGCATGCACTTCGCGTGTCTGAACCCCGACCAAGCGTCGAGGTTGGTCGCCGCTAACTTCAGTCCCCGCGCGTCCGTTGTTGCAGCCGAACGTCCGCAAAAAACTAAAAAAATGCCTCGTTGCGTGATAATTAACTGCAATAGTCCAAAAATTTCGAGCACCCAAAGGCAGGAACATATTTCCTATCACAGGTAAGTTATTTTAAAATTATATTATGCGTAAATTCATATTAAAACTGTTTTTAAGTATTCCAAGCTGCGTGTCATTCCAGAATATACCTAACTATAAATTACCGTTAAGTAAACTTTATTCACATTACGTTGCCGCGTTTGCTTTGGACGTTTGATCTGACGTTGTGTGTTAGGAGACGATGAATATCGCACAAGCGATACTGTCGCGCATCGCCTCGGTACAGTTCGTACAGTAGGTATTAAAAAGTCGGCACGCTTGGTTTCAATACAAATCGTGATAATTGCGTTATCTATGTAGGTCTATATCTGTGTGTCCAATCTATAAACATTTTCGACGACGATTTCATTAAAAATAATCAATGCGTATCACTTATGCAATGCCCTTGTAGGCTAATTGATTGATGTTAATGCAAACTCAAGCAACGGGCTCTAATACACTGATCAATCATTTATCGGAGATATAATCTGGATTTGGATGCACGTATGCATCAGGTGTTGAGAGATATTTTCGACAGATGGACGAAAAAGTCATCCATCCATCAATATTTAGGTTTATGATATATGGGTGTCCTTTTAAGATACCGAATCCAGAAATTAATGTCACTTTTTTATGACAGCAATATTTGTAATGCAAAGGCAGCGATAGCTTTATTTATAGTAATAATAATTTTTCACACTCAAATCCATGTTGTGTAGGTAGGTACCCACACTACCTTTGGATTACCGTCTAGCTTATACATAAATTAAATCTATACTTATAATAAAACTGTAGAGAGGTCAATTCTGTACATTGAATATATATTCAAAATTAATATTGGAGGATGAATGGTGATCGATACTGATGCCAAAAATGCAACCAGTAAATTTTTTGTCTGTCTGTCTGTCTGTCCGTCTGTCTGTCTGTCTGTATGTGCACGCATGGGTCAAAAACTACTGAAGGGATTTTAACCAAACTTGGTATGATTGTCGTCCATACTCCTGGGCAGGTTATAGGCTATATAACATAACGCTAAGATACATAGGGGGTGAGCAGTGACGATAAATTTGAAGCAAGTCAGATGAAAATGCGCTTTCGAGCTCTTATCCTCGCATACGTTGATCATTCACCAAAATATCTTGCCAATATTATAAAGATGATGGTCTTCAAAAGATCTACAAAAAAGTCCTTAATAGTATATATCTATCTTTTATAAATTAGCCACAATAACGGGTTTAATCGTTAGGCATTTCTTCAAAGTGTAGTAGATACATCAATATATTGTATTTCACATAGATATATCTTTATCAAACTCCCATATTCAAAAAGTACACTTATATATATATATATATATATATATTATATTTTTAAAAAATATTGAAATCGGTTTATAAACAATTAAAAACAAAGATTATAAATAGAATATTTTTGAACATTTGGATCTTCCAATTTAAATTGAGCTTAAATCTGTATGATTAATTATATTAAATAGGGTTCAGCTTAGGCTGGACGTTTTCGCACATGTATATGTAAACAGGTTGAAGAGTGGCGAGTCATTTTATTTTACTGGATGGGGATTAACACTGGGATGGTATTGTCTGAAGCAAGTATAAGTAAAAGTCCTCATCAATTACTCCATGGGTTTGAGATGCTGCATAGTTATGGCATAAATATGAAGACAAATAATTGGCCGAGGGCATTTTTAGGTTCCCACAACAATCTAATAAACCATTGCTAGACAGTAGATATAGTGATATCTATCCTATTACTCAATATGAACGACCAAGACGACCAAGACGACCGATACTAACCATCATTTGCTGGTGTAAAAATGAGCTCTCGATACTTACTGAAGAACAGCGTTTAATATAAATTATGATTGTGTGTGTCGTAGCGCGGATAGTGATTTAAGAAAAATACTATCTGTAGATGCTCCGGGTGGAACGGCAAGACTTTTCCTACGAAGGTGATTTCGGCAAAGGAACGAAGCTAAAGTAAGATTGTGCGAATACAAAATGAAGAACCCATGGGAAGTATAACAGTACTTTTTCGTGGCGATTTTCGTTAGGCTCTGTTTTTTATACCACCATAGAATATGAGACAAGAGCTGATGAAATTATAGCCTGTCTAAAGAGTTCATAAGTATGGGATTGTATTATCGCAATTCATTTTGACATAAAATATGCGAGCATGATTATGAGGCAACGAACATGCACAGGAATTCTCTAATCTTTTACTCGCGATTGGTAACTTCGCGGTGTAGACTTGCACGAACAAGTGAAAGTCATTTAAGCTATTTTTAGGACATCTACACTATTCAATATAGGTATTATTTATTATTTATAGTCTCACGCCTGTATCCCCAAAGGGGTAGGCAGAGGCGTAATATTCCACCCACATTTCGCCATGAAGTTTTAGTTATAGGTATTATATGCAACTTAAAACATTTTGGGTATCAATTAGAACACAAATTAGGTAGCCCAATTAAAAGACAAATTCCGCGCGAACGGAGTCGCGGGCACAGCTAGTTGTTAATAATAATGTTTAGACTGTAATCTGTTTGTGTACCTATTATGAATAAATAAATAGATAGCCAAGTGGCGATACCAACGGACTGCCGTGCAGAGGGTATCAGGTTCAAATCCATTGCACGCACCACTGACTTTTTGAAGGTATGTGACGATCTTTGACAGTCGTTACAGGGAGTTAGTGTGCTCAAATAAATTGATACTGGTCTTAATCTAAATCATGGAATATCGCTATCCCTTTGAGTTACAGAGGTCACACGGCAGTGGCTCTGTGGAAAAGCTGATATACACTCATTATCTGGTTAGATTACTAAGTGGACTGCCTCCGTGGTCCAGTGGATAGCGTATGCGACTGCTGATCGGAGGGCCCGGGTTCGATACCCGGGTCGGGCAAAAGTGTTACTGAGATTTTCCGAGTTCTCAGTAGCAGCACGGAGTCTGGTGATGAGCGCGGTAACGGCAATAGGCTCGCCCCCTATTACATGGGACCTAAAAAATCATGGCGAAATGTGGGTGTAATGTTACACCTCTGCCTACCCCTTCGGGGATATCTATACTTATAATAAAACTGTAGAGAGGTCAATTCTGGACATTGAATATATATTCAAAATTAATATTGGAGGATGAATGGTGATCGATACTGATGCCAAAAATGCAACCAGTAAATTTTTTGTCTGTCTGTCTGTCTGTCCGTCTGTCTGTCTGTCTGTATGTGCACGCATGGGTCAAAAACTACTGAAGGGATTTTAAACAAACTTGGTACGATTGTCGTCCATACTCCTGGGCAGGTTATAGGCTATATAACATAACGCTAAGATACATAGGGGGTGAGCAGTGACGATAAATTTGAAGCAAGTCAGATGAAAATGCGCTTTCGAGCTCTTATCCTCGCATACGTTGATCATTCACCAAAATATCTTGCCAATATTATAAAGATGATGGTCTTCAAAAGATCTACAAAAAAGTCCTTAATAGTATATATCTATCTTTTATAAATTAGCCACAATAACGGGTTTAATCGTTAGGCATTTCTTCAAAGTGTAGTAGATACATCAATATATTGTATTTCACATAGATATATCTTTATCAAACTCCCATATTCAAAAAGTACACTTATATATATATATATATATATATTATATTTTTAAAAAATATTGAAATCGGTTTATAAACAATTAAAAACAAAGATTATAAATAGAATATTTTTGAACATTTGGATCTTCCAATTTAAATTGAGCTTAAATCTGTATGATTAATTATATTAAATAGGGTTCAGCTTAGGCTGGACGTTTTCGCACATGTATATGTAAACAGGTTGAAGAGTGGCGAGTCATTTTATTTTACTGGATGGGGATTAACACTGGGATGGTATTGTCTGAAGCAAGTATAAGTAAAAGTCCTCATCGATTACTCCATGGGTTTGAGATGCTGCATAGTTATGGCATAAATATGAAGACAAATAATTGGCGGAGGGCATTTTTAGGTTCCCACAACAATCTAATAAACCATTGCTAGACAGTAGATATAGTGATATCTATCCTATTACTCAATATGAACGACCACGACGACCGATACGAACCATCATTTGCTGGTGTAAAAATGAGCTCTCGATACTTACTGAAGAACAGCGTTTAATATAAATTATGATTGTGTGTGTCGTAGCGCGGATAGTGATTTAAGAAAAATACTATCTGTAGATGCTCCGGGTGGAACGGCAAGACTTTTCCTACGAAGGTGATTTCGGCAAAGGAACGAAGCTAAAGTAAGATTGTGCGAATACAAAATGAAGAACCCATGGGAAGTATAACAGTACTTTTTCGTGGCGATTTTCGTTAGGCTCTGTTTTTTATACCACCATAGAATATGAGACAAGAGCTGATGAAATTATAGCCTGTCTAAAGAGTTCATAAGTATGGGATTGTATTATCGCAATTCATTTTGATATAAAATATGCGAGCATGATTATGAGGCAACGAACATGCACAGGAATTCTCTAATCTTTTACTCGCGATTGGTAACTTCGCGGTGTAGACTTGCACGAACAAGTGAAAGTCATTTAAGCTATTTTTAGGACATCTACACTATTCAATATAGGTATTATTTATTATTTATAGTCTCACGCCTGTATCCCCAAAGGGGTAGGCAGAGGCGTAATATTCCACCCACATTTCGCCATGAAGTTTTAGTTATAGGTATTATATGCAACTTAAAACATTTTGGGTATCAATTAGAACACAAATTAGGTAGCCCAATTAAAAGACAAATTCCGCGCGAACGGAGTCGCGGGCACAGCTAGTTGTTAATAATAATGTTTAGACTGTAATCTGTTTGTGTACCTATTATAAATAAATAAATAGATAGCCAAGTGGCGATACCAACGGACTGCCGTGCAGAGGGTATCAGGTTCAAATCCATTGCACGCACCACTGACTTTTTGAAGGTATGTGACGATCTTTGACAGTCGTTACAGGGAGTTAGTGTGCTCAAATAAATTGATACTGGTCTTAATCTAAATCATGGAATATCGCTATCCCTTTGAGTTACAGAGATCACACGGCAGTGGCTCTGTGGAAAAGCTGATATACACTCATTATCTGGTTAGATTACTAAGTGGACTGCCTCCGTGGTCCAGTGGATAGCGTATGCGACTGCTGATCGGAGGGCCCGGGTTCGATACCCGGGTCGGGCAAAAGTGTTACTGAGATTTTCCGAGTTCTCAGTAGCAGCACGGAGTCTGGTGATGAGCGCGGTAACGGCAATAGGCTCGCCCCCTATTACATGGGACCTAAAAAATCATGGCGAAATGTGGGTGTAATGTTACACCTCTGCCTACCCCTTCGGGGATACTATAAAAAAAAGTACTAAGCGGATCCCGACGTCCGAGGCGTGGCGTCTTTGAAGCAACCGGTATTACGCTAGGACGATGATGATGGACAAAAAGTCAACTATCTATCCATGTGTGAGGTTGGCTGGTAGTCAGTCACAGAATCTAGAAACGAATGAATTTACCTATGTGATTCATCATCATAAGTCCTGTGTATAAACCGTCCTCCTGCACGGGCTCCTTCTTACTAGGCGAAGGAAGGGCATTGTCCACCACGTGCAGATTAGCAGACTTGACATATCATTCGAGGATATTATGGAAAACTCTCTGTTTAGCAAGCCTTAATTAAGAATCGAATAGGTACCTACGCACTTAATTTCGATAAGTCCGTGGAAGTTTGAACGCAAGAATTCTGTGTATCAGACTGTTAATCTCTCCAATAGGTTAACGCTGTACATCATTATTAAGACGTGAATATAACCATTTACTAAAAGTACTGTTTCGATAGAAGTCGGAATGGACCCTTTGGTACCTATCTAAAGTGAAACTGTCTCCAGTTTAATTTTCTTTTGACGTGACAACGTCTTATAAATTGGTTTGCCGGGTGACACTTCAAGAAACTGCGTTACGCTCCGCTCACGTTATGCGCTCACAATGAGAGCGAGTGAGAGGCACGCGTCCCGCCTAAGAGCGAGAGAGACAGACATAAAAAGTGAAAGGCACGCGTCTTTCATCCTTCTTCCTACTATACGAATGAATATTCACATTAAAATTATTTTACCACTCAAAGTCGTTGTCACGTAAAACTTTCGCCCGTATACCGACTTTACAGGCAACCAATTTTTTCTCATCAGTAGAGCAGGATTTCTATACGATTTAATATAGGTTTATTTTTATAACTTCTTTACGGCGTAGTAAAAAGTGGAAGACCATGCTAAATTGGTGCGTAAATCCTGACTAACGTTGCTGTGATAAAGGCCTCATTTACCGTTCTTTACTGTTATTTCACACAGAAAATGTCTGTACTAGTGCTTTTTACAAATTAATTTACCTTGATCATGACTTTACAGATGGTACCTATAGTAAGACATTGGGTACAATATTAGTGCATCGAATATTTTTCTTTTGACGTTAAATAAGTTAATGGGTGGTATGGGTGTGACAAACCATTTTTCCTTTGTTCGAGTGAGTGAGTTGAGATACAAAATCGCACGTCGTTCCATGCGGTGAAGACACGAGAAGCTACCAGAATATCTAGCAGGTATACATTCGCAACCTGTGAAATTGAATCGTCCTAAATTTAACGGACCCTGCCTTATTCTACTCGTTATGGGCCTGTTGACACTTCCTAAGACTTTATTGTTCAGATGATGACGGCTCTTTGCTCGCTGTCCACAAGTTCTGTGGAATAGTCCTGCCATGCTAGTTCTGTGGTCTCTTTTCGGTTTTCCAGTTTTTTTACCGTTTAAAATAAAAATACTTTTATTTCGCTGTATCGATAGCTAATCTATTATCATACAGCTTTTTGCTAGAAATAGGTCTCTCCAAACTTGAGTCACAATAGCATTATTAGGAAGTCAATATCTAGAAGAATTTGGCCTATTATACTACCTTGGATACACGAGTTGGATATGAATGGCTCAGTATGTTTTCCTTGGTTACCTCTTACAACACCTACGGAATTTTAGGACTTTGTATTCTTAATCCGTCACCAAACCAACTAGCTGATCCAAGGCCAATAAAAGCAAACTATGTAAGAAGTGTGTACTCATTTATATCAGTGGGTGGAATCGTAATTCAATGTTGGCTTACCTACAATAGAAACCATCAAATATTGAGAAGTAGGGCGCAGTTCCAAAATTAGCATGACGTCTGTAGGTCGTTCAATATTGACACTCTTGTATCAATACCTAGGATATAGAACAAAAGGGCCCAAAGCTCAATCCAATTAAACTTGGTTAAAGCCGAATCTTTTGTGAGACAGAAAAGAGAATACTTTTCGTGAATCTTTTGTATTTCGTAGCAGCTGTCAGCTGAACGAAAAATAAATATCATCAGCCCTGTATATATTCTGTCCCACTGCTGGGCACGGGCCTCTCCTCTCTATGAGTAGGGTAGGGCCATAGTCCACCACGCTGGCCAAGTGCGGGTTGGCAGACGTCACATGTCTTTCGAGAACATTATGGAGAACTCTCAGACATGCAGGTTTCCTCTCGATGTTTTCCTTCACCGATAAGCAAACGATAATTAACAATTTAATACGCAATTAACTTCGAAAAGTCATTGGTGCGTGCCGTGGATTCGAACCCGAGACCCTTTGTATAGCAGTCTGTCAGTCTGTCCACTCGGCTATCATAAATAAGTTGCTTATTATTATACTTATCTTAATGTTAATTTCTTCAATACGTGAGTCTGTCACATAACTGCCACCCAAACGACTGAACTAATCTGGCTGAAATTTCGCGAGAACCCATATTTTAATAGGTTCCTGGATGGTTTTAACACACAATTGGACCCAGCAACTTTGCAGTCTTTGCTTTGTAAGGTAGGTAGGACGTCGTCTGGCTGTCCGTCGTCTCTACGTAGAGATCAAAATCACAAAAGCGGGGGTATTTATCATACTCTGAGATGCATAATTATTTTTAAATTGACTTTATATTATATCATCATCTTCTTCTTGCCCTAGTCCCAATTTATTTGGTGTCGGCGTAGTACCTACGTACTTCGCTTCTATTCTTTTCTGTCGCTCGTCATCTGATCATTTACCCATTTCTCCTTCATATCCATCCTCACATAGTCCATCCATCTTTTCCTTGGCCTCCCTCTCCCTTTCTATCCCACTACCTTCATATTCATCACTTGCTTACCTACATACTAGTACATATCATCTCTTCGCATCATACGTCCATACCAAGCCAAACGACTTTATTTCACTTTCTCGTCTATAGGCGCCACTTTCAGACTATTCTTTCCTAATGTTTATCCATTCTCGTAACTCCACACATCCATCGCAACATTTTGATTTTATATAATATGCCAGCGTCAAAAAATACGAGTGATCTTTTATTAATAAAAGATTATTAAAGCATTCAGGCGCTTATTTTTTATCTTGAATTGCAATTCAAATGGAATGCCTACATGTGTATAGTAAGTAAGTAATTCAATTGTCTAGTAATTCAATTTTCTGTGCCGGATATATGAAACGCCACATGGAGAGAGGATTATTCTGCCTGAAAAAAAAAACACAACGAAAAAATTATATTGAACGACCTCAGTGCGTCAGTCGGTGGTAGCGAACGGCCAGGTGCATCAATTTACTCACGAATATTTTCCACGGATTGACGCATGTCAGGCAAATTTAAATAAATGGAACAAATACGTTTATCTAATGTTCTAATGTAATCCCAGAAAACCGTGTTATGATGGATTCAAAACATATTTTGGTGCCTCCGTTAAAATATTGGTATTATAATAATCTGTTGCTTTGGCGTAGGAGTATCGTAAATGCATCTTTTCTATGAAAATGCGATTGTGAATCGCCATCGGCAGCCTTTGCCATACCTAATACAGTACAAACATTTTTGTCCTGTATTAGGTATTTACATGTCATGGCATTTGTTCCAGCCATTGCAAAAAAAATACATGTGCATCTGAAGTTTCAAGCTTTGCAAGCATGGATACCGCATGATTAAACGGAAGACCAGAAACGACCACGTCTTCAACGGTGCCCAGAAATCATAAAAACGTCATTGGCTTCCTGCTGCCTACAACATTTAGACAGGTGATGACAATTGAATCCAACAAAAATACGTGTCGGTAAAATCCATCGATATAGGTACATAATATTATATGTGGCATTAGTAGAAGATTCCCGTTAAAATATTGTTAATAAATATTAACAGTTACCTCTTAGCAAGCAGCGACAGCCTAGTGGAAAGAACGACGGATTGCTACGTAGAGGGTCACCGGTTCGCGCGCACCAAATTGTAAATTATCGATTGCTAAACGGTGAAGGAAAACATCGTTAGGAAACCAGCATGTCTGAGAGTTCTCCATTATGTTCTCGAAAGATCTGTGAATTCTGCCAACCCGCATTTGGCCAACGTGGTGGGCATATGTTGGCTTCGTTCTTTAAAACATATCCATATTTTCAATCTAGGAATTGACTCTCAAAAATCCGCTAATTTAAAAATGTCATGATGTCTAAAAAACAAGAATGGAATGTGAAAACCAATATTCTTCACCTTGTTACGGACAACGAAAGTTTTAGGCATCAGACGTACCTAGTCGTAGTTTTAAGTAAGTACCTACAGCAGCGCCTAGACGATGGTCTTGGGTATCGATCCCCAGGGCACACACCTTTGACTTTTCGAAGTTATGTGTGTATTAAAAATGTTAATTATCGCTCGCTTAATAATGTGTCCGGTAGATGGCAATAGGCTCGTCCCCTATTACATTGGGACCGAAACATAACTGTCGAAGTGTGGTTATATTCACCTCTGCCTACTCCTTCGGGGATGAAGGCGTGAAGTTATTATTATTATAAGTATTTTTGTAAGGATATAGGTACATATTGATGATACAATCTATGGTTTTCTATGAATTAGATACGAAGAAAATAACCTTCAACAATATTAAGTGAATTACACTCTTTCATCTTATAACATTTTCATCTTAACGCCCGAACTTTTCCCATAATGATATTTTCACGATAAAGCGAAAATGAGAACAAATTTACTAGAATTCCTGAAGGTAATATAATACTGTAAACACGATCGTATGTAAATAAATGTACTACCGAGAAGCATGAATGCTTTAAATATGTTAAGCCAAACATTTACACAATAGTTATCAATATAGAAATAAATTATTTAAAAATAACTAGGTACGCTTTAACATCTCACATATGAAATGTTGAAGTAAACAAATTCAAATGTCACTGAATTTCACACATAGTTAGAAATTTAATATTAATTTTATAACTGCTGGCTGGGACGTGAGTGTAGGATTAAGCATAAACTAATTCAAACTTCGCCGAGTTGAATAATGTTATGGCTCAGACCACATATTGAGCGAAGCGTATAGATTCACACGACTGACACCTGCAGTGCTATTAAAAGTATTAGATTTTTCGTTGTTAGAAAAAATAACGTGGATTTGATGGATTCGTGGATATACTCGTTTTGTTCGACTTTGGCGTACATTTTCAACCGTCTTGCATCAATGCCGGCAATGGTTTGACTCTGGTTAAATAATAAAACATCTCACAAAAAAAGGAATGTGTTGCTTGTTGTTTTTGATAAAACCGGCTACCTACTATTTGAGTCCAAAGATGTCCAAAGCGTAGGACTTCTTCAAGGTTTACAATACAGACTGAGTTTGAGCCCACCTCTGCTGCGTCATCTGGTGCGTAGCCACCACTCCAGAACCTTTTCACGGTAGTAGAGCCTTGCTGATTTCAGCATGAATGGGCCGGCTCGACCGGGGAAGTACTACCCTCTCACAGAAAATCGACGTAAAGTAACAGTACCTAAACTGTTGCGTTTCGTTCGGTGAGTGAGAGTGCCGGAGGCCCTATACCCCATTCCTTCTACCTTATCCCACTCCTCATCCTATCCCTTTTCCCAACCCCAAGGGGCGGTAACGCACTTGTGACTCCTGTGGTGTTGCTTGTATCCATGGGCGGCGGTAATTGCTTACCATCAGGCAATCCGTCTGCTCGTTTGTCGCCTATTACTATAAAAAAAAAGAAAAACCTTCCGTCAATACAATCATCACGTGTCGTCTGATCGGGCCATTTAACGAACTTATTTTTAGAATTGAGACAAGGTTTATTGGTGAGCCTAGTTACTACTACCTAGTTACTTATATACTAGTTTATATGAACCAAGTGATATATAGTATTGTATAAACTTACCATTAAACTGTTGACTAGGCGTTTTGATCAGTCACCCTATATGGCGTTGACGGGGTGAGATAGGGTGTATCTATTTTTAACTTGACGACTGATATACGCAAATATTGCGCCTACGTGATATTGGTAAGTAAATAACAGGTTATACTGTAAGGGAATTAATAGAAAATCAGTACATCGCTACAAGGTATTTCGACCCATTTCTTTTTTCTGAAAACAATATTTATTTTTGGTAGATTAAATTCTTATCATAGACCTATCCTAGAATCACATCACCCTTCGCAAAATATATTTTAAGAAAAAAGAAGGACATTATTGGTATTTGGGATATTTTAAGTGAATAACATTCTAACTTGAATCTCTATGCTATACCTACTTATTATAAAATGAAAACACTTTTCCGTCCTGTCTGTTTGTATGAACTTGATAAACTCAAAACCTAACAATATAATGTAGTGTGATTCCTGAATATATTATTATTCATACTTAGGCCTTCGCCACACTTGACGGAAATTCCGATCTTCCACAGTGGAACGCCTATACAAGTTATTGTATATAAATAACCAATACCAGGCACACTATGCGGATGATCCGTCGCTCCGATTGCTCTCAGCGTTTACCGTAACGGAAGATCTGCGACGGAATTTCCGTCAAGTGTGGCGTAGGCCTTATTCTCTTGGGACCATTTGATCCAAAACCAAGTTTCCAGATACAGTTACCTAAACGTTTATTTATGAATTCAGAAGTTTGTTTTCTGTTGACTCTCCTGTATAAATATCGATGAGACCTACTCGTACTTTATTAAAGTCATGCTTTATATATTTTTACGAAAATCGAGTTTTCTTTTCACACAGACATTTTGCGCTGTTATCTAACGTTATTTATATCGATACACGTACAAGGAAAAGCACAAATAAACATTGATACTTATTTTATTTGTACCTTATATGTGTTGACCCTTGTGTAAACTTCTGAAGTTTGTGTCTGACACGCTAATTTGGGAATTTTCTACAAATTAAATCCAGAAATACCTTCGTCGAAGTTTATTTGATGTGCTGTTAGGGCACTTGTCTGCGGTACGGTTTCATGGTTTGACCCGAGTACGGTGTGTTTGTCTCGCCGCAGTAAATCATGTGGCCTTGTCCACAACACTCGGCGAATCACCGCAACATTCCCGGTTATATTACAATATTCTCGCTTGCCCATAAAATACAACTTTTTAGAGTTTCAAAAGTGCGTTTCTACGCGATATGATGACTGATAATTATTTTTATAAAAAAGATTATTGTAATTGTTAAAATATGATTGTTTTCTTAATAAAGTTTTTCATTTTAATTTCTGTTTCTGATTCATCTGGGCACAAAATATTTGAATGTCGATATCTTGAAAACTACTTCATAAAAACGAGTCCCTCATTCAAATATATGTTCTTTGGTATACCTATTTTCATATGAACATGCATTACAGAGCTGAAGGTGAAATTCAATTTTGATCAATGGCCAGATGAATCAGTCGAAGAATGAAATTTCGAAGAACCACCCTTAACCATATTTCAAAATAAGATCAATGTTCGTAATTATTCGTGTATTTTTGTAAAGCCTATGTTTAGTTTAATTTTTCTATGAATATTTTTTTTGATACAAATCAAACAAACAGACGATAAAAACTCAAGACTCTGAACTCAACAACAATTCAAATTCAAATTCAAATTCAAATTATTTATTTGCTTTAAACAGGGTGATACATAATGTGGTGTATAAAAATTCAGGAGAACAAGCCTATTTAGCTATAAAAACAGCATGCAAATATTAACAAACGCATATATTAATACATCATCCATCACAATATTTATAATAGGTATTCTGTGTATTGATTACTTCTGATAAAAGTTTCTACTGATTTAAAAACTCTTGAACCGAGTAAAACGCATTTTCTATCAGTCATTTTTTTAGCACGCGATTAAATTTATGTACCGGCAATGTTTTGAAACATTCCGGAATTTTGTTAAAAACTTTAACGCACATCGAAAGACTATTTTTCTGAAGCCGGCTTGTTCTAGGTATTAAGCCCAATACTAATCTATTTGGATTTCTGATGTTATTTCTCACAGTAACGTCTTTTGCTTGTTTAAATGTGTTTGGGTGTTGCTTTACAAATTTACAAACCTCTAGGATGTACAAACTCGGTAAAGTGAGTATTTTTAAGTTTTTAAAGTATGGACTGCATGATACATCCGGGGCAATGCCGCATATGGATCGTATGCATCTTTTTTGTGCAATAAAGGCCCTTTCTACATCCGTACCGTTTCCCCAGAGTAACAACCCATAACGCAGTATGGATTCGACGTACGCATAGTAGGCTGAGCATGCCGTGTTTTGGTCAGAAATTTTTGCCAGTTTGTACAGAGCAAAAGAAAACCCATTTACTTTGTTTGTAACCTTTTCTATTTGCTCTTTCCAGTTCAGTTTATTGTTAATTATTATACCTAGAAATGTACTATTATTAGCCGTCAATAGATTTTGTCCGTTATAATTTATATGTATGTCATTATTTTTAAAATTATTGAAATTAATTATATGTGTCTTAGTTAAATTTGCTTGTAAATTATTATTATTCATCCACTCTATTATTGATGTCAAGGTATTGTTTATGTCAGTTTCGTGTTGTCTGATTGTATTATTTTTGTTTGTAGTCACAACGACAGATACATCGTCCGCAAATAGTATAGTGTTGTGATGAGTAGCATCAGGTAAATCATTGATATATACTAAGAAGAGAAGCGGGCCCAATACACTGCCTTGGGGGACGCCGAATTGATTCATAGCATAATTAGACCTATTTATTTCAACACAATTTTTTGAGGTTAGTTGTGATACTTCAACACACTGATACCTATTTTCCAATTTAAAGCTGGTCCCCCAGAGAGATTGGACGTTTAGACTAGAGAGAACATGCCCTATAAATTTCCTTATAACGAACGTGCAACATGTAATGTCAGTTGGTCTTAGTTGGTTAATCATAACGTCAAATTACGCGTCTCATTTAAAGAGGCATAGACTCTTTACATACTCATATCTTTGACTACATTCTCTAAATAGCCGTGCTATGATCTGTCATCAGTGTATGTAAGTTTGTGTTTACATTTTTAATAACTTTTTTGCATGTAAATAGTAAGTAAGCTTATAATAATTAAATAGTATGCTCATTAATTAATACACATCGTGTATGTGATATCGGGATGTGGATTCCGCTATTCTCGGAACGGAAATAACTGGAGAAACTTTATCTTCTAGCAGTGAGTCGGAATTTTCCAACAAATGTATTTAGTTTTCTCGTACTAATGCTATAATAAGTGTTAAGTTTACACAATATCATTGTATTGCAAATCAAAGGAACAGCTTGCATACGTATGTGTTATGAATTTAACTCACAAATTGTTATTTTGTACATTTATTGATTTAATAGCCTTAGTGATGGGATTTGACAGTGAAAGGAGATATCGATGTTTTTTGAATGAGGGATAAATACGGAAACTAACTATCGGACATGAATGTAAAACTGTAGCTGGAAGCGACAGCGGGTAGCCGCGGTTGCTAAGTTGGCAATAAACAAAGACGTCCAGCGGTCTAATTTTCTATCGCGCGTTTGATAGTAAACGCAGTTTAATGTACATAATTTACTTAGATACCTAGCTTAAAAGTAGCGTCGATTAACCTAAAGCCAAGTGTTCCAGTGTACGCGCGTGTGTGTAGGCTTACATTTTTGCATCTATAAAATAGTAGATGGATTAGGGATGTGAGTAGCATTTTTTATTATTAAGAAGGTGTTTTTTATTACAGGTTGCCTATTAATGACGTCACAAGAAAACTTTGGATAAATGCCGTTGGACGGCCTAGTTTGATTTAGCAGAAGTACCATCGTATTTGTTCACGTCATTTTGAGAAAGACTGTTTTTTAAAGACAGAAAGCACCTGGCGTCGTTTAAAACCGAAAGCTGTGCCTACATTACATTTATGCCCGGACATTCCACACCCGGTAGAATTGTTTATCCAAAGCTAAACAAAAAGTGTGTAATTTTAGTTTGAACATATTAATAAAATATAATAATTACAACGATTTTAATTAATCTACCTACTTCTATATTATTTATCATATTAGTGCTATCCTGACTGATCAAAGACGTCTTGTCTTGTAGTCCGCTACATAATATTCTATCATAAAATATAGCCTAGATTTCTTTCACATTCACAATTTCACACAACATTATCTGGTCCCAAACTAAGCATACTATACTTTTCTGTAAATATATTACATATTATACATAGTACCATCCAGAACAAGACAAACATCCATATTCATGCACACAAATGTTTGACTTGAGCGGGAATCAAACCCGCAAGCTTCGGCGTGGCAGTCGGATTACCTACAAGTCTAAAAAAATCAACGTGATATGATGCGACGCAAACAAATTGCCAAAGCCTGCCGTGCCGCATTAGCCAATCTGGTATAATTCGTACAATACATAATCTAATGCCGCGTTTCCACGCTTGCCAAGCCTCGACAAGCTTCCACAAGCTCTGTAGGATTTTGGGTTAATCCTAGCAATGATAAGACGCTTAAAAACGATTAAAACTGATATATTGTCCAAATTGTCTAAAATTACGTGATACTGATTAATGATATATGAGAACGCGCGGTATGTTGAATGACCTAAGACGAACTGAATTAAATATTAATTAATACAATTTTACAGTACTAGAAAATGATGATGCGGCGTTTGAGGTGATTTCGCAATATAATTATGTATGTCGAGTGTGACTCGTACATGCTCCCAGGCCGGGAAGCTGTGGTTAGTCTTGATGATGAGATGTGAGTCGAGACAGGGTGATTCATATTTAATCTAGGGTGTTTCAGGGTTAGTAATGTTTACATTGTTGAAATGATAATGATTCTTAATATATATATATATATATATATATATATATATATATATATATATATATATATATATATATATATATATATAACTTAGTCAGTTTCTGATAGTACGTATACGGAACGAAGTATCGGAGATGTACCGCGGTTTTGTTTAAGCACACGCGCACTTGTTCACGTGACTGTTGGTTCTCAACGTTGTGGATGATGGTAGGTGGTGTCTCCGCCACTGCCTGTGTCGTTCGCTGGCGTCTTTTGCGTACGCATTTCACCAAGAAGATAATTGCCGCTAGTATCATAACTCCGATGATAGTATAAATGAGAGCGTAATGGTGTACATCATGAGTAGACACTGTCTCTATCAATGGTATGCTATCTTTCAAAGTATCTATTTGTTGTCTAATTTCTTGGAGCTGTTGAGTAGAATGCATCGAAATATCTGACTGGATTAAGGTAGGTATGGACACATTGATCATGTGATTGATTGGAGCTATTTTTGGTGCCTCAATTTCGGGACTTATCTTAATTTGACTTGTGTCTGATCTATGTGAATACATATGGAAGTCAGTTGATTTAATTATGCAACCTGCTTTTAGTGTCAATAACCCAGTGCCCGTCAGTTGGACGGCAGTAACTTGATCTTCACATAATAACTTCATTTGACACCGGTTACAACAATAATAAAAATATTCATTCAATTTATGCAATTCTCGCCATGTGTCGGAACACGGTCTATTTATAGATTTGCATACTCTTGTCCCGGGTACAACCTCACATAAACTCTGGTCATCCTTAATGTGATAAATAGGCTTACCCAACTTACATAAAACTAATTGGTTGTTTTGCTGTGTGCATTGTTTTAAATCGCTCTCAGTGATTGATATAAATGTGTCCTTTTTCAAATTAATCGCAACGTAATCTGCTGTAGGTATTACGGTTGCCATTTGGTTACCAATCAAATATGGGATGGGGATAAGTCTGAAAATTTCATACGTGTCTCTACCGATCAATGGGATCTTTATTTCTATGATAAGATATTTCAATGACATTCTGGTTCGTACTTGCAGAAGGTTGTATATTTCAGCCAAATTGAAGTTATCAATGGGGGACGACAGATCCTTCGGCATCACACTGGATATAATGCTCAGTTCGCGTATTAACTGTTCCGGGCTGAGCAGTTGAAAATTGAATTTGCCATTATATATATTGGTTACAGTGTCCAAGAGAGTTACTTGTATGCTCCTCAAACTAAATAATATATTATTTGCAATGATAGCAGTTTCTATAAAGTCTGTAGTCAAGGAAAAATTCTTCATTCCTTCCTTAACTTGATTGAAAGAAGTTTGCATATTATTAAACTTTTGGTGGATAAGTTTATGATGCTGCTCCATGGTGTCCTCTGTTCTTTTCAGTAAGTTGAATTCTGCCTCTACTACCGACGTCTGATTCTTCCACAACTCCGCCAGATGATGCTCGTTACTTCTTATAGTAGCAATATCCTTTTCATATTTTTCCGCAAAGAGCTCATCTAAAACGCCAAATAAACTATTAGCTACGTAGCCTACGCCGTCAATTAGACCACGACGCCGACGCTGACGTCGCACGCTCTTGTTACTTGTTTGATAATTTATTAAAATATTGTTATTATGTTGCAGTTCCCTATAGCCGTGTTGTAACTGTAATATAATTGCTGCGCAATGTGATTCCGTTTTTATTTTAGGGCATAGTATCTCCAAATATTCGATGTACTTTCGTAGAGTCGTGTTTCCTTCTTCGTAAGGATGGGTATCATAATACACAACAAGGCGCCAGTGATCGCGTATTAAATGCATGTTGGTAATAGAATCAAAATAAACACTGTTATTGTTTTGTAATGGCATGTTGCTATATACGGCTTGCTGTGAAGGGGCGATGACCGTGAATAATAATAATATAGATAGAGCCACTTTAGTGAAACTAACAGGCTTGTTACTAGGCCGTTTCGGCGATTTTGTTTCTTGATTTCCTTGCTGATTTTGATCCCGTTGTTTTTGTTCATCGCTTGGAGTTGGTAGTAAAATAGACAGCTTGACAATAGGACGCTTCATAAATCCGTTTTTCGTTTTGAGTGTTACGACTCTAACATAGTTGTCGCGTCCCGGATGCAGCTGCACGACCTTCCCGAGCGCCCACTTGCCGGGCGGTAGGTTGTCGTCTTGGATAACAACTACGTCGCCAATCTTGATATTTTCTTTTGGCTGTCGCCACTTAGTCCTTGTTGACAGTTGAGTGAGATATTCGCGGCGCCATCGCTCCCATAAGTCGCTTACAATCTTTTGTACTAAATGCCATCTCGTTCTCAAATCCTTCTCCGTTTCGTAAATTGTCAGTAATGGTCCGTTACCCAAAAAGTGAGATGGTGTAAGGAAATCAATTTCCTCGGGATCGTCTGATAATAAACATAGTGGTCTTGAATTTAGAAATCCTTCTATTTGTGCAAGTATGGTATTGAATTCCTCATATGTGAGCCGCTGCTCTCCTATAACTCGGTTGAGGTGGTACTTCATGCTTTTGACGGCGGCCTCCCATAAACCGCCCGCCGATGGCCACGACGGGGCATTGAAGTGCCAGTTTATACCCAATTTTGCTACCTCTGCTTTACATTCTGATTGATTTATAGATTCTCTGATCTGTTCAAGTTCTGTCTGTAATACTTTATTCGCACCGATAAAGTTGCTGCCTTGATCACTGTACATGTGCCCTGGGACACCGCGCCTAGCGGCTAGTCTACGAAGAGCGGCGAGAAACGTTGACGAAGTCATGTCAGAGACTAGCTCTAAATGCACCGCTTTAGTGGCCATGCAAATAAATATCGCTACGTAGCCCTTCGTCGTTTTTACACCACGACCCTTGCTAGCCTTTATGTAAAAATGTCCTGTATAGTCAACCCCTGAATGGTAAAATGGCCGCGATGGGTTTACTCTTGCCGATGGTAGATCTCCCATAATTTGATTTATTTTTCGAGGGCTATGTCTCCTACACGTAACGCACTGACGTAGTCTCTTTTTGACGGCTCTATTGCCGCCAATCAACCAGTATTTTTGTCGGATAAATGATGTTGTTAGTTTAGCTCCTCCATGGAAAGTTGTTTTGTGCGCTTGATCTATGAGGAGCTCTGCTAATCGGTTACTCGGAATGATCAACGGATGTTTCATGTCTGGATCTATGTTGGCATGTCTTATTCTACCTCCTACCCGTAGTAGACCGTCGCTATCTAATATAGGGTTTAGACTTAATATTTTGCTATTTTTTCTTAAAGTTTGCCCTTCACGCAAACATGCTAACTCTTCATAAAATTCATCTGCTTGAACTTGCTTGATAATTATATTCCTCGCCCTTTTTAATTCGTCAACTGATAAATAATCTACTTTTTCCTTTTTCACTAATCGATAGATCCATGCCAAGACTCGAATAGCCTTAGTAATAGAACTATACTTCTGTAATAATCCGTCCACTATATTCTTCAAAAAGGTGTTGTCGACTAGTGCAACGTTTGTTTGTTTACATTTTCGGAGCTCTAAATTCGTAGAAAAATTTTCATTTCCTGTTTCCTGATCTGATTCGTAGTTGAGGAGCCAAGTTGGTCCGTTCCACCAAAGCTCGTATTCTTTCAATTGCGAAGCGGTCATACCTCGACTGGCACAGTCGGCGGGGTTCTCCTTCGATTTGATATATCGCCAGCAATTGGACGGCATCACCGCAGTCACTTGTTTGACGCGGTTAGCCACAAAGGGCTTCCACTTGTCTGCATCCCCATTTAGCCAGCCTAAAACTGCCATCGAGTCGACCCAACCGTACACTTTGATATGATAATCATTAAGGCATATCTTGATTTTTGCCATAAGTTTTGACAATAAAACAGCTCCACTGAGTTCTAGCCGAGGCAATGACGTGTTTTTATCCAGGGATACCAGCTTTGTTTTCCCCGCGACTAATACGACAGACGAATCCTGACCTTTCTTTATTTTACAATATATGACGCAAGCGTAAGCCTTCGTACTTGCGTCACTGAACCCGTGCAGTTCGATGGTGTCGTGTTCACATGTTTGCAACCATCGAGGTATTTTGATATCGTTTATTATGTGTACATCTTGTTTTATTTTGTCCCATTCATTTTTTATTTCTGTTGGTATGGGTTCATCCCATTGTAATTTGGTTTTCCAAACTTCTTGGAATAAAATTTTAAATCTAATGATGAGTGGAGAAAGCCAGCCGAGAGGGTCATATAATTTAGACATTTCCGATAAGAAAGTCCTTTTTGTGATAACCTTCGGGTTGCCCGCTGATAATTTTGATTGAAATATAAAGTTGTCGGTTTTGGGGTCCCAACTAAGCCCAAGGGTTTTTGTTGACTCCGCGTGTTTGAAGTCGAAATGTTCTTGATCGCAGCTAACGTTTTCTAGTAACTCAGCCGAGTTTGCTTTCCACTTACGGAGATTGAAACCACCTGCTTTCAATAACTTTATCATGTCCTGCTGAATTTGTTTCGCAGAATTCTTAAGATGGGCCCCATGGCATAGATCGTCCATATAGAAACTGCTCTCAAGGGCATCAGGGGCGCCACTGCAGCTAAAGTTACCCCTTTCATCGTGTGCTAATTGTTTGAGCGTCCTCATAACGAGAAAGGGCGCGGCCTTAGTGCCGTAAGTAATAGTTGCTAATTGATACTCCTTTACTGGTTGATTCTGATCGTCTCGCCAAAGAATTTTCTGATATGATTGATCCAGGGGATGAACCCAAATCTGTCGAAACATCTTTTCGATATCGGCAGTGTAAGCGTATTTGTATTGCCTCCACTTGATAATCAGACTCTGCAAATCCTGTTGCAAATTTGGGCCCCTACACATGGCATCATTTAAACTAAAACCACTAGAAGTTTTAGCCGATGCATTAAAAACAACTCTCAATTTTGTTGTAGTTGATTCACTCCGTTGAATACAATGATGCGGTAAGTAACAGCTAAGTTTCGTGTTACAGCCTTCGTCGTGAGTAGCGGGCGTCATATGACCTAATGATAAATACTCGTTTATGAATGATTTGTATTGTTCTGCAATGTCCGGCTGCCTTTGTAATTTACGTTCTAATTGATAAAACTGACCTTTAGCTTTATTTTTAGATTCGCCTAAAATTTCTTGATAGTTCGGCTTGAACGGTATCCTAACCACATATTTGCCGTCAATCATTCTGGTTGTAGTTTCTTGATAAAATTGCATGCACTCCTGATCTTCTAATGACAAATCTGTTGATTCTGTGATCTCCTCAGTCTCCCAAAACCTTTCTATCCCAGACAGGTCGGTTAAAACGACGTTACACTGAAATGTCTTGACATTACCGCTTAAAATCCACCCGAGACGCGTTTGTTGCGCCATGGGTAAGTTTGGATGTTGTCTACATATGCCATCCATTAGAATAAGGCTGTATACGTCGGCTCCTAGTAGTATATCTACGGGACGACTTAAATGATATTCGGGGTCAGCTAGTTTGATATGATTTAGGTACGCCCAATCGGGTTTGGATGTTGAATAATTTGGCAAATTTTTTATTAATGTTTTCATGATAAATACGTTTGTTTCGAAGGTAAAATCTTCCACTGTGGATCTGCATTGTATGTTGATCATACCCTTGCAGTTGTTTTCTTTGGCGCCTACACCTGATAATATTACGCCTTTGCATTTTTGACGAGGTAATTTTAGAATTTGAGCGGCGTTTTCCGAGATAAGAGATGTCTGCGAACCTTGGTCCAGTAGGGCACGCATTACGCGATACGTCCCATCCGCGGCTCTTATCTCAATCAATGCAGTGGGAAGTAAGACTTCCATCGGATCGCCTTGCAACGACACGTGACTGCTGCCTTGCACTTGCGGTGACGTTTGAGTCCCCGTGGCGGCGGCCGATGAACTTAATTCCGGCCGCGGACGCCGAGGTGTCGTATGGCTATGTTCGAATACGTCGTGTAATAATGAATTATGTTGTTTGTTACATTCTTTACATCTTTTTTCCGATTTGCAAGGGTTACCATAATGATTGTACAGACAATTAGGACAGAGATTATGTTTATCTACCAAAGTTTTCCTGGAATGTGCTGGCATTTCTAAAAATCTTTTACAATAATAAATGCCATGTTCATTGTTATTACAGATCACACACCAATATTTATTGGCGGTGAAGTTCTTGATATCTTTGTTGTATTTGCTAGACGGAATTACTCGAGTACTTGATGAATACGAGTTTTTATAATAATTCGATTTCTGATGAGTATTTTTTTATGTCTGAATAGGGTCATGCGATTTTTGAGCATTATTATCATGTTTCCTACGGGCAGATTCTAAGGTTGTGAATTTGGTTTCCAAAAATTGTAGAAATTCATGCAAATTTGGGATGTCCCTTGGTTGGCTTACTGACTCCATGTAGTCTTGATATGTCTCAGTATCCAACTTTTGGGATAAAATATGGACTAGGATAGGGTCCCATGATTCAGTATCAATGCCTAAATTCTTAATGGCATTTAAGCATTCATTTGTAATGTCGTGAATGCGTTTAATACCCGCAGCTGTTTGCTGTTGCATATTAGGTATATTTAAAAGTGTATTAGCATGAGCAGTAAAAATTAAGCGAGTGTTGTCATATCTGTTAGTAAGGATAGACCAACTGAGAGCATAATTGTTAGAGCTTATTTGTAAATGTTGAATTAGTTTCTCAGGCTCTCCCCTGAGTTTGCCCTTAAGGAATTGTAACTTTTGGGCATCTGATAGTGACGGATTGCGGTGAATAACCTCAGTAAAAAGATCCTTGAATGGGATCCACTGACTGTAACTGCCCGTGAAGATGGGTATATCCATCCTTGGCGTGGTTTTTCCAATGTACGCGACAGACCACATCTTTTTGTTAATAGATTTTTTAAGATTATTGTAATGAGATTCATATTTAGCGAATTCTTGTTCATATTCCCTATTAGAGCCATTTATTTCTGTATCTAATTCCCAATGTAATTTATCGATGACAGACCAGCGGGATTGCAATGTCTGCAACACATCCTCTAACTCCCATTTTTCTGATATAATATCTATGTTGATACCTGATACAGTTCTCATATAAGCTCGGAAATTACTCAGTTGCTTTTTCAACATATCTTCGGTTTTGCTACTAGCTGCCCTATCCTGCTCTTGAGGGTTTGGTAACACAAATGATGGAGGTTTAAGTATAGGCGTCTGAGGCCTGTCTTCTGCCCCCGTGCTTTTCGAGGGCAAATAATTCTTGATCACGTCTCTGATATTCTGATACCGAGCTTGAATGCGAGCATGCTTCTCGCTCGTAAAGTAATGAAGCGATACGTCGCCAATACTAACTAATGTACGATGATTGTTATTAAATTGAGCCCAATACTGGTCTAAAGAATCTAAACGACGCTGAATATACTCTGAGGTTTTTCGATCAGCCCCGTCTTTCTTAAAGTTGGAAAAAAGTGTTTCGATCGCCGATGCGATCTTCTCCTGTTCAGAAAGAAGCTCTTCCACACGTGGCATGATACTGATAGTCAAATTGGAAAGATCTTACTTGATAGCCTTTCTACTTGATATGAAAGGGTCACCGTTCTCCTGCTGCTGCGAACTCCGCCACTGTCTTGATACAGATGCAAAGCGTGTGTATAACCCCTGTACGCCCTGATAGTGCCCTGCTCACTGATACTGATACGTTAAAGTTCCTTGATATCACAAATACGTCTCTGTTTCACGACGTGGACCGACCGCACTGTCCACGTGTCCGCGTGGCAAAAAACGAAACCGGAACACGACCACGTTGCCTGATTCGCGTTATAGTCCCGTTTTCCCGGCTAAACGAAGGACCATGTAGGATTTTGGGTTAATCCTAGCAATGATATGAAATGATAAGACGCTTAAAAACGATTAAAACTGATATATTGTCCAAATTGTCTAAAATTACGTGATACTGATTAATGATATATGAGAACGCGCGGTATGTTGAATGACCTAAGACGAACTGAATTAAATATTAATTAATACAATTTTACAGTACTAGAAAATGATGATGCGGCGTTTGAGGTGATTTCGCAATATAATTATGTATGTCGAGTGTGACTCGTACAAGCTCCAAGCGTCCACAAATCTCGCTTGGCGTTTGGGAGCCGTTTACACGCTTGTGAATGCGTCAGTATGCTACGTACATCCAAGCATGGCGGACACCGAACTTGTATCGACTATAACCTTTGGTTTAACCTACTTTTATTTGAAATACACTTAAAGAGAAGCAAAACCAATAATTTTGTATGATGTAGATTGCCAGGGCCTCTTCCTTACCCTCTACGGAAAACCTTACCTACATAACCTCGAAATATTACTGGTGCCATATAGGTTACGGCATTAGGTATATCAATACACCTGCATATTATTAATATGTTCCCTCGTGATATTCCTCTGGGAGCGATATAGTGCATAATCATACAAACAAGCAAAAGAAGTTCGACCAGCCACGCATTTTGAGACAGAACTAGACGTGCGTTCGTTTCGAGATCACAGCGACTACTAAGCACGCGCCAACGTGTGAACGCGTCGCAAGCGCTTGCCGCAAGCGCCCTTTGATCTGTGTCCAAAAACCGACACTAGACCGGATCCTGTACAAGCGTCCACAAGCTCACGCAAGCCAAGCCAAACGGCCTGTTTACACGCTTGTGCTTGTGGAAGCTTGTCGAGGCTTGGCAAGCGTGGAAACGCGGCATAAGTGACAGTTTCATAGCATCGCATCGCAACGCATTGCTCATTAGTTTATGAATACTTTTTGTCAATAGATTTTATGGCTAAAACGAACAATTAAACACGTGATTTTTTTAGTACTGTCTGTCTGGCAAGTCTTTGCAAAGCACTGTCCGGCGTCAACAGCAAAAACTACAATTTCAATATTTTAGTTGTTTACTTCTACGGCTTAAATATATCGACACATACTAAAGTTAGACATTTGACCAAAAATATTTATCGATAAATCATCACTGTTACGAACAACACTCGGTTTCCTAACTCTATGTTTTGTCTACTGTTTGCCTACCACGATGCTGCTATAAGAGCGTGCTGCTAAACCTATCGACAGCTCTTTCTATCATACTGCATGTGTCATTAGAAAGAAGATATCAATCATAGCAACCGCTGTTGTTATTAGGTGTTACTTCTATGCCGTAGGTTATATTTCTTTGTGGTCCCCTTATACCATAGTGCTCGAGCTTCATAAGGAGCTGTTTATGTGACACAAAGTCAAATGCCTTTGACATATCGAGAAATATTACTGTTGCATACTTTTTCTCATTTACATTCTGAAGTATATCGTTCACTAGAGAAAAAGCTGCGTCACTGGTAGATTTATTTTTCTGAAAACCATATTGATTTTTTACAATGGTGTCATTGATGTTAAAAAAGGAAGTCAGCTTATCGTGCATGACCTTTTCAAAAATTTTTGAAAATAACGGTATTATTGTAATAGGCCGATAATTGCACATGGTCTTTTTGTCTCCTTTCTTATCCCAGTTGTTACTGAAACTAATTTTTGTCTGTTATCTTTCAATTTTTTTGATATTGTTGCCTTGGTGTCGTGAGTAAACACAGAAAAATATTTTAAAAAATCAGAGTTTCTTGGAAAGCTTGGAAAATGAGGATCGTTATAACGATCAGTAGTAATAGACGGGTAGGTTGACGGCTACATGTACAAGTAGCAATTTATACATTTCATTACCATTTTCTATAACAATCACTATTAGTATTACGAAAAGTTTTTATCGCCTCGTCGATGCTGTACATTTCTTCTAAAGGAGCCATATCCAGGAAAATTTTTAGCAAATTTGTCACTTTCAGTAGTTATCTGAGTATTATCACAACAATGAAGGTGAGTCATAATAAATGTAAATCTATCCCTCGATATGGCATTATATATATTAAGACTAAAATCTGTGTCTGATGTTTTTCCCAATACATGGACCTTCGAGGAACTACAACACATCCACTGTAAAGAAGTATAGCTAGAAAACACTTCATTTCACTCGTTGTGATATTACCTGCTTTGTTTTTTTTGTACCGCATAAATATTTGTATATTTTACCAATAATTCCACAACACTGTCATCAAATATGCAGTGAAAATAATACGAAGGAGTCTGAAGATATTTTGGGCCATGGTTTTCTTGCCATTGTGGTCGGTCAGGTACATAATCCTGTTATGTCGATTACTCCAAGTATATTTCTGATTTTTTGGTACAGTAGGGTATACAAAAGGAACGGCTACGCTACAAATAACTGGGCCAAAACTAGATGTTGATGGCTCAGATTGATGCTTCTTCAATCAGGGAATCTTCGATGATCCTCTGTCTTTTTGTTAAAGAAGGCAACGGTATACTATCTTCGTCACTGTCGGAGGAATTGAATGCTACTTCTGCAGGAGCTAACCATATCACAATAACTCGTCGTACTAGAAAACTGTAAAGATTTATAAACCCATAAGATCTATTACATAGCAGGAAGATTGTTCAAGGTTACAATATCTTCATTACCAGAGTCTTCATTTGTGAGATGAGCATTAGCGTTATCCGGTGGTAAAATGGTTATACTTCTTGGTAATGGGGAATTGTTATCTAAGTTTCCCAATTCGTCAATGATTTCATTGAGAGACATTGGATTAGTACGTAATGATCTGAACATTAAAATGCATCCCCAAATTACTACTGATCGTAATAACGATCATCACATATATAGCTTATTTTTTGTTAGAATTGGGCACTAAAAAGTCATGATTTAATTCTTGTCTTGTTAGTGAGATAACAAATTTATAAAAAACAAACATAAAATTCATTTCGAACAAATTAAAATGAGTGAAAACTTACCGTTTTGCAGACATAATGAAAGTTATTTCCACTTATACTAATCAAAATGCAAGTATAATTCAAAATGAGTACTTTAAGATAATGAAACGCATGCTAAAATATAGCTAAATGATCACTTCGACGAAAAAAAGACAATAAGCTAAAATATTCTGGTCATACATATTTTTTAATTGAGGGTATTTTAAATACATTTTTGTGATCGTTATAACGATCGGTCGCTGCAAAAGGGTTATACAGAGGTTTTACCACAGACTTTTTGAGTTTGTCGGGAAAGGTACCAGTTTCTAGTGAGAGGTTTACCAGAAATGTAAGTACAGGAGTTAACTCTTTACTGCACATTTTTACAATTTTTGTACATATACTGTCATAACCCTCAGATGTCGTGTTTTTAAGGGACCCGATTAGTTTTATTATGTATGACACATCTATGGGGGATAAAAATATAGAGTTTTCCTGTTTATTTTTTATACATGTGTCACGAGTGTTATTTTTTAATATGTTAATTGTTGATGTAAAATATTCATTGAAATTATTAGCAATTTTTAAGGGATCTGTGATTATGTTATTGTTTACAACTATTTCATTAATATAATTTCCACTACTTGCGGGACAAGTTTCACTATTTATGACGGACCAGGTCGCTTTACATTTATTTTTACTTACTATTACATTTATTGATGACGTAGTTTCTAATACTAGTCCTTTTAGCTGTATGAATACATTTCTTTAATAACCTGTCATACCTCAGATACGTCTGCTTAGCTGTTTCAGATTTACTAGAATAATATTTTTGGCGCAATTTTCGTTTATAGTCACAGCTATTTCGTAGTCCTTTCGTCATCCAATTTATTTCTTTTGATAAATTTATTTTTACTTTATTAATCGGGAAATAAAGATAGTACAGCAGGCAGAAATAGTCATAAAAAGTGTTGAATGCTAAATTTGTATCAGTTTCATTGTAGTACTTTAAATATTGAATACTAGATAGATACTGGCGAAACTTAGTTATATTTTCAATAGAATAGCATCTTTTAAAGTTGTATAGATACTCGGGTATTTTAGTTTTGTATTTTACAGGCCATGATAGAATTTGTGCAGTGTTGTGATCAGAGGGCCAATTCTGGTAATTATATTTGTTCAAATTCCAATATCGATCTAGTCTCGGCGTCATAAATGGTATTCTCGTAACTTAACAGACACTTGAATGAGATCGGGACTACATCGAAAGTTGAACCAAGTGTGAACTAGTGTGAACGGTATTCTGCTAATTATTAGTAGAGCAGGTAAGGTATTTCTAGTTTTTTCACAATGATACCATCGTACATAATATATCCACATGAGTAAATAAACCGAACAGAGAAACAGCTTCTTAAGAGCTTGTAAATTTGCTACCTATTTTGGTAGGGTTGTCACAATAGGTTAAGACAAATCGCTTGTTCGGTATACGACATATTCTGGAATGGACAGATTCGTGATTCGGCAGATTCCCAACTCGACAGATTCGTGAATTGGGCAGATTCTTGGACTCGACCGATTCGCTATACGGCAGAAGTACAGTTGTAAATAAAATAGCGAGTGGAACCAAAAAAGCATGCACCTGATACTTTTAAAAGCACGGAATAAAAATATACATTTGTTACCAAGGACACGACGTGATGACGTGATTTATTTGACATTCCCAACGATACCACTAATAGTGTTGAATATTTTTCTGGTAATATTTATGATCTATTTTGCTAATAAACATAGGAATCGCCTTTAGCTATTATGTGCCACTAGTTTTACCACGGGGATAGGTATCTAAAATAAGTTTAAAAAGAAATTGTGTAAGACAAATTCATGTCTACAAAACAAATGACTATAAAATGATCAACCATCGATAGGGCTTACAAAAAACAGGTGCATGCGATTTTCGACCTTATTGACAATTCATGATAAACTTCTTTTTGGTATTTTCTTGCTTTCTGATATTGATACGTTATTAAAATTATAAATTCTGAGTTACGTCAATAAGGTCGAAAATCGCATGCACCTGTTTTTTGTAAGCCCTATCGATGGCTGATAACTTTCTGATAGTCACTAGTTTTGTAAACGTTAATTGCTTTTATACAATTTCACAACTAATGAGTTTACGAGGATCCTCTGGGGGATCTGGCTAGGAGATCCTGGTGGACAACATGCAAACATGTTAAGTATTTCGTTGCCAGCATTGACAATATTTATTTCAAGATCGAAATATCCGCGAAACTTTTGCTCGAGAAATTCAACAAATGAGATAAAATTATCAGGAGGGAAAAACGAATTAAAAAACCCAATTGTACGTTACCATCGTTAAAATCTTTATAATGTCTGAATTATTTCTATTATTGAATATTAATTTTTTTAATTATTGAATACCTATTGAAAATAATTCACACGATCCAAGGAACCAATATATTTACTTACCGAAATTTTATTACTTAGTTGTATATTAATTTTAATTTGGCATGTAAACGTATTGGCATCCAATAACCATTCCTATTAATGTATTTTCCCATACAATGGCAAAATTCATGTTTTTGTTTTTGAGTTTTTGACATTACCTCTAAGATCAACAAGAGATTATAAATTGATTATATCGAAATTATACTATAAGGAGATTAAGTGGAGCAGAATACCAATTGTGAGTCAATTCAAAATTAAATCGCAGTTCAGTCAAAATTCAGTGTCAGTCTCTGTTAAATACGAGAATTGGCCTTCAGATAACCACAGAGGCAAAAGTGACCCTGATGCAACCATAATATTACTGATAATCAAATCAATACAGGATTTTCCTCGAGTAGGTTCGGATATATGTGATATTAAATTATATTTGGTCAGAATGTCCATAAAATGTCGGGTTGGTTGATTTTTAATGTCAAGAGTATTAATGTTAAAATCTCCAGTTATAATTATATCACTTTTTGAATGTTTACGTAGATATTTATACAACATAAGGTCAAAATTATCTAAGAAATATTTAAGATGTCTACAGTTCCTAGAAGGAATTCTATAAATACAAATTATTATTATATTATATGTTATTAATTTAATGTCACAGAGTTCAAAATGGAATATCATTTTGAAGTCATCAAAAGTTGTTATACATTTGAATGGGGTACCCCTTTTAACTAATATGCATGAACCCCCTCTTTTATTAGGTCTGCTGTAATAGGACGCGAGTTCATAATTGCAAATATTAATGTTTTTTTCCGTACCTGTTTTGACGAACGTTTCCGTTACACATATCGCCGTCCCCAACGAATAACATCGTAATCAAAAAAAGTAAAATTTACAGGAAAAATAAAAAACCGTTTTTGATTATAACTTCATAACAGTTTTACATAGCAAAATCGTTGACATACCAATAGGTAGGTATTTTTTTGTCATGTAAAGAGATGTCATTTAAAAAAATATTAGTTTTACAACCATAAAAATATAATCAAAAATTCATATTACTAAAATGTAAACACAATTTTCAAACCATAATGCAACAATACGATTTTATTTGAGTAAATTGTTGCCAGTGACCTATACAACAATAGTTCATTGCGATCGTCTTGACTGTTAAGCGAGGTTGATTGTAATGGTAACTTATTATTGCCATATTATTAATTGCTCAAAACAATATATTGTGGTAACAGTAAATTACTTAACATTAATATTCCATAGCAAAAGGAACACGTGCCCCTATTGTAAAAATGTTTTGCCGTTTGTAGCATATTGCAAACATCACGTAATAATTACTCGAATTATTAAATAAAACAATTATGGGATTGTTTAAAAAGGCATTTAATCAAGTTAGCCTTAAACTTACATCATAATAATTATTAGCACAACACGACATTTTTATTCCAACATTGCGTCATTTGTTTGATCGTATTCGTCAAACTCGTCTAAGTTTTGCGGTTCTAGATTTACACAGCCTGCAAGAGATTTCTAAAAACCATGGTAATGTTTGGGTAAAGCTTCGCTGGTACTCAATCCAAGTAAATCATCATAAAGAGTTTTAGGTATAGGAATAATGTATTCGAAATATGTAAATGCAATTGAATTAAAACTAACTAATGGTAACTAAGTGACTATTTACACGTAATTTAAAACAATAATTTCTATATTTAAATAACTAACAAATAAAAGCAATATATAAAAAAAGGAAAAGCAAAATTTAAAAGGCGTCATGGAAATCCTCCACATCGCATTAGCACGTTGTATGGCAATTCAGTCACGCGAGGCGTCTCTTTGAAAGATCTCTAAAAAGAGATCTCGCACATAAACCCCATGGTCCCAACGTTTCGACTCCAAACGGCTCAAATACATAATACCCTACTAGATTTATGTATTTGCGCCGTTTGAGAGTCTCCTCTGAAGCAGCAGCAGCGCCCGCACAACCCGCCATGCTAGGAAGATGAGATGGCGCAAGGGTGTCGACACACGTCGTGTCCCACACCAAAGGCCTACCCAGCTTCCATGGCAGTAAAAACATACCGTCTGGTCTCTTGCCATCGTCGCGTGCTAAGCCCTTAGGTATAGGAATAGGTTGATAGTATGCTTGGCTTAGGCTCTCTTCAGCTACAGGTGCCATAGGATTTCTCGGTCGTCGTCCACGTTTTGCTCTTCCAGTACTCTGAGCAGTGTCCAAATCAAAATAGTCTTACCCAAAATCTTATTTAAATTGCAACACATGAGGTTTTACAGACAGATACTTTGCTCCATTTCTTCCAAATTATATTTCTCACCTTTTACTTTTGCATTTAATAGTATATATATACAGTGTGATACTTTCTAGTACGTAAGTTTTAAAGGCGTATAGAAATATGGCAAAAATAAATCTATTTTTGTTCTGCCCGGCGCAACCATCTGAATAAAATGATATTTTGTTTATATTTCTTTGTGCTTCTTGTTGTATAAATTGCAATGAGCAGCTTCCAATTTCGTTTGCTCCCCTTTTTGCAATAGACAGGTGCCAGACATAGCAATACCCTGACTCGTGAAATTATAAATAGGATATTTTCTTTTATAGTGGAAAATACCTATCTCAGATTGAGGTACTGAGTACTTTTTCTAAATTTTAAACTGCATCGGTAGTACATGTTGAATCAACTGCAGCCTTTTCCTCTCTTTTTATTTCACGCACTCTATTTTTGCGCTCCAGTGCCCTATACTTTTCTTCTAAACAAGCTTTTTTTGCATCTTCAGCTTGTTCATATAAGGAACAAATTGCACATAAATCCTTATTAGGTTTAAAAAAAGACAAGTTGAATTCGGTATTAAAAATTGTTTCATACTGCCGCTAGGTGCCTAAGTTTTCTCGTCAATAATTTTGTTTTTTAACCAGGATTGGTTTAATCTATACATTTTTCAAATATTAGGTTGCTCAGATAAATATTGTAGTTTAGAATCCCTCCTGACATAATAATAATAATAATATTCTACCACATTCACACATCACCATCTAGTCCCAAACTAAGCAGAGCTTGTTCTATGGGTACTAGTAAAGGGAATCTACAGCAGGAAATAGATTAATATGCTGCATAATTATTTCTTTTGTTGTAACACTTATCTTATTAGGCCTATTTAAATCTGTTCCTCTCTCATCAATCAAACTGATCTTTTTTATTTTTTCTAAGGCTGTATATACTACTTGTGCTGAAATCTTCAATGTGTTATGGAAATATATCTTGCATACTGGTACATCACATTAATCTAAAGGAAAACTACATTTAAATGTTTAAGTTCTATTATTCTTTCGCTTTAGAGTAAGTCTTTTAATATGGTTGGATTTAATACGTCTTGTAATATATAGCTATTGTAATTCGTGACTTTGAAGCTTTAAGAAAGCGTTATAAAACGATTCCTTTCCTGAGAAGTAAACTTTTCGCCGCATCTTTTCTTACATGAGCATACCGGGCCAACCGCCTTCGCTGTGTAGACTTTCTTAGAACGACATCCTTCATTAGCTTTGCCAGAGTTTTTCAATATCTTGTTTTTAATATCTTTCCATTAATGTTTATCACACTTTTGTTTTCTACTGCCATTCTGATTTACTGAACCTTCAGAACCTTCAGGGTTAATTTTGTTCAGTCGTATCAGATTCTGATATCGTTATATTATTATTTTGATTATTTAAAATAGACAGAGATAACTGGAGAGGCTGAACTGTTTCACTTAATCGTTCTAATACTATTTCTTGAGGAGTGTTCTCGTTGTTTAGATTATCCTCATCATTATTGCTGTTTGCCCAGCTGGATAAACTATTGATAATCTCATTATATTCTATGCTTGAATCATTAAGTTTCAAATAATGTCAGTTTTGTCTGGTGTTAATGTTATATTTTCTGTAAAAATTTCATCTTGATAAGTAGTACAAGTATTCTTAGAATGCTCTTCTAGGCATTTTGACCCAAGAGAGCAGTTCTGAAGTTTGAGATTAGTTTTAGTTCCGCTTTCATGCTATTTTGGAATCTCCCGTTTATTTAAAACCTTATAAATGGCATATGGAGATTTTATAAAATCTACATTATCGAAAACAAAGATAAGTTAGAAATTGTTGACGGACTACGCATATTGCTCGACTGGATCATTTTACCTATAAAAGAAGAATCTCCTCCAATACTAGAGGTTGTGCTTGATGTATCAGATCTGATTTCACGGTAAGGACTTGGTACATATTCCGAAGACTCTGAAGATAATGAATGAGCGTGATGTATAGTTCTTGCTAAAATAATTCGACGATACATCGTAACGTGTCAATACGCATTGACATCGACGCGGGATAATATTGTGATATAGATTGCTATGTTTTCTTTATCGTGGAGTATACTGTGGAATAAGAATGGTATTCTCACGCGAATAATATGGTAATATACTTTACCGAAATAATTTATATTTATTGTACCCGAATAATTTTGTAATTTCAGTTTACTGGAAAAAGAATAACTTTAAGGAGTCAGTATGGATTCATTATGATGATATTCGTCACAATAAATCGTTTTACTTATAGAGGAATAGTACAGGTAAATTCATTACAAAATGTCTAACTCGAAAAGTAATCGTACGAATCACGTGAAAATAATTCACAAGGTGTAATCGCACCTCTAGAATAATAATTCCCCATAAAAGCACTTCTATCGCAAAAGTTGATTACGATATTATTCGCTGGGGACGGCGATATTATGTCAGGATTAGCTACATTCTTTATGTTATTTAGTGTTATCTCTAATAATTCTTTTTTCGAGAGGATGCCATGGATATTTAGATGAAGTAGTGTAAGTTTATTTTGCGTGGTTGTCTCGAAAAAACAGCACTTTATTTTCGCATGGAGCGGAGTTTTCAACAACCAAGTCAGAGCACGCACTTTTGTTAATCTCAGTATAGGGCACAGAATTATTCGTTTCAGAGTTTTTAAATTGAAAATAGTACGGTATAGTACCCCTCCTTGCAACATTAGCAACACCTGTCTTCTGCTTAGCTTTGTAACTACAGGTGAAGTTGGATTTCATAATGTGCAATTTAATTTTTTTAGGTGACAAGTATTTTATTTTATACTCGTTATAATCAATACACAGGCTAACCTTTTTTGATACATAATCAGCATAACTTTGACAATTAGTATTTTTAGGGTAATAATAGTCTAGTACAGTGCAATTTTTGTGGGCTTTACTTAACTTATTAATAATTAAACTAAAGTTATAATGCAATTTTTGAATATTACTATCATTACTTCCAATGCTAAGAATTACGATGTCATCCTCCGATAAACTCGTTACAATACTATCACATTGTGTTAATATTTCTGAGCTTGGAGCTCCTGTTTTTATCAATGCATAGGGTATATAGCTGTTGTCGCTTCGTATAGTATTTCTTAATTTTATTATGGACGCTGATATTCCTCGTGCTTGTGCATGATCCCCTAATGGCTAATATAACAATTCTATGCTTGTTTGTTGTGGTACTAGTAACGACATCTATTCTCTCGTGTGAAGAACTAATTGGCATGGCCGATAATGAATGGTTGTCGTGATTGTGGTAGTTCAGGTTTTTGCCGCATTCAATTATGTTATTTATAGATGTCGCTGTCCTTAGCGATTGATTTTGATCGGTGATTGTATTATTTTGGTTTATTATTTGACTGTCTGTGCACGAAAAATCTAATTTGGATTTAATCAATTTGCGTCTTTGTCTTTTATTACTTTTCTTTTTCGTTGTAGTTGTCTTACAAATTTGCGTTAGTTGGTCAATCCTTAGTTTATAATCAGAAATTTGTTTAGCTTGCTTACTGTTTTCCAGCAGTAAATTATCGATTTCATTCTCTGCGATCTTAAGGACGCGTTTACGCTTGTATCAAAAAACCACATATTTCCGGTACATTTTACGACAATTTTAGATAATAACTAATAAAACTAATGATTACGATAAATTGATTACTTTTTTATCTATAAATCAATTTGAAAATAAATAAAAAATATTTAATTAATATTAATGTAAAATCGATTCGAAACGGCCTCTTAAATCAAAAATAGGCATATACTGCTATTTTTGGGTACAATTTTCTCTCTATTTTAACATTTATTTAGATTTTCAAAGATAGAATAGGGTAGTAAATATAGTCAACTCAAAAACAATTTGATTTTTTTTTTTTTCAAAATATTGTAAATTGACTCAAAAAAAGCAAAAAATCATCTTACATTTTTCTTCTATTTTGCTCGCATACGTGTGTCTTAATGTGTGGCAATAAGGTTCGTTTTATTTAGCCACTTTCTTGATTTATATATCCAAATTCTGCAATGAGATCTCAGTCTGCGCTTGAGCGCCGTCGGGAGTGGACTCTATGTCGCTTGTCGCTGCAGCCCGAAGACGAAAAAAGCAATATACGAATACAAAATATTCGCTAAAATCAATTTGATACTTCTCGTATTCTGTGCGAATTACGTAACAAGTAAATTTATTTTGTATAAATGGACATAATTACTTTATTTTCTCCGTTATGTTGAGTCAGGATATATTTCTGTATTTAGATATTATTTTGTTTCTTGCGTTGAAATCCGGTAAGATTATCTGGACTGATGGTATACCATCCCGTTCAAGTGTTGCGACTGGAACTCATAAAAGACTAGACCTAGTTATGCCAGGTTGGGGCTCATTTTATTTGTTTTGGTGAGACCCTACCACTGGTACTAGTGAAGTAACCTTCCAAGGTTATTCGATGAGTCTTGCTGGTACTCATATGTGAGTAAAGCTACGCATGCCGAGTTTGGGCTCATTTTGTTTGTACATAAGAGACCCTACCACTGGAATTTATGAAGTAACCTTCCAGGGTTATTCAATGACTCTTGCTGGTACTCATGTGTGAGTAGAGCTAGGCATGCCGAGTTTGGGCTCATTTTGTTTGTACATAAGAGACCCTACCACTGCATTTTATAAAGTAACCTTCCAGGGTTATTCAATGACTCTTACTGGTACTCATATGTCAGTACAGCTAGGCATGCCGAGTTTGGGTTCATTTTGTTTGTACATAAGTGACCCTACCACTGGAACTTATAAAGTAACCTTCCAGAGTTATTCGATGACTCTTGCTGGTACTCATATGTGAGTAGAGCTAGGCATGCCGAGTTTGGGCTCATTTTGTTTGTACATAAGAGACCCTACCACTGGAACTTATGAAGTAACCTTCCAGGGTTATTCAATGACTCTTACTAGTACTCATATGTCAGTAGAGCTAGGCATGCCGAGTTTGGGTTCATTTTGTTTATACATAAGTAACCCTACCACTGGAACTTATGAAGTAACCTTCCAGGGTTATTCGATGACTCTTGCTGGTACTCATATGTGAGTAGAGCTAGGCATGCCGAGTTTGGGCTCATTTTGTTTGTACATAAGAGACCCTACCACTGGAACTTATGAAGTAACCTTCCAGGGTTATTCAATGACTCTTGCTGGTACTCATGTGTGAGTAGAGCGAGGCATGCCGAGTTTGGGCTCATTTTGTTTGTACATAAGAGACCCTACCACTGCATTTTATAAAGTAACCTTCCAGGGTTATTCAATGACTCTTACTGGTACTCATATGTCAGTACAGCTAGGCATGCCGAGTTTGGGTTCATTTTGTTTGTACATAAGTGACCCTACCACTGGAACTTATAAAGTAACCTTCCAGGGTTATTCGATGACTCTTGCTGGTACTCATATGTGAGTAGAGCTAGGCATGCCGAGTTTGGGCTCATTTTGTTTGTACATAAGAGACCCTACCACTGGAACTTATGAAGTAACCTTCCAGGGTTATTCAATGACTCTTACTGGTACTCATATGTCAGTAGAGCTAGGCATGCCGAGTTTGGGTTCATTTTGTTTGTACATAAGTAACCCTACCACTGGAACTTATGAAGTAACCTTCCAGGGTTATTCGATGACTCTTGCTGGTACTCATATGTGAGTAGAGCTAGGCATGCCGAGTTTGGGCTCATTTTGTTTGTACATAAGAGACCCTACCACTGGAACTTATAAAGTAACCTTTCAGGTTTTTCAGGTTTATTCGAAGACTCTTAGTGGTTCTCATATGTGAGTAGAGCTAGGTATGTTCCAGTGGTAGGGTCTCTGATGTTCATACAAAATGAGTCCAAACTCGGTATGCTTAGCTCTACTCACATATGAGTACCAGCAAGAGTGATCGAATAACCCTGGAAGGTTTCTTTATAAGTTCCAGTGGTAGGGTCTCTTATGTACAAATAAAATGAGCCCAAACTCGGCATGCCTAGCTTTACTTCCATATGAGTACCAGCAAGAGTCATCGAATAACCCTGGAAGGTTACTTCATAAGTTCCATTGGTAGGGTCACTTATGTACAAACAAAATGAGCCCAAACTCAGCATGCCTAGCTCTACTCACATATGAGTACTAGCAAGAGTCATCTAATAACCCTGGAAGGTTACTTCATAAGTCCCATTGGTAGGGTCACTTATGTACAAACAAAATGAGCCCAAACTCAGCATGCCTAGCTCTACTCACATATGAGAACCAGCAAGAGTCATCGAATAACCCTGGAAGGTTACTTCATAAGTTCCATTGGTAGGGTCACTTATGTACAAACAAAATGAGCCCAAACTCAGCATGCCTAGCTCTACTCACATATGAGAACCAGCAAGAGTCATCGAATAACCCTGGAAGGTTACTTCATAAGTTCCATTGGTAGGGTCACTTATGTACAAACAAAATGAGCCCAAACTCAGCATGCCTAGCTCTACTCACATATGAGTACTAGCAAGAGTCATCTAATAACCCTGGAAGGTTACTACATAAGTTTCAGTGGTAGGGTCTCTCATGTACAAACAAAATGAGCCCAAACTCGGCATGCCTAGCTCTACTCACATATGAGTACCAGCAAGAGTCATCGAATAACTCTGGAAGGTTACTTCATAAGTTCCAGTGGTGGGGTTACTTATGTACAAATGAACCCAAACTCGGCATGCCTAGCTCTACTGACATATGAGTACCAGCAAGAGTCATCGAATAACCCTGGAAGGTTACTTCATAAGTTCCATTGGTAGGGTCACTTATGTACAAACAAAATGAGCCCAAACTCAGCATGCCTAGCTCTACTCACATATGAGAACCAGCAAGAGTCATCGAATAACCCTGGAAGGTTACTTCATAAGTTCCATTGGTAGGGTCACTTATGTACAAACAAAATGAGCCCAAACTCAGCATGCCTAGCTCTACTCACATATGAGTACTAGCAAGAGTCATCTAATAACCCTGGAAGGTTACTTCATAAGTTCCATTGGTAGGGTCACTTATGTACAAACAAAATGAGCCCAAACTCAGCATGCCTAGCTCTACTCACATATGAGAACCAGCAAGAGTCATCGAATAACCCTGGAAGGTTACTTCATAAGTTCCATTGGTAGGGTCACTTATGTACAAACAAAATGAGCCCAAACTCAGCATGCCTAGCTCTACTCACATATGAGAACCAGCAAGAGTCATCGAATAACCCTGGAAGGTTACTTCATAAGTTCCATTGGTAGGGTCACTTATGTACAAACAAAATGAGCCCAAACTCAGCATGCCTAGCTCTACTCACATATGAGTACTAGCAAGAGTCATCTAATAACCCTGGAAGGTTACTACATAAGTTTCAGTGGTAGGGTCTCTCATGTACAAACAAAATGAGCCCAAACTCGGCATGCCTAGCTCTACTCACATATGAGTACCAGCAAGAGTCATCGAATAACTCTGGAAGGTTACTTCATAAGTTCCAGTGGTGGGGTTACTTATGTACAAATGAACCCAAACTCGGCATGCCTAGCTCTACTGACATATGAGTACCAGTAAGAGTCATCGAATAACCCTGGAAGGTTACTTCATAAGTTGCAGTGGTTGCGTCTCGAATGTACAAACAAAATGAGCCCAAACTCGGCATGCCTAGCTCTACTCACATATGAGTACCAGCAAGAGTCATCTAATAACCCTGGAAGGTTACTTCATAAGTTTCAGTGGTAGGGTCTCTCATGTACAAACAAAATGAGCCCAAACTCGGCATGCCTAGCTCTACTCACATACGAGTACCAGCAAGAGTCATTGAATAACCCTGGAAGGTTACTTCATAAGTTCCAGTGGTAGGGTTACTTATGTACAAACAAAATGAACCCAAACTTGGCATGCCTAGCTCTACTGACATATGAGTACCAGTAAGAGTCATCGAATAACCCTGTAAGGTTACTTCATAAGTTGCAGTGGTTGGGTCTCGTATGTACAAACAAAATGAGCCCAAACTCGGCATGCCTAGCTCTATTCACATATGAGTACCAGCAAGAGTCATCTAATAACCCTGGAAGGTTACTTCATAAGTTCCAGTGGTAGGGTCTCTTATGTACAAACAAAGTGAGCCCAAACTCGGCATGCCTGGGTCTACTCACATAAGAGTACCAGTAAGACTCATCGAATAACCTTGGAATGTTACTTCACTAGTACCAGTGGTCTCACTAAAACAAATAAAATGAGCCCCAACCTGGCATAACTAGGTCTACTCTTTTATGAGTTCCAGTCGCAACACTTGAATGGGATGGCATACCATCAGTCCTCATAATCTTACCAGATTTCAACGCAAGAAACAAAATAATATCTTAATACCGAAATATATCCTGAATCAACATAATGGAAAAAATAAAGTAATAATGTCCATTTAGGTATATAAAAATAAGAAACTTATTTGTACGTAATTCGCACAGCCAGGCCTATAACACATAGAAACATATCACAAAAAATTCTAAGTCTCAAAGTTATTTAGTTGAACTACATTTCCGCAAGTTACCGTACGTAGTACGTACTGTTGCCGCCGTGTCGCTGTAGTGACGCGATTTTGTACCTACTAATTTTGTAAACGCGTCCTTAAGTTTCTCTTCTAATGTAAATAATTTTTTTCTCATGTTATTTATATCATCTATAATATTTCTGCTTAAATCCGGGTAGCTGCGATTTATTTCCTGAGTGTGAAGACTTGTGTCAGATGATGAGAATCCGTCTTCATTTTCGGAGCATCCTGATAATTCTTCAAATGAATTTTCTGTTGATATATTTATTTTAGACTTTTGCCTGAGAGTTACATTTCCCTTTGCCGTGTCTTCCATGGATTTACGATGAGTCAGTGGCGTTGAATTTGTAGTATCCATATTTGGGTGACTTGATTTATTAGCCAAAACGAAAGAAAATAGAATATAAAAATAAAATTAAAACAAAAAGTCACAAGAAGTCCATTTAGGATCAGGTTTGAACCCAAGACACTTCACGTTTACGGTCTTAGCACTCTAAACCACTCGGCTATTTTTGCTATCTTTATCTATGTTGAAATATTAGACTAAGTTCAACAGGTCGCATGAGTGAATTAAGTTCAAGGACATTTAATGTTTCGGTCATTAACCCCGATATGAAATTCACATTTTGCAAACAAACTTTTAATTTGTAAACGTCTTTTTTTTAATTTCTTTCTTAAGATTATGCACTATTATTTCACTTATTCACAAAACTGTTTATATTGGTAAGTTCCTGGTATATTAGGCTACACACTGATATATAGTTTTGGTATATTTATCCACATTTTGCGCACTTTTTGTATTTTTAAACGTAGAGTAAAAGTAATACGTGTCTGCTCTGTTACGCCCATCTGGCAATCGAGAACTGTCCGATGTGGACTAATCAAACGAATGGGACGTACTCACAGTGGTAAGGCGGCCACTTAAACCTATCGGTCTTATTAATAAAAAATGCTTATTCTTCTCTTACTCCAAAGTAACACCGGGAGTAGTTTATTCTAGATTAGTTATGGAATAGCTACGTGTTAATAACGGTATTAATAAATACGAATTAAGTTCGGAGTAACAATACTAATCATACACTGAGATTAAGGTATACGTGATGGCAACCCACTGATATTAAAAGTAAAAAGAATGAACAAAATGACCTGGTCGAATAAAAACTTTTTATTAAACACTTTTATTTGACAACTAGCTTTTGCCCGCGGTTTCGCGCGCGTTAAATTCGGGGTAACACAAATCTTTCTTTCTTTCAGTCTCAAGTTGTGGGAAGACACTCCTGATTATTCTAAAGACTTCAGAAACTCTATAAGGTACAAAGTAGCTCGGTCAGTAGGTATTCATGACACTATATACCTAGTATTATATCTATATAATAACATCGCCTTGCATACAGTCAAATGTCAAAGCCATGTTCCAATACATGTCCAATATAATATATCTATAAACACTTTCGCGTTTATAATATTAGTAGAGAAAATTGTTTCAGCCGTTTAAGCGTAGTACTTATATAATTATTAGATTATATATGCGAATAATGTAATCACGGTGCACAATATGACATTATATTGTAGGATGTGTCAGTACTGACAGATATACGCACAGCGCACTCAATTATCATAGCGCATGCGTTCTTACTTCCAAGAGGTAAATTTATGCCGTACAAACTTCTACCCTTTGCAAGGGCAAGCGTTTGTGTTGGTTGGCAATCTTCAATGAAATAATCTCTATTAATTTTAACCCACAATAATAAAATTACAAAATCAGAAACTAGTAAGTACTCTAACGAACACCAAACAAATGTGAAAATATATTTGGGTTATGTATATAAATCTCAATGAAAGTTGTAACTACAATATAAATCTACGAGCTTTTGCCCGCGGCTTCGCTCGCGTAAATTAGAAATAACACAATTCTCTCATAATAGACGGATACTTTAATAATCATTGTCGTTTAAACAAACTGTTTATACCGATAAGAAATATATCTAACTGCAAGAAGTATTTACTCATGGTATACAAACTACATAGTAGATACTCAACATGACTGTTATTCGGTGACAGTGACTTTTCTGTCTTTTTTTATTATTATAATTTCTAATACTGTCAGAAGCATTAGAAATTAACAAAATACTCGACAATCCGAATTTTGCGGATATATGTTGTCGACTCGAAATCTTTATTTTTTATGTTTTAGTATTCAGGTAAAGTTTCGATCTAGTCTATTGTACCCCGTGACAAATAGATGCTCACTCCTTGCTTACTCCAGCGTTAAACCATGGGTCTCCGCGGAGTAACTTTTATTCCCGTAGTAAATTATGAATAGTTAACTCCGTCCATACTGCTAGTTTATTAATACCATAATTGCCTAATCTTGGCTTAAGTCTTGGAGTAAAGTTGTTCTGACGCTAATCCTAGTTTATTAATAAGACGGCTACTAGTGCATACGATAAGGACCAGTCACGATAAGGAAGCGTCAAAATTACTATTACACCATCCGCAACGGCAAAATATATTACATAAATAAAATATCTAACCACCTAAATTCTTAAGAACTATTTAAATTACAATAATAATATTACATTTTCGTAGAAATGATATTTTACTGTGATGTAATAAGACCCAGCATCCCTTTTAAGAGATGGACTAATAATACTTATTTACGTCAAACCCTTACGTATGCGATGAAAACGACGGTTTACTGGTCCAGAAAGGTTTATCTTGTTATGTGAGTGTATCTAATTTGTGAGATGTTTAATACACTGGTCATCAAATATTTGTTTTAAATAATTTTTCAGTTTTGTTTCAGAACTTAGGTATTTGTGGCGTGCATACTTCAGGACACAAATAAACCAAATCAGAGCATGGGGCTGCGGGTATGCCAGAGAAGAATGGGACACAATAATAGAAGAGACAATGAAAGATTGATAAGGATAATGAAATTTTTGCCTAACATCATTCCCTCCGGCTTTGTTTAGCCATTTTTTACCAAGAGATCAATTAGCTAGGTAAAGATACTATTTAAAATAGAGATTTTGATTTCTACAAGAGTTTATTTATTTACACTTTATTGTACACAATTAAAACATTATTAGAAATCCTGTAAATAAGTAGAGTACAAAGGGCGGCCTTATCGCAAAACGCGATGGAGATATTATTGGTAGGAGAAAAACGGCAGTTGCATGTGTACCACTAAACAAACTATATAATTTATAAATACTTAATACATATATATATATTATATACATATATATATTATATACATATAATATATCGATAGGTAGGTACATAATATTTATAGTGATAGGTAGTGAACCTTTACTAAAGCTTTAAATTTAGTTATCGTCTGTGCCTGTCTTATAGTCCAAGATCCCAGGGCCGCCAGACCTTACTTATTTTCTCAGAAACGAAATGTATCGAATAATGTAGTGTTAGTATGTGCCATGGGTGTACACATACTTGTTAGCTTGGATCGTGGGCCAATTTTTAGGTACGAGGAAACTTCAAAACATGATCACGCACAACACATTCAGTTGTTGATCAATGGAAATTGTCAAGAAAGCGTTTACGTGCTAATTTCACAAACTCAAAGAAGATTCCAAATTCTCTAGTAATGGGTTTCGTCGTAGCACGAGCTTCAATTTGCTGATCGGAAACCGAATAGGACAATTTGTGAATCCGGTAAATATGTCGTACTATTCACCACAATTACGTACATTTTACCGTGTCGTATGTCTAGAGCGGAGATGAGTCTCCGCTCGAGACATACGACACGGTAAAATCTGAGGATTGTTACACAAACTCGAGGAGGCCTATGTCCGGATTGGAGTGCAAAAGGCTGTAAGATGAATGATGTGATGTGATAAATGAAGATGAATCAAAACAATAACAGTGTAATAATATATTTAGTGGCAGGTAGCAGAAACAAATCTTCTTCAGGAGTAACACGTGTGAGAACTCAACTAAATAACAATATAATAAGACGTTTTTATTACAATTATGTTATCATTACCTGCTCTCAAAATTTTTGTCACATATTGACAAATATTGTAAAGATATATTTAGTACTTTGTGTCACCCTAAAAACTAAAGCAATTATTAAAAATTAAGGAAAATTACACTTTCTTGACTTCACTTTGGCTGATAAAAAAGGAACACGAAGGGAGTTCAATTATATTATAAACCTACACGTGACCTGGATAATAGGTAGCTGTGCGCTAAAAATAGTTTCAGTGAAATACGCTTCTATATTTTAGGCTGAATTCTTGAATGCACCGAACTGCAATGGCACCCTTACCATGCACGGTTGATTAAATTTATTTACTTATTTATTTATTGAGATAAAAACGGCGTACACCACTTACAAATATCTCACAAGTATATACAAACAAACACAAATCATATACATAATTAATACAAACAAAACACAAACACGTGATACAATACAGACCAAAATAGAAAAGTAATAATAAATCAACACCGAAAGTAAAAATAAATAAAAGTAAGTAAGTAAGAAGTAATTAAATTTCCATTATGTCTACATCATGGATGTCATTCCTTTTACATCTGTCCCATTGGTCGATTATGTTCTCACAATACCGCTGGAAGACAGTCACAATAGATGTGCAGTTATCCACCAAAATATCACAGTCTGTGTTGGCGGCGAGAAGTGCATTGAGGTGATGGCGCGCACGGACTAGCGGTGACTTAGATCTTGCCACAGTACGACTGGGATACACGTGGAAGAGGTTGTGTGGCCGACCACGCCTGTTTGACGACACTCCGGGTTCATCTGGCATAAAGAACGTGCATAACAAATTGTGTAGCTGAAGTGAGTCAACAGAGCCTCTTAGCACCTTGCAGCAGATAGTAAGCTGATCTATAGTTCTTCTCACTTCTAACGAGTTATATCCAAGCTGACCGAGAAGGAATTTTGTCGGATATAGAAATGGATAGTATCCATAGCACATTTTGTAAAGCGACCTTAAAAAGGCCTTTTGTACTTTTTCAAGCATCTGCGTGTACTTGATTTGATGCGGGTTCCAAACACATGCGCTGGATTCGAGCTTGCTTCTAACTAAGGTGTTATAAAGTATTCTAATAACTTGGGGGTTGGCAAAGTCCTTGACATTGCGTAGTACAAAGCCTAACCGACTGTATGTTATTTTAGCGAGATCAGATACATGCTCGTGAAAGGTTAAACCGGTATCAAAAGTTACTCCTAGGTCTTTAACATGGTGTGATCTATTTATGGATAAGTTATTCAGTGTATAATCGCAAACAATTGGTTTTCTTTTACGGGAAGAAGGTCATTACATTACATTTATTTACATTAAATAACATTTTGTTGGCGATACTCCATTTATGAATTAGTTCAATATCATTTTGCAAACGAATGCAGTCGCTAGGGGAACTAATTTCGAGAAATAGTTTAAGGTCGTCTGCGTATAAAAGACAGTTAGCGGCACACACCACTTTCGGAAGGTCATGGATCATAATTAGGAAAAGAAGAGGGCCAAGAACTGAGCCTTGGCTAACACCGGATCGAGTGTGATATGGTTGTGATTCATAGATGCCATGTTTTACGTACTGAAGTCTATCTCTCATATAATCAGCGAAGAAGGCAAGTAGATTCGGGGTAAATCCGATGTCCGATAATTTATGCAGTAGTATGTCATTATCAATTTTATCGAACGCCTTTTGAAAATCAAAATAAATTACATCAACCTGTAGCCTACGATCCATCGCACCAGAGATGTAATCAACTAAACATAATAAATTTGTATTGACAGAGCGACCTGGCCTGAAACCGTGCTGTTCATCACCGATTAACTGTTTTACCTGTCTGTATATTTCTGTATATAGTATATATTCAATATTTTGCAGGAGCACACAAGATTGCTATAGGACGGTATTCATCTACTAATATCTTATTAATATTCTTAGGGATTGGGGTAACTCTGTAAAATTTCCATTGGGTAGGGTATTTGCCATGTTTAAGTGAGAGGTTAAAAATATGACCAAGTGGAAGAATGAAGTGTTTCTTATAAGTTTTGAGTAAAAAAGTAGGTACATTATCTGGACCAATCGAGATACTCGATTTTAATTTGTTTATGCCGCGATCTATATCTCGAAGTGACAAAGTAGGTATGGAAACATAACCGCCATGCACACCGTACTCGACGCATGTCTTGCAGTCAAGTGCAGGCAGATCACTTAGGAATACACTAGAAAAATAATTAGCGAATGCTTCAGCTGCTCCCACGCCTACACACACAGTGTCTTTGTAGGTGACACTAGGCTCAAAACCACCCTTAGATTTAAGGCTATGTACATGAGCCCAGAAACGTTGTGGATTGTTTTGTAAATTTTCTTCAATGGCTATCATATGAGCTTTGTATGCGGCAGTCATACGAGTCTTTAGGCTAGCACGGATGTCCGAGAATAATCTATAGGTATTTATACATCTGGACTTCAACCAGGTCTTGTGCAGTTTAGATTTCAAACTGATATCTTTAATAATATTAGCATCAAACCATACGGGATATCTTTTGCACTTTGTAGCACGCCTATTTCTTCTAGGAACACAAAGATCAAATAATTGGTAAATTATCTTATAGAAAGCGTCAGTTGCAGAATATACATCATCGCTCTCGAGGACAGGTTGCCAAGAAATTTCCTCAAGCAATGAACTAAATAATACGATATCTATTTTATTAAAATTCCAATCGTGTGATACTGCAATATTACTCGGTTGTAGAAATTCGGTCGTTTTGTCAGTGTGCGATCGAAGACTTAGCGTTATCTCGAGCCCTGGATGGTGGTACAGTTGGTCGATCGGTACGAACCCTTCACCCTCGCACACGCACACATATCGCGACCGCGACCCAATGCACTCTCGCGCCAACACGACATCGAGAATACTTCCATGAGAATTAACGATGTTATTATGTTCAGTTAGATTACAATAGGTTAAAAAATAACAATAATAATTTTTAATATTGTTAGAAGCACTTTCCATATTTAGGTCACCAGTAATTAAAAAAGTACAATTAGATTGAGATACAAAAGATTCAATTTTGCAAAACACATTCATATAGATGGCGTCATTGGCACTTGGCTTAATATAAACTACACATACAATAAGAGAGGTACCTCGGTGAGTGATACATGCCCATAGATCTTCTCCGAGCTCCGATTCAAGCTCTGGTCGGCGTCGCATGGTGACGCCCGGTCGCGCAGCAAGCAGGACTCCGCCACCGCGGGTGGCGCGGTCGCGGCGAAGCAAGCTCCAATCATTAGGTACGATCTCGGCGTCGCCCAATGAGCCATCCAAGAAGGTCTCCGTCGCAGCAACAAGTAAATGCTCAGAAACCAATAAGCTGGGATACCATACGCGAAGTTTGGTTTTCAACCCCCGTACATTTTGATAAAATATATTTATCTGCGTTGATGTTGTTGTGCGCGGCTCATTGCTGGCCGATATCGCGTCGAAACGTTTGGAGTCGAAACGTTGTAAAGTATGAAGAAGTGTTAGGATTTCTGTTGATTACAATTAATATGCCATTTTAATATTATTAAAATGGAAGTGTGTTTGTTTTACGACACGAAAATTATTGAACGAATTCGATGAAACTTTGCAGTAATATAGCTTATACACCAGAATAGCACTACCATAGCACAGTATAAAGACATTAGACTGTGACCATAGTATAAAAAGAATAGTAGGATAGCTTCATACCAATCGGCCGCCGCCGGTTTGAATGTACGCGTGAGTCGCCGGCGCCGTGCACACTTTTCACGCACACAATCTCATAGACGAGCGCGGCCCGCCCGCGGCCTCAGTACGGAATGCGCCGCGCGTCTGAGGACGCAAGAGTAGGCAATTAACTCGCCGATCGGCCTTTGCTAACCTACTATTCTTTTTTTACTATGGCACTACCTTATGTCTCGATAATCAACTCTCACGCGTGCGAAGCCGAAGCTTCTGACATCTTTTAAAACTTCATATCAGCATCATTCTTATAACAATACGGTTGATTATTATTATTTTTCATATAGGTCACCTTTATTTTACTAAAGTAATAATTTTATTTTACTAGTTTGTCCGACATTGACACTGTGTGCAAAAAACGTTTTCAGTTTGAAACAAAAGACAACAACAAATGCATCTAAATAAATTCTTATACTAATTACAGAAATTTTTGAATGACTGCAAATCAGTTTTAATAAAATATGTACCTATTTGAGATGAATATGTAGGTTCTTATTTTAATTCGGGCCATTTTTCATCAATAGGTCGGCATTTTTTTGGATACTAATAATAGATAGGTAGGTATTTCGAGAAGATGTTATTCAAGGTTATTAACCTCTGAATAACTATATCACTTATTTAGTTGAAAATTTGAAATGTACATACTTATACACATTTTTATGAAAAGACACGTGTGGCAAAAAAGAAACAAAATATCTCGTGGACTTTGACTGATCGAACTGCGCCACGGTGCGCCATGGAAAAATGGACAAAAAGTAGCTTGGTTTTCAGTCGCCCCATTGCATTTAAAAGATTTTTGTCGGTTTTTCTCATGTACTAGCTGAGCCCGAGATGGCTCCTAAGTGAAAAGGACTACTGTTCTGCACCCATGGCTCATAGCTTCATGATTATATAGCCCAAAGACATCCTCGATAATGGGCTATTCAACACAAAAAGAGTTATTCAAATCAAACCAGTAGTTCTGGGGATTAGCGCTATCAACCAAACAAACAAACTATTCAGATTTAGAATATTGGCACCCATAGGTGTATTTGCTAGCAGAAACAAATTTGAACATCGATTAATTTGTCACAAATAATAGGTAATTATACTGCAGTAACTACAAGGCGATAGTGGTGATGGTCTTGGGTTCGATCCCCAGGTAGGTACCCGGGCACACACCTGTGACCTTTCAAAGTTATGTGTGTATTAAAAATTTTATTTATCGCTCGTTAATAAGGTGCCCGGTAGATAGCGATAGGCTCGTCCCCTACCACATTAGGACCGAAACATAACTGGCAAAGTGTGGGTGTGTAGACGTGAAATTATGTTATGTTAATACAAGGCGGCACTCGGACATCCAATTAGAATATTATAGAGTCTATGCCACAGAAACAACAGATTGATCCATCTATCAGGCTTTAATCAAGTTGTTATTGTTATGATAATAGTACAACTAAAACAATAAGACCCAGCTCCCGATGTTTCATGGGTAATACCAGTGGTTCATAATGTAAGTAGTCAATAGCTTCAGAGTTCGCATAATATCTTACTAATATATAAAGCTGACGAGTTTGTTTGTTTGGTTGTTCGGTTGAACGCGCTAATCTCAGGAACAACTAGACCGATTTGAAAAATTCTTTCAGTGTTAGATAGCCCATTTATTGAGGAAGGCTATATAACATCACGCTATGAGCGACGAGAGCACAGCAGTAGCCTTAAATAATGCGGGTGTAATCCCTACTCCCTACTAATATTATAAATTCAAAAGTGTGTATGTATGTATGTGTGTATGTTCCGTTTTCACGCTAAAATGGCTGAACCGATTTTGTTGAAATTTGTATAGAGATATACTGGACCATGGAGACGGACATAGGCTACCATAAGATGCAAAAATTAAACTGGGAGGGATTGTAGGAAGGCTAGAAGTTTGTTCGGCACTTTGGGTCACGGTCAAAATGGGCGTAAAACCAACAGCTTTAAAATATATTTTATGTGAAAGCTAATGACCATTACTTAATTTTATACTATGACGGCAATCACCCAAACAACCGGTGAGCAGAGATATTCAGTGATGTTCAAACGTATTTTTTATAGAATTCAAAACAATCGCTAATACAACGGAGATAACACGACACGATGTTGTGCAGAGCTAGGCCAATGAAACCAATCTATTGGTTGGTAACCTAACGGAATTACTACATTCCATCCCTTTCTAACTTCTCTCTTACTCAGGCGCCGACCAAAACAAGCGTGCGGCCAGGCCGGGCAATGCGCGTCAGTCGTTATTTATATTTAATTGAATTATATAGAGAGGCGTCATTAGATGATTTAAGGCGAGGACATATGTGAATTGGGCGTCATTAGGGGTAAATTAAAACCGTTTATATCCGTAATTGTTATAGAAAACAAAATCAAAAAAAATTGTCTTAATCTACATCATATAAAGCATTTTCTCTTTTGTACCAAATCCTAAAAAAAGTATTTTAAATATCTGAATAAAATATGCAAAGTAGCCTCTGTTTTTGTAGTTATTACCTTTTTCTCCTAGTCTATCAATCATAAGATTGTTTAAATTGAGTCAGCCTCTTATATATTAGAACACCAAGGGAACCTTCAGCTTATTTTTGCAAATAACTTTATTTATTATTTTCTAAGGATTTTTTACGTCACCGATACTCGCAAATCGCGTGTTGACAACTAACCAGTAGTACGAGCAAGGTCAACGGCGTATATCCACCTCTTAAACAGATGTAATATTCTGCAAACTAATGTGTGGTTTCTTCGAATTAAAAGTCAACAGTCGCGGCATGTCAGATCTCGCACATATAATACTTACATTTTGATCCATAGGGACCAAATCGGTAGAAATGCGATAGTTGAGCATTACTGTACTTACTTAACAGGCAGAAGAACAGTAGGAAGTTGTGCCCACATAGTTTCAGTTTTGTGGTTTTTAGGGTTAAGACGGCACGAGCCTTTCATTGCACCCGCAGAACATTTATTAGATGTTATAGTTGATGATAACCATTGATATTTAAATAAAACGTATCAATATATAGTATTTTTTAACAAACATGTGTGTTTTATTTAACCAATCTTTGGGATATTTTTGCAGTGATACCCGGTCGATATTTGGGTTAACAAGTATATAGGGGGTATTTAGAAGTACAACAAAGTAAATTACAACACATTTTATTTCTGTTGGTTTTACGCCCAGCTCTCATACAAAAATGCCCATGATCCAAACCTCTTGAAAGTAAGAACGCATGCGCTATAATAATTGAGTGCGCATGTGCGTATATCTGTCAGTACTGACACATCATACATAATTTCATATCGTGCACGGTGATTACATTGTTCGCATATATAAACTAATAATTATATACTACGCTGAAACGATTTTCTCTACTAATATTATAAATGCGAAAGTGTTTATAGATATATATTGGACATATATCGGAACATGCCTTTAGCATTTGACGGTTTGCAAGTAATATTTAACTGTATAAATACTAACCGAGCTACTTTGTACCCTATAGAGTTTCTGAAATCTTTAGAATAATCAGGAGTACCTTCACACAACTTGAGGCTGAAGTAGATTTGTGTTACCCTGAATTCAACACGCGCGAAGCCGCGGGCAAAAGCTAGTACTAATAAATAAAGCTGAAGAGTTTGTTTGTTTTTATAGTTGAACACGCTAATCTCAGGAACTACCGGTCCGATTTGAAAAATTCTTTCAGTGTTAGACAGGTCATTTATCGAGGATGGCTATAGGCTATATTTCGCTATGAACCACGGAAGCGGAGCAGTAGCCTTAAATAACGCGGGTGTAACCGCGGCCATTATCTAGTTCAGTGTTTCCCAAACATTGTTCTGCCATGGCCCTGTAATTTTCACATTGCCACTTCGTGACCCATTGAATACTTTTAAAGCCAAGCTGGTTCCATTACGGTTAAATAATACACATTTATTAATTGCAGAAATGTTTTTTATAATACAAGGTACTTAATTATAATATTTAGGTATCGCCTATTTAGTCATTAAACTATACGTCAATCGATAGTAGGTATTATTTTTAAAACAAGGCGGGAATGTTGCGCCCCGGTAGTTTATTTTGACGGCCCGGTACCGGGTCGCGACCGGGCAAATGGGAACCGCTGATCTAGTTAATTATATTAGTCACTGATTGTGTCGGTCCCAACATTTGATCTATCCATGGATTTAGCTATTAGTGATAGTTATTTGACATAAGCTCCATGCAAATTATGTAAAATATGTATCCCTAGTAGCTAAATCAATCGATAGGAAAAAAATGGGTACGTCTGTTACTCTTAAGAAACTAAACTCTAAAAGCATCCTATCAGTGAAACTCACATAAACGACGAAATTAACATACCCAACGTTGAAAAACGATCATCATCAGCCCTTTATATTGTCCCACTGCTGGGCACGGGCCTCTTCCTATTATGAGTAGGGTAAGGCCACAGTCCACCACGCTGGCCAAGTGTGGGTTGGCAGACTTCACATGTCTTTCGAGGACATTATGGAGAACTCTTAGACATGGAGGTTTCCTCACGATGTTTTCCTTCACCGTTTAGCAAGCGATAATTAACAATTTAATACGAACCCGGACCCTCTGCGTAGCAGTCTGTCGGTCTCTCCACTAGGCTATCGCTGCTTCTGGAAAAACGATATTAATGTTGAATAATTAAACTAATAATAGTGCTATACGGTCTCGCCGTATATACTGCGTCGGCGGCTGTTGTAGGTTCGGTCCAGCTACAGTGGTTCTTTAACCAAAAATATATACTTAACACCAGAAAAATAAAGTCTAAAATTACAATAGTATATTAATAAAAATGGTATATAATGGTGCTTATCCATCGTCAAGTATCCAAAGTACAAGCTCTTCTTAGTTTGGGTCTGGATGGCGTTGTAAGTTTTGTGGCAGAATACCATAATTAGGTTCTCGTTCGTTAATGACGTTATGCAAGGCATTGTGACGAAGCGAATACCATGCCGTTGACAGTTGTTGTTTGTAAGGTGCGATGTATAGACCCTGTCGTGTATTTGTTACCATAGTTACGTATTGTCGCCGGTGTACACTGTACAGTGTACTACTACATTGCTACTACTGCCAATAATGTATAGCGATTAGGCGTACCGACTGCGGCACAACTGCACAAGGTGCAACTATGATAACAATCATCTGTATCGTAGGAGATTTGGATTACAGGATATGTACGCATACATATCGGCAGCTATGAGAGTACTACATAATACGATTATAAATATTGCATCATTATCGAATTAGTATGTGGACAAAGCGTAAAATTATGAAAAGCTAATAGCTCTTTATGTACATAAAGTGATTTTCGATATGCTTGCCTTTTTTGTATTCGACAGCAATTAAGGGTTGTTGTTTTCTTTTTCCAATTTTATACCACACCGTTAGCAGCAGTGCAAATCTTTATTTTAAATACCTCTTATAATCATGATAATATAATATTTCTACCGCATACACACAACACCATCTAGTCCCAATAAGCCTTGTATTATGCTGGTACTAGACATTGGATAAACATATTTATATTTCTTTTTGTAAATATATACATATTAAACACAGAAACACCCAGACAAACATTTATGTTCACGCACCCAAATGGTTGATTTGAGCGGGAATCAAACCACTGCATAATAATGGCCTCTTCTCAGCTTAAAAACACATAGCTTAGCATAAGCTTAACATTTGCCGACTGTGAAAATATTATCTACTCACGCAGACAGACACGCACACAGGGGCGGATCGTGAATTTGTGGGGCCCTGGGCTGAAACTTCTTAGGGGCCCATCTAAGTACTCAACTAATAGGCATGTCAAAAAACTGTTTCTATAATGATATATTATTATTATATATTCTTTATTGCACAAAAAAAACATGAATATTACTTAAATCTACGCAAGTTTTAGTTGTACAAAAGGCGACTTTATTGCTGTGGTAGCAATCTCTTCCAGGCAACCTTTGGGTGAGAGAGAAACTGAAATAGTGATATATAAGAATATAAAAAAACAATAAAATTATTTTATTTATTTGTTCTGAATTAGTAAAAGAAATTGACAGGTTATGTGTGTGCCAGTTATGTTATATAAATTATAATTTGTAAATCAACCTTTCTGCATTTTTGTGCTGCAAATTCTTTTATTAGGTCATCAGTCATCACATTGTAAGTCTTTTCTTAGATCACAATTTATGGAAGGAAGTGATAAATTATTTAGTCGATGGTTCGACATTGTTGTTCTATATTTATAACTAATCTGCTTAATTTAAATAAAAAAAATATTTGAATAAGCGAGTACAAATAAATGTTAATTTATCGAAAAAAATAAATTTTCAATTGAGGGGAAATACGTGTAGCGGCTTAAATAAATTCAATTATTTTTCATGAGTCGCTTGTAAAACTATTCCAAAATATAGATTTAAAAAATTTCAAGTTAAAATTCTTATTCGTTCAGAAGTTATAAGCAATTTAGTAAGTGCCCTTCGGTACAGCACTGTTCTGTCACTTTTTTTTAAACGCGTTTTTCTTGAAACAAGTTTTTTCGAAACGGTGTACACACTAGCTTAAAAAGTTTTAAACCAATCATCTTGAAATTTGGTTTATAATTTCCTTACACACTTGTGCTCAATCATAAGCGATATTTTTATTTTAACTACTTTTTTATGGAGTACCAGCTCATCTTGAACCTAATGGTTTGGTACGCGACGATGGGAAGAGTCCAGACGGTATGATGTTACTACCTTGGAAGATGGGTAGGCCTCTGGTGTAGGATGCAACATGCGTCGATACCCTTGCGCCATCACATATTTCAAGTATAGCTGGATCAGCTGGCGTTGCTGCTGCATCGGCGGAAACCCTCAAACGGCGCAAATACGGAAATCTGGCCGGTAATTCCGTTTTTGAGCCGTTTGGGGGCTAAACGCTGGGGCCATGGGGCCCTAGCGCACGCGCATTATATAAAGAAATCGCCAGGAGGCTGATCGATGCTTCCCGTGACCAGAGGGCTGGTTTATATCTCGCTGAGAGAATAAGCATTGCCATTCAACATGGCAATGCTGCCAGTCTTCTGGGCACGCTAACGCTCGACAGCGTTGCGGAGGAATTTTTTGACACGTTGTACCTAGTTGGCATTTTTTTATTTTTTTATTTACTTTTCTTTCATACTTATTATTTCCACTTTTGCTTTTTTATAGTTTAGGATAGTTTAGTTATATAATTAGTTTTATTTTATTGTACATAATTATGTTACTCCTACTTGTCTTTTTTATAGTAAACTAGCTGACCCAGCGAACTCCGTATCGCCTTTTTAAGAGTTTTTATTTAATTTCCTTTTTTCCAACCCATTTTTCCAAAGTTACCATTGACTTAGCGCTTAATCTCTTATCATTTCAGAGTCTATAAATGATTAAAAAACAAACATAGATTTTATATAATATTGAATTCCCCATTCCTTAAAATATCGGAGACGATACCCATATTGACTTTAAAAAAGATCCCGTCCGCCATCTCTGATTTCCTATCCGCCATCTTTGATCACGAAATAGATGTTGTATTTGGATTCACCATCCCTTAAATCATCAGAGACGATGGCCATATTGATTTTTTTAAATTTTGCCCATCCGTCAGCTTTGATTTTCCAATAGATGTTGTATTTGGATTCCCCATCCCTTTAAACATCGGAGACGATACCCACGTTGATTTAAAAAAAAATCCCATTCGCCATTTTTGATCACAACATAGATGGTGTTTTTGAATTCGAAAATGTGATTGCATATTGTATTATATGTATTATATGTATATTTTAATATAACACAGAACTTATTATGTGTTTTGCATTGTGAGTGAGCGCGACACCTGGTTGGGCATCCGTGGTGGGTGAATGGGAGCCAAGAGAATATCAGCGTCCTGTATGCATCAGCTGTACTGGGCATAATGCTGACTGGGCTACCCTTTTGGTCAGCACTGGGACACATACTCGACATTACTCGATATTTCTTTTTTTTCTGATCTGCAAATTCTTCTCTATTTTTATTTAATGTGCCTTTATAATCAGTTTTGTTCTTTTAAAATATTGTATGTTGTTCTGTTTTGTGCTGTATTCAAATAAATGTTTCTTTCTTTCTTTTCTTTCTTTCTAATTCCCATCCCTTAAAATATCGGAGACGATACACATAATATCGACTTTAAAAAAAATCCCGTTCGCCATCTTTGATTTCCTATCCGCCATCTTTGATCACGAAATAGATGTTGTATTTGGATTCACCATGCCTTAAATCATCAGAGAAAATACCAATATTGATTTTTTAAATTTTGCCCATCCGCCATCTTTGATTTCCTATCCGCCATCTTGAATCACGAAATAGATGTTGTATTTGGATTCCCCATCCCTTTAAACATCGGAGACGATACCCATATTGATTTAAAAAAAATCCCATCCGCCATCTTTGATCACGAAATAGATGGTGTTTTTGAATTTCCCATGCCTTAAAATATCGGAGACGATACACATATCGACTTTAAAAAAAACCCGTCCGCCATATTTGATTTCCTATCCGCCATCTTTGATCACGAAATAGATGTTGTATTTGGATTCACCATGCCTTAAAGAGAAAATACCAATATTGATTTTTTAAATTTTGCCCATCCGCCATCTTTGATTTCCCGTCCGCCATCTTGGATCACTAAATAAATTTCATATTAATATTATTAATAATCAGCGTCCCGAAAATCTCGAAAACGATACCCATATAGATATTCGTTATAATATCCTATTCGTTTAGCCTTTTTTTGCCCTTGACCCAACCCTCCCCCTTCTCGTTTGACCATTTTATTATTTTTGTCTGGCCCCTAAAAGTTGTGGCGTAATTAATTAAGAATTAATATCGTCGTAATATCGTCAGTTTGCACAAAATCTAAACTTATTATACACTAAAACCTTCCTCAGGGATCACTCTCGATGTTGTTGAAAACTGTATAAAAAATTGTCCAGTACCTACTTACTTTTCGAGTTTTGAGCGAACAGACAGACAGACAGACAGACGCGGCAGGAGACTTTGTTTTATAATATGTATAGACAATATATGACTAAATAGTAAAAAAAACATGACTTATTTTATTAGCGCTCTAAATATATATAAATGCATTTTTTGTGTTGAGGTTCATATAGAAGACACACATATAAAAGAAAGTAATTTTTCTGTGCCATTGATTTTGGATAAAAATTGTGGCTTCCATCATGTACCTACACCAACAGCTGGTCAGATGACAACCTACCATATGTCTCAGTTGATATCTCCGCTACTTTTAGTTATATTTTTGTAAAATATGATAAAAGCTCATGAATATATGTATGAAATAATCTAATAGTTTCAATAAATAATATTCATTTTTTATACCTACCTTGCAAAAAATTATGAAAATCAGTATAAAAATATGCCTTTACACCGTTTACTCGTATTTCCCCCTAAACCCAACTCATAGAAGTATGCAATTTTTCGTCAATGTTTTCTGACGTTATCTCGTAAAAATTAATATATCCGTAAACCGACTTTACAGATACCTAACCATTTTTTTAATTCAAATTATCGCCTATTGTTTTTAGGGGGGTCTGGGGGCCCTTTGTAACCTCGGGGCCCTGGGCTGCAGCCCAAGCAGTCAGCCCTTAGGTAGATCCGGCCCTGCACGCACACACACACCACACGCCTATTCTCGTATCCCGTATCTGCTCAGATAAACTCAATAACAAGCCTTAAATAAAGGTTGTTTTGAAGTTTGGATTTGCAATGCAATTTTGCGAGCAACGCAGCGGCTGTCCCCTTAAAGGATCAGGGAGCTATATCTCTAGAATTTAAAGCATACATAGTGGCCGTTTACTACAATTTCACCGTCAAATGTGGTTTTTGTTGCCTATGTTGACCTATTGTTGACCAGAGGCAATTGGCATGTGTTGTCTAGGGATATAGCAATTTAATCAACGCTTCCTATTATACGTAGATATCAAAACATACCATAACTTTTTATAGAAAATGAGGATTCGATATATTTAGAAAATAAATTCAGTAAATTTATGCGATAATGAATCTTCATCATTACCCAATGAATGATGATTATATAGGGGACGATAGGTGTACATACAACGTAAGAGTAAACTAACTTTAAAATGATATTAACGTTGCCAGACTCGGACGTGCCTGTACCACAAAACATTAGATGATTTCGCTTCATATCGCTAAAACATAGCCCGTTGAAATTGGTTCTTAGTTTGATATTAAACGTACCTTACTGAGAGTTGATTGGATTTGGAATGACACGTTGTTGATTAAATTGTCGTTTCGTCACTTAGTAGAAGCAAAGTATTATATTTATCTATGGTAGAAGTTTCATATTTACAACAGTTTCTCGGGATAGGAACACTAATATTTTATCTTCAATAGAATTCAATTTTATGTTCGAAGATTATTATACTACAAGCGAGCAAATATGTGTAATGTCCGATGTTGAGTCAGATTTATAAATAACGGGTTCGACTAGACACTGAACAAACACAGCTGGTGTTTGTTTAAAGAAAATTGTATATCATTAGAATATTGCGATGACATGATGGACATAAAATATAGGTTACACATTTTGAATGTTATTTTATCAATTTTAATGAGTTTAGATCTGAAATGAGTTAGTATATTCAAGACATATTGCCTAAATACCTATAGTTGGTGCCACGAGAAGATAGACTTTTTGTAAACAAACATTCAGGGCTTCACAACCTTTTTACAAACAGTTGTGTTTCAGATTTTATACTTTTTGAACAGTCTTTTTTTTTCAATGCTTAATTATGCCACTATGTTTTTAAATTTATATTGTCAAATTTTACTGAAAAAAAATAATAATTTTGTGTTTGAATGGTCGACTGTTCATAAATTTGTCGATTTATTTGTCGTTTTACACGTAATTTATTCTGCAAATTAAGGAAAAATAGAGTACCATGTATGTTGATGATGGAGTTCATACATGTTACATGGAGATACTCTATTAGGGACATGATTATTTTTTAATCATAGACAATAAATAATTTGCTCAAAGTAGCCTACCTATCCTAAAATATTAAATTATTGACCAACAATGAATAATATTACAAATAACTAGCTAGTACATTGCATAAAAATTTCTAGGCATGGAGATATTACGTTATTTGTGAATGAAATCGTCAGAATGAACTTAAACAAAAATTACGGTTAAAACATTAAAAGTTACGGTAGTCTGAAAACGCAATTTCTTTTTTAGGTATAAATAATTTTCTGCGCGACTAATAGAATGCCATCTGCTATTCTGCACCCGCTTTTTCGAGATGCCGTCAGCGGGAAGAGCGTTGCGATCCTAAAAACATGTATTTAACCTTAAATTTACCCCTTCTTGACAACTAAAAAATTTACTGTTGTCCTCTGATAAATGCATGTTAAGCCCAAGAATGTAAAACTTCAATGAACTAACGCCAAATGTTGACATTCTAGGCGTCAGTACCTCAAAACATTAAAAGATCCTGTTGACAGCGCGTAATATCGATAAAAACCCGATCCATTGAGATATTAGTTTCCAATGACACGTAGCTATGTACCGTTGCGCTTATTGGATTTGACATTATTTGTTTTTGACAGAACTATCGCTAAGTCACTTAGTAGAAATTCTTTGTTTACAAAAAGTCTATGTTCTCGTGGCACGGACTATAGCTGTGTGTTCGACTAAGCGTTTTATAATAATTAGATATTCTGCTTTGACAGTCGTTGTAATGGCTAGAGTTCTAGACTGCGAGTTCCTCACGGTTGAAAATGGGCAATTCGATTTCGAGTTCAACTGTACTTCTTAATTTTGTTTGTGCGCACCAATCTCCTAAACGGCCTAAACAACGTGGGCGTTGATTGCAGTTATGTTTTGATAAATATTTTGTGTTTTTTATAAAATATTCAATACTGGTTAACCTTATAAATAAATAATATTATTTAATATAATAGCAGCATATTAAACTTTCAAATTTAATTATTGTCCCAGTCACCTTCGTCTTATATCCGTGTTGGTCTATGAATTTCAAATGACTTCAAAAGTAGACGTGCTTAAACAAAAAAAAAACATAATTAAGCACCCAGTGCCTTTGTTGCGCGAGCCTATATACATCCCTTCGTACCCTATGTTTAGAATTTTTCTTTAAATAGAAGACTGAAATTGTTGCAAGTTTAATCGAATAAATAAATTTGGAATAATCCACACACGATCTGATTCCAAACTTAGCGTAGCCTGTATTATGAAATAATCAGACACCCAATAAACAGACAGATAAAGTAATTGTGCTCATCACACAAAGATTTGTCTCAGATGGAAATCGGACCACGGACTGTCGATTAGCAGTCAGGTCTACAAATTTATACTTTTACGATTCAGTTTACGACCTAAATTGAATAGAACCGCAATATCGTACTATGACCTCATTATAGCGGCTCAGTTATGGTGTTTACATTTCAATACGACGCAGCTGAGAGTTGGATAGCGTTTGAACCGAAATCTTAAACCATTCGTTCATTTGCCGTAGGAGACCGTACCATGAGGTGCTTCGTCAGCTTAAACTGAACCGCGTATCTGTCAGATTTAGCGATTCAATATTAGTTACAATTTGTAGTGTATAAACTGGATAATTATAATTATAATTGAGTTTTTAGACTTTATATGTGGATTTAAATCAGTTTAAGTCAATTATAGATCAAGTTGCTGTGTCAGAGCTTCTATTATATTGTGTTAAAACTTACTTAGACTCCTATTGTGAAATTTGTGAGTTGATGTGCCAAGGACTCTAGTTTTATACGGTTTATTGAATGTGATAATGTATCTAGCACTTCACGTCGTAAACAAAGGCGCTAAGCTGGCGAACAGTCGGATCCATACATACCAAAGTGCATTTGATGAAACCAACGATGAAACAGAGTTCATCAAAAGATTTCGCCTCGCTAAACTATTGGCCCTAGATTTATGAGAAGCATTGAGACCATTGTCTATAGATGCGGCCTGCGACGTCCACCGATCTCATTATTATGCTTAAGGTAAGAAATATTCTGTACCAAATATGATAATAATTCATGAAACCATAGAATATTTTAGTGTGGCTGCAGTATAGACACAATATGCTTTTTTAAGTACATAGTATCTTTAACTTACAAGTCAATAGTTACTTGACTTAGAGACTTATTGATAACATATCATTAATTGTTACTTTATTTGTTGTAGATAGTGACTGCACTGACATTTTGTGCTCCTGGGTGAAAACACAGGAGACCAAAGACCGATTGGTGACATGCAGCTTATTCTATGGCTCAACAGACAGTGGCAGCGGTTATAGCAGAGGAGACTGCGGAAAAAGATTCATCTCGAATGATAAATAATTATATCTGCTTGTTTAAAATATAAGAAGAGCTTACTAAAACTGAGGTAAAGTATGCTTTTGTTAAAAGTGTAAGTAATCAACAGAATTCAGTAGTATTGAATTAATACTTATTTTTGTACTTGTTTCAGGTTTTATCAAGGTTTTCATGATGTTCTGGGTGGCATTCATACTGCTATTGCCAAACTAGCACTACCTACTTACTTGAAGAACATTTTTTTTTTGTAGAAAACACTATCACTCCATAACGTCAATTTTATTGGTACAATACTTTTATATTATTTTTTTTTTTTTTTTTTTTTTTTTTTATTTATTGGACTTCATACACATAATATACATGTATCGGCGGACTTAATGCCTGAGGCATTCTCTAACAGTCTACCTTGGGGTGATGCAGAGATATATGAAGTAGGTGCAAGCTGAAGTGTTAGGGACTAACATAGCATTATTTATATATACAAATCAATAACTACAAACTAATTACATATAATACATATACACAATAGTAAATACTATAAAATATAAACCTACATATATACGTAAAATAAAGAAATATTTATATATGAATATATATAAATAAATAAATATATATAATATAAAATTAACTAGAGATATCAATTCTGCGATGATCCTGCAAGTTCAGAGTGTAAGAGCTCTCGTACTTTCGATTTGAATGTGTGTCTGCTGGTGGCCGTCCTGATCTCTAGAGGGAGGGCGTTCCACAGAAGAACAGATTGCACGGGAAAAGATGAGTGAATGAAGTCAGAGCTGTGTGAAGGACATAGGAGGAGTAGATTATTAGAGGAGCGTAGAGTTCTATTATGACTGGAATACAGATATTGAAAATGAGAAGTTAGATAGGAAGGTGTGTTAGGAGACATGAGAATAGAGTAGAGTGTAGTGAGAGCGCGCATACTACGGCGTTGACGAATGGGTAACCACTTCAAACGAGAACGATAAGCAGACACATGGTCATACTTGCGAAGGTTAAAAATAAATCGAATGCAGTTATTTAGAAGACGGTCAAGTTTATTGAGAAGGTCTGCATTCAGATCGAAATAACACAAATCACCATAGTCGATTACAGGGAAAATCAAGGTGTGCACAAGCATTATCTTAGTTTTGGATGGTAAAAAGTTCTTTAGGCGATACAGAGCACGAAGGGTACCAGTGACTTTTTGGCTAACATTAGTTACCTGAGCGCGCCAATTTAAATTTGTGTCAATATGTAAACCTAGATCTTTGACCGCTGGACAACACTCGATGACAGAACCGTTGAATATTATAGGTGGCAAAGCAGTTTTGTCTAATTTGCTCAACATTCTTTGGCTGCCCACAATTATAGCCTGACACTTGGTTGGATTTATCGTCAAACCGAAAGAGTTAGACCAATTACGTAAGTACTCTAGATCCCTATTAACAGTGTCAATGGCAGACGATATATTTTCAACGCTAGCTTGAGCATAAAGCTGCAAGTCATCGGCATACAAATGATAAGCGCATTGAAGATTCTGGGTTACGAGATTAATGAAAATTGAAAATAACAAAGGAGAGAGAATACCGCCTTGTGGAACACCAGAGCCGATCTCACACCAATTCGATGAGGATTCGTCAACGCGAACCGCTTGCTGGCGACCACGAAGATAGGACGAGAACCATTCCAGTGCCTCAGAGGAGATCATAAGGTGGGAAAGGATAGCAAGGAGGATGTCGTGACTGACGGTATTGAAGGCATTAGAGAAATCTACCAAAGCCAACACGGTGACTTTGGCATTCTCCATGCCCGATCTAATATCGCCAGTCACTTTGAGGAGGGCGGAAACGGTGCTGTGGCCAGGTCTGAAGCCAGACTGTAAAGGGCTTAAAAGGTTGTTTAAATAAATATGACGAGATAGCTGCTTCTGAACGCTGGCCTCAAGCACCTTGGACAGGAAAGGTAGGATGGAAATTGGACGGAAGTCATTAAGGCGAGAAGGATTCTGAATTTTAGGTAAGGGAGTGACGTAGGCCTTAAGCCATAGGTCTGGGAATGTGCCGGAGTCTAGGGAAAAATTGACAATGTGAGTGATAGCTGGGATGAGGTGTTCCAGGATAGTGGTGATCATACGGCGGCTGATGTGATCACAGCCCACCGCATTGGATTTTATGGAGCGGATAATCCTTATAATCTCCTCCGATGCTACTGGAGAAAAAGTAAAAGACTGAATGTTAGGGCGAGGTAGATTGGCTAAGTAATCGAGAGTGAGACATTTGGTCTGATGATCAAGCGTGGTAGTGGTGGTGAAATGTTGATTTAAATCATTCAAACCAAATGTCCCCTGAAATTCGACACTACGCTTTTTGCCAATACCTAGCGTCCCGAGGAACTTCCAGGTATCAGCGGGGGAAGAACAGGTGATATTAACTAGGATATGTCGGCGTTTAGCGTTGCGTATCATTTGGTTACACCGATTCCTTGCAGCCTTGTAAAGTGCCCAGTTATGATCACACCGATCCTTCCTAAATCTGTGAAAGGCCCGGTCCCTCCGTCTCATCGCCGTCCGAACATCTTGGGTGAGCCAAGGAGCTGGTGGACGCTTTAATTTGATGCGCCTAACAGGAGCGTGTTTGTCATAAAGACCAATAACGTTGGTATTAAAAGCCTCGACCTTGGCGTCCAGAGTGGGGGCTTGGAACACATTATCCCAAATAATAAGCGAGGCATCCCGGCATAACATTTCCACATCCATACGACCAAAACAACGTCTGCGCACAACCTTTGGCGGGGGTTTGGGTGATTTTAGGATATAAGAAAGGAAAATAAGGTCATGATGGGAGAACGCCGGTGCAGGATGTTGGCCGTGGAAGGAAACTAGGTTAGGATTAGATGTGAGAATCAAGTCAAGCCAGGTATCTTCCCCTGTTATATTGTGATGGGTAGCTTGCAGGGGTAAAATGTGGAGACTGGCTGACTTAACTACATCAAGGAGTTTAGAGGATCTTTGGGTACAAGGAGACAGGAGATCGGTGTTAAAATCGCCCATGATGATATGATGTGAATATTCCGACCCTAAAGATTCCAGACTCGTTTCGAGACTGGAGAAATAATCAACAGAAGGAGGACAGTACACGACACCAAGAACCAATTTACTGCCTTTGACGCAAACCTCAATGAAGAGATACTCCGCATTTGCAGTATAGTTTGGAGAAGACGAAGAAATAATTTTATAGCGAAAGTTACTGCGGAGATAAATGGCCACACCACCCCCTCTCCGATCCACTCGATCATTGCGTATCAATATGAAACCAGGGAGAGGGTAAGTGGTAGATAAGAGATGAGGTTTTAACCAACTCTCTGAGACCAGAACGGCATCAACATTAGCAGCAGTGAAAACTTCCAGCAAATCGCTGTAGTGGCTTACAATGCTTTGTGCATTAAAATGGCACACATTAAAATTATTACTAGAAGGTTGATCGAAAGTCCTACGCACACAATCACCCAACGTATCGGGCAGTGAATGAAAACTTCCATCAAGGGAACCATCAGCGGATTCATCGGCAGAATGAAAAGACTCGCTATCAGAAATCATGAATTAATAAATAATTTAAATATATATATATATATAAATATAGATAATATATATAAAAAAGAAGTACTTAAATAACTATGATTAGGAATAGTGTATATACGTTGCTTACTTATTTGGTGCAAGTACATATAACATCCCTGCACCACCCGCCAGTTGACGCACAAAGAAAAAAAACTAAACGCAAAATACAAACAAAACGTACTACACAACATTATCACATTAAAACAAAAATAGAACAGCAGCTTCCAAATTTCTGAACGTGTCATTACTGTCAAACGTCAAAGTGACATAACAAACATTTTGACATGGTTAGATTGTTTATAACCTGACTTCGAATCAGAAAATATTAATCTACAATAATTTTATATAAAGCGTTAAAAGTTAATTTATACGTGGGTAACAACCAAACACATATTGAATAACAATGTTCGATCTTTTAGTGAAGCGCAAAATCATAACACTTATCCATAAGCGTAGTAAACAATAACATAACAGAGTAAGAACGTTAAATAGCTACTACTAAAACAACAAATTACTTTATTTACGCTGTTTGGAGCTCACCGCCGCTGAACTAGGCATCCCACCGTCAGTCTTGTTCGATATTGTTGGCCTATCGGGGAACTTCTGCATGAGAACATTGAGCTGGTCCATAGTCGTGCACTTATATCGGCTGCCGTCGCCGGCTTTCACAACGATTACCCCGTCCTGGGTCCAGCATGCCCTCATCCCGAAGTGCTGGCGTGACTTGAAGAAGATGGACTGCCGTGTCCTAGTCAGGAACTCTTTGACTGCAATTGAAGAACTCTTAAGCTTCGTCTTGCTCCTCCACACAACAGACCTGGTTTCTACACAGTTGAATTTCACTAGCAGAGGCCTGTGATGCTCCTTATTGCGTGTGCCGATCCGGTGACAAGAACAGATGTTAGAAGCTGTGATATTGCTGAGCTCCATTTTGTGGATTACACCAAGTACAGCAGCAGTGCAGTCCTCTCCCTCAGTCTCCGCAACACCCAGGAAAATGAGCGCCTTGCGGCGATGTCTCGTCTCCATGTCGTCCACAGCTGCAGAACATTCATTAATCTGCTTTCTGAGCAGGCCAAGCATAGTGAAAACCAGTTCTCTAAAGGTCCGGAACTCCTCCGCAACCTTGGCCACAGTGTCCTTGGCTGGTCCTCCAGTGTGCAGTTGTGCTTCCAGCTCCGCCATACGCTTAGAGAAGCTCTCCTCCAGGTTCATTTGTGCGGTTTTAATGTCATCCAATTGAGCCATTGTATTGTGTAGTACTTTGAATGTGAGTAATTTCCAGTAAGTGCGTTGTGCTGGCAGGTGGTGTATAAATTTAGAGTATTTTTACATGAACTGATAGTTTGTTCCACAAACGTAAGTACTCTTTAATTGTGTACAAAAGCACTCAAAAATGTAAATAATTATTTTAAAAATTTATTTATTTGATTATTAAAGATACTTGAAAAATTTTAGCAGCTGTTAACTTTTTCACACCTACCGCCGAAACATATTATATGGTTTTGATAATACCTATAAGTTTCATGTGAACTAATAAAGTATTTTTTTTTATTTACTGAACGTACTTTGCACCATCCTTTCCAATTTTACTGTACCCTTACAATGTGCATTTAAATTAAGGGGCATTTCTTTCCAAATCCTGTGTAAAAATTCCCTAGCTTGTGACAATTTACTGATTCACGGAACTATATCCCTACACTTATCTTAAAAATCCCAGAAGTGCACAAGTTGGTTGATATTTACTCTTCGACGCAAGGGTTCACTGTATACAAAAAATCAACCACTTAAAATACCAATGCCTATTACATTTAGCTGCGAAATCTTTGTATGAGTGAATCTATTAATATTGTATAGTAAAGAAGAGAGATAAAGATAATAAGTGATCACAATATAGTTCTCTAATTTACGTATCCCATTTTAAGAAAGATTTAATCTTGGGTCGAGACTTAATTAAGCATTAAAAGCAATCATGAATAATTAAGGAAACAATACTTCTAAGAATCAAATAGGCCTAGATTATGTATTACTTGTTAACCTTGGAATGCTAACAAACAAAACATACGTTCGTAACTTCCACCGAGTCAGTATTTGCAACGTTTTGCTAGGTGTTTTTGTGAGAAAAATTTTAAACTATTATTTAGTGTAGTTATCTTTAGTGCAAAATATATCCCTTTGTTATAAAATAACCTTAATTTAGTTGTAGCGTACAAGTTATGACAACATACAATATTGTAACTTGTCAAAAATGGCCGAATATCAGTTTCAGAACGCAAACGAGGGAAAGAGACCACATTATATACGAACTGTATAGCTTGGTCTCTTTCTGTCAATGCGATTATATTGCGATGCAGCGATATCATTCATTCATTCTAACAATCCAACCACGATTCAATTTAAACAACGTCATGGTACGTATTAAAACAATTCAATTTAAGAACCTACACTGAATTGCTCTAAAACTGAATCGCTTGTTAAAAGTTCATGGTAGGCCTCCTGGACTAACTCGCCAGTCAAATAAAGTGAGAAATGAACGGATTGCTATCGATTTTTTATAAATTAATCGTTTTAGTACTTTCCACTATCGCAATCGCTTAAAATAGTCGAGGCAAGAAGTGAAATTCAAAGACTAAATTAAAATTCTAAAGTTTTTGGAAGTTATTGAAGAAATGAAACATCAATACAAACTTTTACAAAATTAAGTTGTAATTTGCATGTAACTTACAGTATCATATCGAAAATCCCGTTAACAATTATTTAATAAGTAATCACGAAGACATGAATTCTTGGTCCATATGGGTTGGGAATTCGAAACGAAAGAGGTTCACGACTACTTCAGTTTGCATTCGGTCAAAATCTTAGTCTCAGTAACAGCTACTTCTACAAAAAGCCACAGCGACGTTGGACCTGGCGACACCCCAACAAAGTAACTAAAAATGAAATTGATTTCTGCCTCTCTTCTAGTAAGCAAATTATTTCTAACTAGTCGACACCAGCGGCTTCGCACGCACATATTTTCGAATTTCCCGTTTTGCCCGATCCCGTGGGAATTTCGCGAAATCCCTTCTTAGTGCAACTCTACGGTTCCCAAGGAACATACATGCCAAATTGCAGCTTCCTGCGCCCAATAGTTTCGGCTGTAGCGTGTCTGTCAGTCAGTCAGTAACGCAAGGATTTTATATATTAAGATGTCGAAGTTTTGAATTCTTTAATGTTCAAAACGGACCACAGACCACTAAGGATCAGAATAAAATTTAATTTAAAATTGCAGCGATTTCAAATGATACAATCATCTATTAAAAGGTTAGATAAATCTACATTAATAGCCAACAAAGAACAATTTGTACTACAGCTCAAAAATAGTTTCGGCGCTTTAAGCAATACAGATTCTCCAGACATTCAGACACAGTATGATAACATCAGAGAAGCACTTTACAACGCAAGTCAGAAAATAAAAACTAAAAAGCAAAAAGATAGTAAACTTAGCATGCAAACCAAAAAACTAATAGAAGAGAGACAAAAATTAAAGTATTACACAATAGAATATAAAATTAAAGATAAAATTGTAAAGCGCAATATTCGAAAAGACATTAGACTATATAATATAAAACGTATAGAAACTGCTTTAAATAAAAATACTTCTCTAAAAATAGCAAAGCAAAGTATGCAAACTGGTCGGCGATACTATGTCTCAAAGATAGTGCAGGAGTAAAACAAGGAGATAGAAACCGAATCCTAAAAATTTGCACAGAATACTATCAAGCATTATATTCAAATGCGGAGACTCCCAATACAACATCGAAGAATATTCTTGCAGAGAAGATATAAGTCCAGTCACAGACAAAGAGGTGCATCGCGTTCTTAACAGCATGAAATACAGCAAATCGCCAGGTCATGACAGTATAACAACAGAATCTTTAAAACTTGCACAACCGATAATACTGACGCACATTACAAAATTATTCAATTCCATTTTACAGACAGGCAAACTCCCCAAATTATTCTGTCACACCAACATAATACTTCTACATAAGAAAGGTGATAAATCCAATACTGAAAATTATAGACCGATAAGCCTTGTCTCGCACCTATATAAGGCATTTATTAAAATAATAAAGAATAGCAGCCGAACTTGACTGTCATCAACTCCCTGAACAAGCGGGCTTCCGCAAAGGGCTCTCTACCACCGATCATCTGCAAGCTATCAACCAGGTTCTATAAAAACACGTTGAATATAACATCCCCTTATATTTAGCATTTATAGACTATTCAAAAGCTTTCGATAGTATGAAACATTCCTCCATCTTCCAGGCGTTAGAAAACCAAAACATAAATCCCACCTACATAAATTTACTGAAAATAGTGTACCTCAATGGTTCAGCATCAATTAAGCTCACAAATACAGGACCATCTTTCAAAATAGAAAAAGGTGTCAAACAGGGTGATCCATTGTCACCGAAACTGTTCACCGCGACACTAGAAGAAACTTTTCGTCAAATTCTACCTGGTTGGGAGGGAAAAGGCATTCTCATCGGAGAAAAGAGACCGAACCTCCGATTTGCAGATGACATAGTGCTTTTTTCTTCTTCTGCCTTGGAGTTGGGACACATGATTGCAGAACTGTACAAGGCTAGCCTTGGGGTTGGACTGAAGATGAATATATCGAAGACCAAATTGATGACTAATAGCACTAAGAACAAATTATATGTCGAGGGTGTGGAGGTTGAATATGTCAATGAGTATATCTATTTGGGCCAATTAGTTTCCTTTCAGGCGAGACAAGAAGCGGAACTCACGCGTAGAATGGAAAACGCTTGGAGGAGCTTTTGGTCCATGAAAGACCTTTTGAAAGGCAACCTGCCTATGTCTTTGAAACGCCGACTCATGGACATGTGCATCCTACCCATCCGCACATAAGGTGCTCAAACCTGGTCTTTGACCGCAGATCAGAAGTCTAGCCTCGGGGTTTGTCAACGAGCGATGGAGCGCAGCATTCTCGACGTAAAACTCAAAGATCGAGTCAAAAATGCTACACTGCGCTCTAAAACACAAATCGCAGATGTGTCCCAAAAAGCAGGCAAATTAAAATATGACTGGGCCGGTCATGTCTGTCGTATGTCTGACGATCTTTGGGCCAAAACTACCACTCTGTGGGTCCCAGATCGAAAGAGTCCTCGCGGCAGACCAAAGATTAGGTGGCAATACGATCTTACATTATTTGATAAAGAGTGTGTAACAACAGCTCTCGATAGAGAAAGGTGAAAAGAGGGTAGGGAGGCCTTTGCCCTGCAGTGGGACAAGTTAGGCTGCAAATAATAATAATAATAATATAATCATGAAGTAGTAATTGTGTATTTATTTATAAAACCCACGATGAAAAATTCCACCATTGTATAAATAAGTACTATACTTTATCGTCTCCTATAACTTTTGACTCGCGCATTGTATTACTAGAAACTATACATGGAAATAAGTTTAGAGACGTATTCAAACCGCAGCGACACAAAGCCGTAGTTATTATGCAGTCATATGATAGTTATCAATGATGTTGTGATAAGTCGACACGCCGACACGCTATGGTACGGCGCTACTGTTTACAGACGCTAGAAATACATACGTATGTACTATATGCTACGTAGATAAGCACCTATAGAGGTGTTTTCAGGCAGTGTTCGTAGCTGCAAGTCAGTCGCGCCTCGCATGCCCTCGTGCCTACACGCCCGTCGCGTCGCTGTATCGCTACGAGCTACGACCGTAGCACGTCCCGGCCACTTGCATTACGGAGTACGGAATACGTGTGATCCACCTAATTAAACCCCCGTACGTTCCAAAGGAATGTGCAAGTTAATTTACTGAATATCTTGAGTGAGTTTGTTAAAAGACTTATAAACTGTGTGAGAACTATTTATAGTCGCAGTAAAGTGTTAATAGTTTGGATAAATATGAAATCAAATATTGGATAGAAGCGTGTGTTGATTGTGAACAGTGTTGAATGATTGTGTTTTTAATTTAAATTTTCCCGTAGGTGAGTATCAAACATATTACATATTTTACCTTTTTATTATGCTTAATGAGTTTCCATCATTAAGGAAATACTTACACAGAAGATTCATTAAGCTGGTGATGAACGTCACTTAATTTAAACAATTGAGACGCTGACAGGGAGATAACTTTTATTCCAAGTAATTAACGATCTGTAATTCCATGTTATATTTATTAACTGAATAAGAGCTCTTGTCATTCGCATGTGTTATTAAAAATTAGTGCGATTAGTAAAGTTACAAATATTATTTGTTTAATTTGAACGAGGCTTCAGACGTTTATTAAAAGGTAGTAAATCGGAACAATAAACATTTTTACGTAGTGAAAAGATGTGAATGTTGACTAATGGTTCTCATAGTTCCTTCGTACCATTAGTCAACATTGAGGTAACATTAAGTCCATTTAAAAGATTACTATACAAACACAATGTAACAAAACAACAACAGCTAAATGTTCTTTAATAACTTTGAACGATTTAGCCCCAAAATATCAATTTATCTTGTACGACTACGCTTGTTTTTCTTATTATGTCCAATAAGAAAATGCGATCCATCAAACAGCATGATAGCTTAATTCATATTGTAGGGGCAGAGACAATATTAGTTGTAAGTTTAGCTACTTACATTTTTACACATACATACTCGTATAATATGTATTATAAATAAAGGTGATTTTAGGGACATCTTTCTGTTATGAATTCTATACAAACTCTTATGCAGAACCAAAGGGGTATTATAAATAAATACATAATTAATAACACATTAAGAACTATAAAACAAAAACTACAAGATATTTTATATGTACAAACATTCGAACACAAGTGTAAGCATTATTTGAATAGAACATAACTAAGTATGGCTCCGAATGAAGGTTTTTAATGTAAATGGAGAGACACCGTATATCAACGGAGTTCACTAATAAGGAACATAAACGACTTAAATTAATTAATCCATACTTACGCATTGTTTTCACAACTGTCATGTAAGTTTTGACGTTCCTAGATTTATGTGAACCAATCTAAAACTTTATGAAAGCATCTTATAATAATTGAAGGCTGAGTTATTTGATACTCTGGCATTAATATCAAATATTGAATGCGATTACAGTTGTTCCGAAGTGCCAGTATCTACAAATTTGTTGGATCTAGTGACAAATTGCTCGCCGTTTAGGTGTTTGGTTCAGTAAACAAGCGTTGATCGACGTTTTGAAGTTTGGGTTATAGACTTACTTACCGAAAATAGATGCAAGGGATAGCTGAAATGGTTTGGGTGAAAGGTGGATTAAACTCGTATTACCGTAAGTCTAAAACGAAAACTTTCAAAGCCAATATCGTGAAAACAATTGTTAGATTGGCGCAGTTTATAGAATGGTTTTCTGAACGTAGTGCAGGTAGTTATATACGGACGATCTAGACAGCCGGATATTTGGCAGGCTGCACGAACAAATGAGCACATGTGGTGGGTACCAATGGTTCTTATATAGGTTGGGGCTACGTACCAATAAAATATAAAACGTTTTTGATTATAGTGTTTATAGTGATTATAGTGCGACTGCCTCGTTGGTCTTGCGGCATAGATGTGCGCGTGGGATTAGGAGGTCTCGGGTTCGATCCCCGGGTCGGGCAAAGTGTTATTGGGTTTTTCCGTTAGGAAATTCTCAGTAGCAGCACGGAGTCAGGTAATGTGCCCGGTACGGCAATAGGCTCGCCCCCTATTACGTGGGACTAAAATAAAATCTGGCGAAAAGTGGGTGTAGCTGCGTGAGGTATATACCTCTGCCTACCCCTTCGGGGATTTAGGCGTGAGATTATAAAAAAAAATAAAAGAAAATAATATAGTGTCGATTAGATAGACTAAGTTCTGCACGCTCCTAACACTTTAGATGAACAGAACGTAGATTGTATTTATATGATTCGACCATTTTTGAGGCTGAATTTGTAATAACACAGTTTATCTATAGACAATAAAAGCTTTAACATGGTAATTTCATTAAAAAATAAAGACTCATACTACATTATACTTTGATTCACTATTGAAAAGTAGTAATCATAGTAAATCTTATTCATGAATTAATTTAAGAGCATTACCTAGTTTATAATTTTCTAGAAAATCGGAGTAAATCAAATGTTACCAGCGATGCTATCGATTTAGTTTATGCCATACATACTTTTGTTTTGTTAAAGAAATTATAGGTATCAGCACGTAATATAAATAATAACATAATTATTTGTAATAATATTTTCTTGAACAGAACCATGCCGTTTAAGCTTTATTCAATTATTATTATTAGCTACTTAGTTATAAGACACGAGTAGTAAACCCTGTTGTCCGGTTACAGCATGCCTTTAATATGTTAGCTGCCAAGGTGTGCCACTTTTTGCCTGAGTCTGTGTTTCCTGATGAGTTCAATAAGGGCGTCCAAGTTGCGGGGGAATAGGTACCTTTTAGGCAGCGTGCTCCATCTTCGGCCGCATCATAGCTTCGCATCAGCCGAGATAATAGTCACATAAATGTCGCATTGACGAAACTAACAATATATGTAGGTTTCGATAAGTGAGAGTACTATAGCCTCAATCAACCTCATTTCTCCAGACACAACTTTGCACGCTTTCCTTATTCTCTTCCACTTCTTAGTAGGTAGCGATAGTGTGAGTTATTTTAGCATTGTTTCTTTAAAGTGAACAACAACTTTCATTCACTGATCCGTGGTTCTGTGGACGAAGATTTATAGTAATCTTTCTTTACCTTTCTTGAGCCGCACACCATGTAGCTTTATGAACTGCCAAGCAGTACATGCTTTCTTCGTTAAGGAACAAGCATTTTCTTCATGTTTCAGTCGTGACAAAAATCTGTCTCGCGATGGAAATAGACTGACTGCAACTGCCACTTGTTATGAAAAGCTCCCATGCTGTTGTGTCGTCTTACAAAGAGGCATTGAAAAAGGGCTTTCGAGTGTCATTCTAGAACCTTTCAGTAATGCAAAGCATTCATTTTGAAATTAGTGCATTCCAAATTATGTAATCAGTTTCATACACACAAAATCTATAAAAGGCTATACTTTTATAGATTTTAAAGCTTCACGACAAAATGCTATATCAAGGGAAATAAAATAAAGCCGCGAGGCTGCGTTCGTAATAGCCCCAATTTGTTCTTCTATAGGTCACTTTTCACTTTATTGAATTGACCTTTAAAGTTGCACAAAGCACAGATATATAAAGTAACTGAGCCCGGCACTCTGAGCTGGGCACTAACTTTAGATGTTACAAAGAGATCTACGTGTATTTTTATATTCCAGGCAAGCCTATGTAGTCTAAAAATGAGTGAGTTAACCAGACGAAGTAATACGGTTCAGTGACGATGAAAGTTCATTTAGCCCCACACATATTTGCATTGCAACGTTTATTTGTCAAACTGAGCACCTTTTGTAGTCAGTGACGTGTATTTGACGTCACGCCGACTCATCAAGAGGCTACGTACTGACTAAAGCTAAACAAATTTTGTTAGAGATTTTTATGATCATATAAGTAACACGATCACAATACGCTACATGAAAGGAATCCATGTTTTTGTGTTGTAGCTATATAAATTTGTGAAAGGCCAGAGCAGGTCATGATTCGTTTTAAGACGCTGTTGAAAAGAGTGGCGAAAGAAACAGACAACAATATATATAACGTCATGGAAAATATTATAGCATTATAAATTGATATAGTTGGGTAACTTTTGAATTAATAGCCAGGTATGTCTGATGCGCAAATAAAATTAATGTATATATTTATAGCACTGTTACGTTGCAATTTTATAATTATTTAAATCATATATTTTTTGTGGTAGTATTTTCAAGTCTCCATACCTTGAGTATGATTACATTACATTATCACAAAATTTATGTAATAATGATGAGCTGTAGGTATTTGTGGATAAGATTAATTCGAATGTGACCATATTTTAAACAGAAACATTGTTGCATGCAACTGTTATTTACGATATTTCAAGTTTTTGTCACGCATTTCATTAACTATTGCTTAAATGGATATCGCTGCTGGCGTAAATTTAATGAATTGGACATACATCGCAAATATTTCGTGTAAATGGCCATTTAATGTTTTAAGGTGAACGACTAGTCGAGTATGTTGTTTGAGCAAAGTAGAATAACTGACTATAGACGTTAATTTACAAGGTAACACGTGATGAAGATCTGATAATGGGATCTCTCGCGTCGGATCGAGGCTGGAAAAAGTTCTGAACAATATTGTTTCGATGAATGAAGTGAAATGAAATGAAGTTTCGATATGATATGATTTTGATATTTTTGTCGCAAAGATCGAAACGGTGAGTCGGTTACTGAGCTTGGAATTTTTTAATAAACACAGAATTTTTAAATTGTTATAAATACTTACCTTAATGAATTTGATTCTATGTCCACATATTTATTATAAACTGTGCAGCATGTGCAATTTTACATATCCGCGGAGACCTTTAATTGGCTAACTGTGGCTAAAATTCTTTTTAACATTGTATTTTGTTACTTTTGCTGTTGGTCTTCTTGTTAGTAAATAAATAAATAAATAAACAATTGCAAATGTTGGAAGCATATGACGTATTGTCTTTACTTTAAAGCGTAGACATAATTAAATTACAAACGCTTTCACATCTGTAGAAAGGAGCTCGATTAAAATATCCCTTACTCCTGTTGTTTTCTAAAGACGCAAAACGAGAAGTTTAATTTATTTTAATCCCATATTAAGACAGAGTAATTGCGAATAAACATTACGTACGTATCTTGGAACCTAATTCTTGAAACTTTTATTCTGATTGTAGGAAAGAGTCCTACCTCTCAAGATTTTTTTTTAAACACCTACTTAACGATGTTCGCTGACTACTGAGTTTCTCGACGAGATACTAAAATTCAAGTGTCAATTACAAAATATCTAACCTTTCACATCCGAGGAAGATTGTTTATAGCGATACTGCGGTATATTTGTGTGACATTAATTAATTTTATTAAATAACTTTGCGCTTGATTGGATTGAAGTTTTAATATCCGATATCATTATCGATTTAGTATTTTTAAGTAGGTTTGTTACGGATAATATTTGGCAGGAGATTAATCCCGTAAAGTTATATCGTTCCTGTGTATTTTAGTTATAAGAGTCGTAAATATTGTACATTGTTCCATGGGGCTTTAGGCAGCGATTAGTTGATTTATAAGTGGTAATTTATAAGTTTTGTACAATACGTAATTATAGTTAGAAACAGTTGGTATCCAAGTTTTAATTATACTACCTGAATAACTGAGTACATATGTATAGCAGGAAAAAATTACTAGATATTTTTACGAGGCGATCACACTAAGATATCATATATGATGGACCGATGTAATTTCAAAAGCTAGTGAAATTTTTGAATACGAGGAAAGGTTAGGGGATTGTATTGAAGTTGTACTTCCTTGCTAAAATACATCTTTTAATTGGTGCAAAGTCTTTGAGTCCATACTACGAGCTAAGTTAGTTTTAAAAAGTCTGTTATGGGATAATATGTACCACGTACCATTGTTTCGAGAATCTGATATTTCGGCATTGTTGCAAACGCTATGTTCACGGAGTACGTATTGTATATCGAATAAAAGATACCTATATCGTACATACCCCTAAAGATAATTTAAAGTAACTGTGATTCCTATATTGTTTTCGATAGTTTTACTTAGCTTTGTTCAGCTGGCGACTTGCCTTTAGGCCTTAGTCAAAATAGTAGATAGAATAATAATTCTTCTCTCACATTGCAAAAACTAGTTTGGCTTCATATTAAAGAAAATGATGATTACGAAAATAATATATTATTTTTGTAAACTTAATTTTCTGAGAAAATAGGAGTTATTCATTGTTTCTCTAATGATAATAATAACCGACGTGAGGTCATTCTTTGTCTATCATATATTTTTTTAAATATCTCAGTTATATTATTAATGAAGAACGTAGCAATAAAATACTTTTATGCTATCTTGCTATATGTTTTTAAAGCTAATTTCAGATCTTTCGTTTTGATTTGTTCTATGGTCTTTAAGTGAGAAGGAGCCTGTATTTTTGTGTTATCCATCAGTATTAGGCAAAATAAAACCTTTAGATATTTTACTGTCACATAAACTGTGCGTCAAGAACCGAATAAAACGTACCAAATCGTGGTCACGCTTTCTCCATTACGGGATAAGGAGTGGTTTCAGCGATAAAACGTGAATACCTATGTTTGTACTCAAGCAATTTGTTAGCGCTGTATACTAAAGTAACAAATTTAAAGATGCTTACAAGCAGTTTCAAATTGCCGCCTTGCTCTACAAATTCTGTTTTCATATAATTCTAGCTATTTGCTTTAAATTGCCGTCGTTAAGCTCTATTCGAATAAATGTTATTTTGTAGCGCTTGAGTTATTACTATCATAGTTGCGTAGTTGGTATTTTGTGTTACAGAATCTACGTCTATTCGAATTGTCAAATCAAAGTAGTCGGATAAATTTATACTTTATATTTTGTGTAATGACAAAGTTGCAAAACTTATTTTTATTATAATATTCTAATCTTTATATCTTAAGATATCGTTTTCTTTCTTGCTTTCATGGAAATAATTGTAAAATTAAATCGGATCGTAGGACCGAGGCGACACGAGGAAATTGAAGAGAACTTCGGCAAAGTTAACATTAGTTTTAGTGTACAGGATTTGAGCAATTCTCATGCAAATTATATGACGGCTGGCACCGCACTTGGCCGGTTTTTCTGATGAACTGACTCCTATAAAGTAAATGAAATGAGTTTGTAGATAGCGCGGTGGTCGGTGGCGATGGTCACTCTGCAAAAAAGTCTGCGTCTTAGGTCTGCATACAAGCGTATTATTTTATGCAAAGGACGTAGATATATGCTTGTGAACCTTTCTTATAATTTAAAATACCAGATAGGTACTAATACAACATCGACTATGGACAACCACCTAAGTATAAATCAAGATGCTCTTACCCACGATATCCAGCACATAGAAACAAAGACAACTTTAGCCATTCCATCATTAGTGTTCTGGAGGAATTGGCACGGGCTTAAAATTAAACCACGCTACTGTTTGCAGCTTTCGGTGCGGTGCGGCGGCGTTATAATTCGTGGAAAAATCGGCGCGGCACCAGCGCAACCGTAAACGCGGTTAATATGAGTATCGCTAGTACACCAACAATAACTCTCACTATGCCCGCTAAAACACAAGTTTGTTAACACACTACTCGACCGCTGCGTAATGTAGCATTAAATTATATTTACTGACACATACGCCGTATTTAATTAAAACGTATTTGTGCATATTAAAGTGAGAGTTCCTACGGACGCAGATAGCATAAGTTTCTTCTAAATAACGTACCTACATATTATGTAGTTTATGAACGAAGTTTGGACATCGTTTCATATATTTTAATTTGCGTTAAAAGGAACAACGGACTTCTATAATTTGTTTTGAAGCCAAAATGGATACGTAATGCGATTGAGGGTGTAATTAATGTCATTAATCGGGGATACATTAACGCACATCGTCATTATGTAAAGTGTTGTACGAGTGAATATGAAAGCTTTGGATTTGATTAGATACCTTTTACAATAATTGGTTTTGTGCTGAATTACAAGGATATGGCCGAGATTAAGAATTTTGATTTTTTAACGTGCCGTGTGTCAGTTTTAATGTTATGAGTAAGTAGGTATATGTTAATTCTTAGCTTTATGTGTTGAACGATGCGATAGTGGTCAATAAGCAGACTGCTATTTTAGTAGGTACCGTTATTTTGCAATCTCATGGTGAATACCCGGTTGTCGTGCCACTCCCTGGATTTTCGGGCTCTGTAACATTCCCTTCCAGAGAGGAGACAGTAACATTCCCTTAAAAAAAAACGAGCCTTTTAGTTCCTGGCACCTCGGTTTACGTCCTCTCACGACATCTTTTGAGTCCCAGAGACTACGTTAGTGTGACATAAACCCCCCTACCTCGCGCTTGCATCCATCAAATTACTCTCATACATCACGCTCTCATTTCAACATTCATATTGCAATACAAAATAGACAACCTGCTATATAGCACGCTGTCGCTGCAGATTAAATATGAAACGCTAGGAATACCATTTGTTCACTACTAACTCTTCGAAAAGTCTGTCAGGTATAAGTCGCTCAGAACTTTACTGAGGCGTGAAACTTCGTTGCTGGGGCTTAAGTTGACTCGACTTAATTAGTTTTAAGAAGTACATTACACTAAAGATATTACATATAATTATAGCGTGGATATTCGTACCTTTTTTAGGATTCCATAGTGGATAGGCAAAAAACGGAACCCTTTTTTCAGCTTCGGCATGTGTCTGTCTGTTTTTTTAGACTTACCTATCACGCAAAAACCAAACAAATTAGGCCTATGTACTTGTACTACTTCTGTACTATCATTACATGGAGTAGAAAGCTGATATAGTTACCTAGTAGGTTGGTAGCGGCACTTGTATATATTCTGTGGGAGCGGGTAAATACCTACCGCCAGATCGTGGTTTTAATTACATTTTACTAACGACTAAGAAAACTCAACGTAGACAGCGATGTTCCAAGTTTATTTAGCACAATAAAATGTGATTTTAAAGTTGACCATTGCGTTTCCTATTCAAATGGATAGGGTTTCCCCCGAAGGGCTTGCCCAAGAATCTAAATTCTGAGGCAAAGCGTTCCGCGTTCGATACTGACCAACACGTGACAACGACCGGACGATTTGGCATTGATGGACATCTATTCCAAAGTGCCCGTCCCCTCATTTATTTTCCTCCTTATAGTGCACTGGAGAAACATTTACAAAATGAAATTCGGAAACTATTTACGAATCATTCTGAACAGAATTTGGATTATCTAGTTTGCCCTAACTATACTTATATTTTTCAAAGCGGATACTTTGGTAGTAAGTTAAAGATGTTCCGTCTGGCTAAAGTTCATTGTAATCACACTTACAAACGGATAAAATTACAATTTTGAAAGATTTTTATCTGCCCAGAGCATACCCCTCTGTACAAACTGAGCTACTATTAGTATTTGGATGTGTACCTATAAATAAAACTAATCTAAAGAGTACACAATATTTGTTATATTCAAAATAAAAAAAGCGGTTCGTATAAAGTAAGCGTTGTATATTTTATTAATCGATCATTGGTTTTGTGACTCAGCTTAGTTTAAAAGGCTTAGTTATTTTTTGCTATATCCATGTGAGTGAAGCTATGGGCTACCACTGGTTTCTATATATATATATAGACCTGATATTATTATCCCTTAGTGGTGACTAAGGGACTTAAGAAAACTGTAGGGCGTAAATCTTACGTCCTCCGAGGCCGAGCGCACAACGGGCACGTATTAAATTTAACAGCATTTAGTGTTCCAAAGGCTAGAATACAAGGCGTTTAGTTTTATGCCTGCCATTTTTTAGTATTTTCTGTGTCTTTTATACTAATATTTTTTTAAATATACACTCAATACTTACAAATAGCTGACTCAGAAGATCACATAATTGTTAACAAAAGAACAGTTTAAAAGGGTTTACTAAGCGCTAGTTCTAGTCACTGCTTGTCGGGGGAGCGGTTACTCGATTGACCCTGCAATCCCGACCAAAGGCTAGAAGTGGAATACAGTGGAAGTAGGAGTACGGTACTCCTATCTGCCGATTCCTTGGTAGAGACAGTCCACGAGTAAACGTCCACGTGTAAAATAAGAAATTCCACTCACTGGACCGAATAAAACTGAAATCACTGATCTATTGACTATGAGAATTAATTATTCAAACCGTTTAACTCAGGTGAGCTCATAAACCACAGATTCAGCTACGTAATTACTTTTTATATGTAATAAGAATACCGTTTACAATGTAGTCCAAATTGAGAAAGAAACGAGTCTCTTAATATTAATATTGGACTGTCCAATAGTAATTAAGAGACTCGTTTCTTTCTCATGTGGCTGACCATGAACTATAAGTGTGACACTGATATCGTTTTACTTTCACTACCTTAAAAGGTACTTGACTAACCTCTCTGCATGCCATTGTAAATACTTTCGAAATATAAAATGAATTATACTTAAATTCACCTCTACTTGTAACCGTAAAAATGCCGCAATTAAGAAACGAACGAAATTAAGAAAAGGCTTGCCGTTTGAAGTTTATAACACAATTTGGTTGTAATGTCGTGTAATTCTACCTTGGTTAAAGTGTAAATTGTAATCACACTTACAAACGGATAAAATTACAATTTTGAAAGATTTTTATCTGCCCAGAGCATACCCCTCTGTACAAACTGAGCTACTATTAGTATTTGGATGTGTACCTATAAATAAAACTAATCTAAAGAGTACACAATATTTGTTATATTCAAAATAAAAAAAGCGGTTCGTATAAAGTAAGCGTTGTATATTTTATTAATCGATCATTGGTTTTGTGACTCAGCTTAGTTTAAAAGGCTTAGTTATTTTTTGCTATATCCATGTGAGTGAAGCTATGGGCTACCACTGGTTTCTATATATATATATATATATATATATAGACCTGATATTATTATCCCTTAGTGGTGACTAAGGGACTTAAGAAAACTGTAGGGCGTAAATCTTACGTCCTCCGAGGCCGAGCGCACAACGGGCACGTATTAAATTTAACAGCATTTAGTGTTCCAAAGGCTAGAATACAAGGCGTTTAGTTTTATGCCTGCCATTTTTTAGTATTTTCTGTGTCTTTTATACTAATATTTTTTTAAATATACACTCAATACTTACAAATAGCTGACTCAGAAGATCACATAATTGTTAACAAAAGAACAGTTTAAAAGGGTTTACTAAGCGCTAGTTCTAGTCACTGCTTGTCGGGGGAGCGGTTACTCGATTGACCCTGCAATCCCGACCAAAGGCTAGAAGTGGAATACAGTGGAAGTAGGAGTACGGTACTCCTATCTGCCGATTCCTTGGTAGAGACAGTCCACGAGTAAACGTCCACGTGTAAAATAAGAAATTCCACTCACTGGACCGAATAAAACTGAAATCACTGATCTATTGACTATGAGAATTAATTATTCAAACCGTTTAACTCAGGTGAGCTCATAAACCACAGATTCAGCTACGTAATTACTTTTTATATGTAATAAGAATACCGTTTACAATGTAGTCCAAATTGAGAAAGAAACGAGTCTCTTAATATTAATATTGGACTGTCCAATAGTAATTAAGAGACTCGTTTCTTTCTCATGTGGCTGACCATGAACTATAAGTGTGACACTGATATCGTTTTACTTTCACTACCTTAAAAGGTACTTGACTAACCTCTCTGCATGCCATTGTAAATACTTTCGAAATATAAAATGAATTATACTTAAATTCACCTCTACTTGTAACCGTAAAAATGCCGCAATTAAGAAACGAACGAAATTAAGAAAAGGCTTGCCGTTTGAAGTTTATAACACAATTTGGTTGTAATGTCGTGTAATTCTACCTTGGTTAAAGTGTAACTAAGTATTTTACGAGCTCTGTCTATTGGATTGAGTAATGGGGTAGTCTTTATGCATCTACCTGATATGTTGGTTTCATTGTGTATCTGTTTATGTTTCATTCTGAAATGTGTCTTTAATTTCACACAACACGTGCTTTGTTGATTTCGGTTGTTTGTTTATACCAGTGCTTCCATCGTCCTAGGGAACTAATTTTGTAGGTCAACATTCTTGAACACATTTGTATTTATATCTCCTCTTGTTTTTTTTTAACCGTATGAAAGAGAGCTATGAAGACTTGTACTAATCTCATCGCTCTAAATCTCACCGTGATTTTGCTACCTATTTGAATAATACCAAGTCTTTGATGACGTCGCAGTAAGTACTTACATACACCGATATTGTTAAGGTATGTACACTCTATTTTTAATAGGATAAATTGATACAATGTTGCGGCTGGCTATACTAGGAATCTATTAAATATGTTTCGATGAAGGAACAGATTATCCACGTTGACAAAAGACCAATCACTAGCCGAATTCTACTCGTTTTGCACGTCATGCTAAGTCATCCTGAAATAGTACTTGGGAAACGAAATAAAAATTATGTAAAAAAATGTTTAGAAGCCGTAATGTAAAGCGCACCCTTGAGATACCTACCTTTCCATGGGTGCATAGGACATGTTGGTGCGGGATATGCATCCACATTGTAATAATTAGAAAAAAATTAAATGAATTTAAGCCTCAATATCTCCTGAAGCAGTATGGTGTGGCGCCGAGGTACCTAAAATATGATCGTAATTATTGATAAAGTATGGGATTTAAATTTTTATTACGGGTCTTTTTACACCGTGTGTCCTTGTCTCGTGAGCTACAGTTTTGACTCCTTAATTTTCATATTAAAATATGTATGTTCTAAATAAATTGATATTTCATTATTTATGAATTTTGATCTTTAAGACTTATGTGTCAGACAGCAGCATGCAAAATAAATCAATATAGTAATAATAGTTTCCGCCTAAAACCGCGGACGGACAAACGGAGATGGCGACACTATAAGGGTACCTTGTAGTTTATTAAAGAATCCTTAAAATACCATTATTTATTTAAATTCGACGACATATTTTGTTCCAGCGAATTTTAGAGACAGATTAAGGTTCTGAATAATTTATCACTAGTCTTCGTATAATTAATCATTTTACACAGATAAGGCCAGGCCTAACTTTTGAACTATATTTAGTTCACGTTTGATAGATGTTTTAACACTTTTAGTAATAAAATTTCGCAAAATATTTTGCTTCAATCATTAATTGTAACCTGTCCCACCCTCTTACCAACTAATCCATAGAGTAAACTACTTATTTAACTATTTGACATATATCATTATCATCTCAGCCGAAATACGTCCACTACTGGACATAAGCTTCCAGCAAGATTCTCCCATACAGGACAATCTTGCACCTTGCGGGGTGCCTATCCCTACTAAATTGTGCGGCTTACTTAAGGATATTTCCTTAAATATTTATATACATAATTATAATATTCCAAACTCATTTTACTGTATAGTATCTTATAGGAATTTCAGTGTTTTTCGTCACGGTTTGACAAGCGATAATTAACAATTTAATACGTACATAACTTTCAGAATCATTAGTGCGCGCCATGAATTCAAGCTCAATATCCTCTACGTAGCAGTCTGTCGAGTGTGTAGTCTTTCCACCAGGCTAGCTTTAATATTGTTACTTAGTAAAATAGAAATTGTTTCCAAGGCACTGTGCTCCTTGATTGAAACAAAATTGTACGACGACAAAATTGTGGTGTAATACAAAGAATGAAAATGTATACAGAAACCTTATTGTTCGAAGGTGTAATGGTATAACGGTACTTCCTAAGTATTTACGTCCGGAGTGAACTTAAAAATACAAAGAAAGCAAAGTATGCACAAAAAATTATAACTCTTCGCCCTCTGAGTTTCTTATTTATATTCTATCAATGTGCTTGGTCATTGGTCAATGTCTCTGTGAAATTTTATGTGAAATCAATGACCCGTGTTAGAAAATAGTTTATCGAATCAATTTTTTTGATTTTAAATAATGACAAGGTTTGCCAGTTATTAGTAGGTCTGTGTAAGAGAGAAAGAGTTCTAAAGATCTGTTGCTCGCGTTAAATTAATTTCAATGTGTCTTATTAAGCTCTTGTTGCCCATTCAATACAGTCTCATCGTAGAATCTTAAGTTCTTAGCTGACTCTTCTAACTATAACGTACTTAGATATCTGCCAACTAGCTAGTAGGTATCTCCTAAAAAAATGATTGTGAATGAACTAGGCTACTTACCATTTTTTTTTGTCCACGGTGAAGACTCTCCTTATGAGGCATCTCAACTCGACGCCAACCCGGCCAGAGTGTGATCAACACACACACCTCGTGTGTAGGCTCTCCCCTAAAGGCGGCATACCCACTAAAACCACCGCGGTGTCACTACGGGTCCCGTATGTTGGCGGGGTCACGTGATTCGCGGATAGCATACCGCGACCCTGCCCGGGATTGGCCCGCCGTTGGTGTTGGCGGGCCCCGTCTTCTTGGGAGGTGGCGCGGACACTACGCCACTCCTTTGCCTTCTGGCGGACGGGGAGAAGCCCGAGCGCTCGCTGACAACACCGCATCTCCTCTTCCTCTGCGGCCCCACCGCGACGCAACATATGATGCGCCCCCATTTGGTCGCGAGAGATAGGGCGCGCGGCAACGCAACACCGACACGCCTCTCCTCCCGCGCAGTCAGGAGGATGCGTCCATCAAGCCCACGCGGGGCGTCCACTCCCGGGATCTCGCTTAGCTTCACGGTGGGTGCCCTAACTACGGTTACTGAGCTCCCCCACCACGACAAGGTGGAGATCCCACAGCGGGGAGGCTACTTACACTAAGATTGTATATTGCCACTTATTATCTAGTGTCTAATTGAATATGTTTAAGTATTCTACTGGCTCCAGATCGGTCAAAGAGGCCATAAGTCCAGTAGTAGACGTCCATCGGCTTATAATTATGACGATGATGATGATTATGATGAATGTACTGCATTAATTTGATATTTACACGAAAATACCATCAACTATAATGCCTTAAAGAAGTGAGAAATATATAAAGTATAAGTTTCTTTAATACACAACCAGATGTGTATATAATTTGAAGTTGTGACCAACTTCGTCGACCTGAACGCGTTAACGTCGCGTCATCATAAAGATTGTACTAAATACCTTTGTACACATAAACCAAAAGACTATTTTCAGATGTTATATAATTCGGTCTCGAGGCCACGCTAACTATTGCACGTAAAGCAAGACAAACTCGGTTAGGTTATTTTTGTAAAGTATATTTTCTTGTCGAACCTGGTTTATGGCGCTGTATGGGTTTATAGATTTACTTACTTGAAAGACAACTCCAGCATTAGGAATAAATTCAGTTGCGCATTAGATTTTGCATAACGTTAAATTTATAATGATATTCTACTACATTCACACATCACCATCTAGTCCCAAACTAAGCAGAGCTTGTACTATGGGTACTAGATAATGGATATACTTTTTTTTGTAAATACATACATATTATACATAGAAACACCCAGACCAAGACAAACATCCATGTTCATGCACATAAATGTTTGACTTGAGCCCGCGACCTTCGACGTAGCAGTCGTTTACACTCCTGCTGCGCCAACCGAATGGGCACAAAATAAAACATCCAGGAGAAACAATAATTTATAAATCACACAAAATAATGTTTTGTATAAAGTTTGAATTCACAGCATTCGATGAATTGCCAAAAGGCGAGCCAAACGCTTTAACGACTACACCATCCATGAAGTCATATATTTTTCCTTACCTACCTTATGATATTCTTTATCGTCTTCACCTTGAGCGAAAATCTATAGGCCTTCGCAATTATAGCTGTGCCCTACATGTAACTTGGGCAGGGGGATGGGACTTAATTTCCGTCTGTTTTCCTTTTATTTGCTCCGTCAATATTCACCTATACAGTTCAGATAAACACAAGTTATGTACTTAATTAACTATTTGTTTCCACACCTGTTATCGTATAAAAACGAAAGGTATGACAACTCTCCCTGGAGACTTGCCCAAGAAGCCAACGAGGGAGGATCTATTATGATACGGATAGGCTATTTATCACAATGTAGCTTTATGAACTTTTAATCCACAAAAAAGGAGGAGGTAGATCCACAAGGAAGAGGTAGACACGTTAAGTTGAAAATATATGTCTGTTTTAAACTGCAATATATTTCAACTTGAATGTTTACTTACTCTGCAACGGTGAGAGATTATACTATTGTTGATTCTGTGTTTGTCCACGACGAATAGTACAGTTGTTTACTTTCAAGAAAGTACCTTATGAATCATTGCTCAAATCTTCAGGATACCTGTTACTACAGCCTTAAAAAGACATAGAAGCGTCAAAAAGTCAAAAGTGGACACTATTTCGAGGCTCTTCATTTTGTAACAGGAAAGAATCTTCACATATACTGAAATCTTTAAATCGCCTTCAGTGCACCTTTGAGTAACACCTTTATCACCTGGTATTATAATAATATATGCACGTTTCACAACGGCACATACAACACAAAAACACCAACTTCGAAGCGTCCATTAAAACATTTCAAGCGTAAACCAGAATACGTTGGAGTTCAACTTTAGTTCGGAATTCGTTGAATTCTGTCACCGAACTTGGAGAGTACATTTTACACAATTTTATTGAAGCAAGTAGCGTTACTACGAATAAGACGGCGCTTAGAGTGCTCTTAGCCGACTCTCATCCATTCTCAAGTCTTTAATTCCTTTTCTATGAATTCGCGTCAATTAACTTTTATTTGACTTTAAAAAATGTACTTTTGTTTATGTTATGAAACTTCCAGTTCAGTTTGAAAAGACACATATCGTATTAAGATTAATTCCTGTATCTTAATATATAAAATCCTTGCGTTACTGACTGTCTGACAGACACGCTACAGCCGAAACTATTGGGCGCAGGAAGCTCAAATTTGGCATGTATGTTCCTTGGGGACCGTAGGGGTGCACTAAGAAGGGATTTCCCGAAATTCCCACGGGATCGGCAAAAACGGGTAAATTTAAAAAAATGCAGGCGTAGCTGCTGGCGTCCTCTAGTTATGATATAAGAATTGAAATAATCATTTGTAGATCGCGATCAATAATAAGGTGTTGTGCCGTATGAGGAACACTCGATGCTCGCTGAATAACGATGAGACGCTAAAACCACTACGCCATCGGTGCAGTCAAAACTGATCAAAGTTTTATGTTTATTGTTATGTAACAACATCTATGTAGATGTTAATGACTAGGTATTCAAAAATGAATGCTTAAGTTAATCGACTATATACTTTGATAGAGAGATGGAGCGGGGAGGCAGAAGCAAATCCTCGGCATGCAACACTGACTTTTCGAAATCATAATCATAATCACAATCGTATTAGGTTACTTAATATAGCGATATTAAGTAACCTAATACGATTGTGATGCTAAAAGTGAAGAAAATCTGCATATCTAAGAGTTCTCCGTATTGTTCTCGGAAGACATGTGACGTCTGTCGACCCACACCTGCGCAGCGTGGTGTTCTTTGGCCTAACCTTTCTCATTGTGAGAAGGGGCCCGTGCTTAGCAGTGGCGCAGCTTCTATGCAGGGCTACATACCTATATATGATACTTACGATAAGTACAAGGCAGAGCCATTAAATTTGAACACCCACCCATTAAACATTTGAAAGCAAATGTTACTTATATAGCAGATGCGAATAACGCATCACAGATAAATAACAGACATTAAGTATTTTCAGATCTGTCTGCCTGAAGGCGAAAGCCTGCTTCGTACAGAAATAATTCAAATAGTATTTGTGGAAAACTGATGCAATATTTATTTTACGTGAAATTTCAAGATAAATCTGTTTTGCATTACTGCAATCTGAGGCAGATCGTAAAATAAAAATATAGAGTAGTAACTGTGGCAGAACGGATAATATAAATTCTGTTTGTTTTGTAAAATTAGATTTATAACAAAGCCGCGTTGCGAAAATGTCACGCACAATTAAGCTGCATCGTCGTTATTTGTTATTATTGGTATCCATTATTTAAGAGTGCTTAGCTCCTTTAGTGTTCATTAAATGATTATAGTAACTACAGCTTAACCACTATTTGTCGTGACGTTGTGGTGTGGTTCTGGGACGGATGAATCAAGTCTTTGTTCACGATAAAATACTGCAAACGTCCTGTGTCGTCTGCGAGATAGGATAGTTGTCAGATAGAAAGACAGATGCGTATGTTTAAACACGTATACCTTTTCGATTCACATACGCCAATATTGATCTCAAACAAACTGAACATAGATTCTTTTCCTTCTCTGTACATTTCCCTGTACTGTTCACACGGGCAGGATTGCTGTTCCTATTATGTTTTTTCAGTGCTGTGTATCTTTTTACGTTTATTTTTTTGTCAGTCATACCATTTGGTATACTGTTTAGCACCTTGATTTCTTTTCATTATACTCGAAGAAGATTTTATAGGAAAAATTTTATAATTGCTTTTTCTGGTGTTTTGTGTTTAATTTTACTTTTCATTTTTTATATGGAAAATCGATATGTTGAACCTGCCTGTGGAGGTTTGTTATTAGCAAAATGATGAAACATGTTTTTTACACTTTGATTGGATATTAGTCTCTTTGATATTAAATAAATAAATAAAACTTTTAAGATGACGTGTAAGATACCTGTCGATGGTCAATTCTGTATCGTAGAAGACTTCACTTCAAACATGTAACCACTACTTATGGTCGCAAGAATACCCGGCCTGTGATTATATATTTGTGCGGCACACAAATATTTTTCCACATTGTAATATATGTATCTACTACAAATTTCGACACGTTATTGGTGCAGTTCGTGAATACTGATGATATGGAGACAATGGAACAAAAATAATACTTACAGTAAGGACTGTCGTGTCAACTCATGGTATTTTCTCCAAATAACTTTTCATTGGTGAAACGCAGCTTAGAAGTACCGTAAAAGCGTACTATAGAACTGTCAATTTTGTTAATGGAAGTATCGTACTTAGTTTGTTTGCGTTTCACGTAGGGCACTTCCCAGAAATATCCTGATGTACTTAGACTTATCGGCCGATGCTGGATAAATAGGTACTTCAAGCGCCTGGTCCGTTCATTTATTTTTTATATTTATTTATTACATTCGCTGCGATTTATAAGTTTACACAATGTTTACCTACAACGCGTGCATGTACCTCAAAATGAACATGTTACTCTACTGTGCGCTCAAATGGAACTTGGACCAACAAATTGCACCGTTTCGCTGTTCCCACAACGCGGTCATAAATTGGCACACATTTTAAATCTTTAGGAAAATAAGAAATGTTACCTACTTATCTTATCTCACATCCTTTTGTAATTTCTATTATTTTGTAAAAATGATATTAGTAAACGTTTTCAAAAGAGACAGTGTTATTTACATAATAAATATGCTATCACAAATATTAGTTATCGTAAATACCACGGGTAAATACCTAACTCACGTCCTCTCTTAAGCTGGTTTCCAACGGTGCGTGATATTACTTGATACTTGATGGCACGGGCTGTTTCCGCAACTCCACGTCTTGGCGTGTATTTTGCGTGCGGGTGGGAATGGTGTCGTCATTCGAGCCACCCCAGCTCTTCGAGGAAGGCCAGCAGACTCTTGATGTGGCCTCCCTCAGGGTGCTATATCTGCTCAGGTACTGCTGCCTGTACTGTGCGACCTCAGGGCAGTCGAGGAGCAGGTGGGCTGCCGTCTCGTCTGCTGCCATACAGGCCCTGCACAGCGGGCTGTCGGTGATATCTATAGTAAATAGGTGTTTATTAAAGAATCCGTGTCCTGTGTAGGCGGCCGTGACTGTCCGTAGTTGTTGTTTGGACAGCCGGAGAATTTGTTTAGCTATCTTACCGTCTACTGCGGGAAGAGCCTCCTTGGCCTGCCTGCATGTTTCAATACCAATCCAGGACTGGTTGTGTTTGGTCCTGGTCCTATTTCTTACCAGGTTGCGTTAAAAACCAGAAGGGAGGGGAATAATGGGCTCGGGTCCCACCCCCTCTAAAGTGGCCCCTCTTCTGGCAAGTACGTCGGCTGCGTCATTCCCTCTTGAGCCACTGCGGCCCTTAATCCATTGCAGTGTTAATTTGTTTAGTTTACCTACCTCTGTTAGTTTCTGGTGGCATTCAAGCGTGAGTGCCGAGGTGATAGTATGGCTTTTGAGGGCTGAGAGGACAGCCTTACTATCTGAGAGGATCCTAATGGATCGTTCCCTTACCTCACGTGCCATGATTGCTGTGGCAGCTAGGATTATGCCAAAACATTCGGCCTGGTAGACCGTGTTGTAGGCTCCCAGCGGTGGTGCGATGTTGATGTTTAAGTCCTCGGAGAATACTCCTGAACCCGTACCTGTATCTGTTTTAGACCCATCTGTGAAGATCGTGAGCTCGTTGTGGTTAACTGCTCCTTCGTGTATGTCCTCGTACAGTTGGATTTTGTATTTCTTGTCGAAAACAAATTGTTTCGGTATACGGTCGCCAATGGCTTGTGTGATAGGAACTTCTTTAAAGAGTGTATTTAAGTTGTTAGTGTGCGGTGTGTTAGTGTCTTTCCAGAGCTTCAGAGCTCTTAGCCGGACTGCCGACATCGTTGCTTCCTGTTGTATGAACAGGTGCAATGGAGGCAGGTCCAGCAACACTTCAAGTGCCGCTGTTGGCGTTGTTTTCATACAGCCCGTGGCCGCTAGGCATGCAAGTCTTTGAAGCTTCTGAAGCTTGTTGGCGGCCGTTATTAGGTTGGTCCGAGGCCACCACACTACTGCGCCGTAGCTTACCATCGGACGTATTATTGTCTTATAGAGCCATAAGACAATTTTGGGGGATAGGCCCCAGCGTTTACCTATCATCTTCTTGCACTGCCAGAAGATGATGCTGGCTTTATTGAGCTTATTTTCCATGTGGCTGTTCCATGTCAATTTGCTGTCGAGAGTGACGCCCAGGTACTTGACCTCGGTAGACAGCTTAAGCTCTGTATCAAATAACCTGGGCAATCGGTAAGTACCCAGCGCGCGTTTGTGTGTGAACATAACTAGTTCGGTCTTGGTCGGGTTTACAGATAATTCGTACTCATTACACCACCACTCTACTATGCGTAGGGCTTGTTGGGTTAGGTCGTACACTGTACTGGTTACCTTACCTGAGGTGAGTATGGTTAGATCATCTGCATAACCTATTGTAAAGAAGTATCTCGCGTTGAGTTTTTCTATGAGTTCATTGATGGCTAAGTTCCACAATAGCGGGGAGAGTACACCTCCCTGCGGGCACCCTTTAGTTATCAAGGCTGTCTGAGTGTCGCCTTGCAGGCGCACTACCCTTTTGCTGAGCATGTTTTGGATCCACTGTATGAGCATCTGGTCCACACCATGCCTGGCTAGGGCGTTGCTTATGCTGGAAAAGTTTGTCTTGTCGAAGGCTCCTTCTATGTCGATGAAGGTGCCCAGGCAGATGCTTTTTTGTTGTATAGCAGCTTCTATCTGGTTCACGACCTGATGTAAGGCCGATTTCCCTGAGCTGTATGCATGTTGGTTGGCATGTAAGGGTAGGTGCTTAAGAGCCCCACTTTTTAGTTCCCTCTCGCAAAGCCTTTCCAAGGCTTTAAGCATGAAGGAGGTGAGGCTTATTGGTCTAAAGGACTTTGCATGGGTATAGTCTCTTTTGCCTGGTTTTGGTATGAAGATTAGTTTAACTTCCCTCCACCTCTTCGGTATATATCTGAGGGCCAGGCTAGCCCTCATAATTGCCAGGAGTCTTTTAAGGACAGGTTCTCCTCCCCATTGTAATAACCCTGGAAAGATGCCATCCAGTCCGGCGGCTTTGAAGGGGTGGAAGCTATCGATGGCCCATCGGAGTTTTTCTTCTGTGACCACGTTGTTTGCGTGTCTCCATTCGTGTTCGGTCGCCACTGTTGGTGTATCGTGCCACGTTATTACCGGGGTGAGGACGCAGCCTGGGAAGTGTGTTTCGAGTAGGACGCGTCTTGTCTCCTCCTCCAATGTGGTGTATGTGTTATCCGGTTTACGGAGAGTACCTGGTGCAACCGTTGGTTGCTGGGCCAGTAGTTTCCTTACCCGGTTTGCTTGTTGGCAAGATTCAATGCTCCCACAGAATTTCCTCCATCCCATGGTGCGTCTGAATCTGAGGCATTTCCTGTAGTCTGATTTGGCCGCTTTATAAGCGTCCCAATCTGCGTCCGCGCTTGTGTTCATTGCCCTATTTAGAGACTTTCTTACCTTCTTGCGCTTACGTTCAAGTTCAGCGCCCCACCAGGGTTGTTTCCCCGGGGTTGAAGGCGGGGTGGTTTCCGGGCAAGCTGCATAATAGCTGTCAAGCATCGACTGCGTTAGTTTACATACCTGATCGTCAATCTGTACAGTGTCACCCAGTACCGGCGGCGTGGCCGTAAGGGTTAGTTTCTCTTTAAGTAGTAGGACATACTTTGCTTTGTCAGTGTTGTGTGGTTTCCTGCGGGGCTGTGTGGGCTGTATATCGACTTTTATGGAGAAGCAGATCCATCTGTGGTCTGAGCATGATGCCTCTTTCGAGACGTGCCATCCCTTGATGCGTTCAGCCGCTCCTTCTGTTGCGAGAGTTAAGTCGATAATTGTCCGACTACGTTTAGTGACGAAGGTGGGCTCCTTACCTGTGTTTAATAGGGTAAGATTAGTGGTGAATAAGTATTCAACCAATGACATATCTCTGTTATTGTTGCAGTCCATGCCCCACATTTGGTGGTGGGCATTGGAGTCCGTTCCTATTACGACCTCCGTATTGGTTCACTGGTGCGTGATATTGGGCACGGTCAACAACCACGCACCGCGGCGCACCGCACCGCGCCTTTGAAGATACCGCACGAGCGTATTCGCGCTATCACAGACGACGCGTGCGCGACGGTGCGTGTTCGCAATACTGCGCACCGTGGGAACCAGCCTTTTGATACCGCTTTATCACGAAAATATTAATATCATGGTATAATAACACGAGTACAGGTGCTGTTCCACAAATATGGAAATTTCCGAGGCAGTTTTAGTATGTATGTGGGTTATAAGGTATTTTCACATTGCGTTACAATAAATTTGGAAGTGTGGTGTAACGAGATTGGAGCCCAATTAACTAACAAACGAAGTTAAAGGAAAATCCTGCAAAAATTCAAATAATGTAAGCGGATACTAGGTCGGCAAACGATTATGTATTCAGAGAACGCGGCGGTTCCAACTGAAGTCCTATTGCTGTATTATTTTTATCTTTATGTCTACAGTTCCGAAATGTATTTGTGCGTTTGGTTTGTTTTGTGGCTTCATTTTGATTTCAGGAATCTGAATATAAGTATGAACCACGCGCATTGATATTAATTAATTATTATTTTTTCGTGCAAAATAATTCTACGTAAATATTCTTTTCGTATACAAACTGATATATTTTTAGAAACTAGCATGCCAGCTCATCAGAGCGCCGGGGATAATCGCCGGCGCTCTGATGACCTGGCATGCCTTCTATGAGTTCTTCACCTTCCATTTAAGTAACTTTATGACGAACACTAAACTGTTTCAAGGCCTTGTCTAAAAAGCTATTTAAAACATTGAACCATTTCTCTGCATACAATGTGCACCGTCCCTTAAAGTTTTAATCTCCATCGGATTGGAACACCTACCGCGCTGCCTCCATTAGAACTCCAGTATACATTTCATAAATCGTAGACTGGCTGCAGTAAATGTGTACAGATAAATATGGCTCTTAATGAATTTGGGCTAGTAGGTTAGGTAAATGAAAATCATTGTTACAGTTTCTTACTTTCAGATTTTATGTTTAGCTGGTTGGTTAATGAGATAAGACGTCTTGATACACAGTCAGACGGCCAACAAAGTTATCTTATACCGGTCCCGTTTTCCTTTTCAATGAAGAAACACCAAAATGGACTAGAATAGCACGAGGAAAGTATTTGCGTGATTCAATTGATCAAGCGTAGCGCTGGTTTATGTGTCTTCTGATTTATCTTTGTACAATCGAACACCTTTCCGCTAGTACACCTAAGGCAGTTGTCCGACCGCCGGCGATGAACGAGAAACGAGTAGAACTAAAAACTATAAACGAGTTGGCCATCAGCGGGAAGCGAGTGTTAGTTTTGATAGTTTTGTCGCCGGGCTATAAGCGAGTGTGCAAGTGCGACGAGCGATTACTCGCGCCACTCGCCCGCACTGTACAGAAATGATCAAGCGAGCATTGCTGAACGAGTATCGCTGAGCGAGTGTTATATTTGATAGCCCTTGTCGCTCAGCGACAAACTACTGAAGCGAGTTCTCGCTGGCAGTGTGAACAGTCGGCGATCAACTATTAATATATGCATCTCTTTTGTTCTCACGGAATGTATATCTATTGTACGTTTCCTGAAAGAGAAAATCGCCGATAGTTAGTCGTTTTCTCGCCGGCGGTCGGACAACTGCCATAAGGGCGAGAATCGCTCAGCAAAACATGGTCGCTTCCAGCTTAACTGTCATTATTAGTCATAGGTAATATGGCCGCGTGGTTTCGTATAAGTGTGTGTGCCTCGACTTTATGAGCGAGCCAAACGAAACTTTTTAAAACTGATCGACCGCCGACTTGTCTGACTGTACCTCGATGTACTCATTCATTGATAATTTTTACATGCAAAAAATTATAAGTATAGTCAGGTTCTTAGTTGGTTTGTTTTGTCCGCGACTACGCCAGCATATACTAGTTGTAAAACCAGAAAAGAAATTGGTACTTGTGTGGCAAATTTCATACAAACTATCATCTCCCTTTATCAAGCACATGTGGGATGTTTTTAAAATATGTAGTCCATGTTTGATGACCCCGGGTCTTCAACTATCTCTAGTCTTTTCATTCAAATATGTTCGTAGGTCTATCAGTTCAGTGGTTTAGCCGGCAAGACTTAGTAATAAACAAACAGACATTTGCTTTAATAATATTAGTTTTTAGTACGGATACAAGTTTCTTATATAAGAAAAATAAAATATTGAACAAGACAATATTTACACGTCATAGCGGGCATCTATTGGTCTTCTCTTAGCAGAATTTATCGCCCATAGATCCAAATTAACCTTCGACAGCGCTTTATGTTCTAATATTAGTTGTTTCATGTCTTTCTCATTATTATTCAATGCTCGCTATCTTTCAAACGATTCATAAACCGTTTACGTAGCTATACATACCTACAGATAACTATGTAGTTATCTCTTACGTTCTAATAATGGAGTGGTAAATATTTACATCGTATATACTGGATGTTCACGTGTGTGTGGACTAAATAACCGTAGTGTAGCAACGTAGTGTTATAAGGATTTTAGTTGGGTTTACATTGCTAATGGAGTGTTAAGTGCGCAACTTTGCAGTATTTCAACTGCGATTTTATACTTTTCATAGTGACATGGACCAATATTTAAATAAGTAACTTAATGAGAAACTGAAACAATAATAGAAAAACTGGTCAAGTGCGAGTCGGACTCGCGCACCGAGGGTTCCTTACAAACCTGTAGGTATATTATTTCAAAAAATATGTGGTGTAACAAAAAATTTAAGGTTTTCGAAATTTTTCCTATGTGCTATAAAACGTTGCTTTATGCCAAATTTCAAGATTCTAGATCGACTGGAAGTACCCTTAAGGTTTGACTTGAGCATTTGATTTGAATTTCAATTTAATAACTCTAGGCGTTCATGAGGAAAGAGGTTGTAACTTTATTTTTTTTTAAATATTTTAATTATATGATGTAAATAAAAATTTCCATTTTTGGAAATTTTTCCTTAATTTGTTCTATAAGAAATTGCTTCGTACCAAATTTCAAGATTCTGAATTCACGGGAAGTACCCTGTAGGTTTTGATTCCCTTGAGAGTTTTTAAATTTGCGGAAATTTGCAGCATAAACGGCTGTATCTTTTGATTGCGTTGGCTTAGAACTTTGATTTTTTCACAGCTTCAAGGAGCATTAGATTTGACTATTCGGTTTAAATTTCAGTTGATATCTCCACGCGTTTCTGAGAAAAAAGGTCTTGACAGACGGACGGAAAACAAAGTGATCCTATAAGGGTTCCGTTTTTTAATTTCGAGGTACGGAACCCTAAAAAACTAAGTAAACAAATAGGTAGTATTGCGCTGTTGCTCGTGAGTTAACAATCATCAGTCATATAGCAAATATTCTATTCCTGATAAAATGCTTCAAAGACAAAAAAACGAACTTATATAAAAATACGTTTTTAATTAGATGATTTTGTATATAATGATATTTTTATACATGGGGCTATTTAAAAATATGCAGATTTTTTAGCACATGTAACCAAAACACTTTTCGCTCGTAAAATAATTGATTACTCGTTGCATAGATATGTCAATATGTTCCGTTCCTTATAAAATAACAAAGGTAAATATATCAGCTAGCTCTGATGTCAGCATAATTTAAAACAAAATAAATGGCTCTAAACTGACTGCTTATTCGCATACTGCTTAAGTATCTAAATATCTAGATTTGTTGAGTGACTCAGATTCTTTCCTTCGCTGTTTGTTATCAACTGACATACATACATAGACTCACGCCTGTTTCCCCGAAGGGGTAGGCAGAGGCATATTAAACGCCCACTTTTCGCCAGTGTTTTGATCCCACGTAATAGGTGGCGAGCCTATTGCCGCTTATCGGGATATTTTGTTTGCCAGAGCCTCGTCCGTTGATCAGCAGGTGCACCACTTGCAGGTGAGGTTGGCTTGGGACCCTAAGTTCTTGGTGGGAACCCTATGCACCTATCTAATATATGTTATCAACTGAATAACGTCGAATGTCAATTGGATTGTTTTTATTTGGTCGCTTATAATGTGTTACTCTAGCTATCATTGAAACATTTTGCATATATGTTGTTAGGTACAGAGAGGTACATAATATGGCTTTCTAGAAATAATTAATCATCACAAGTGTGAGGGAAAGTAGTAAAGATTAGAGCGGAAATGGTGTACTGAAAAATATTGATATTTGAACTGGATATAAGTTATTCTGTAAGAGTAAGTTTTCGCTGAATGCACAACCTTGTTCATATTTTATGTAAATAGTCATAATTTTATGTAATTATCTCGTTCAACTAAATACGTGAACTGTCAACGATCGTTTGTTCAATATTTACATAGCAATTACTCTCATATTAGAATAATAACTATCATACATATTATAAAATGAAGTTTTCCTTTTTTTCTGTCTGTCTGTATGAACGCGATTAACTCAATAAATACAGAATGGATTTTTGTAAAATTTTCACCGATAGATAGTGTAATGCTTGAAAAAGGTTTCATTCTTGTTATAAAATGAAGTTTCCCTTTTTTTCTGTCTGTCTGTATGAACACGATTAACTCAATAGCTACTGAACAGGTTTTTGTACGATCTTCATTAATAGGTAGTGTGATTCCTAAGGCAGGTTTACATCTATAATCCACGCGAGCAGAGCCACAGGCAAAGTCTCGTTTTGTACAATTTAATAAAAGTATGTATCTCAGTTAATAAAATTTAGTTATGGATGCTTTATTTGAAGAATGAAATAAATTAGCGGGTCTTAATCGTGTCCAATAAAAAAGTATTTAATGTATAAATACCTATTTGTTGCCGACGTTTCACTCGTGTTGCACCGAGCGTGGTCTGAAAGCGTGTGCGGGTCGGGTGGCGCAGTGTGGTATCTTCCATATGAATACGAATTACGAGTAATTAGACCCGCCGTACTCCCGTCCCGACCCGCGCCCGACACGCACTCGCGGTTTGTGTGAATTGCGCTTGACAGTCTCTCCGCGGACATGCTCGGTGCATACTTTGTATGATGTATACAAATCGCAAAAGTTTAAAATCGATTGAAGAACGAATATAGCAATTTGAATAAACGAATCGCTCAAAGTAAACTCGCTAGCTAACCATCGTTAGATTCAGATTTCTGGTATTGCGATGAGAATTGTAACGCATGCCTAGCGTTACAATTCTCATCGCAATTCTGCAAACCATTATTTTTAGACTTCCGTGAACAGGTATTGAAGGAGTTTAGGCTTTGCTAGTTCTAGACTCTTTTGTTCGTCATGATCACATTTAAAGCAACACCCAATTATAATTATTGTCTTGGAATCATAGCAAATTCTGCATATTTGACAGTATTTTGGAATTAACAGGACCATTATAAACGTATTACTTTAAATTCAACTCGCACGCTTCTTAAGCCATAATAAACATAAACATTATTTATTACCCACATATTTCGTTCTTAACTAACTTTGAATAAGCAAAAGCTTTCTCAACCGAAAATGATAACAATAAAAATATATAACACACCTTTCCACTGAATAAAAATGTGGCCTTACATTTACCAGAGGCAATAAATTAAGTCCAACACCACTAGGGTCCGTTTATAAGAGATATTAAATTTATTTCGTGAACAACAATAATAACGCTTAAATGAAAATTTGTTACTGAGGCTTATAACAAATGATGGATGCAGACTGTTTATAAATTTCACGCCATTTGTGCTCCGTTTGTGTTTCCGTGTCTGAGTAGGTACCATTCATCATGTCAGCGTAGAGACGTCCACTGCTGGACATAGGCCTCCCCCAAGTTTCTCCACACAGACCGATTTCGAGCCCCCCGCATCCAACTGCTTTCCGCGATCTTAAACAGATCGTTGGTCCACCTTGCGGGAGGTTTACCCCTGCTGCGTCGTCCGGTACGTGGTTGCCACTCTAGAACCCGCCTGCCCCAACGGCCAGGTACCATTAGTACGTAAATAAAGTAATACATGACCAAGTATAGGTATAAGATTAAAATCGGATCAGATTTTGACTAAAAGCTATACCAAACAATAGCGTCTTACGAAATCTCACAAATAAATGTAAGAAGACTACCAAAATGAAAGATTCTACGTTATGAAGAATTTTATCTGACTCGTCTCTGACTCGTTGATCGATGAAATAAATAAGTGTATATGTATTTTGACTGGTGATTTTGCAATCAATGTGCTTGAAAATATAATTGATCTTACGGGTTAGATCATACTTCGATTAAATTTGATTCTAATGTTACTTTTCTTTTATGTTCAACTCGTTATTTCTCTCCTTATGTACTTATCTAAAGGAATGTATTGATATACGAATAGATCACCAAACATAACCTTTGCCTATATAATGGTATGTAAGCGTAAATTGCAATGAACAAGTTTAGCTGCTTAGTCGTATGTGCAACGCTTGGTTCATCACTCAGCTAGTAAGACATCATCATGATTTCTGAATAATCAAAAAGTTTTTACAGTTAAGCTTTATTGATTGAAATAGTGGCGCCAGTCTTGCTAGCTGAAATTCTCAGTTTTGGGAGTGTTTTTGCCAGTTGAAAATATGGCTACAATATTCATACTTTGTTGACAAAGTATGAATATTGTAGCTGTCAGTGTTTTAAGTAAGAATCTTAAGAATCTTATAGATTTATCTATTAAGATGAAAAGAAATAGAAATTTATTGAGAGAAGAGCTTTTAAAAATACGTCACTGTTACTTGGTTTTGATTTTCGCAGGTTGGAAGTAAAATACCAAAATGGTTGGTTGGTCTGAAACAAATCGAAAGTATAAACTAGAAATTTGCATCCTATTAACGTAGACTAAAGTTGGCTTTATGTTATGGATAGCTAAAAAATGAGAACGATGCGATACTGCGCCTACTTTCGATCAAACTTTTATACTTTCAAAGTCTAAAGCATTCGATATCGCAGAGTTTGAACCTTAGTTCTGCATTGTTTTATAACAGACAAGTTATCCACAGTATAAATGTATAGTGGGATTATTTTTGCACATGTAGCGAATAAAACAACATTCACTTTGTATAAAATTGATTGTTTGTTCAGTGCACTGGGAAATCTTTTTTCTGGGAAAGCAAGAATGTAGAATCTATGTGTGTATTACTCGTTAAACAAATCCTAAAAAGTACTTGGAAGACAATTATCGCATAATTAAAGGCGCACGGCACAAAGCTCACGTAGTACCTCATTAATGAGTAAATACGAAATAGTTCACTAATTATCTTAAGATCGATCCAATCGCTTTTTATACAATTCATTGAGTAAGTTCAAGGGGTAATTAATTTTCACGATAAGTGAGAACCCGTGATCTTACGAAACTTCGAGTAAGAGAATAGATGTTTGATAAGCGGCTCCAATTACTGTTTTTGAGCATGACACCAGACTTAATCCTAGATTTAGAATGTTTTAGATAATTTATCTGTCTTACCCTCAGATCTTATTTTATAAAAAAAAACGATGGTATTTAGAAATTTAAAATACTATCTATATTAGGCTTAGGTACGCGTGGCATACCTATATGCCTTCACATTGTACGTATGTGTCCTGTACGCGACATCGCATACCATCATTTCAAATTTTATGACTCGGTGTCACAAACTTTGAAATGATGACCCATTACATAGATCATACGTTGATGTTTATCAAATCGCAAATTTGTGAGATCGAATGTTCAGGACATCGAAAGCTTTTGAAATCGAAATTTTAATAGAACGTTCGTTTAGGATTCCATTTCCTAAACGAACGTTATTTTAGATTCGATTGACTTCGGTTTGCTAACTTTATGTTAGCAAATCGAAGATTCCAAAGCCTTGTATACTTTGTCTTACTCATTAATACCTCATTTAGGTATAGCTTGATTAGTTTCACAATTATTTCATCTGAAAGCAAACGAATTTACATCGCGATTGCATCGCAATTTTATCAGAAATGGAACTATTATGAGTATTATCATCGTCATTTTCATGCTAACTTTTTTCTAACTGTACTTGTGTCCGGCATAACGACCGTGGATCACTTATTCTACTCTACGGAGTTTAAGCAGATTTGACTAATTGTTTATTTTTCAAAAACTTCATCGAGAGTCTATTTGAGGGTACTGACTCAAAGTTAAACGATTGTCACATCATGACAAAGATCAAAAATCTTCATAACAACCAGGAGTAATTTATAAACGTGGTCTTTGATACACGTGGCTAGCGATATATTGGAATTCAATACCTACACAACTTTTAATGCGTTAGAGGTGCCTGCTGTGAGTTTGAATCCGTAGACATATGCGTTTTATTCTATTTGTCTCCCAGGTTGCGCTGCTTATAAAAACAAATTCATAAGCAGCGCAACCTAGCAACTTAACATAAATATATAGGGGTTGCAAGCAGAGAATATGTCATAGTCATAAGAGTTATTTATATTTAATGATTGCCTCCGTGGTCCAGTGGATAACGTATGCGACTGCTGATCCTCCGATCAGCGAGAATCGAACCCGGGAATGGAACCCGGGACCTCCGTCCCGGGTCAGATTCCCGGGTCGGCCAAAAGTGTTACTGGGTTTTTCCGAATTCTCATTAGCAGCACGGAGTCTGATTATGTGCCTTTGACGGCAATAGGCTCGCCCCCTATTACGTGGGACCTAAAATTCATGGCGAAATGTGGGTGTAATATTACACCTCTGCCTACCCCTGCGGGGATTACAGGCGTGAGTCTAAAGAAAAAAAAAATACTTATATATAATTAATGAGCAAATATCTTGGGAATTGTACTTTAAAAAATGCTAACATCACAACATTCTAATATGCCTATAAAGAAAATAATGTACCTAGTTTGTATGTCAACGTTTCAAAAGCTGTACAGCGCAGCTAAAATACTGGAGTAGATAAATTAAAAAGGTAAAGTGATGGGTTTATACCTAGAACCAAATAAGATACAATCAATGTAACGTTATTATGAAAATTATTCGAAAATAAAATCATTGGATATTTTCTTTGCATTTAAAAAAAAATAGATACAAATATACTTGTGTAGTAATTTCGAGATTTGCCTAGATTTTCTAGAGCACAGTAGGTACTTACCTAATGCCGCTAAAATTGTACCCTTTCACCAACCTCTTACTGAATAAAGTGAAGTTTAGTGTCATGGCATTAGGCCGAATTATAAAGGGTTTTGAAATAAAGATAAACGTTGACACAGTATTATGAAATATGACTTCGTTAGCTTTATGTACCTACGTTAGATATAGATTAGATGTTACTTGTATTAAAGATAGCTTTAATAAATACTTATCACGGTATTAATGATGATAATTCAGCATTCAAATATTATATGTCACATGCAGAAAAATAAATTCTACAACCTTTTAATAATATAATAATAATGTAAAATAAAAATGTTATTGCTTTAAATATCTAATAGGAATCAGAAAAACAGAAACACATATCTACCTATGCCTTAAATTAGCGTGAAAGACTCCATTTCATTGACTCCACTCCGATATTTCCTCCGATAGTTCCTATGTCTTCATACAAGTTTATGTTGAATAAACTTGTATGAAGACATAGGTACTATCAACCCGTTCATATCGATATTCACAAGCAACACGCATGATCAAATTCACCACCACGCGAATGATGTCAACACAACGTTTTTTGATTATTTCTGATATTTGAGTTGGGTGGCCAGTTGAACTTTTAATTTGCGCTCTCTAATTGAGTAATACTATATTTTCATACTCGTATACATCTGTAAAATATACTTAGTTATTTAACTACTACTATTGCAGACACATAGCACGGTAATGTTTATAGACAACATTTATTGTGCACATAGCGTTTTAAGGAGGCCAGTCTACATGAGCGTGCCTTTCCAATTGAAGATTGCCTTCCAAGAGTGCTATGCTGAGTTAACATCCAAGCATGCGTCCGTGAACTAATCTATGTTTGTATAAGCGTGTTCATACCTTAATTATCAGTGGAAACGCTCACATAGTTTCTTAGCTTAGTTTTATATCCTCACAGCATAGCTGCATACTACATCTCTGGTGAAAGAAAACCTTGGTGGTGTAGATATGTCATGTTGATATTATAAATGCGTAAGGCTGTGTGTTACGCTTTCACGGCTAAACCGTTATACCAATTTTGAGGTAAATGGATTAAGCAGGAGTCTTGTATATTTCATAACGGACTGGAGGATGCCCGAAGCTACGCCCGCATATTTGTTTTAATTTAACCGCGTCTGCCTGATCCCGTGGGTATTTTGGGAAATCCCTTCTTAGTGCACTGTAAGTCCTCAAGTCCTCAATAGTTTTGTCTGTGCGTTCTCTGACAGTCAGCAACGGAAGAATTTTATACATATATATCTACAGATATCTAGCCGCATTTACCTATATAATATGTATCTTTGCCCCCCTTCGCCTACAGGTTTGTTAGAACCTCGTTTGCGCATAGTGCGACTACTATGTTTTTAAAGAAAATGATAATATAATGAATCTGTCGCAATACTTTCTACTTGGCAAGATTGTTGAATTAAATTCGTTATCATAATTATAGAACCTTCTTGAAAGCAAATTGATTGGTGAAATTATGCTTTGTTCGCAAATCTAATAACCCAACTAGTTATGCCAAAATTAATTAAAGCTGGCATTTGTCAATCTACATGAACACGTTATTAATTATTGGTTTATCTACTGAGTTTCATTCAATCAATATTATTTTTAATTTTATAAGTAAGATTATTTTCAGTGTGTATGTATTATATACATCAGTGCCAAATAGGTACATAAAAATTATAAAACCCATTTGATATTACATATCTACTTGTTGTACGGCGTTTCAGTTCCAATGTTTCCATCATAAATGCACGATGGATATCATAAAGAAATAAAAGTTATGTCGGTCTCAGTGTGGCTACAGCATTCCCACACCTGCGTCTTCCGACATTGGTTTTTCCATTGTTTTATGCAGATTTATGCTTGGATCTCTCGAGAGCCTGTAACAGTTACATGTTATACTACCTACATCAGTTGTAAATTAAATTCCATATTATTTAGTATTGTGTATAGAGTACAATACGTACTTACTTATGATTTGTATTGCGCAGTTGTCGATAGATGGCACATCACAATAGCTTGAGTAGCAATATGTACATAGGTACCTAGTCATTATGTGGATTGGTGATTTAAGGTACAAATAATTATTGTTTTGAACGCCTTTACTTATTTATTTGATTTAAACTTTCGCGGTCATTGCCGCTATATACTATGCGCAGTGCATCGATGTTATAAACTACAGAAGACATTTTGTCCCGTATTAATTCCGAATGCCAATAATTAACAGAACATAACAAATTGAAGGTTAATTTATTGAAGGATGAAACTAACGGCAAATCTTCTGAGCTAGCTAAATTTAATCGTCATATAAATAAACACAAACACTAATTACATTCTAGTATGACTTCTATTATTAGGTCCGTGTGGTGACGGATGAAGAATACGAAATGTCACCACCCCATATCATCCCATGGGTATCGTAAGAGCCGACAGAGGGAGCATATTATGCAGAGAACACCACTGTAAGAGAAGGAAAACTTGATACAAACCCTATACCAACCCGTTTGGCCAGCGTGGTATAGTAGGCTAATTCCTCCTTTCAAAGGAGAGGCCTAGTCCAGCAGTGGACTGTTTAAGGCTGATGATGTGTGTGTGTGACTTCTATTAATAAATATAAATCTGGTAGCGCCACAGTTATGACGTCAATCACGGTATTCGTGTGATTAGTACAAGATTATTGTATGATATCGGCCACGTAAATATTAAATGCACTAGCAGCCTTAAGGTCTTCACGAGTGAGGTATGTAATAGTCATAATGTATGAGGCAATACACAGCCGTGCGTTACGTTATGTTTCAAAAATAGCATTTACGACCAGCACTGGTTGGTTCATGAAATAACAATTACAATTCAAGGAAAAGCAAAGATATTACAAAAGTAATAGATACGTTACCTACGTAGTAATCAATCCGTAGAAACGGTACTTTTACCATGTGATACTAAGCAGAGTCACGCTAAGTCAGCGATAGCCTAATGGCATACAACCAACAGCCTTTTTAGGGTTCCGTACCTAAAAGGTAAAAAATGGGACCCTATTACTAAGCCTCTGCTGTCTGTCCGTCTGTCTGTCTGTCACCAGGCTATATCTCGTAAACTGTGATAGCTAGAAAGCTGAAATTTTCACAAATTATGTATTTCAGTTGCCGCTACAACAAATACTAAAAATAAAAAAAAATATTAAGGGGGGATCCTATAAAATGAACGTATTTTTTGCTCTAAATTACTAACGGTAACAGGAAGATGCTTAAAATTTTCACAAAATATGTAGTTATATATAACTTTTGAAAATAAGTAATTAAATAAATAGAAAAAGTTAAATAAAGGGGGGCTCCCATACAACAAACGTGTCTTTTTGCGTATTTTTTGCTAAAAATTACTAACAATAACAGGTAGACGCTTAAAATTTTCACTGAATATGTAGTTGTATATTACCTTTCAAAATAAATAATTAAATTTAAAAGAAGTTAATAATAAAGGTGGGCTCCCATACAACAAATGTAATTTTTAAGCAATTTGTTATTTACTCGATTTTGATAAACATGTAGAAACTTAAAAAATATTTAAGTATTTTCAACCAACGTGATTTTCTTTTATAGATAATGGTACGGAACCCTTCGTGCGCGAGACCGACTCGCACTTGCCCAATTTTTTTTGTTTCTTTTTTTGTGTTGGGTTGGAAAATCCTCATGGAGTCCTTCCGCCCTGGGGGAAGGGCGAAGTACCCATGTGTCGGAGGGTAGGGTATAAACGAAGCATTCCTCGCTACCCCTCGACGGGTATTGGCCCGCCTGATGGTCAGGCGGGCCCTGAACAAAACCCCCTTGGCGGCGGATGGAGGTGTTGGGCTCCGCCGCCAAAACACCCAGCGACTGCAGAGGATAGGGAGGACGGCAACGCAACACCGCATCTCCTCTGCCTCTACGGCCTCACCACGACGCAACGATGGTGCGCCCCCATTTGATCGCGGGAGATAGGGCGCGCGGCAACGCAACACCAACAGGCCTCTCCTCCCGCGACCGCGCCCGACTGCGAGGGTCAGACAGAACTGTCCCCCGCACCCGCACCTATGGACGCATCCTACGCAGGTTTCACCCAAGCCCACGAGGAGCGTCCACTCCAGGGATCCCTCTTAGCTTCACCGCGGGGTTCCAAGCCACGGTTACTGAGCCCCCCCACCACGACAAGGCGGTGATCCCACGGGGGGGATACAACCAACAGCCTGCAATGCAGAGGGTGTTGTATTCGAATCCACTGCGCGCACCACTGACTTTGCGAAGTTATGTGCGTATTAAATTGTTAATTATCGCTTGCCACGCTGGCTGGGAGAGCACGTTGAACCGTCGGTCCCAGCTGTCATGAAGATCTTTGACAGTTGTTACGGGGAGTCGGGGCCCAAAAATAAACTGATACTGGTCTAAACCATGGAATATCGCTATCCCTTTGGGTTGCGGAGGTCAGACCACAGTCGCTCTGTGGAAAAGCCGATCTTCTGTCATATCTGGTTAGACTAGTAAGCGAACCCCGGGTTCCAAGGCGTTAAGTATTAGATGCAACTGATATAACGCTAGGACGATGACGATGATGATGGACTAAGAAGAGTCTCGCTGTCTTGACGGTCTCAAAGTGCAACTAGGAAGTTAACAATTTAAAATTTGAAAATGACGTTAGATCGAGCTACACGAATGTGTGATTTATGAGAAGGAATTTATATTCAGAAATGAAGTAGTACGCATTACCGCATAAAAAAAAATTAAAGAGATTATTTCACTGGTTCACTCATAAAAGATAGAACAGCTCGCGAACAAACATGTTATTTATTGCTCACTAGGCCAATGATGTGCTGACTAGCTAAGCTGCGATACGTGGTGCATAATGATACGGATTTAACTGATATCACACGACTGAAATACAGCTAATGTTAGAGTGAGATAAAATTAGTAGGTCACGGCGAATGAGAGTGTTTATACATCAATATTAATCAAAAACGTCATAAAAGGTAAAATACTCACATCCCACAGTCGTACGAAATATACTTATAAAGCTGAAGACTCTGTTTGTTGATTTGGACGCACTTATCTCGGGAACTACTAGTTCGAATTGAAATTTTCGTGTTGGTTAGACCATTTATCAAGGCTACAGGCTGTATAACATCACCCTATGAACTTCGATCGCAGTGTGTGGAGCAGTAGGTACAAATAATAAAAAGCGCAGGTGTAAACGCGGTGCAGTTAGTAAGTATCTATTATATGTCTGTCGGAAAGTTTTATATAAAAGGTAGGTTCTTTTTAGGGTTCCGTACCTCGAAATGAAAAAACGGAACCCTTATACTAAGGGACTCTCTTTCTCAGAAAAGCGTTGAGGTATCAAACTGAAATTAATATCAAATAGTCAAGTCTACTGTTCCTTGAAGTTGTGAAAAAATCAAACTTCTAAGCCAACGCAATCAAAAGATACAGCCGTTTATGTTGCAAATTTCCGTAAATTTTCGAAACTCGCAAGGGAATGGATACCCGTAGAGGTATCAAATTCATATGAAATGCTCAAGTCAAAACTAAAGGGTACTTCCAGTCGATCCAGAATCTTGAAATTTGGGATATAGCAACGTTTTATGAAACATAGGAAAAATTTCGAAATACTTAAATTTTTAGTTACATATCATATTTTTTAAATAATTATGCATGGTACCTACAGATTTGTATGGGACCATCGGTGCGCGAGTCCAACTCGCACTTGACCGGTTTATTTCTATGAGTGCGTGGCCCATACTCGTGTCGTCCTTTCTCGAGGCCAGCCTAAGTACTTCTACTTGACCTAGCGATTCTTGTAATAAGTTAAGGACCGGCTCTGTCGGCTGGAATATGTAGATAAAATTCGAACGATTTATTTTACCTAAGAGGTTCATGTAAATGTGCGATTGTATTTCAGTGGCCTTCGTGGCTAGGTGATCATTGTAGTACCAGTGCTGCAGTGTAGTCTGAATAGTAGCGAAATATCTTATGGTATTGATATACTTGAGCATTCACCTGTAATGAGAATTCTTGCGAATCTTACATAACAGAAGAACAAACGAGACCGTTTTAAACAAAAGAAAAACAAAACTAGTAATGGGAAAGCTCATTGTTCTGTTACAAGTGAATACTTAAGTGGATCAGCGCCATAAGAAATATCGAAGTATGAAAGCGAAGTATAAATCTACCTATAATACGATAACAATATAAAAACTTCTGTTAACTGAATAAACATTCAAAGTCTGTAAATGCGCGCCCATATTCTTATTATAACGCGTTTAGTAACAAAGTAACAAGTTGTAAATTGTATTTCATAAAGTAATACAGTTCAAGCAAACGTTTCTGAACGTTTATTACCTTAATAAACTCTCACAATATAGTTGACGCTGTTGACAATGTTGCCAGATTATCACGACTTGTATATAGTAAAATAAATTAAAGTTACTCGAAAAAGGGTCAGTCGAGATTTAGTTAACCTCTTTTACTACATTTATTTTTATACCTTAAATCATTTAGGCGAATGTTTCATTCAGCGTTGAATAGATTATCCGCCATTGAATTAGGACGTCATTTTTACTTTATTTGAGTGAAAGTACTTATTTATTTTAATTAAAAACATAGGTATGTACACAAAAAGGACCAATCTAGTAGGTTGTGAAGGAGGTTTTTAATGGTATTGCAATGGCCGGCGAGCGTAGAACGTTAGATTGGACGCAGTAGCTGCCATTGATAAGCTAGGATCAGCAAGTTGACATTCTTGCTATAATCAAGATAATTATGATAATGGCGCATGAAATAAAAGCGTGTAAGTAGTTACTTTATGATATCAGTAAGTAGGTAGGTACATGTACTTTTTATGACAATCATAAATATTCTTAGCTAGCATTATTCGCTATACATTTCCAGTGACAACTAATCAATCTTAAGTCTAATAGGTGTGGTACGTGCCCAGTAATATGATTTACTAGCCAGAATATACCTAACACGCAGAATGACAACAAAAGTAGTCATCATGATAAAGTCATTGAGCATTTGTGAATGATGTCACGAATGCTCAACGAGTCGTGCATCAGTTAACTGGTGTATTTTGAAATTATCCATGTTGTTTAGCTAATGCGTATTGCCAGAATTTACACATTGGAATCTGTTAAACATTTCAGTGTTTTGACGCTACAGATTAACTTGATATACTTTGTCTATTTCGTTGATTATGCCATGTTTGTTTACGACTATTGACTAAATATATGCTATATCTACACATAGTTATTACATAATAATATGAGCGAAGGTAATTGCGTCATGACATAGGTACCTATTACAATCATTTATGTTCATCACAATTGGTATACAGTAATATTAACATTATGGGACAATTCGAACATGGCTTTCTTGTACTATAGCGATCAGAAAACGTATAGACATTAAAGAAATCATCTTGCACACAAAAAATGTCCTTGGTAAATATGAACTACAAGACTTTTAGCTTAGAAGTACTGCACATTGCAGAACATATTGTTTTTCTTATTGCGTAATGTTAGTTTTGAAATAAGTTTTAGTATTAGCTTAAAATTTGTTTTATAATTATTTTTATAATAATAGTGTCAACCATTTTTTTTAAATTGTAATCCTATTAATTTTTGTAGTTCTATGTAAATTTATTATAATGTGCATGTTGTGTTTACCTATAATTGGGTGTACAGTTACAGTAGAACTAAGATCTAAGGAATGCTAAATGTCTTATGTATGTATTGCTGTAATATCTGTTGGTAAACCATAAATAAATAAGTAATAGTCACTAACTATGATACCAACATATTGGATCTCCATTCACTTTTGTCTATAATAATATTGCATCTTTATACAAACCTCACACAGTAAAAGGTTCTAGATTAATACTCGAAATAATTTCGACGTACCTATACATTTTCCACTAGCGGTTCAGTTTTACCGGTAGGCAGTGCCCTTCCTTTTGACATTGATGAAGTTCATGAACAAGCATTACCAAATACTAGGTGTGTTTCGTTTACTCGTCTGCGTCTAGGGCCAATAAAAATGAATTCTGTTTCGTAGACTTTTGTGTATAGGTGGTACGACGTAGTACCGTATTATAGATGCAGATAGGTACAAACTAGGTCATAGCAGTATACTTGACTAAAAGCTTGAACGTGAAAAGAGGTAGACAACGAATCTTTCCATATTTTTTTGTATTTTATGCAAACATTTCTTTTCTTTCGTGAAGTATTTGTTCTTGTGTGTTATTTTTACGACTGAGTATCAGACGAGTGTTGCTAAGAAGATTGTCAGCTACTATTTGTCGAAATGGATTCGGTGATAGAAAAGCTTTGAGATATTATATGGAATCCCAAAGCTTTAATATTAAATAAACAAATAATCGAACGCAGAAAAACTTAACTGCTTGTGACAGTAAATCTTCTTTAGAGCAGGTATAAAAAGATCCGTAGTTTAGCCAACATTAATATTGTTTGATTACTTTAAAGCTTTTCCTAACGCTTGGATGCTTTTTACAAAGTTTTGTAGGTAAGAAATATTGCATTTGTCTTTGTGCAATTTCACTACAAATAAAAATCTGTTGCCAATTGTCTCATAATGTTGTTTTCTATACTATCTATACTAATATTATAAAGAGGAAAACTTTGTATTTTTGTTTGTAATGGATAAACTCAAAAACTACTGGACCGATTTTAAAAATTCTTTCACCATTAGAAAACTACATAATCTGCGAGTAACATAGGCTATATTTTATTAAAAAAAAATTGGGGTCCGAAAGATGTTTGGGGTTTTCGGGTACGCGAAGTAGTTCAGTTCAGCGAAGTCATCAGGACGCGTGTGAAACTGCGGGAAACGGCTAGTCTTATATAAAACATAGTGATTTGCAATGTGCGTGTGTTGTTCTTCATCATTTTTAATTATGTATTTAGACTTTTTATATTGTAATACACTTAGCTTCTAGATTCATTACATTTCTGAACATTTATTATAATAATACTGACTCGCCGTCGGTTCTAGACAATTTTTAAATCGAACCATTAATATTCTCGCAGGTTATCTTTATTAATAAAACATGACATTTATTAATTTTCATAAAATGAAAATTAAGAGTATGTCCCTTAAATATATTTGTAATTTTTAATTAATTTAAAAGTAATTTAGATGTATTTTATTTTTTTATAAACATATTTTACTATAATTATTATTTGCTTTCATAACTTTGTGTATAATGATGTAATTGTACAAGTGATGTTAAGCTTTTTAGTGGCACTTATTGATAATTTGTCTTTTGTGAATTTGCGGACGATGTACTTATAGTGGGCTGCAATATTAACTATTCGTTGTGCAGTACTGTAATGTGTAAACATAATAATTTTTTGTAGCTATTTATTGTCCCTAAATGAATAAATAATATCACTTCTACTTTCTGAAGACATGTTCACCATGGCAATAAAGTAGCAATCCCAGAGTTTCATATTAAAGTAGGCATTTATCACATGGAAATGTGTAACTTTAATTACGAGTCATAGTTTATTATATACTACAGGATGCCCGCAGCTACGGACGCACATTTTTTTTAATAGTTTCTGCCCGATCCTGTTTGCATTTCGTACAATCCTCTCTTAGTGTTCCCCTACGGTCCCCAAAACAGAAACACACATGCCAAATTTCAGTTTCTTTAATCCTAGTTTAGGCCGAACCTTGTCTGTTAGTTAGTCAGTAGCGCAAGTATTTTATATACACAGATAAATAATAACATCCTTAAACATTGAGTTTCCTTTGGCTTTAACATCACACAAACTAATAAACCTTGAATAAAACCTTGGATTTGCGACCACGTCTTTCAAACCGACGCGGTTATATAAGGATCATTCTCATTTTAGCGATTATTTTTTGTGCATTGATACTAAAAAACTAAATATTTGTGTTAAATACTTTAATCTTATTTTAGAATCTTTGTAGTAGTTAACACTAATGGGATTTTAACGAATAATTTGCGAATGTAAATATTTATTAAAACTGCGACAAACCAAGTGATGAAAAAGTCACCTCCGTGCCGTGTGCAAGATCTATTTTCGAATACACAGACTATCATAAGTATTTTTCTTTCATATTTGTTAACTATTTTGTATCACTTCCAAATAATACACAAAATAAACTTTCAAAAAAATTTTGAATACTAAAATTTAAGATAAACTAAATAATTGTACACATTTATTAACATTTGTGCATGGACTTCATGTCACTGCCGTGGGTAAACTTTCTGAATGCAGCCGAAACGAAACGCATCGGTAAGCACCGTAATTTAATGACAACAAACGTCAGTGTCAACGCCATCTTATAAGTTTTTGACAGTTTGTCACTGTGGTGTTACAAGGTTTGGAGCACGGACTCATGAGGTAAGATTTTTTGAAAATTAGCAAGCAATTGCAGTCACTTTTGTGGGTAGCATATCAATAAGAGTTAATTTAACAATTATCTATCAGATATTGCAAAATGGTGTACTATTGTAGCCGCAATCAGGGTGTTTCTCAGCTTTTTGCTACAACCAATTTGAGGTTATGAAAAAACGGTTTATATTCCAAAAAGTCACCTCCATGGAAGTCACCCACGTGGATTCCGTGGATCCATGGAGGTGACGTATTATCCATGGCAGTGACAAATTTTGAAAGCTTTCTGTATAGAATTGTTTTTTTAGTCAATAACTATTTCTTTTTGTTGCTAGGTCATCATGGCACCCTCAAAGATAAATCAAGATGAGATACGACGCCAAAAAAAAAGAATGTGAGAGGCGACGTCGAGAAAAATGAAGTCCGATCCAGAACTCTACGAAGAGGCTAAAGCTAAAGAAAGACAACGTTACAGATAACGAAAAGAAGAAAATAAAATTTTACCAATTAATAAAATGACAGAAAGAAAACAAAGAAAAGAATGGCGCAAGAGGCAAAAAACTGCAGAGAAAATAAAAAATGTAGGGAGAGATTATTGGATCGTCTACGTGATGACTCACCCCCTTCCAGCGATGACGAAGTTGGACAACCGCCAGATAATATTGGACAACCAACTGTTAATGCTGGACAACCTTCTCGTGATGTTAAACAGCTTTCTTATGATTCCAGAACGCAGGCTTCATCTGTCGCAAGGATACGATCTCGTTCTGTTGAAAGTTTACAATCTGCCTCTGTTTCTAGCCGACAGTCAGCATCTTACAGAGACTCATCTCCATCCTTGTTGGCAAATTTCTCGCCTAGCAGACTCGTTTCACAAAGTGAGAGTAGTACAACATCATCATCCTCTTAGCGTTATCTCAGTTTCAATCTTACTAGGCTACTAGGTCCGCTTACTAGGCTAACCGGATTTGGCTGAATATTAGCTTTTGCACAGAGCGACTGCCTCTCTGACCTCCGCAACCCGAAGGGATAGCGATATTCCATGGTTTAGCCTAGTGTCAGTTGATTAAGGAGGTACTGACGCCCTGTAACGACTGTTAAAGATCTTCATGACAACCGGGACCGACGGCTTAACGTGCTCTGCGAGGCACGGGACAAGCGATAATTAATAATTCAATACGCACATAACTCCGAAAATTGGTGCGCGCCGTGGATTCGAACCCGATACCCTCTGCTTGGCAGTCTATTGGTATCTCCACTCGGTTATCGCTGCCTTATAGTAGTACAACATTATATCAGAAAAAAATGGGATTAAAAACCATGAAACATAATAGATAATGTCATATGTAAATAATAAACTTAAGCTCCAAGAAAAGATGATTGCTACTCTGAAAAAGAAGATAAATGCTTTGCGAATGAAAGCAAGCAGAGAAAAGGTACCAACTACTGTTGAACAAGATAGAAAAAGAAAACAAAAGTAAAACAATAGGAGATAAGAAGATAGCTGTCAAAAACTTTTTTGAGAACGATGAGAATACTCGACTTATGGCTGGAAAAAGAGATGTTATAACACGAAACAAAGTTAAGAAACAAAAGAGACTGCTAAATGATTCACTTGGAAATCTTTACAAAAAAATTATTGGCGAAAATCCGTGCAAAATGAGCTACGCAACTTTTTGCAGACTTAAACCCTTTTGGGTTTTACAAACAACCGTTGTGAAACGTGAAACTTGCTTGTGCGTTATTCATGAAAATCTGTCATTTATAGTCGAGAAATTGCATTTTTTGCGATTATTGCCATGCAGTTCAATAGATGAAGTTGCCAAAAAAGTTGTTTGCCAATGCCAAATCAGAATCTCCTGTGTATTACGACATTGTGCCGTGTGTAAAGACAGAGTTCCTTCAATCAATACCTTTATCGATTCTCCTACAACTTACAAAAAATGGGTTGTTAAAAAATAAAAAAAGAAATATTTCTTTTTTCTAGAAGTCTGATTTATGTTCCTTAAAAATAGCTATAAATGCCTAATAAATAATATGGAAGAAGTGATTCCTACATAATGAAGCTTATAAGGACTAAGCTGATTAAGAAATAAATAAAACTAAATCAAAATATCGTTTTATTTTACTTTAATTTCTGTAAGTTGGCTAAAAATACAAAAACTGTCACTACCATGGGTCATGGGTCACCTCCATGAAGGCAAGTTTTCTTTTTCCCAGTTTTGCTTGGAAACTGAGATGAAAATAGCTCGGCTCGTTACTGATTCTTAACGTTGGCTATAATACCTTTCTTTTGAGACCCCTTTTAAACGAATAAAAAAATAAAGTTTTTTTTTAAAAGTGTCCGTATTTGAGAATGGCCCATAAGCTCCAGCAGATTTAAAGCTTCCGAGGGGAATTAGAACAATTGAGAACAATATCACGACGGAACGTCAGTCGAACCCAAGTATTTAAAATTAAATTGATTGTGTATTTAATCTATGATTTGATATCCTTTTTTTTCCCTCGGTGTGGAAATGCATTAACGCATACCCCCGCAGGATGAAAAGCGGGCGGTGTGTGAGACTCGATGGCTGGAGTGCAAGGCCGTAATACCCACTAAAACCACAGCGCACACGGCCACGCCATTTTGGGGCACTAGCGGGTCGCGTTAGCATTATACCCTGGCACCCCGGCGGATAGTCCGAAGGCCACAACCTCCTTGGCGTCGGATGAAGGTGTTGGACTCCGCCGCCAACACACCCAGTGGCCGCAGAAAATAAGGAGGACGGCAACCTGACAACACCGCGTCTCCTCTTCCTCTGCGGCCCCACCGCAACGCATTGAATGGTGCGCCCCATTTAGTCGCGGGAGATAGGGCGCGCGGCAACGCAACACCGAAACGCCCCTCCTCCCGCGATCACACCCGACTGCAAGGGACAGACAGAACTGTCTCTCGCACCCGCACCCTTGGACGCATCTTGCGCAGGCCCCCTCCAAGCCCTCGTAGAGCGTCCACTCCCGGGATCCCGCTTAGCTTCACCGTGGGTGTCCAACCCACGATTACTAAGCCCCCCAACCAAGACAAGGTGGAGATCCCACAGGGGGGGGTGATTTGATATTCTACGTTACGTAACTGCACAATTTATTTATTTTATTTGACACTCAAAACATAGTACTTACCGTCAAAAACACAATCAATATTTTTTTTCTAAAGGTTTATAACACAGTTCAGGACAACATTCCAAAACATGTATATTCTACACAATATGATAACGATAAAATAAAATGATTTGTCACTCGATATGAAAATAAGTATTTAAAATCAATTATTTGTTACTTACGTACGTTGTGACCTAATATGCCTATGCAATGTTTTTCTTAAAACATATTTAAACTCGATAATATAAAATAAATAGCACCACGTGAATGACAGTTTAATTTCTACATGTTAGAAAGATCATATACAGAAATACATTTATTTATACGACCTTCGAAAGATGTGAGCAATAGGAAATATACATGATCTGAGAAACAAGCGAAACAATGCGTACCGATTTTATCTCACAAAATTAAAGAAAACAATATGACTGACAAAGTATCGACGTTATACAACAACCCAACAATGAATTCAACGCACGAACTTTCTAAAAGCTTTCTTGTGTTCAATGAAAATTTGTTTAATACCTGGCAATAAAATATGAGTTACTAAAGTGACATTATTTCTATATTGCAATATCATCGAAAAATGATGATCAAAATATAGGATTCAATGCATCGAATAGAATAGAGGGTCGGTTTTCACAATAGCTTCGTTCCGTTGATTACACGACCCGATTTTCATTGTAGAGGCTCACCTCAATAGCCGTAGTTATATCTATACGACTCTGGACTATCAATTTCTGTTAAGTACCCAAGAGTGACGGTCCGTTTCCCGGATACATATTCAAGTATATATTCCCGGGTAGAATTATGCCTATAAGCCTTAAAATGTCGCATATTCCAACGTACATACATATGTTGACATTTGTCGTACATTAACAAGATATCGGATTTAGGCGCCGAGTGGTTCAACCGCGTGCGTGTATTAGGTATATACCTAGTATCTATACCTGTCTAAGTTTGTTTGTATTCTACAAATAAGCCCTGAAATCGATTTCGGCGCGCAAAAATAACGCGTTCCGATCATTTGTCTTGATCACGCAAATGGCAATAGCTACAGAATATAATATTTTTCTAAAATAGCACGAAATCATGTTTACTTAGTAAAGTTAGGCAAACTGTACCATGAAAGTAGCTCAAAAAGTATACACTGAAGTTGGCGAAGTCAGTGACATCTATATGGTTACGAAACCAAAGTAACAACAAACTAACCTGGTTTTGAAGAAGCATAGTAAATACTCAACTTTGTCTCTCAATAGCCGGATAAGTGTTTGGAAAGATATTCAAATTGCAAAAGTTTGTTGAATTCTTACTTACAGACGGAGGAATTTACTTAAACTCGAGTTAAGTGTACTTGAGGTATTTTTGTAGATCTGGGCGTTTAATGAATGTTTGCTACGAGAATTGTTTCTTTTGCAGGTGGGGAAAGCGAAAGAACATTTATATGTTTTAGATTGTCGGAAGGCGGCAGAATTATATAGTGCTATTTTTAAACATTTGTGATTTGTACTCATACCTACTAATATTTATATTGGAAATCTCAATTGCAATATTATAATTAAAAGGCACGTAATACCTTCCATTTTACCCAACCTTTCGGTATAGGTTCAACCAACCATGATCACGGGAAGACTCTTGATTAAGTATTTCACCTTTCCTTTTCGTATACTTCAACTGAAACCTGAGTTATAAGTATACCATTAGTATAAGGTATTCATTATCTAGGTATTCCGTATGAATTTGTTCGCGAAAGATTATACCTTTTTCAACAATCATGGAAGTATGTTTCAATTTTAAATTGTAGTGTGGACCAGTGTTAATTTTAAAACCCTCGATAACGAGAAATATTTTTGTTTTGAATGGCTGCTTAAACAAGAAACAAATGATTATTCATAGATCTGTCATAATACCTTGCTCGAATGAGAACTGCGAAATCATAATAACTTTATAAGAAACTAGACATGTTAATTGAAAGAATGCTCTATGCATTGATCTGGATAGTTTGTATATCAATGGCCCTAATCAAATGAGGTGTTCATATATTTTCGTTGTTTAATGAAGATTATAGATAATTGCTGATTGCTGATTTCAGCATGAATGGGCCGGCTCGACCGGGGAAGTACTACCCTCGCACAGAAAATCGACGTAAAGTAACAGTACCTAAACTATTGCGTTCGGTGAGTGAGAGTGCCGGCGGCCCTATCCCCTATTCCTTCTCCCTCATCACACTCCTCATCCTATCCCTTTTCCAAACTCCAAAGGGCGGCAACGCACCTGTGATTCCTGTGGTGTTGCTTGTGTTCATGGGCGGTGGTAATTGCTTACCATCAGGCGATCCGTCTGCTTGTTTGCCGCCTATTACTAAAAAAAAACATAAAAACATATAGATTAGATTAGTTCACCAGTTTGACAGTACTGGCACTCGAATAGCATCCAGCCTTGGTCAAAACCACTATAACGTCGTGTGCTCGTTGAAAACCTAATTACTTTTAGTACTCTTTAATTAATGTTTACATAAAAGTTTTATGGGCAGTATAATCAAATTAAGTGCGTTTACGACTAAGTAACTGTTGTAAATGTTCATTGTATTGGGCATTTAACAATTAGACATGTAAATTAGTTCAATAAGTGGTATTGTAATCAGCATTAAGATATTATGTTGTTGTCTGCTAATAAGCCGGCTGCTGGATATACGACTATGCATTTACAACAACAATATACGTTCGAGATCTAGATATTGACTTTTGCTTGAATTCAGAGCGATACAGGACACTACAGCCGCAGCAGCGATAAACTACCAATGTCTTTTCGAAGTTATGAGCGTACATACATAACGTCACGCCTTTTATCCCCGAAGGGGTAGGCAGAGGTGTATTTCTACACACACTTTTCGCCAGATATACTTTAGTCCCACGTAATAAGGGGCGAGCCTATTGCCGTAGCGGGCACATTTCCAGACTCCGTGCTGCTACTGAGAATTTCGTGACATATAACCCCTATAACACTGCCCGACCCAGGAATCGAACCCGGGACCTCCCGATCCCACGCGCACATTTAGGCAACAAGGCAGTCGTATAGGGTTTGATGTCGAGTTTTCCGTCTCTACGCAAAGATGGTATTTGCATCGTGTTATCCCTTAGTCGCCTTTTACGACACCCACGGGAAGATTGGGGGTGGTGACACTTGTATTCTATGCCGTCAACCACACGGCTATGCCATCAACCACACGGCTATGAGCTAGTTATGAACGTATTAAATTGTTAATTATCGCTTGCTGAACGGGAGGAAACCTGCATGTTCGAGAGTTGTCCATAATGTTTTCGAAAGACATGTGAAGTCTGCCAACCCTCGCACTTGGCCAGCGTGGTGGACTATGGCCTTACCCTTCTCATAGTGAGATGAGGCCCGTGCCCAGTAGTGGGACAGTGTACATACATGGCCGATGATGACTGGAGATTACACAAATTGCTGATTAGCCGGATACGGGATTTATGTTCGCACGTTAACAACAACATAAGTGGTCCATGATCAAGGATCACAAAATTTCGTGTGAATTTGATGATTAATCGATTTCAAACTTTAGCGATTTGTTTACGTCATACAAGTTTATTTAACGGGTATCAGTAACGTTGAATTACATATTTATGACATAAAAACCTTTGTTTTCTCTGGCGTTTGTAACACGATGATTTTACTTCAGGTCAAAATTAATTGATCATGATAGTGTTCGTAATTAGTGTAATGCTATGCAATATCTGAAAGTAAATTTAATTTTCAGTACGCCGCAGCAGATTAGAAAATTTTCTGAAGTTGTAATTTTCTATGAAAAAAATAAATTCCTTTTATTTTTCACGGCTTTTTATTCGAAATACAAACTTCTGGCTGACCAACAGATTGCTAGCTATCTGGCGAAATAGTAATTGTAGATTTATAAGCCGGATATCCGATAGTAATCGAAACTCACTTGCATCTCTGGCTGTTGTTGTATGCTTTGTTATATTGTTTTATCCGTAATCAGATAACGTTTGCCTAGTTCGTCATAATCGGTTTATATTAATCACATTACGTACTCCAGTTTGAACAAATGCGTAACAATGGTTTTTACATCGTGTTTCAGCTAACTCGCTTAAAAGGTCCATTAAATTTTGCGGGCGTTAATGGCTTGCAAAATAAATCTTTACAAGGGCAGCTTTCAATTGTTAAGCTTGAGCTATAGGATGAACTGAAAAGATCGCATTTACAATTTTTCGTATTCTATTCATTCTATCGATGCCGGGTTGGAAGAATGCTAACTGGAATTTTGTGTAGTTTGGGATGTTTTTATAATACCTTTAAAGATCTATTTGTGAAATTGTGAAGAATTGTGAAGAGTTGTAACACCTTAAAACATTTATTTGTGTTATTGTTTGAAGTCATAGTGTTAAATGATGGTTATTCTACTTACCTATATCTGCAATTACTTTATTCTGAAAAAATGGCTAGAATCTTATTTGGCACCTTGTTGTTTTCCGTGTGAATAACGCTTAGATAAACAATTTCATACAAACTTCAAGACCCTTTTTACCTCTTTAGAGGGTGAACTTTCAAAAATAATTTCTTAGTAAGTAATACGTACGTACGTTGGCCAAAACATGGCCAAAACATGACGGTTTAATGTAGGTTTAGGATTTTAGAGAAGTTTTTAAAGAAGCTCTGCCAGTTTTATTCGAATTTCAATGCGCCTTTTATAAGAGACACTAACATTTCGAAAATAAATCACAATCCCGGCACCTTGCCCGTTGCGTCACAGGAGACGCAAGCCAAGCGAGACAGTCTATTAGCATTTATATTAACCCTTAAGAAAACAGGTTTGTGGAAATTAGGTAAATTAGATTACAGATTCATTTCCTATTAAGAGTCTCAAAGAGATAAAATATGTAAACTGTTTAAGGGTTTTACCGTAGCCCATCAGGTTCTTTCTTTATAACCGAGTTAAAATATAGGTAATTTTTCTGGTTTAAGTGTGTGGCCGCACGAAGGCTTCCCAAATTGCTCAATGATTATTTTAGAGAGAGAAGATCTGGGCCGATAACGACGGCCTTATTTATCCTTCGAACCACGGTTGCACACTGTAGTACGCTAAAATAAATGCCGCATAAACGGCCATCCATCTCAGTGACGACCTCTATAAACATAGCTTAACTAAACCGATCAAAGACGAATGGCGAGTCAAGTCAGGCTATGACCGCTATTATATACATCAGGTAATTGTACAATATGGTAGTAGGTATTACTGTATGATAGGCACTCATTATTATAATGTTACATTCGTAGTATTACTCTTCATGTTTAATGTGTACACCAATATTCCTAATGCTAGTTTTAATGCGCATTTAGTTCATGGAAATAATAGTTACTGGTGATTTTGTTCGTACTTCGGGCTATTACGTTATAGCGATATAGCTTATGTCCCCGTTCGAGCTCAGTTATCATTCAGTTTAATCGTCTAAATTATTTCATGTAGGTCTGAAAGTTTTCCAAATACGTATTATGTGAGACCTAAATATGTCAGGCAAAATATGAGCGTGATAATATCAGTTTTTTTTGGAGAGTACAGCTTGGATCTTATGAATATTATGCCAACATTTTAAATACGATATGGTACTATAAACTTTATAAAAAAACTACAGATTTATTTCAAATAGTAAGTAATAATGTGGGCCTGTGATTTATTTCATAATTTGTGCAGCATTGTGCGTAAACTACTAACTTACCGTGTATCTGACCATTTTCTTTAAATTATATATAATTATGCGTTCCAATATATTCCCACACGGAACTAAAGTTATGTGGCCCACTTTAGTTTGATGTTACCCATCGTTAAGTCAAGCCTCCACTGCGACCGGAACGTACTCCGTTTAACTCGCTACTCTTCTTTCCTACGAAACTTCCACTAAGTAACAGTCGCCGAAATGTGCTAAGCGAGTAAAAGAGTCCAAACCGACGGTCTCAGTTTAAAAAGAAATAGAAAGTAAAGACCCCAAACCATACGGACTTTGCTTTAGCTACTACTAATTCCATTGCAAAACACTTATTTTTGGGTGAAGTACTAATGACTACCGCAGTAGACTAAGCCAAACGAGTAAAATCGTTAGGAACAAGCACGCAGCGATCAAGTGCCACCGAGGAGTCTGTAATGGACTTCACCACAAGCGCCAGCTTATTTACATCAAAGTCAGTTAAATACATACATACATACATACATATCGTCACGCCTTTTATCCCCGAAGGGGTAGGCAGAGGTGTATTTCTACACCCACTTTTCGCCAGATATACTTTAGTCCCACGTAATAAGGGGCGAGCCTATTGCCGTACCGGGCACATTTCCAAACTCCGTGCTGCTACTGAGAATTTCGTGACAGAAAAACCCAATAACACTGCCCGACCCAGGAATCGAACCCGGGACCTCCCGATCCCACGCGCACATTTATGCCACGAGACCAACGAGGCAGTCGTATAGGGTTTGATGTCGAGTTTTCCGTCTCTACGCAAAGATGGTATTTGCATCGTGTTATCCCTTAGTCGCCTCTTACGACACCCACGGGAAGATGGCGGATGGGGGTGGTGACACTTGTATTCTATGCCGTGAACCACACGGCAACTATACCGATCAAATCAGTTAGATATATACATACATATCGTCACGCCTTTTATCCCCGAAGGGGTAGGCAGAGGTGTATTTCTACACCCACTTTTCGCCAGATATACTTTAGTCCCACGTAATAAGGGGCGAGCCTATTGCAGCACGGAGTCTGGAAATGTGCCCGGTACGGCACCGGGCACATTTCCAGACTCCGTGCTGCTACTGAGAATTTCGTAACAGAAAAACCCAATAACACTGGCCGACCCAGGAATCGAACCCGGGACCTCCCGATCCCACGCGCACATTTATGCCGCGAGACCAACGAGGCAGTCGTATAGGGTTTGATGTCGAGTTTTCCGTCTCTACGCAAAGATGGTATTTGCATCGTGTTATCCCCTAGTCGCCTCTTACGACACCCACGGGAAGATAGGGGGTGGTGACACTTGTATTCTATGCCGTCAACCACACGGCGTAACCAAGTTAGATATATTAAAAAAATATAAAAAAATATACACTTTCCTAGTGTTTAGTAAAGTCTAATTCTACTACCTAATTGTATTCCGTTCCGTTAGACTATTTCCCATTTCATATCTCGTTTGCAGTGTAAGCACCGCCTTACACAGAATACAAAACCCTTTTTGTATAGCTTTTAACAAAATTATATCGAATAACGCGTTTCTCGGTTGTTTAGAAAATATCAGTAGGTATAACGTTAAACCTAGAAACGTGTAACGAATAATAAAAGAAAGGATGATAGGATTGTTGTCCTGCCTAATGTGTAGACAGATTTTATTTTCTCATAAAATCTTTAGCGCGTGTCTGTGCTAAGGGGTAAGTTTAGTGTCAGTGTATGTTTTGCATACACGGGATACATTGGGTAACCTTGTTAAACAAACATTAACTGTATTACCGCAGAGTTGAACTTGCTATACAGGTGTTAAACGAAGTTCCCTCTTAGAGTAAATAAAGGCATTTATTCACTAGAAACATTCACATCATGTTTATGAATTCGTTGGGCACGAACTACGTGGGCATACTCGTAATGAAGCGCGAAATACACATTGCAATATAACTTTATGCAGCGATGACATAGATTTCAGGCGTTGTTGCTGTAGTTTTTATAATATTTGGATAAAGCAAACGATTTGCAAATGAAGAAATATGGGAAATAGCATAGAAGACAAATCATTCAAACAAGATTGTTCGCTAGGTCTATGCGCTGGATACAACTGGGGTAACATTTTTATGTAATTAGGTCTTACTACAACTGGCAGCAATTATTCGTAATATACCAGTATTATTCATCAACTGTTCGTCTACCAATATAAAAATAACAACTTTCAGAGAAGAATCTTTCGCTGTTATCTGTCCCAGTGAATAACAATCCTAAAACAAGGATAAAAATCATTTGACGCAATTTAAAATCCATCATATAAAAATTATAACTAAGACTCAAACAACCCCATACTATTAAATGTTCCAAGCCCATTCCACAATGGATAGTCTGTACAATGTAGTCTTATAGGTGGGACTACTCTAGGATAATAACCGTATGTGTACATTATACATATATGGTGGTGAATAGGATAAGATAATAGAGGGATGATTTGATATTGAATAGGCTAGAATGTGGGTCGTGATGGATGACTTCGGTCAATAAACTCTAAGTGGGTACTGAAAAACATTACGTGCCTACACCTTTTTACATAACAGCTGTTCAACTCAGGAAAAAGTTTTATAACTTTTTGACAATGTTTAAAACATTTCTAGATTATCTTGGTTGCAAACAAACAATAGGTCTTATGTTTAGTTCCTTCCATCTAAAGGTATTAATGGTGCTCAAGTTGATATTGTCGCGTTGTGGAAATCAGTAATAGGTTTAAAGTTCGAGAGAAGTTAGACATATTAGGTACGAAAGCATAGATAAGAAGGAATTAGTAGAGAAAATCTAATGACAACTGGGTGAAGGTGGACTGAGCAGTGATTCTGCCCCCTTTCTCCTACATATTCATTAATTTCTTGTGATTGCAATTCAAAAGTTAAGAGAGACGAGCCATAAAAATTATTACCCTGTAGCGTAGGTCGTGATTATCAGAAATAGATAAACTGTTTGTCATATTGTCACCAGTTAGCGACTATAGGTATTGGTGAAATAGCGATCACGCGTGGTTGACTTTAACATCAGTTAGAGAGAAGTAAGAAGAAAGAGAAATAGCAATGTACAAAAAACTAGAAGAAAGAACCAGATAAAATAGTTAAAGGAAGGAGATGAGAGCGAAACAAGAGCGGTGGGTGAGAAATTGTTTAGCCTTTACCGTCACAAGCCGCTTTTGTATGACAAGATTGAGCCCATGGTCTCAATTATATTTCCTTCTAGCTTCTGCCTGTGGATTGGTTCACGTAGGTTCAGTTATCGAGACAAAAGCTAGCCCATGTGCTAATCTGTCATATAAGCTATATAGCTACAATGTATCATCAAAATCTATTTAGTAGTTTCGCGTAAGTAATATTAGGAGGACACAAGCGTGACTATTAATCTTTCAAAAATCTATAGTCTCCAGTAGCATTTTGAATTCTGTAGAAGTATTTGTATTGTATTGTACTACAATTATTTCAAATTAATTGCAAACTAACGGTAGCTGGCGTAATACGCAACGATTAGGACCACATTCCACTGCGCATCTATTTAATGCTCGACAAATTACCTGACTATTTGTTGCTATTGAAATTGCCTAAAATTGTAGTAAAACATTTCAGCCGAGGAGAATCTTCAAATTGAATGCAAACTATCAACTTAATGCCGCAAGTTTAGAATAGGAAATATCTAGTTTTATTGGGACATTATGTCATGCTACATCTAGTATTTATTTAGCATTAGGCATCGTCTCGAATTTTTTTCGGTTTATCATCTTTCGCTGCATCTCAAGTTGATGGCCTGATGCTATTGGAAGATTCAAGGCAAATTAAAGGAGCACAGCTTAAAATATTTTACAGTGTCTTTCCTAAGCAAATACCTTTTTGTTATATCATTACGTATTCTACTACAACAAGTTCATTCATAGGAGATTTTTCTGCGATGAAATAAAAATGTATCAAAGCATTAGATGCTCAGTATCTAGGTTAGTATGACGGATGGCATTGAATGAACACGCATCTACAACTGATATTTCAAAATAGAAAAAGTAACTTGATATTAAATTTCTCAATACTATTTTATAGATTTGAATGGCGAACACATGAATCAGCAAGCATGTTAATATTGTTTGTTTATTTCTTAGGCTTTTACGTTTTAACTATGGAAAAGATTCTGATCAAACTTTAATTGTAATTCTGAGTTATGTTTATCCATTGATTTAAAATAAATAAATATAATAAAAACATAATAAAATTAAAAAATTGGTCTCTGAGAGCTCAGTTCTACGACCAACGTTATGTCGTCGGTGCTAAAATAAAGTAGTCTCGTCGCGACCACAACTACCGCGACGCGATAATTACACACTGTTTACAATAAGGAACTTGATCTGTTTGCCCGTGATAGGTCATAAACCAATTGCGGTCGCTGGAGCGGCCGATAGCACGTTCTGAGGCAAAACATGCAGCGACGCGGACGTCACAATTGCAACCGCAAATTAGACGCGGGAGGCCTTCGTAAGTTCTCCGACTTATGTCAAAGTAGTTGTGCGTTCTTTCTGACTAACTATGAACTTACAACTATGAACTTATAAGATACAATAACTCGCAATAAAGGTAAAATTGGGGCTTCTGCATCACTTGCTCTCGCGTCGCCGCTCGAGCTGATCGATGATGATGATGAGATCGATTAATATAAATGTGTTCTGACTTCTGCGTCACTCAACTTGTGACGTCGCTGTGACGTCGAGACGACACCGCCTCCCGGCTGCCTGCATGTTCCACCCCCCACCGCACCGCGGCTTCTTTAAAAGCGGACGCGCTAGCAGCGGGCTTTCTTTTTGGGCTGCATTCGACGACGTCGCCACGAGTGAAAAGCTAAGTACATCAACTGCGACTCCTGAGCGACCATCGACATCAACCTCTCCCATCGCCGAATCACGCGACCCTGTGTATTTTTTTATTAATTCCTAATTTTTTCGCTTGCTAAATGATGTCTAAAATTAATTGAGAATTAAATCAATTTTTATTGTAACATTTAACAACGTTTCTCATTTAAACACACCCTAGTAGGGATAACGTAACAGGGGACACCTGAAAGGTCTTTTTTTACGTTACAACTTGCTTCGCTTGTTTCGCGACGCAGACGCCTCCAATAATACCCTACTGTTGTTATCTGCGATCCGTTTTATTCACGATATAGATTATTAACATTATGTTTTCAGGTTAGGAATTTAACTCCTTGTCTCAGTGACCAATGTAACTATTCTCTTTGCTGAGTTTTTTATTGTACTTATGAATGTGTATGACCTGTTTGCATCTGGCATTGCCCATTAAAAAAAATCTATAAACATAAATCTCTTTGAAACTTAGTTGCTACCTCCTTTTATTTTGTTCTTTTTTTTTGTATGTTTTTTAAGTTATGAATAATAGCTTAGTGTATGTATCTTATGTACTTAATATTTGTATAATTATTATAATATCACTGTGTACGTGCATGTTGCAATATTGGACTGCTCATAGGTGAAAACTTGTAATGGGCCTTCTGCTTATATTGTATTATATAATATTCTGTTAACCGTGTGGTTGACGGCATAGAATACAAGTGTCACCACCCCTTATCTTCCCGTGGGTGTCGTAAGAGGCGACTAAGGGATAACACGATGCAAATACCATCTTTGCATAGAGATGGAAAACTCGACATCAAACCCTTTACGACTGCCTCGTTGGTCTCGCGGCATAAATGTGCGCGTGGGATCGGGAGGTCCCGGGTTCGATTCCTGGGTCGGGCAGTGTTATTGGGTTTTTCTGTCACGAAATTCCCAGTAGCAGCACGGAGTCTGGAAATGTGCCCGGTACGGCAATAGGCTCGCCCCTTATTACGTGGGACTGAGGTATATCTGGCGAAAAGTGGGTGTAGAAATACACCTCTACCTACCCCTTCGGGGATAAAAGGCGTGACGTTGTGTATGTATGTGTGTATGTGTCTGTTAGCTGTTAGTTTTCCTTATAAGAATAAAATAAAATAAAATAAGTATCAATTCATGTAATATTCCTGTTTGATTTTTGTTATAGAACTCGTTCTACAATTTTACAGATTTAGGCTGGGTGAATATTGAGCGTTGGGAAATGAAACAAACAGATTTTTTTTATATATAATTATTATTATTAAAAGAGTAATTAAATAATCTTATAAGAAATAAGTGATTCTTAATCTAACATTTATTGTATTTTAAAGTGCTATTTGTTTTAAGACTAAGATATATAAATCATCCATCAAGAATCCTAATTGTCTACTACTTAAATATATTATATATTAGAAGATTTTATTATCGTTATTATAAAAAATAAACGTTTGTACTGAGTTATTGATTATCTTGGATAATTCTATACACGTCATGTTAGGACAAAGTGGTCCAATATTTTATCACATCTGACGACACGTTTGGCGCATTGGCTAAGAGTATGACTCGCATCACAATGTAAATAGTAGGTTTAATAGACGCAGGAACTACTTAATGCACCAATGTGTTGCGGGTTCGATTCCCGCACGGAACAAATTAGTATTGTTCTGGTTTGGATTTTGTTTTTATGTTTTTTTACTTTATTTTTTTGTATTATAATCAATTATTATGTCTCCATAATACTGTTGGCTACTTATTAAGAAAGAAAGAAAGAGAAAGACTATTTATCTGTCACAGACACAGAAAAAGTATTACATATAAAAGAAAACATTGCAAGGCATAACATTAGTCTGTGACAAATATGTGCACACTCAGCTATATTGTTGCATTGTGGTAGTGTCCACAACTCTATTATTGAGTAATAGTTGCTAGTAAAAGCTAACCTCTCATTATACGGATGGCCTATGCATTCATTAGTACATGAAGTGCACCAAATCGTTTCGATGCAACGATGTGCCGTGATCGAACATGATATTGTTGTTTATTGTATTTATTTAAGTGCGCGCGATAATTTTTGCTTGGCTATGTCAGTTCGGCACCATACCAGATTATGATACACACAACAACCGATCGGACTGATCGCGTCGACTTAACACAGCAGTCAAACTTGAGAATGTTGTTTATACATTACTATCTCAAACTAGAAACGACAGTAAGTTGTCCCATTGCATTGGTACTACAATGATATGTCGGTGAATGAAATACAATATAATATCGTGAATCAGACGAATCGCAGATAACAACGGTATTATCAGTGAGCAAGCAAAGTGAGCTGACGCAGACGCTCCCAGCGTCTGCGTCAGCTCACTTTGTTCTGAGTGATGCAGATCACATTTATATTAATCGATCTCGATTGTAAAATTGGGGCTTCTGTATCACGCAGCTCGAGCGGCGATGCGAGAGCAAGTGATGCAGAAGCCCCAATTTTACCCTACTTATCACATTCTCTCGAATGAGTAGAATGTAGATTTAGTACTTTTTGGTCATAAAACATCTATGACACCCGGAGGCATCGCCTCATGATTTTTAGTCATGACTGGAGTGGAAAATGATGTTGTTTCACCTATCAGGAATAAGTACGAGAACTTCTGATAAATAATTAGGACTACCCATATTCGTCGTCTTCGTTTGTGTGTTATATTTCCAGTCAGGGAGCACTTGGCATTGCTTCTTTTTTTCCTTTCTTCCAGATTGCCGGCTACAACAAACAGCATACCTGATTTTAATGAGATTTGGTAAAGAAATGTAATAAAAATAACGTGTTGACCCAATCATCGCAAATAGTCCTTAACAAAATTAACAAGACAACTTCATAAATGTGGGAATTCCGTTTAGTAAACTCACTTGTACGTATTAACTGTTGTACGTGATATTAAAGTTGATGCGGAAAATGTTATATAACGTTATTTGGAACGAAATTGGAAATAACAATTTTCCACGTACATAAGTATCATGTTACATGCCGTGAAATACATAGTATCATGGGCTGCTACGTTCTAGAACCTGGATGTTTAAGCGCCACAGACGGTTTTGCATTTTATCAAAAGTTTTTGCGTTCTCTAACGTCTAAATAAAAGTTTCAAAATAGAACTGTTTTAGTTTTGCTTCTATATTTAGGTGAAATTCAATTGTAACTTTCTTTCAGGAGCTCTATATTTGAGACATATTATTTATGCCGTACGTTTCTATGTTGGTATCTTCGACGATCGTATCAATTTTTAAAGACATTTGTTTTCTTCTGTACCTTTCAGTTACTAGAATGTCCGGTTGGACTGAGACAGTACTAAATACCCGAGTTAAAACTTGTTAATATGATGAATAACTACCTTTTTGTTTTTATAATAGATGATAAAACTTTCGTACTTTTCCGAAATATCTGATACACGAAACAAAGGTACCACGAAAGACTATTTAAAACGAAAGTACTATACTCACTCTCAGAATATCAACTTCTATAAGATGTATCCAGTAAGTTTGAAGGCTGCAGAGCAGTAATTAGCCCATTCTTCTGCAGCTTTGGATAGCTTTGTATTCGTTTGTCTTCTTTTTCTCGGTGCGCACCAACTTGTATTTTGTTTAAACCCAAATTGTAGCTCATTATTAAGTGGATCCCTAGTAAGAATAATTAATTAGGATATTCTGATGTTTATTTACCTGAAATATAAACGCACAAAAACCAATGAGTACTTAATTGAGTGAGTTAAACTGGAATTAATGAATGAGTTAGGTACTATTGGAAAATCATCATTTTACGCGCGGTATGAAGGATGAAATGTGTTCGGTTACATTACTTTCATTTCTGCCGTGACTGTGTATATTGATAGGACAGGACATCATTTCGTATCCACTTTCAATATCATCCCACGCTTGTCAACGAACCTGAGTGAAGAGGACGATCTCTTACACGAACGAATAACTTACTTGTCACACATATAGGCGATTTTTCAATCACCGGAAAAATCCGATCTGAGGAAAACTCATCGCTGTTCAAATATGTTTTAATATGTTTAAAAATACTGTAAAACATTAACATTATTTGCTGAATTAAGATTTGACGTTTGCTTAGAGTTTGAGGTGTGCAAGAATTAGATGCAGTATTAAGTAGAGATTTTGCATCTACAATTTAACAAGGTTCCTCTACACATGACTACGACCAAGCAAATTGCATAATTATGGTGCTTAATTTTTTTACTATGAAAAGATTCTCCCGGTCGAAGAAATGCTGTCCTTTATTTTTTGAATCAATGTGGTGATCACTGCCACATTTTATGCTAAAAGAGAAAGAATAACAAACTGCCGAAGCAAGACAGAAACTAAGATCCTATTGTAAGTTATTACTCATTGCTTTTTATACAGTTTACTTTTAATTCAACAGCTTGTTTTAGGGGAAATATACTCCTGTTATAATAGCAGCCATAATTATTGTGATCTTTAATAAATTTTAACAAGATCAATGTAAACAGATGAGTTTACAAATTGGACAAAATATATCAATTTCGTTTTAGAGATGGAAACATTCAACAAAAGTCTTATTTTAAGCCGGAAGTCACCGAAGCAAAACAACATCAAATCCTAAATAATTAAATTCGTCGGTCAAAGTCTAATCCCAGTTAAAGTTGTAAACTTTTATTATAAATATTTTACTTCCCATTTGTAACAAGTATTATATAATTTAACAATTTTAACTCCGCATGCTTTTGTTAATCGTTAAAAAGGTAAATTTTGGGTAAATAAGAAAGCACAGGTACACAAATAACATAGTTCTACAATACGATTGCCTCAGCTTAGCTCACGAAACCAAATTATTTGATTATATTCTTAGTAGAACTGTTTATGGGTGCATAGGGTTCCCACCAAGAACTTAGGGTCCCAAGCCAACCTCACCTGCAAGTGGTGCACCTGCCGATCAACGGACGAGGCTCTGGCAAACAAAATATCCCGATAAGCGGCAATAGGCTCGCCACCTATTACGTGGGATCAAAACACTGGCGAAAAGTGGGCGTTTAATATGCCTCTGCCTACCCCTTCGGGGACACAGGCGTGAGTCTATGTATGTATGTATAACTGTTTATATTTTCAGCAAAATAGGGAACATGAATTAAGTACGTAATTACTTTTCGAGATCACGCATCGCGACACAGAAACACTTATAAAGACTTGACTTTGTACGGGATTTTGAGTAGGCACTGATCCTTTTCTAGAGCCTTTATAGGTTTAAATCAGTCTACACTTATTTTTCGTATATTTAGAAGATTAGATAACCACTCCATGACCATTATGAAGTGATGCCATTACCTTCTTTTATAGCCTGCTTGATGTCATGGTTATATTAAAAAGGCACAGTATTTTGATATTGAAAACTGAATGTTTAGTAGGTGATCATTACAAACTAAGTAAGCTAAACCAGTTTTGGTCAATTAATGTTTCGAACACGCCTGTGGTCAACGATAGGTTTTCGATTGAGCACGTGTGGTGACGTGACATGAGCATGAGCACATGATGATGATGATGTGGAGCCGTGTCACTCAAACCGTGTTGACATGAGACACGTGCTGGTATATACGCTGTGTTTCAGCTGTAGTATTTATTAATATATAAATTTGTTTTGACTGCCCTTTTATTGCCCTAGTATTTATTAATGTTTTGTTGTTCTGCGTTACCCCATAGGTAATGGCTTGCATGGCCTCCTCGCTGCTTAACACTGCACCAAGTGTTCGATCCTCACACGGAATACTACTCTGTGTGATCCACAAATTGTTTTTACTGTACTTTGTATCTGTTAATTGTATGTTTGTAAACTCCGCCGCGTCCGTGCTACAGCATTAATTACTAGAGCAGGAGTTTTTATGAAGTAGACCGAGATCAATGTCACTTATCCCTGAAAACGGCAGAGCCTGCATCAATTTCAATAAGACTGGTTCAGTTCCGTTCATTTCTATAGCGGTGGCAATGTAAGGGAAATGTAGAGTCACTTTAAAAAAATACTGGTGTGATATGGTACTGTTTCATTAAAACTTTAATAATTTTTTTCTTTTTCTTTTCGGTTTTCGGTGAAGCATAAAGCATTTTAAATATGTATACTAATAAAAAGTAATCGATCGGAGTATTCTATATCAGTAAATAGGAATATAATGGCCAAGGCCATGAATGCTAAATGCCATTATATATTTAGCAATATTCTTTATCGCTTTTCGATATTGCGTATTGCGGTAAGTATCTACATAATGTTGACATCGCGCCGTCACATTGATTCTCTTATACATTTCTTCGATTTGTTGTATTTCATACATACATACATACATAGACTCACGCCTGTTTCCCGGAGGGATAGGCAGAGACTACGGAACGCCATTTGCAACGATCCTGACATATCTCTCTTGCTTCATTCACTCCCATCAGATTCCTCATGCATGCTCTTCTGTTCAGGGTACTTCTAATCTGTCCTATTTTCAGGATGTCTCCAATCTGGTCAGAGAACTTCCCCTTTGTCCTGTCCTTTCCACACTTTCCTTATATATCTGCTTGGTCAGTCTTTCGCCATCCATCCTCTCCACGTGCCCAAACCATCTTAGCATACCTTTCTCGATGCTTGTCACCACATCTTCTTTTACTTTTTGTATTTCACTAAGGGGGTAGTGAGATATAGTTAAATGAGACTTTAACCGACTATTTTTAGAGTAGGGATTAGCTGCTGATGTTACCTCTGTTGACGATTTAGTAGATATCGATCAGAAATATAAAAGTTGATCCCTATCAATTTCATTAGTTACTTTTCAAAGATAAAACAAGTGCCGCTTTTTGTTATTTTCTTTATAACACATTTCTTGCTAGAGGAAACGATTAAATTCTGAGAAATGCCTACGCAGTGTTAAGTGGGCAATAATGCTCTACTTATTGAAGACATTGGTCAGTTTCCTCGATTAAGTAGTAATTGTCTGTCAATCTTTATTTGCTCCAATAAGAAATTACTTAGCGGATACTGGAGAGAAGCAATTATTTAGTAGTACATTTGTGTCAGTGTAGTTTGTGTGAGAGTGTGTCTGTGTAAACATATTAACTACGTCACTTTTACAATTCGTGGCTTCGTTCTGTTCATTTGATTGTTTTACAATTACTCTGAAAGTGGACACGAATTAACATTTGTATAACTTCTTTGCAAACTAATATAATGGATAGGTAAGTATTGTTTTCAATACACAATAACAGCTTTTTTGATCGATATCCGTACTGTGTCAACAGAACACAGTAAAGAGGTAAGTCTGGTTTAAACCGATATCCACACCTGTGAACTTATGTCTCAATAAGCTGGTAATACGACAGCTATCGTGAATCTTACGCATTATGAGATATCGTTCTCACACGTCAGCCGATGATATCGGACGTCGTCAGTTGGCATGATATGTATGTATATGTATGATACCGTCAGTCGTAAAGAATCGGTTTCCCTTGCTGTTCTCTTAAGGATTGCATTGATCACTAACTAACCGAGTCCAGACTAGCGTGTACAGAACTCCGATAGAGATGTTTTTGTTGTTATTGTAAACACTAAATGCTTTTACTCACCAACAACGTGATGTTTTATGAACTAATGATGTGCTTTTTAGTCGGCTGTATCTGTGTGTATATGTATCTGTATATGTATATACAACTAGCTCGCTAGTTCTTGCAGAATTTTAGCGTAAAGTTAAAGTATTTTATGACATTTTATTTATTGCGAGAGCAAGCTGAGCTCACGCTAGTGGCGAAGCTATTTAACTCTTTTCTTAATTTTTCACCCTTAAATTAAGGCTATATCTATGATTATATTATTAGTTCAGGAGTTATAGCTGATTAGCTCAAATCTATTTTTGCATCTGACGAATTAATATTTGGCTTGAATTCTTCTAAGGACAGCTCCGGAACTCAATGTTGTTCGTGACCGGACCCCGCACTTGACTGGTTTTATTCGTCTTCCTTCCCGGTAGTTACGGTTTGGATGGCTTTTCTTTGCTTTGCATCTATATTGATAAAGCTATTATTACAGTTACTTACTATCTAAGTCAACAGCCTATATAAACAACATAAGTCACTACTAATGTAGTCGTCGCTAAAGAGCGGTGCCGATATGTATATCTACTTATTTACATCACAAAATAATACTACGGTGCTTTCCAATCGATTTATATGAGAAATGGACCCTAAAAACACCGTGTTTGTGAGTACCAGAACGTTAAGGCAATCAAACTATTTAATCAATCAATACAGTATCGTGAAGCAAACGTTAAAAAACCCATGATTGTTTTATTAACAATCTATACATAGGTACATACATATATGCAGGAGTAGCAAGTGCCCCGTTTAAAGTTGGTCATATAAGTAGTATTATCATATTCTTATACATATATGATGTCACATTGCTTCAGATTTTATCTAACTTTGATATAGGTATGTACCTTATGCTTCCAGAATAATCTGCTTTCGTTCGTTCAAAAGCCCTACTCACGCTACCCGCTCTCAATCGATAATCCATTGACCCTTGTAATATAGGGGCGGAAATGACTGTTTTTATGATTAATACTCAACTAATGAACACTTACTAATTTTGATATGGACTGATAATGCTTTATGAGCATAGTATTTACTTAGCTATAATGTATCTACTAGATATAGGTAGACATAAGGAACATAACAGCTGATTTTGTTTTCCTTCTTTGAATGCCAAAGTGGGTAATGTATGTTACGTTAAAAAGGCTAAACCGATTAGACCGGTCTGAAATCATTAAGATGCAAAAATAAAATTGGAACATATTAGCCAATTGATTGTCGGTTGAATTTTTACCGTATAAGATACTAGAGGACGCCAGCAGCTACGCCTGCATTTTTTTTAATTTTACCCGTTTTGGCCGATCCCGTGGGAATTTCGGGAAATCCCTTCTTAGTGCACCCCTACGGTCCCCAAGGAACATACATGCCAAATTTCAGCTTCCTGCGCCCAATAGTTTCGGCTGTAGCGTGTCTGTCAGTCAGTCAGTAACGCAAGGATTTAATATATTATTTTTTAAATTTACCCGTTTTGGCCAATACCGTGGGAATTTCGAGAAATCCCTTCTTAGTGCACCCCTACGGTCCCCAAGGAACATACATGCCAAATTTCAGCTTCCTGCGCCCAATAGTTTCGGTCGTAGCGTCTCTGTCAGTCAGTCAGTAACGCAAGGATTTTATATATTAAGATTTTATATATTAAGATAATGCAACGAGACTAGAAGTTATTATTCTAGTTCACTCTCAATTTATGATGACGGTTATTGTATGAAGGCAGGTAGACCGCGATCAAACTCTATGATACTTAAATGGGTTTTGATCACGGGTTGTTAGATTTATTGTGATATCTTCGTTCCTCCCTAGGTGCCGGATACTGTCCACGTAGAGTTATAGTTTTCCGATAAACATGAGAGAAACATAAATTAAGATGGAACCTGTAAAAACAACCTTTGTAGTATATTGGGTAATATATTGCTTCCTATTGGGAAAAAGTACAGGGCAGTGAATATCCAAGAGCTAAGAAAGCATTGGGAATTATAAAGTTTTATAATGATGTCAATAACAGGTCTCAGAACGAGGTTGTAATAAGTATTTTTGTTCCCAGTTTGAACATAAAGTAATTTAAAGTTGACTGAGATAATAATGATCTTACAGAATTGCCTCTGACGGGATGTCTACAATTTACCCCATTGATAGGTGAATGAAAATAGTCACGTAAGTTGTTGCGTCAAAATCTGTTGAATATAATCATGTTATTTCATGTTTTCTCTGTTAGTTTCACTTTAGAAGTGAAAGGAAAAAAAATGAAAATTAGATTAACTTAGACTTTTAAACGTTTGTCTATACGAATGCCCAATAAACTCGTCGTATCGTATCGAGTCTCTACTCCAGATTCCCCACATTGATTGTAAAAGTCACCCTGAGTCAAAGGCGCTGCTTTACGTCGTGCGACGAAGTGGATGCATTAAGGTTTGGTGATTTAAGGGACAGTAATAAAAGCACCTCTAATATTACCAAGTCATTCTTTGTTTTAGAGTTAATTCGCGTCCTACTGCTTCAATCTTGTACTTACAGTATTTTGTTATTTATTAGTTATTGAATACCGTCTAAGTAAGTCAGATGTAATTGGTTGGAGTAAAATCTTCGTTGGAGGATCCACTGTTGTTACATTGTACGTGATTTTCTAGCTGTTACGAAGTAACGGTGTTGCTCGTAGTGCACCAACATGGCCACATTCGCATAAGCGTACTATATACATACCTCGACCCTACGCTGAAACGGTATTCCATTGGCTAGTAACGTTGCCAAATACAAATGTGCGGCGATTAACAGAATATTAATATTATAATATTATTCGTGGCACCAACGTTATGGACCATCTGTATAATAAAACTGTTTTATTTCCCAACGGTTTCCGTGCAGACTTATGCCAAAAATGCAAATGAACTTTGTGTTAAAAACATAAACACGACGTCGATGTGGCCTGTGATTGGCAAGCACTCGCTGACGATAATTACTTTGCAGCTTGTAGCATAATAGAAAAAGGCGCACGTAATGTAGTTGCCATTGGGTCAATCGATAGCCACATTAGGTAAAGTAAAAAGGCAGCGAAAGCATAGTGGGAAGATTAACACTAACGTTCAAATGCGCAGCGTGCACCACTGACTTTTCAAGTGCGTATTAAGTTCTTATTCTTTGCAGTGGTGAAGGAAACCATCGCTACGAAACCATGTCTGAGAGATTTCTATAATGTTTCCGAAACACATTTGGAGTTTGACCATCTGTATTAGTATGTAGTATGTATTACTCGTATATTGCCAGCGTGGTCGTAGGCCTAACCGTTCTCATAGCGGGAAATGACCCGTACCCAGCAGTTGGACAGTTTATATACAGCGTTGAAAATGATACAAAAATCCAATAGGTACAAATCCTTGAGCTGCTTATTATTCATAAGGATTAACTTTTCTGTAATATATATATATATATATATATATATATATATATATATATATATATATATATATATATATATATATATATATTTGTGTATAATATTTAAGCGTTTTCTCTAACTCAATTCGATTTGATTGAATTTATTTAAGCACTCAGCTCACTAGCTTCTTTTATACATTTAATTACTTTATTGTTTAAGTTTTGAAATCTCAGCGCGACACTTGTGCCGAATGTTGATAGTTTTCATGAAACCAATTTACTTGGTAGGCGGGGGAGTAATTATAGATTACAAACGTTTATAAGGTTTCGTAGCGCTCAGAGCTTGACTTACCTTTCGTCATAGATAGGCAAAGTAAAGAGACTCTTCTAGAGGCCAGCAATTGGATGGGTGACTATTTGTGTCATTTACATCAGTACTCTACCATGACTCGGACGGCACGTAAAAGCATTGGCGTTCTATGCCTATATCACATTAAAAAAATGTTAAGTAAGATTTTTGCTGCTACGATGGTTAACGTTAAATAAGTAGACCATTAGAATATAAAGTTCTAAAAAAAGTGAAACATCGGCATCACGAGTACACAACTAACCATTTAAGCAGAATACGATAAATTCCGTCAACCACAAAGTAAACAAAACAAACCATTAAGTTTAGCACAGTACTAAACTTGTAACAAAGTAAGTTGCGTTTCATGTAGGTAACCACCTGGTTACCTACATGGGACAGTCTTGAAAATTAAATTGACTTGGGTTTATACTGGTCTCTATTTAATCTATGTCATGAAAATTAATAGAAAATATCCACAAAGCAAATGCTAGTCCAATTTACTTTAAGCATTAATTATAAAATGTTAACTAACCGAGTTAACTGACTGACTTGTGAAGTACAGCTGTCCATGAAATTAGATAATTTACTTTCCAAAGATTATCCCAAGTTTATCCGGCAAGGGTTGAATTTATGTTTTTATTATATTTTAATTGGATTAATTTGGCTTTCAAATCGTTTTATTATGATGAGGAGTTCATGGCAGATCGGGTTTAATGAAAATCGCTCACATTACCTAAACGACTTATTCCATTAAGTTTAATATAAGCGATCTTTGTCTTTTAGACAAGTTTACATATTATTAGGTTCTTGCATTACTTAGTAATGGCGGTTTTAGTTAGTTCATTATCTTTGGAAATTTGTAGTAAATAGTTTATTATTTAGATTAATACAATTTTATTATTGATCTGGATGTGAAAGCATATAAGTTTTCTATTACGCGACTGATATTACTTTCGGCTAAGCACTATACCGGTCCTGAAGTAACAAGGCGCAATAAAATGTGAATTATTTTGTAGTTAACATATCTGGACCAGAAATATGACGACAGGACAGTACGAGGACAGTTATCACAGGTGCAAAAGGGACTCCGTCTCCAGAGAAATTTTACGACGACGGCCCACAACAATATATTTTCTAAGTGGGAGAGCTGTTATCTTAAGGTAATGGAGTATGCCAAAAAGTATATACATACTTAACATAATGTTTACATCGTTTGGTAAACATCTATTAAAATGTCTCGCGGAAAGAACCTGTCAATCTTACTTTTGTGCCTTTTTCATATTTCACCTTTATACTGTTTCCTGCTTTTTTAATAAATAATAGACGCGGTATTTCGACAATGGCGTCGGATAATCTGTACGAAGATTCCTTTATTACTTTAAAATATGACAATCTTCAGAATATTCTTTTTGCGAAATATAAGGTTTTATAATTACGGCATGCGAACAGAAATGTATTGGTAGATTGGGTTGGGTTTTATGTGCTCACCAAAAATGATTGTTACGATGTATATTGTTTAGATTACCTATGTATTTTAACTCTTTACATGGCCGTGTTGAAAGAAGTCTATACGAATATAGATTCAATAAACCTGCATGTCTGAGAGTTCCTCATAAAATTCTTAACAGGTATGTGAAGTTTGTATACCCGTACCTGGGCAGCGTGGTTGACCTAATTGTTCTCATAGCGAGACCGGAGCCAAGGAGTGCGACAGTTTATTAACGGCTGACATTGTTATAATGATGATGTATTTTGTTCTACCATGATGATTTAGTAGTCATCGCATGAAAGCGTGACCTACAGATAAGATTTTAAAGGCAATACTTATAAGTTACAGCCATATTACACCAAAATCATTGTAATGAGTGTTCTTCGAGTGATCAATGTTTCACATACACTTGCACCTAATGTCATTCATATGAAGACGGAAGCGAAGCAGTTATTTTCAAAGTGTTTTGAAATGAAGTCCGAATCTTGTAATTTTGTTCTACTTGTTTCAAAAACTTTATGATTTAAAGTAAACCGTTATTTTTTGTTATTTTTTTATAGACTCACGCCTGTATCCCCGAAGGGGCAGGCAGAGGTGTAAGATTAGACCCACATTCCGCTATCAATTTTTAGGTCCCACGTAATAGGGGGCGAGCCTATTGCCGTTACCGGGCACATCACCAGACTCCGTGCTGCTACTGTGAATTCGGAAAAACCCAGTAACACTTTTGCCCGACCCGGGAATCGAACCCGGGACCTCCGATCAGCAGTCGCATACGCTATCCACTGGACTACGGAGGCAGTATTGTAATTGTGATTAAAATATGTATTACTCGACTTTGTCCGCAGCTTCACCCGCGTAAATTGTAAATCTAAAGCTTATCACACTATCTAGTTTTTGAGTTTATCGTTTCATACAGACATACAGGAGGTGGCGGCGACTTTATTTTATATCCTATGATAGATTTTACTTGTTTTAATGTGAATTAATCCGACGTTCACTGATAGAGCATATAGCAGTAACACCTGTTCATAATGTTCTTAAAATGTTTATAAAATCCTTTTAACTAAGTAATTTATATTTATTATTATTTATGTTATCGAAAACTATGGCTAAGTACTTTCTATAATAAAATGGTAGAATACGCATAGTCAAGAACTTTCCGCGGCCTAAATCTTCTGTTATACCGTGCCAGTATGTTGAGGCATTATCCATTTTATCAGCACGATTACAAATTAAAACTCTTAATTATTGTCCGTGTGATACAAACAAATTTTTGAAAAAAAGAAGACTGTGTCTGAGTAATGACTGAATTGTGTTATGTTAATTGTCCACATAAATCATATCAAATGTAGCGTTAATCTAAAACGAAACGAGCTAATTACTCTGCTTTTTTATTGTCTTTACAAAATAACGCATTCATACTGATTCTACAACCAGTGAGAAAAGTTTCTAGCACAATTGCGCTGATAAAATATACTTAAAATAATTTCATTTTCTTTACTTTCCATTCTGGAGAAGAGACAAGTATCATTGGCTTTTGTTACAGTAGTACACGGCACTGATAAATTACATTATTCAAACTATATTTGCAGCTCAGCAGATGTAATGGAGTAACAGTATTTACTTCTCTTAAATCACGAACAAGAAATAGAGAATATTGTACTTACAAGTTTTTATAGACATCCATAGGATACACCCTACGGATGGCTATAAAAAACTGACTAAAATTAATCGTTTATGTCGCGTTTCCACGCTTGCCAAGCCTCGACAAGCTTCCACAAGGTCCAAGCGTCCACAAATCTCGCTTGGCGTTTGGGAGCCGTTTACACGCTTGTGAATGCGTCAGTATGCTACGTACATCCAAGCATGGCGGACACCGAACTTGTATCGGCTATAATCTTTGGTTTAACCTACTTTTATTTGAAATACACTTAAAGAGAAGCAAAACCAATTATTTTGTATGATGTAGATTGCCAGGGCCTCTTCCTTCCCCTCTACGGAAAACCTTGTCTACATAGCCTCGAAATATTACTGGTCCCATACAGGTTACGGCATTAAGTATGTCAATACACCTGCATATTATTAATATGTTCCCTCGTGACATTCCTCTGGGAGCGATATAGTGCATAATCATACAAACAAGCAAAAGAAGTTCGACCAGCCACTCATTTTGAGACAGAACTAGACGTGCTTTCGTTTCGAGATCACAGCGACTACTAAGCACGCGCCAACGTGTGAACGCGTCGCAAGCGTTTGCCGCAAGCGCCCTTTGATCTGTGTCCAAAAACCGACACTAGACCGGATCGTGTACAAGCGTCCACAAGCTCACGCAAGCCAAGCCAATCGCCCTCTTTACACGCTTGTGCTTGTGGATGCTTGCCGAGGCTTGGCAAGCGTGGAAACGCGGCATTGCCGGAATTAACTATCAATTGTTTATATAGAACTAGCTGACCCGGCGAACTTCATACCGCCATATTTTTTTAATATTCGCATTTTATTGTGAATCTAAACCATTCTCAAGGCCCCTTGAACGCACCCAAAAATTTCATCAAAATTGGTCCAGTGGTTTAGGTGGAGTTCAGTGACATACACACGCACACAAGAAATATCTATATTAAGATAATATTCGGTTCAAATTGTAATGCCTATTTGAAATCATTTGAGTTGTAATTAAGTTGACCATATTGACAGGACCGAATAGTTTCCGACCTGAACAAACATTCAATTCTCATTAATTTTCTAACTGAGTTGTGTTGAATACTTTTGATTGATTACAAATTTTCCAACTTTGGCGTCAGACACATTGTGAACAGTTTTACACAAAGTCGCGCGAAAAGTATTCTTAGATATATCTGATGGTGGTAATCTTTACAAGGTCCTTGACGTCTTGCCGATGGAAGATAGGCTGTGTAGGATTTTCATCTACTTGATTTCTGCCCAATAGAAACCTGATTAACTAGAAGGAGCCAGCAAGCTTAAAAAGTTCAGTGATGCGGTAAACATCGTCCGGCGAAGCTACGTTTATAAGTAAAATTCCTCAGGTTAGGAATGCAGCAGCTGCGAGCCTTCTACTCTTCCTTATATATCACGGTTAGCATTTCTCTTGAAGCTATAATTACTAGTAAATAGTCGAGGATAAAAGATCTTCGATCTATGATTCCCGTCTGTTCAGCTTTTGCATAATTATGTGGAGGAAATAAAGACTTTAGTAGGTAGTTATTTTTCGAAACGTCTCGCCCGTTAAATCTGTATCTTATTTGAAAGATTTGATTCGATTGACACAACAAGTTTTATATATTTTTACTTAAAATGGGCGTCTAACTTATTTATAACGAGACGACGATAAACAAAGGGTGTTATTTATATTCAGGCTTATATTAGGTACTGGCTTATATATAGACAAAATATAAGCTAAGGCTATCGAAAATTGACGCATTTGTGTGCGTATCATTGGCTTGTACTGGATTACCGTGATTTGATAGATCACCATTTCCGTCTATGGGTATTGAGTTTCTAAGTACAAATATTTACAAAGCAAGTCTATATATTTGTTGCATTCCTTGTCAACAATGGTAAAGATTTTTAGATATAACTTGTATCAGATGGTAAATATCTGCCCAGCGGTTTTCTTTCTTTTGCTGATGCCGTACTAAAGTAATTTATTTCTTACTCTGTATCTGATAAAAACGTGTACATTCAACGAAAAGACATGTGTAGTTTTAGACTATTAAATTTGCCGTTTTTAAACAAGTTTTAATTTAAAATTGAACAAAATATAGTTGCACCTGAAATCTTTAACTCTAGATTCACGTCAGAAATAATAATAATATATTTATTGCGAAATCACTTCGTTATGTTTAAAGGCTTCATTTGAGCAGATTAACTTGAACCATTCAATTTATTTTCGAACCAATGAAATATTTCGTACATTTTCGATTGTATATTTACACCAAGGTTAATCATATTTTCATGTAGTGTTATGGCTTATTTATCGTTTTCTTTTGCTCAGACGCTATGTACGTAAATCGCAAGAAGAATTATTCATAATGGTCATGAAATCATTTTCAACCATAATTAAACGTAGCTATAAAAATTAATCATAACGCGTATCTTTCTAGATATATTTTCAATATTAATAGATTTTTCAAGAAACTCATAAACCATCGTCTGGCAAATAACAAGAAAACTAACATTCGATTAATCCGTGTTGTTAATGTTTTTGCCGTGTGATACAAAACAGACTGAGCATGATTAATCTGTCTGTTGCCTGTCGTTAACATGGAACACTACTAATTAGTACTAACATCAATTTACTAATCAAATGTTTTGATGCAAATCAATAGCTGGGAGGAGAATAATTCAAATTATGTTTTATTTAAAGCAGACATAGGAGTACAATTATGTTTTATTATGTACAAGGCAGCGATAGCCGAGTGGAGATACCAACAGACTGCCATGCATAGGGTATCGGGTTCGAATCCACGGCGCGCACCAATGACGTTTCGGAGTTATGTGCGTATTGAATTGTTAATTACCGCTTGTCCTGTGCCTCGGAGAGCACGTGAAGCCGTCGGTCCCGGTTGTCATGAAGATCTTTGACAGCCGTTACAGGGCGTCAGTACCTTCTAAATAAACTGACACTAGTCTAAGTCTAAACCATGGAATATCGCTATCCCTTCGGGTTGCGGAGGTCAGACAGGCAGTCGCTCGCACGCTCTGTGGAAAAGCTAATATTCAGCCAAATCCGGTTAGACTAGTAAGCAGACCCCAGATTGAAACTGGGATAGCGCTAAGAGCATAATGGAGTACAATATGATGAATATTTATTACTTGTGCTCTTTTATTCAATAATTTTAATTGATTGTCTTACAGTCATACTAAGTTTCTGTTGATCTTTCAGTTAATAGGAACGTGTTAATAATACGTTCTTCCTAATGCATTTATAACAATTATTTCAAAAACAAATATCACACATACCTAAGAATACATCTTAAAAAGGTTGGGAGAATCATCAAGATTCTAGCCCTAATCCTATCTAGCAAATGATTGCTGGTGATATAAATAATAGATAGATATTTCATACATGCGAAATAAATAAAGGAAGGAAGAAATCTGAAGTTTTATATTTTTCATTTGATTTTATTTATTTTTTTGCACATCCGCGTGTGAGTGGCCCTTAACTCCACTTGATTGTACACATTTTTGCGACTACAAAGGCTTTCGACCTATTTCTAAGTTTTATATGTATGTACCTACGCATTATTACCGGGTATGTGTAATTACGGTATCAAGGGTATAATGCCAACATATTGTTACGATGAAATTGAACATTAATTCTATAAATGTTGTATGAGCGTACCAAAGTATTGATTGTATGTCAGAATTTATACATCCATGTGACTAAAATTATTACAAGTGGGCTCAGACGTCAATATTCAGTTGTAATATATTTTTTCATATGTTTAATGTTTATTTTATAATTATAAATATATATTCGTGTCATTCCAATACCTACGGTGATTTTTAAAATCTATACATATAAATAAATTGGAGTGTATGTTTGTAATATTAATAACCTTCATTTTACTAAATGCGTATGGATGTATACACGGTATTGAAATTAAACTATAGTTTACGCATTTTATCGCTATGTATTTAAGTTATTACATTTGAAACGAATGATCTAGAAACTACATTTTTAATTTATTACTAGCCGACGTTTCAAATTCTTTACAGGATTCATGTTCACGGCAGACTTAGGTGATATTTGTCTTTTTCTTGAATGTATAAGTTATCTCAAAGAACCCAAACATTTTTTCAATTACTGGTGTTACTATTTACGCAGAATGAGCTCACAGTGTCTTTAGGTCTTCTGGTGACTTTGTCCTTCTTGGGTTTCATTAGCCTTATGATAGGGTCTCAAGCTGGAGGAACATTCCAAAGTTTCTCTATTGAAATTAGGGTGGTTTTTAATTTCAATAGCTTCTCGTATCATCCTTGGAAGAAAACGGTGTTCTTTTGCGAGTATTTGTGGTTCATCAAATCGCAGGTAGTGGTTGGGACCTTGTTCCACACAGCAGACTTTGTTGAGCGTTTATGTTTTATGTCAGCTATATGTTCTTTGAGTCGAATGCCAATGCTTCTCTTGGTTTGTCCAATGTATGAGAGCCCACATTCACAGTCGATTTTGTAGACACCGGCCTCTTGCAAGGGTAACTGACACTTTACAGTACTACAGTTGGTAATAATTGACTGATCTTCGTTGGCGGCTTGTAGTATGTTTTGATTGAAGCTCGCTTCAAGATGTAGCCAATTTTATCGGTCATGCCCTTGATGTATGGGAGGACAGCAGGTTGTCTTTCTACTGTGGTTGGTTTTTCTTTCTTCTGGGATCTGTGACAGTGGCGCGGCGGTCGGAGCTTGTTGTCTTGCAGAACTTGCCTGACATGTTGAAGCTCAGCGTCCAGGTGTTTCTTGTTGCTCTCTGAAACAGAGACATTCCTACAGTAGCTAACTGTTTAGGATGGTGGTGAGATTCACCGTTTAAGTACCTATTTGTATGGGTCTTTTTTCCATACACAGTATGGCTTAAGGAGTTGTTTTTATTCCTATAGTAACTTAGTGAAACCAATAAATCGCGATAAAATTCGTAAACTGTAGTTTAATTTGTATTTGTGTATTTTTTTACATGTATACTATGTATGTATTTACAAAAAAAAAATTATATATGTATGTTTATCCATTATCTAGTACCAATAGTACAAGCTTATGCTTAGTTTGGGACTAGATGGTGTTGTGTGAATGTTGAAGAATATTATTATTATTATAATTTCAATGTGTAACATTCGCGTAAACCCAAGAAGATACTATGTATACACGGTACATCAAAATGGCATTATACAAAATAATTTAGCGGGTCTTAATCACGTTAACTTAACTTATTTAAGGTACAAATACCTATTTGTTTCCGACGTTTCGCTCGTCTTGCACCGAGCGTGTTCGCGGAGAGATTGATGCGAGCTCAGCGCCCTCTTGTGGAAGTGCGGGTTTCGGCACCTACCATCATTTGGTCTTTATTTAAGTTGGCAATGTCGGTACTCCGACACAATACACTAATGACGTCTACACACTGTTGAGATTTATCACTGCGGCGCGCGGCGGTGTTTACATTTGCTGATGACTGGATGCCAAGTAGCCGATAGTCTCATTCTCATCGAAATTTTTTACAATTTTTGTTTGTCTGTCTGTCTGTTTGTTTTCGCTAATCTCTAGAACGGTTGGAGTAACTTAGACTATTAATTAACCGGTTACGCAAAGTAGTTCTCTCAGGACGCAGGTGAAACCGCGGGAAACAGCTAGTTAAAAATAAAATATATTTTAGAAAAAGAAAATGAAAACGGCCACAATTAACAATTGAACAAACAAATAATTTTGCGAAAATACCAGATGTGTAGATAAATCACGAAGATGTTTAGTCAATTTCCTTCCGTTGTTTATTTTCGCCATTCGTAAGCTTATTGCCTCAGATAGGTTGAGAGGGATAAATTTTAGATTACGTATTTATGTCAGCGACCTCAGAACACAGGCGCGGTAAGCCGCAGAATTATTGGTTTAAACCGACGAATGTACTTTACTGCTTTCTTGAATATATTTCGGCATATTTTGTAAAGGTGTATAATTTGATTTAAAATGAACGTAAGGTTGCCAAAAGGCAAAATAGTTTATTTTCTTTTGTAGAAATTTAAAAATAGGTAAGTTCTGTATTTTCGATAAGAGCCCGTAACACAGTAATCGTTATTAAAATAATATTATACTCTGGTCCCTATATTCTCAGTATTATTTTATCTTTCTTAATTTATAACTTAAAGAGGGCTGCTGCCTACCTCTTGGCTAAAAACTCTTTTAGCTGTCTACCTCTTGGCTAAAAACTCTTTTAGCTGCTTCTACTGACATCTATCATAGCCACTCTTTTTAGCTAAGGCCTCCTGTACTTTTAAAACTAGTATTTCTATTTTTAGTAATGATCTGTATAGCTACCATTTCAAAGCAAATTTTTAAAAACAATTTGAACAACATGTAGTAACATGTGTTATGTTACTTACGGTTAAAGGTGTCTTTAAGCAGGAATAGTTGAAGTTCGACGAAATCTAGGAAAAACGTGTCTCGGTACATAATATATCATGACACGTTTCTATCGATTGAACACCTGTCAGTATTACGTTTCATATTTTATCTTTACATTAGAGTCTGATTTTCGCGCCATAAGTACCGAATGATGTCGAGTATACAATTAAATTCTGAGATTATTTTTAAGCGATATAGTAATTACAGTGATTAGGAAATACGCGTATTTATAGTAGTGCGATGCGATAATATACTGCAGTGTCGATTTAAAAGAGATTGTAAACATACGTAGAGTGATTTGAGTTCGTGATAGATTGGTAAAGTGAACTCAACGATGGTAGAAGTTAGCACTTGGATGGATGACCGTTGTTTGAGGCATTTAAATTAGAGGGCTATGGTACTTCGCAGGCATGACATAGTAATGTAACGTACAGAGAAGTTTTCAACTTCAGTAAAGAGCCTGATGAAATCTCAGTTTCATTTTCAAAACGTTCTACCCATACTTATTAAGCCCCTAAAACAGGTTTTATATTTAAAGGAAGTAAGACGATGCTTTAAAGCAATTTTATTTGTATCCAAACCAGTAGGTAGACAGCGCCTGCTTTGAAAAGCTTTGTTTTGAATTTATTTATTTACACTTTATTGTACACAAATGTAAGCATTAAGATTTTTTTTATGTAATAAAAGGTCGGCTTTTTCACTAAAAGGGATTTCTACCAAGTTAGAGAGTGCTTACCAAAAGCAAATCAGAATGTATACGATACCGCATGTTTTGTATCGTTAATGTGTTATTGAGTTCATAACTAAACTAATTACCTCCGAACGCATTAAACGCACTTAACGATCCTTTGTAACATTATCAGAAAGGTGAGAGAAATCTTATCTGTAATGGATTTAACGTAACACATAGAGCAAACAATGTCCTACTATTGTTATAAATGTGAAAGTTTATGAGTATTAATGTATTTATGGTGGTTTTGTTACTTAATTTCATACAGGAGCTACTAAATGGTTTGTGGTAAAACTGAGCAGATATAAAGCTTTTACATTAGAATAACACAAAGTCTTCCGTTTGTCGCAATAATCGTCACCCATGCGGGCGGAGCTGTGGGTGTAGCAAGTCGTAGACTAAATTTGTGGATTCTTCTCTTCCTTCAACTTCCACTCTCACCGATTGGAGTAATACTAATACTACTGAAGTAAAGAATAACCTATGTTTAACCGCATATTAGATTTTTCTTATTTGACGTTTGAAAATAAACGTTGTATGGTTTCGGGGATATTAATTACAAAAAAATTGTTAAAAATAAACACACTTTACGATTATACGTCTTAATTATATATTAAAGGTAGGTACCAGAGGACGCTCACAGTTTTTTTTTATTTTAACTGTTTCTGCCCAATCCCATTCGAATTTCGGAAATCCACCCTCTTAAACTAACTAACCTCCCTCTCTTACGGTCCCCAAGGAACATTTATGCCAAATTTCAGCTTCTTGCGCCGACTAGTTTTGGGTGTGCGTTGAGTGAACGCCAAACGGACGCCAGGCGCCTCCGCTTGATGATCGCACACGTCCAATATGAGATCAGCCTATAAGCTTAATCTTGCCGATAAAGTTAATGGAACATCAAAAAACAACTATCACATCAACCAATGTTTTATAAAATTTTGTAAATGGAACCATGATGAAATTATGCCTAAAAGCATTGTACGTAATACGACTTTACTCTATACTTAATACTTTATTTTTAAACAATGATTCGTCGAACGAATAATACTATAAACGACGCTTATTAGATTCTATATTTGCAGTTGACAAGCACTATTAGAGTGCTGCGCAAATTTTATAATAGAGCTTATCGTACATCAAAGACAAAAGAATCAAACTTTCTAATCAAACTCGAAGGGGGAGGCAGAGGTGTAAATATTACACCCACATTTCGCCATGAATTTTTAGGTCCCACGTAATAGGGGGCGAGCCTATTGCCGTTACCGGGCACATCACCAGACTCCTGGCTGCTACTGAGTATTCGGAAAAACCCAGTAACACTTTTGCCCGACCCGGGAATCGCACCCGGGACCTCCGATCAGCAGTCGCATCGCATACGCTATCCACTGGACCACGGAGGCAGTCTAGTCAAGAATGAAACTTAATTTAGTATTTTTCGGCTTTATAATCTGCTTAAGTTGTATTCCATAATAGAGTTTGTCATAATAATATCGCAGACATAAGAATCAAGTCTAAGTCTACATTCCTCGGCTGTGTGACCTGCTCAAGTCATTTAAAGTTAGTAGTAATCTGTATGTCTATGATACTGCGATTTGTTTATAAACCCATAATTGAAAGTAAATGTAGATCTATTGAATATTCTTGTACTCTTAAGATGTATAAAACTACAGCACGTATCATGAAAGCATAAAACTATACAATCATTATGAATAATTTTGCCAGTTCGTTAACCACGGGTTTATTAATGAGTTAATATTTTCCAAGTATTTTGTGTCGTACACATTTTTTGCATATTCTGAATACATTTTTACAAAGGCGAAGCGATTGCTATCTGGCACGTACATTGTAAAACGCAATTTTAGACCACGAATGTTAAATACCGAGGGTTTTACGTGACGGGGAAGTACGTTATTAAATAGGCTTTCTTATACATATATGCTCGTAAAATGGTGCATGGCTTCACATGTGTATATTTCACTGTGTATTTAAGGCCTAAGGATTAAAAGTCTAGTCAATAATATGAAATTAAAAGTGTCTGCTGGTCCCGGTCACAGTTCTGAATAGAGGGTAGCTAAGAATTATCTCGATGACGTCAGCTTTCAAATGAAAAAACTCAGAATAATCGGTTCATTTCTTTAGGAACTACGATGCTACAGACAGACATACAGATCCACAGACACCCCTCTGTTAACATCGAGTTCCTATAACCACGTTGAACTTACTTATGCTTTACTCTTTACCCGCTTCTACAAACCGACACCCTTAGGTATATGAAAGTTTGAATGAAATACTATGAGGCCTGAACATTCTTACAATCTTACGATTCCAACGATATTTTCGGCATGTGCTCTTTGGCGTATGCTTTAAAATCAAATAGGCTAAGACGGATTATTCTCATGTCGTTAGGCACTGGCAGTTTGTCTCCACATTTAAAGTCCGTTGTTTCATTACCCTCGCGGACGCGCAATCTTGCTGAGAGCCAGACCTACATCTTCAAGCACAATAAAATACAAAACTAGAACCACTTCGCTAACAACTCTCCATTTCTCATTCAACTCGCTATTTATCACGCTGTCATGTTATTTAAATGCCAAGAGACAAAAGGAATGGATCAAATAGAAAATCTAATGTAGATAGATTATCTCATTATTTTACGGTCGTGTGGTGAGACAGATTGGAAAATCAAAGCCTGAATAAAGTAAGTGCCTATCAAGACAGTTGAATTGGCCTCTTTGTAATAGGGCTGCTTCATTTTGTAGTTGTGGTTTTAAGTGTTTTAAGTGTTGCATAAAAAGGTGTAACTCAAAGCGAACTAAAGTTTTGAGAGTTGTTGGTTATCATTAAGATGATTAAGGGTAAGGTTAGTTTAAGACGCATTTAAAATACAACTTTCAATTAGCTTCATATGACAGTAAATGGTACTTCGAATTCGTACGGAAACATTGTACCTAAGTTTTTTCATATCGAAAATGAATTGTTATTTTGTTGTTAAAAAGTCACGTTAAAGTCCACGTGGTTCTTCTACAAGTAGGTATAATTAGTCACTTTTTTATAAATAAGGTGCGTAATTACGGTTTTTTTAGACTGCCTCGTTGGTCTCGCGGCATAAAAATGTGCGCGTGGGATTGAGAGGTCTCGGGTTCGATTCCCGGGTCGGGCAAAGGGTAATTGGGTTTTTACGTTAGGAAATTCTCAGTAGTAGCAGGGAGTCTGGTACTGTGCCCGGTACGGCAATAGGCTCGCTCTCTATTACGTAGGACCTAAAAAATCATGGCAAAATACGGGTCTAATATTACACCTCTGCCTACTCCTTCGGGGATACAGGCGTGAGTCTAACAATAAAAAAATAAAAAAATTAAACGCCCGTGGGCTTTAGTCATAGCGTGATATTATACCTATAGCTTTTCTCCATAAATGTACTATCATACACAAAAATAAATATTTCAATCAGACTAGTAGTTTCTGATATAAGCACGTTCAACTAAACAAACAAACTCATTTTTATTATATCTATTAATATACTAGTACATTGATTACTTTCCTAAACTTGATTATTATTGTTGTTTTACTTTTCAAAGTAGACGCAATCGCAGTTAGTTTGGTAATATAAACAGGAACTACTGTAACTTTGAGACATAACTGTCCAAACTTCAACGATCCGTCACTCAAGGATGTGTCTTGCAATGATATTCTGGCAGACGATCAGTCATAACCATAATTATATATGTCCAGTTATGCCTGCACTGCGTAATAGCTTAGTATATGAGTGTCACTGCTTACAATTGGCTACATTGAAATGACATGTACCTAATATATTCAGTTGCTAGTTGAGATGTAAAATCGCCTTTTTTAGGTGTAAAGGCATAGCCATTGAAATACCTGGCCTTACAGCTACAATTTGGTCGTTAATAGTTTTTATTGTATACTAGAGGACGCCAGCAGCCATGCCTGCATTTTTTTTTAATTTAGCCGTTTTGGCCGATCCCGTGGGAATTTGGGGAAATCCCTTCTTAGTGCACCCCTACGGTCCCCAAGGAACATACGTGCCAAATTTCAGCTGCCTGCGCCCAATCGTTTCGGCTGTAGCGTGTCTGTCAGTCAGTAAGTAACGCAAGGATTTTATATTGTAGACTGACGGAGTCAGTTTGCGCGTGCGATACAAGACTTTGGTAGATTAGCATGTCCCTGTTGCTAGGGGTAATCGAGGACACGAGCGACCATCTCAAGTTTAAGATGAACTCGACTTTGATTAGTGGTGGGTAGACCAAGGATAAGGAAAAATTCACAAGGATTCCCCCCTCAACATAAAAAAACATAGACTTGATTGATCGTTTTGATCGATCACAAGCAGTAACTCAATCAACTTCAAGAATAATAACCGTCGCTGTAAACAAGCAATGTCACCGATCTCTTCGTGTAGAAAAAGTCGCGAATCCTTACTTATTTGTAACATTTTCTTTCAAAATATAATTTCGTAGAAAGTTATGCCTTGTTACTCGCCTGGTTTGATATACCCAATTATATCACGCGATGTACATTATTGATATTCTTCTGATTTATTTGACTGTTCGGTAACAAGCCGTTGGTCGCATTATACCGTCTCCCATCGAAGACGAACAAAGCCAATAACGTTGTTGATTTGCGTCGTTTATGAATAAGTAAGAGTTATTCAATTTTCCGCCACACTGGCAATAGCAAACATTTTTGTTTTCAGTATAATGAATGATATAATTGAATTACTTGAGCGTTACTTTGGATCTTGCGTCATTTGAGGTAATAATGCAGTAATGGTAACGATCTATTTGGTCTGAATGTCAGTCTGACAAAGTATCTTTTAGGTATAATATTAATTCAATATGTAATAATTATAACCTTTATAACCTTATTTGTTACATTTCTGATATTTGCCCCAGTGTGGCAATTTTAGTGGTGCAACACTACTAAAATTCAGTGGTAACAGATATAGTTTATAAGTCTTCAGAATTAGGTATAACTTTACAGAAAGACTAGAATGAACTTCAAACTTTTTCTATTCCAAAATTTATAATTATAGTTATAAAAGTAGGCATCAGTATTGCTCGATCAAGTGCAGTGTTTTATTTAATATGTATCGTGCCCAGTTTATTAGCAAGATAATTTTGATTAGTATTGCGCGCCATAGTTTGGAAATTGTATTTCCTTATAAAGATATAAGAGAACTGCTGATATTAGTTTGTATGATAACTCTATAGACTGATCGTGTATACCTAATAATAAGATATATTGAGATATATGTTGTGTCATCGCTCGGATAAGCGTATTGAGGTCGGCTTTCAATCTTACTTGATGCGGCTGATTACGACTAGGTACTTGTGTGGAGTGCCTGCCACCCGATCCCAACAATCTAACTAAACGTAAGCCTACGCAAAGTAAAGCTGCAGTAGTTCTACTTCTCAGAAATGATCTATACTTTCGACTGCCCTTGGTTGTAGAGTTGGAATCGAAACGCAGTCTCGAATTGAGAATTCTCTGAGTGTAGTTTATACTTTAAAGCTATCGGCAGTTTTAAAATGTATTTTTTAGTTTCCTCATACTTGTATTGCTATAGCATATTAATAACATATTGACGAACTTAGTTTGAATTAACAACCAGAAAATATATTACAAATTACCTACTTTTTATTAATAGTTAACTTGATTGATCTTATCATTATGGAATTACAGTAATTGAAACTGGATGACAATAGGTACTAATTGTTCGAATATGCGAGTCGAATTCGTATCGAGGATCATTATCTACCATGTATACATTTTTACTCATTACAGTAAAGTCATATGCCATATATGTTATATGTATATTTTTACTCATTACAGTAAGGTATATGCCTCCGTGGTCCAGTGGATAGCGTATGCGTCTGCTGATCGGGTCCCGGGTTCGATTCCCGGGTCGGGCAAAAGTGTTAATGAGTTTTGCCGAATTCTTAGTAGCAGCACGGAGTCGCTGTAATGTGCCAATAGGCTCGCCCCCTATAACGTGGGACCTAAAATTCATAAGGCGAAATGTGGGTGTAGTAGTGCCTACCCCTTTGGGGATACAGGCGTGAAGATATATATAAAAAAGAAGTAATGGAGCGAGAAAAAACTCGTCTTGTATAAACTTAGAAAACAAGTAGCAAAAATGCTTTTATGAAACATTGACGCACAAACAGCAACATTTTTCAAAATAACGAGTATTCCACTATATTAACTATTGCGAGTATTCACATACTCGAAATAGTTTTAGTAAGAATTATTACATCCGAGAAAGCGGGATATGTTTCACCGAGGCACATGAGTAGATAAACGGAACAGAGACACAGCTTCATACAACAGCGCGAATCGGTTGCACTACTACAAGCACGCGGCTTAGGTGTGCGTGACCACTGGCCGCTTGTCGTGTACGCGGCGAGACTGGAAAAACCGGTTTACGTAGGCACAGGCAGTTGACAATCTTAGGGTTATTACGACGCACGTTGTTTGTTTTGTACGTTGCAAGTTTTAATATTTTAAAGTAAAAACGTGGTGTTTTATATTAATAATGGTTGTTTATTGTACTGTGTGTATGAATAATACTAGATGAAATAATTCAGTAATTATAAAGATTTTAACGATGGTAACGTACAATTGGGTTTTTTAGTTAGGTATACCTCCTGATAATTTTGTCGCATTTGTTGAATTGCTCGAGCAAAAGTTTCGCGAATATTTCGATCTTGAAATAAATATTGTCAATGTTGGCAACGAAATACTTAACATGTTTCCATGTTGTCCACCAGGATCTCCTAGCCGGATCCCCAGAGGTTCCTCATGAACTCATTAGTTGTATAAAAGCAATTAATGTTTACAAAACCAAAGACTATCAGAAAGTGATCAGCCATCGATAGGGATTACAAAAAACAGGTGCATGCGATTTTCGACCTTATTGACGTAACTCGGAATTTATAATTTTACTAACGTATCAATGCCAGAAAGCAAGAAAATACCAAAAATAAAGTCTGTCATGAATTGTCAATAAGGTCGAAATTCGCATGCACCTGTTTTTGTAAGCCCTATCGATGGTTGATCATTTTATAGTCATTTGTTTTGTAGACGTTCATTTGTCTTACACAATTTCTTTTTATACTTATTTTAGATACCTATACCCGTGGTAAAACTAGTGGCACATAATAGCTAAAGGAGATTCCTATGTTTATTAGCTGATCATATTACCAGAAAATATTCAACACTACGAGTATTAGTGGTATCGTTGGGAATGTCAAATAAATCACGTCGTCACGTCGTGTCCTTGGTAACAATTAATGTATATTTTTATTCCGTGCTTTTAAAAGTTTCAGGTGCATGCCTTTTTTGGTTCCACTCGCTATTTTATTTACAACTGTACTGCTGTATAGCGAATCCGTCGAGTCCAAGAATCTGCCCAATCCACGAATCTGTCGAGTTGGGAATCTGCCAAATCACGAATCTGTCCAATCCAGAATATGTCGTATACCTACCGAACAAGCGATTTGTCATAACCTATTGTGACAACCCTACCAAAATAGGTAACAAATTTACAAGCTGTTAAGAAGCTGTCTCTCTGTTCGGTTTATTTACTCATGTGACCGAGGCATAATGCAGACAGAAGTCAATGTCTATGCAAATTGCGTATATCTTGGTACATTATGTATTCCACTTATTAGACTTGACACGTACATTGTCTCGGAGTGTTTCTTGCATTTCCGACGCTAGGTGTAGCGTCGATAAATTTTACTTTGTGTTCTTGTGTTTGTTGTGTAAAATATAAGGCAGAATATATGAATTCGTAATAATCTGAAGTAGTTACGGTTTTACGGCTTATGCTGTTTTATTTGTATTTCAATAGGCTAAATAAATCACATATCTACAGACCTGGCCTGGCTCTATGATAGACATACTCAATTATACATATTATATTTATTATTTTTATTGAGGCATAAACTAAAATAATATGGATTTGATGTTTACTAAATAGATCGAAGCTCAATGAATGCAATACGAACTGACGGCTGGTCCCAATATCTTATCTATCGCTGGATTTGGCTGCTAGAGATACAAATTTGACATGATGACTCAAGTTCCATATGAAATATGTCAAAAACATATCTCTAGTAGCCCAATCCACCGATACATAATAATTATATAGAGGCCGGCCGTTATACGTAGATATAAATCAGATATAGAGAAAGAGAATCAGAATAATATTCAATTATAGGTTTTACGAACAAACGAAGTAAAATACTACTATTAAATATGCTACATAAATAAATTTACTATTTATTTGATGTTTTGGCAGACTCTAACAACAGAGTTTGTTATAGCCTCGATAAAAAGCAGTACCCGAGCCAAGTCAATAAAAATATACAGTGTATATTATGATGATCTTTTACTTACTGGGACGTCATTTTGTACGTAATTAGCGTCTTAAATATTTGCTTTATAATTAAACCTATGTAGTCCTCCCCCACAGATCATTTAGGCTTTATTAATATTCTATGGTTGGCCCTGAATACCAGAATGGCCCGACGTAAATTTACTCAGTTTAGAGAGACGTACGACTCAAGATTGTACTTTACAAATAGTAAAATTGTTATTATGTTAACAACTCAAGCCTTTATCTGAATTTAAAATTTTGTGGTCTTTAGCATCCGCGATCATGGCGCTTGCAACAGTGCCGAAATATGGGATACTCGAAACAAAGTTAGGTGGTATGTATCCCGAAAGTCAATATAAGGGTGTATCTTCTTGGGCTTATGCGAATGTTACACATTGAAATTAAACTACAGTTTACGGATTTTATCGCGATGTATTGGTTTCACTACGTTATTACATTTGAACCGAATGATCTAGAAAGTACATTTTTATACTAGCCGACGCGGCGACGTTTCGAATTCTTTACAGGATTCGTGTTCACGGCAGACTGAGGTGATATTTGTCTTTTTCTTCAATGTATAAGTTATCTCAAAGTACCCGAACATTTTTCAACTATTGGTGTTACTATTTACGCAGAATGAGCTCACAGTGTCCTTAGGTCTTCTGGTGACTTTGTCCTTCTTGGATTTCATTAGCCTTATGATAGGGTCCCAAGCTGGAGGAACATTCCAACCATCTTCCCTATTGAAATGAGGGTGTTTTTTAATTTCAATAGCATCACGTATCATCCTTGGAAAAAAACGGTGTCCTTTTGCGAGTATCTATGGTTCATCAAATCGCAGGTAGTGGTTGGGTCCTTGTTCCACATGTTTACACACAGCAGACTTTGTTGAGCGTGTATGTTTTATGTCAGCTACATGTTCTTTAAGCCGAATGCCAATGCTTCTCTTGGTTTGTCCAATGTATGAGAGCCCACATTCACAGCCAATTTTGTAGTCACCAGCCTCTTGCAAGGGTAACTGACACTTGACTGTTGGTAATAATTGACTTATGGCGGCTTGTAGTAAGTTTTGATTGAAGCTCGCTTCAAGATGTAGCCAATTTTGTCGGTCACGCCCTTGATGTGTGGGAGGACAGCAGGTTGTCTTTCAACTCTGGCTGGTTTTTCTTTCTTCTGGGCTCTGTGACAGTGGCGCGGCGATCGGAGCTTGTTGTCTTGCAGAACTTGCCTGACATGTTGAAGCTCAGCGTCCAGGTGTTTCTTGTCACAGATCCCTCGGGCTCTCTGAAACAGAGACATTCCTACAGTAGCTAACTGTTTAGGATGGTAGTGAGATTCACCGTTTAAGTACTTATTTGTATAGGTCTTTTTCCTATACACAGTATGGCTGAAGAAGTTGTTTTTATTCCTGATGACAAGTACATCTAAGAAAGCTAAAGAATTATTTGCCTCTAATTCCATTGTGAATTGTATTTGGTTATTAATAGAATTAAGATGGTTTAGAAAAGCATTAACACTATCTGTTGGTAAAATTGTGAAAGTGTCATCTACATACCGCTTGTAGAACCGCGTTGTAATGGTGGCAGTCTGCAGGGCTCGCGCCTCGAAGTCCTCCATGAAGATGTCAGCAACCACGGGCGATACTGGAGAGCCCATTGCAACACCGTCTATTAGTATGAAGTATTTCTTGTCCCGTAACAGATAGCCTGTTGTCAGGCAGTGTTTGAGTATTTCTGCATATTCCTCAGGCATGTTGTTTTCTGTCAGCTTCCTTCTAGTAATTTCTATACAGTCATGTACTGGTATGCATGTGAATAATGACTGTATATCAAAACTAACCATAGTTTCTCGTCAGAGAGATGTAGGTGTTTGATTTCACTGACAAAATGGTAGGAATCTTTCACATGTGCTCACATATTGCCTCTGAGCGGTGAGAGAATCTTAGCCATTTGTTGAGCCAGTCTGTAAGTTGGTGCGCCTATCTGAATAACTATCGGGCGCAGTGGAGCGTTTCCTTTGTATATTTTTGGTAGACCATACATTTGAGGAGGTTTTGCACACGATGGTATTTAATATTTCACGTCCAAATTTAGTTTTTCTGAAGCTTATTACTGACATATTAATATGCTACATTTTACTTATTACGATACTCCTTATTAGCTGCCAACCCATTATATATGGTACCCACTCTAATTATTTTTGATACTTGTATTCGCTTTACTTAGTCACCGCAATAAATACATGCCTTTGTAAAGTACAATCTTGAGTCGTACGTCTCTCTAAACTGATTTAAAGATTCTTAAGTAGATTTAACGTCGGGCCATTGTGGTATTCAGGGCCAACCATAGAATATTAGAGACTAAATGATCTGTGGGGGACGGCTACATAGGTTTACTAATTACGTACAAAATGACGTCCCAGTAAGTAAAAGATCATCATAATATACTACACACTGTATATTTTTATTGACTTGGCTCGGGTACTGCTTTTTATCGAGGCTATAACAAACTCTGTTGTTAGAGTCTGCCAAACATCAAATAAATAGTTAATTTATTTATGTGGCATATTTAATAGTAGTATTTTATTTCGTAGGCTCGTAAAAACCTATAATTGAATATAATTGTGATTCTCTTTCTCTGTATCTGATTTATATCTACATATAAGGGCCGGCCTCTATATAATTGTTATCTATCGGTGGATTGGGCTACTAGAGATATGTTTTTGACATATTTTATATGGACCTTGTGTCATCATGTCAAACTTTTTTATTATAGTATAAGGCGGCAAACGAGCAGACGGATCGCCTGATGGTAAGCAATTACCGCCGCCCATGGACACAAGCAACACCACAGGAGTCACAAGTGCGTTGCCGCCCCTTGGGGTTAGGAAAAGGTATAGGATAAGGAGTGGGATGAGAGAGAAGGAATAGGGGATAGGGCCTCCGGCACTCTCACTCACCGAACGAAACGCAACAGTTTAGGTACTGTTACTTTACGTCGATTTTCTGTGGGATGGTAGTACTTCCCCGGTCGAAGAGAGAAGTAGAACTACTGCAGCTCTACTTTGCGTAGGCTTACGTTTAGTTAGATTGTTGGGATCGGGCTTGTATGAATAAAGAAAGAGACAGTAAATAAATACTACTATAGGGGACACCTGTTGTTAGAGAGAGATAATTTTAGTTGTTTTTAAATTCTTATACACAAATTATTGTTACGGAGCGTACTATCACAATACATGTTCACGCGTAACTAAACGGAATGGCGGCAATTGCCTTCATTTCAGTTTGCCATTTCGGTGTGCGGGCAACGTATCTATAGTTTTTATATATCTTTGTTGTAATGCCGGTTTTTTTCTACTTACCTCACAATCGAGATGTAAAGCAGAATAGTTAGCTCGGGTGTAAGCACCAATTGCACCCTCGAACTGTAGGCGCCCTCGCTGCGCTCGGGCGCCTAAATATCTCGGGCTGCAATTGATACCTTACAGCCCTTGGCTACTAATCTACTATTCTTATATATGCTCGTAAAATGGTGCATGGCTTCACATGTATTTATTAAAGGCCTAAGGATCGATGATCTTTAAGATTGCCATAATATTGTCAAAGTCAAGTCAATAATATGAAATTAAAAATGTCTGCTGGTCCCCGTCACAGTCTTAAATAGCAGGTAGCTAAGAATTATCTCGAAGACGTCAGCTTTCAAATAAAAAATCGGAATAATCGGTTCATTCGTTTAGGAACTACGATGCTACAGACAGACATACAGATCCGCAGACACCCCTCTGTTAACATCGAGTTCCTATAACCACGTTGAACTTACTTATGCTTTACTTTTTACCCGCTTCTACAAACCGACATCCTTAGGTATATGAAAGTTTTAATGAAATACTATGAGGACTGAACATTCTAACAATCTTACGATTCCAACGATAATTTCGGCATGTGCTCTTTGGCGTATGCTTTACTCGTAAAATACAATCGGCTAAGACGGATCATTCTCATGTCGTTAGGCACTGGCAGTTTGTCTCCACATTTAAAGTCCGTTGTTTCATTACCCTCGCGGACGCGCAATCTTGCTGAGAGCCAGACCTACACATCTTCAAGCACAATCAAATACAAAACTAGAACCACTTCGCTAACAACTCTCCATTTCTCTTTCAACTCGCTATTTATCACGCTTCATGTTATTTAAATGCAAAGAGACAAAAGGAATGGATCAAATAGAAAATCTAATGTAGATAGATTATCTCATTATTTAACGGTCGTGTGGTGAGACAGATTGGAAAATCAAAGCCTGAATAAAGTAAGTGCCTATCAAGACAGTTGAATTGGCCTCTTTGTAATAGCGCTGCTTCATTTTGTAGTTGTGGTTTTAAGTTGAATATAATGTTTAACTTTGATAAAAAAAGGATTGCAGATTGTGTTTTTTTTTGTTTTGAATGTGACATTTTAACACAGCTTATAATAGGACTATGTTTTTAAATATTGGTTTCTAGAAAAGATCGATTACGTTGTCACAACTCACAACCTCATTTTAAATTAAATGGCATTAAAGGGTTGCATACTGTTGCATAAAAAGGTGTAACTCAAAGCGAACTAAAGTTTTGAGAGTTGTTGGTTATCATTAAGATGATTAAGGCTAAGGTTAGCTTAAGACGCATTTAAAATACAACTTTCAATTAGCTTCATATGACAGTACTCGTAAATGGTACTTCGAAGACGTACGGAAACATTGTACTTTTGTTTTTGCATATCGAAAATGAATTGTTATTTTGTTGTTCAAAAGTCACGTTAAAGCCCGCGTGGTTCTTCTACGAGTATAATTAGTCACTCTTTTATAAATAAGGTGCGTGATTACGGATTTTTTAGACTGCCTCGTTGGTCTCGCGGCATAAATGTGCGCGTGGGATTGGAAGGTCTCGGGTTCGATTCCCAGGTCGGACAAAGTGTAATTGAGTTTTTCCGTTAGGAATTTCTCAGTAGTAGCAGGGAGTCTGGTAATGTGCCCGGTACGGCAATAGGCTCGCTCCCTATTACATGGGACCTAAAAAATCATGGCGAAATGTGGGTCTAATATTACACCTCTGCCTATCCCTTCGGGGATACAGGCGTGAGTCTAACAATAAAAAAATAAATAAATTAAACGCCCGTGGGCTTTATCACAATTAATAAATAACTTGCTAAGCCCGCTCCGCACCCGTAAGTCATAGCGTGATATTATACCTATAGCTTTTCTCCATAAATGTACTATCATACACAAAAATAAATATTCCAATCGGACTAGTAGTTCCTGATATTAGCACGTTCAACTAAACAAACAAACTCATTTTTATTATATCTATTCATATACTAGTAAATTGATTACTATCCTAAACTTGATTATTATTCTTGTTTTACTTTTCAATGTAGACGCAATCGCAGTTAGTTTGGTAATATAAACAGGAACTACTGTAACTTTGAGACATAACTGTCCAAACTTCAACGATCCGTCACTCAAGGATGTGTCTTGCAATGATATTCTGGCAGACGATCAGTTATAACCATAATTATATATGTCCGGTTATGCCTGCACTGCGTAATAGCTTAGTATATGAGTGTCACTGCTTACAATTGGCTACATTGAAATGACATGTGTAACATATTCAGTTGCTAGTTGAGGTGTAAAATCGCCTTTTTTAGGTGTAAAGGCATAGCCATTGAAATACCTGGCCTTACAACTACAATTCGGTCGTTAATAGTTTTTATTGTATACTAGAGGACGCCAGCAGCTATGCCAGCATTTTTTTTAATTTAGCCGTTTTGGCCGATCCCGTGGGAATTTGGGGAAATCCCTTCTTAGTGCACCCCTACGGTCCCCAAGGATCATACATGCCAAATTTCAGCTGCCTGCGCCCAATCGTTTCGGCTGTAGCGTGTCTGTCGGTCAGTAAGTAACGCAAGGATTTTATATTGTAGACTGACGGAGTCAGTTTGCTCGTGCGATACAAGACTTTGGTAGATTAGCATGACCCTGTCGCTAGGGGTAATCGAGGACGCGAGCGACCATCTCAACTTTAAGATGAACTCGACTTTGATTAGTGGTCAGTAGACCCACTAGCAAGGATTCCTATCTCAACATAAAAAACAAACATAGACATGATTGATCGTTTCAAACGATCACAAGCAGTAACTCAATCAACTTCAAGAATAATAACTGTCACTGTAAACAAGCAGTGTCACCGATCTCTTCGTGTAGAAAAAGTCGCGAATACTTACTCCTAAAGGCCTTGCCACACGGCACAATTTTACCACTGATCAAATTTTCAATCGAATTGGCTTTGCCCGTCTACACGACACAATCAACTCACTGATTTTCATTCCGTCCACCCGATTGGTTAAAATCTGGTGGTACCGCCCACCCGATGAACTTGAGTTGGACGACTGGCGTCTACACGTCACGATTTCATCAAGTGACTTAGTCAAGTTGGACGTAAAATTGTGCCGTGTGGCAAGGCCTTGACTTATTTGTAACATTTTCTTTCAAAATATATTTTCGTAGAAAGTTATGCCCTGTTACTCGCCTGGTTTGATATACCCAATTATATCACGCGATGTACATTATTGATATTCTTCTGATTTATTTGACTGTTCGTTAACAAGCCGTTGGTCGCATTGTACCGTCTCCCATTGAAGACGAACAAAGCCAATAACGTTGTTGATTTTTGTCGTTTATGAATAAGTAAGAGTTATTCAATTTTCCGCCACACTGGCAATAGCAAAACAGTTTTATTTTCAGTATAATTAATCATAAAATTGAATTAATTGAGCGTAGAATTGGATCTTGCATCATTTAAAGTAATAATATAATAACGCTTAAAAAATATTATATTATGTAAGCTGCGGTAAACGGTGTTGGTGACACAATTGTCAGCACCTTATAAACATTACTCTTTGTTGTCAATATGTATTGCTGTCACTGTTTGTTTATCCAAATAAATAAATAAAAAATAAAAAAAAAATTGCAGTAATGGTAACGTTCTGTTTGATCTTAATGTCAGAGTAGTATCTTGAAATCGTATATATGAGTAATATATTCAACTCTAAACTTACGCACATACATAAAAGGTTGGATTTTTATAGCCTATTTTTTTACGCTATGTTATGGCCATCTATCAAATATGTTGATGATAATCTTTACTGAACATGAATTCGATATTTGTTGCGACAAATACCTATAAATAGATGCATTATCAACCAATTTTTTTATTAGTCTTCGTAACTAGGAACACTTACACAGAGAACATCATACCACAGTAATAGTATTTCTCAATCTGCAAGCTTTTAATAGGTACATCTCTTTATGAGTGATTCCATCGTGCCTAGTTCATTAGCAAAATAGTTTTGTTTACTTGTTCGCGCCATGGTTTTCTCATACATAATTTAGGTGGAAATTGTATTTCTTTATTAAGATATAACTGGATTGCTGATATAAGTTTGTATGATAACTATAAGGACTGATCGTGTATACCTAATAATAAGATATATTGAGATATATGTTGTGGCATCGCTCGGATAAGCGTATTGAGGTCGGCTTTCAATCTAACTAGATGCGGCTGATTACGACTACTTGTGTGGAGTGCCTGCCACCCGATCCCTACAATCTAACTATACGTAAGCCTACGCAAAGTAAAGCTGCAGTAGTTCTACTTCTCAGAAATTATCTGAACTTTCGACTGCCCTTGTAGTAGAGTTGGAATCGAAACGCAGTCTCGAATTGAGAATTCTCTGAGTGTAGTTTATACTTTAAAGCTATCGGCACTTTTAAAATGTATTTTTTAGTTTTCTTATACAAGTATTGCTATAGCATATTAATTACATATTGACGAACTTAGTTTGAATTCACAACCAGAAAATACATTACAAGTTACCTACTTTTAATATATTTTCTGGGTTTTTGACGGCCGATTGGCGTAGCGGGAGTGTAGGCGACTGCTACGTCGAAGGTCGCGGGTTCGATTCTCGCTCAAGTCAAACATTTGTGTGCATGGACATGGATGTTTGTCTTAGTCTGGGTGTTTATATGTATAATATTTATGTATTTACAAAAAAAAGTATATAAATGTATGTTTATCCATTATCTAGTACCCATAGTACAAGCTCTGCTTAGTTTGGGACTAGATGGTGTTGTGTGAAAGTGGTAGAATACTATTATTATTATTACTTTTCATTAATCTTTAAATTATGAAAGTACAGTTTGAAACTGGATGACAATACTAATTGATCGAATATGCGAGTCGAATTCGTATCGAGGATCATTATCTGCCATGTACACATTTTTACTCATTACAGTAAAGTAATAATGAAAACGTAAATTAAGGTATATACCTCCGTGGTCCAGTGGATAGCGTATGCGTCTGCTGATCGGGACCCGGGTTCGATTCCCGGGTCGGGCAAAACTGTTAATGAGTTTTGCCGAATTCTTAGTAGCAGCACGGAGTCGCTGCAATGTGCCCGGTAGCGGCGGCGAGGCAATGTGTCCGGAAGCCGCAATAGGCTCGGCCCCTATAACGTGGGACCTAAAATTCATAAGGCGAATGGCGATGTTGCAGTCAAAACTCTTAACCAGTCAATAATACTTTTGACTAAAATAACAGTTAAAAGTACTTTTGGCCAATGGAGCTGGTTAAAAGTACTTTTGACTAACCTACCTACTTATTATGAAAAGTTCTGTCACCCAATAAGCTAAGTAGACGGAACCATGCTTCGCAGGGCTCCTATTTCCGAGTGCGGGGTCACAAGAGAACCTAAAATAACCTGCCTAAACCATATATATATAAAAGATTTAATGGAGTGAGAAAAAACTCGTCTTCTATGAACTTAGAAATCAAGTAGCAAAAATTCTTTTATGAAACATTGATGCGCAAACAGCAGCATGCTTTTAAAATAACGAGTATACCACTATATTAACTATTGCGAGTATTCACATTCTCGCAATAGTTTTAGTAAGAATTATTACATCCGAGAAAGCTGGATATGTTTCACCGAGGCATATGCAGACAGAAGTCAATGTCTATGCAATTTGCGTATATCTTAGTACATTATCTATTCCACTTAGGTATTAGACTTGTGACGTACATTGTGTCGGAGTGTTTCTTGCATTTTCGCACACCTAGCGCCGATAAATTTTACTTTGTAGTGGTCTTATGTTTGTTGTGTAAATATAAGGCAGCATATACGAATTTGTAATAATCTGAAGTAGTTACGGTTTGACGGCTTATGCCTAAGGCTAAGGCTAAGTCACATATCTACATACCTGGCCTAGCACTATAATAGACACACTCAATTATACATATTATATTTATTATTTTTATTGAGGCATAAAATAAAATAATATACCGGCACTTTCGATTGACACAATACAGCAGAAACGTCCTGATGTATGGCCTCGAAATCTTCCTTACTTACATTGTTCTTGAATAGGCAATCCTCAACTGAAATATTTAATACCATCGTGTGCAAAACCTCCTCAAATTTATGGTCTACCAAAAATACACAAAGGAAACGCTCCACTGCGCCCGATAGTTAGTCAGATAGGCGCACCAACTTACAGACTGGCTCAACACATGGCAAAGATTCTCTCACCGCTCAGAGGCAATCCGAGAGCACATGTGAAAGATTCCTACCATTTTGTCAGTGAAATCAAACACCTACATCTCTCTGACAAGGAAACTATGGTTAGTTTTGGTATACAGTTATTATTCACATGCATACCAGTACATGACTGTATAGAAATTACTAGAAGGAAGCTGATAGAAAACAACATGCCTGAGGAATATGCAGAAATACTCAAACACTGCCTGACAACGGGCTATCTGTTATGGGACAAGAAATACTACATACAAGTAGACGGTGTTGCAATGGGCTCTCCAGTATCGCCCGTGGTTGCTGACATCTTCATGGAGGACTTTGAGGCGCGAGCCCTGCAGACTGCCACCATCACACCGAGGTTCTACAAGCGGTATGTAGATGACACTTTTACAATTTTACCAACAGATAGTGTTAATGATTTCCTAAACCACCTTAATTCTATTAATAACCAAATACAATTCACAATGGAATTAGAGGCAAACAATTCTTTAGCTTTCTTAGATGTACTTGTCATCAGGAATAAAAACAACTCCTTAAGCTATACTGTGTATAGGAAAAAGACCCATACATATAGGTACCTAAACGGTGAATCTCACTACCATCCTAAACAGTTAGCTACTGTAGGAATGTCTCTGTTTCAGAGAGCCCGAGGGATCTGTGACAAGAAACACCTGAACGCTGAGCTTCAACATGTCAGGCAAGTTCTGCAAGACAACAAGCTCCGACCACCGCGCCACTGTCACAGATCCCAGAAGAAAGAAAAACCAGCTACAGTAGATAGACAACCTGCTGTCCTCCCATACATCAAGGGCTTGACCGACAAAATTGGCTACATCTTAAAGCGAGCTTCAATCAAAACTTACTACAAGCCGCCAACGAAGATAAGTCAATTATTACTAACAGTCATGTGTCAGTTACCCTTGCAAGAGGCCGGTGTCTACAAAATTGATTGTGAATGTGGGCTCTTATACATTGGACAAACCAAGAGAAGCATTCGGCTTAAAGAACATATAGCTGACATAAAACATAAACGCTCAACAAAGTCGGCTGTGTGTGAACATGTGGAACAAGGACCCAACCACTACCTGCGATTTGATGAACCACAGATACTCGCAAAAGAACACCGTTTTCTTCCAAGGATGATACGTTAGGCTATTGAAATTAAAAAAGCACCCTAATTTCAATAGGGAAGATGGTTGGAATGTTCCTCCAGCTTGGCACACTGTCATAAGGCTAATGAAACCCAAGAAGGACAAAGTCACCAGAAGACCTAGTTATGAAGACTAATAAAAAATCGGTTGGTAATGCATCTATTTATAGGTATTTCTCGCAACAAATATCGAATTCATATTCAGAAAAGATCATCATTGGTTCGGCTTTACACCGAAACCGTAGGGTTCTAGGCGACTTGGGAAGGATTAATGGAATGGACTGTATTAGGGCGAGTTCTGGGTCGCCTAGAAAGTAATAAGGGAAGAGGAGATGGATACGGGAGGAGGTGATTGAGTGGGTATAGGATATTTCAAGGATGGAAGGCACTTACCTTATACAACCTTCTTCGTTTCTTTTCCTCCTGGTGTTTCGTGATGCAGCTGATTGTTTACACTTCAATTCACCGTCACTCCCACTTGCGAGCGGTTTATATAATCACATACAACGGTGCGGCGCGGTACCGTATCGAGACGGCGTTCTCAGCGGGAGGAATGTTCTCGACTGTCACTCGCGTCCACGATCGCGTCGACGAATCAGGCGAAGGCAGTGCCTCTTCCAGGGAGAGGGATAGAGCGGGACGGAAATATGGTATCGCTCGCACTAGACGTGGAACGATTGATCTTGATGCGATTAGTTATAAATAGGAAGGTAGATGGCGCTACCAATCATCAACATATTTGATAGATGGCATAACATAGCGTAAAAAGAACGGCTATAAAAATCCAACCTTTTACGTATGTGCGTAAGTTTAGAGTTGAATATATTACTCACTAGCCGTTTCCCGCGGTTTCACCCGCGTCCTGAGGGAACTACTTCGCGTACTCGAAAAACCCAAATATCCTACGGGCCCCTATTTTTTCTAAAATAAACTATAGCATATGTTACTCGCAGATAATGTAGCTTTCTAATGGTGAAAGAATTTTTAAAATCAGTCCGGTAGTTTTTGAGTTTATCCATTACAAACAAACAAAAATACAAATTTTTCCTCTTTATAATATTATAGTATTATATTGCTCATATATAGGTACACCTTCAAGATACTACTCTGACATTAAGATCAAACAGAACGTTACCATTACTGCAATGTTACCTTAAATGATGCAAGATCCAATTTAACGCTCAATTAATTCAATTTTATCATTCATTATACTGAAAATAAAACTGTTTGCTATTGCCAGTGTGGCGGAAAATTGAATAACTCTTACTTATTCATAAACGACACAAATCAACAATGTTATTGGCTTTGTTCGTCTTCGATGAAAGACGGTATACGGCCAACGGCTTGTTATCCAACAGTCAAATAAATCAGAAGAATATCAATAATTTACATCGCGTGATATAATTGGGTACATCAAACCAGGCGAGTAACAAGGCATAACTTGCTACGAAAATATATTTTGAAAGAAAATGTTACAAATAAGTTAGGAGTAAGTTGTCGCGACTTTTTCTACACGAAGAGATCGGTGACACTGCTCGTTTACAGTGACAGTTATTATTTTTGAAGTTTATTGAGTTACTGCTTGTGATCGATCGAAACGATCAATCATGTCTATGATTTTTTAATGTTGAGAGGGGAATCCTTGCTAGAGGGTCTACCCACCACTAATAAAAGTCGAGTTCATCTTAAAGTTGAGATGGTCGCTCGTGTCCTCGATTACCCCTAGCGACAGGGTCGTGCTAATCTAACAAAGTCTTGTATCGCACGCGCAAACTGACTCCGTCAGTCTATATACATTAACAACTATTAACGACCGAATTGTAGTTGTAAGGCCAGGTATTTCAATGGCTATGCCTTGACACCTAAAAAAGGTTATTTTACACCTCAGCTAGCAACTGAATATGTTACATGTCATTTCAATGTGGCCAATTGTAAGCAGTGACACTCATATACTAAGCTATTACGCAGTGCAGGCATAACCGGACATATATAATTATGGTTATGACTGATCGTCTGCCAGAATATCATTGCAAGACACATCCTTGAGTGTCGGATCGTTGAAGTTTGAACAGTTATGTCTCAAAGTTACAGTAGTTCCTGTTTATATTACCAAACTAACTGCGACTGCGTCTACTTTGAAAAGTAAAACAACAATAATAATCGAAAAGTTTAGGAAAGTAATCAATATAATATATTAATAGATATAATAAAAATGAAGAGTTTGTTTGTTTGGTTGAACGTGCTAATATTAGAAACTACCGATTATGGTCCGACTAGAATATTTATTTTTGTGTTGAATAGTCAAGTTTTCGAGTAAAGCTATAGGTATAATATCACGCTATGACTCACGGCTGCGGAAGAGTAGCCTTAAATAAGTGTGTCTAATCGCTTCAGTTATTTATTTATTGTGAAGAAGCCTACTGTTGGTATGTAAAATATGAATACAAAAAATATAAGCACTCAAAACTTTATTTCGCTTTGAATTACAACTTTTTATGCAAACTTTTATTGCCATTTAATTTAAGGTAAGCTAGTGGAAATTTCGTCGATCTTTTCTATAAACCTATAAATATAAAGAATATTGAAAAATTCATAGTGGTACTTTAAGTAAAACTGAATGTCACATTCAATAGCAAAATGAAACAATTGGCAATCGTTTTCTTATCAAAGTACAACCTTTTTATTCAACTTAAACCACAACTACAAATGAAGCAGCGCTATGACAAAGACGCCAATTCAACTGTCTTTATAGGTACTAACTTTATTCAGCCTTTGATTTTCCAATCTGTCTCACCACACGACCGTAAAATAATAAGATAATTTATCTACATTAGATTTTCTATTTGATCCATTCCTTTTGTCTCTTTGCATTTAAATAACATGAAAGCGTGATAAATAGTGATTTGTTAGCAAAGTGGTTCTAGTTTTGTATTTTATTGTGCTTGAAGATGTAGGTCTGGCTCTCAGCAAGATTGCGCGTCCGCGAGGGTAATGAAACAACGGACTTTAAATGTGGAGACAAACTGCCAGTGCCTTACGACATGAGAATGATCCGTCTCAGTCGGTTTCATTTTAAAGCATACGATAATGAACACATGCCGGAAATGTCGTCGAGCTTAAAATATTGTAAGAATGTTTACGCCTTTCAGTATTTCATTCAAACTTTCAGATACCTAAAGATGCCGGTCTGTAGGAGCAGAAAATTTTTAAGTAAGTTCGACGCCCGTATTGGAATTCGACGCAAATAGAGGGGTTTCTATGGATCTGTGGCATTGTAACTCCTAAACGAATGAACCGATAGTTCCAATTGTTTTTATTTGAAAGCTGACGTCATCGTGATAATTCTTGGCTACCCTCTATTTTGAACTGTGACGGGGACCAGCAGACACTTAATTTCATATTATTAACTTGACATTGACAATATTATGGCAATATTTTATTCCTTAGGCCTTTAATACATACATGAAGCCATGCACCATTTTACGAGCATATATAAGAAAGCCAATTTAATAACGTACTTCATCATCACGTAAAACCTTCGGTATTTAACATTCGAGGGCTAAAATTGCGTTTTACAATGTACGTGCCGGATAGCAATCGCTTCGCCTTTAGTAAAAATGTATTCAGAATATGCAAAAAATGTATACGACACAAAATACTTGGAAAATACTAACTCATTAATAAAGCCGTGGTTAACGAACTGGCAAAATTATTCATAGTGCCTTGTATAGTTTTATGCTTTCATGATGCGTGATATAGTTTTATACACCATAAGAGTACAAGAATATTCAATAGGTTAATTTACTTTCAATTATGGGTTAGACATACAGATTACTACTAACTTTAAATAACTTGAGCAGGTCATACAGCCGAGGAATATAGAATTACACTTGATTCTTATGTCTGCGATATTATTATGACAAACCCTTTTATGGAAAACAACTCAGGCTGATTATAAAGCCGAAAAATACTAAGTTTGTTTCTTCTGTCTTTGATGTACGATAAGCTCTTATATTGTTTTTAAAATCTAAAACTGATTTATACTTTGTTAAAAAGTCGCTTCCAAGTATTCCATTCGCCGTAATTGGCAAGAAGTCAAACTGATAAAATTTATGGTGTAAGCGATGGCCACCCACAAATAAAAACAAGTAACAGTATCCTAGTCTTTACTTTGGCACCAATACCATTTATGTATGAGTATTGTTTAACAAATGGAATATGGTGTTCTACCACATGTTTATACTTAAGCGCTGATATTGAAGCGCCGGTGTCAAGTAACCAAGTGTAACCAAGTAACCAAGTGTAATTATTTAAAGATAGGTCTATAAAATAAGTACTACTGCATGATTAGATTTGTTCGTTACTCTCAAAAAAACATATTTTTGGAATCAGTTTCAGGCGACTTCGATGTCGTTGCGAGTGCTGGATCTGGTTCAGTAGTTATATTGATCTGTTGTTCCCTCGATAACCTGTTCTTCCCTCGATAAAAATTAGAGTTATAATAAGACCTACCTCTATTATTTCGTCTGGGTGCAAATGCCTGCTGCTGACGCCGTGGTCCGTAACCACCGCGGTATTGGTTGCCACCACCTCGGTGTATGTTGATAGCTCTACGCCATGTTGATGCTTGCTGGTTAAATCTACCGTGACCTTGAGCGAAGTGCTGACCTCTGCTTCTGAAAAATTATTATTTATCTCTCTGGACGTTGACTTAGCCAAAATATCTGCGGACGCTCCGACTGACTCCAACTCCTCGTCTTGGGCCGCTTGAATCGCGTCTTTAGGAGTACTGAAATTACGTGAAGCGATTATTGTGCTCAAACGTCGATTTCTCAGACCATCGGCAAATTTCTTTACAGCGAATTGTTCATTAATTTGTTTTAACAAGTTTTAATTACTTGAATTACCATTGGCCTGCGAAATCGTTAAGTTGACAAAGAACTCCGAGATTTGTTTACCGAAGTCTTTTATTGTTAATTCATTTTGTCTCATACGAATTAGTTTTGTTTGTAAAGCACTTGCAGATTTTTTTGGCAATAATATGTTTTTCATGTCAGAAATTAACTTAGACACACTAGAATAATCAGCACTTAATTGTAATTTTGCTTAATGATGTACTTTTCAGTTGTAATAGTAGTAATTCAATGAGCTTACTTTGTTCGGAAGTCTCAAGGGTAGAGGCATAATATTCTATATTCTCTATTCATCATATCAGCCAAACGACGTCAACTGCTGGACGTAGACCTCCCCCAAGGTTCTCCACACAGACCGGTCTTGAGCCGCCCGCATCCAACCGCCTCCCGTGATCTTGACGAGATCGTCGGTCCACCTTGCGGGGGGCCTACCTCTGCTGCGTCGTCCGGTACGTGGCCGCCACTCGAGAACCTTTCTGCCCCAACGGCCATCGGTTCTTCGATCTATGTACCCTGCCCACTGCCACTTCAGCTTGGCTATCCGGAGAGCTATGTCGGCAACTTTGGTTCTACTGCGGATCTCCTCATTTCTGATTCGATCTCGCAGGGAAACTCCAAGCATAGCTCTCTCCATCGCTCTCTGAGTGACCTTGAGCCTTCTGATAAGGCCCATAGTGAGCGACCACGTCTCTGATCCGTAAGTCATCACTGGCAACACACACTGGTCAAAAACTTTCGTATTGAGACATTGCGGGATATCGGACGAGAATATATGTCGTAGCTTCCCGAACGCTGCCCAACCGAGTTGGATTCGACGATTGACCTCCTTCTCGAAGTTGGACCTACCTAATTGGACTACTTGTCCCAGGTAGATATACTTGTCGACAACTTCGAGCGTAGAGTTCCCAACCTGAATAGGAGCAGGTACAACATGGACGTTCGACATGATTTTCGTCTTGTCCATGTTCATCTTAAGACCTACTTGTTGGGAGACTCTACAGAGGCCATCGAGCATTGTGCCTAGGTCTTCCATGGTCTCAGCCATGATTACGATATCGTCTGCGAATCGAAGGTGAGTGATGTACTCGCCGTTGATGTTGATGCCGAGTCCATACCAGTCCAGAATCTTGAAAACATCCTCCAGCGCAGTGGTAAACAGTTTCGGGGATATGACATCCCCCTGTCTCACTCCTCGCTGGAGTTGAATAGGTTTCGAACTCTGGTCCTGGAGGCCGACTGACATAGTGGCGTTTTTATACGAGCACTTCAGCACTTCGATATATCGGTAGTCAATCCGGCACCGTTGGAGAGACTGTAGCACCGCCCAGGTCTCGATCGAATCGAAGGCTTTCTCATAGTCCACAAACGCCAAGCATAGGGGCTGGTTATACTCCTCGGACTTCTGTATAACCTGCCGCAGCGTATGTATGTGGTCTATGGTACTATAGCCTTTACGGAAACCGGCTTGTTCGGGAGGCTGGAAGTCGTCTAGCTTGCTCTCAAGACGATTCGTGATGACCCTCGAAAACAGCTTGTAGACGTGGCTCAGAAGTGTGATGGGTCTGTAGTTCTTTAAGAGGGTTTTATCCCCTTTCTTAAAGAAAAGCACCACCACACCTCTGTGCCACGCCTGTGGCGTTTTACCCTCGAGAATGACGGAATTAAATAGCTTCCGAAGGGCTTCTATAGCGGGTGCACCGCCAGCCTTCAGAAGCTCACTCGTAATTCCGTCATCACCCGGCGCCTTGTTGTTTTTGAGCTGTTTGAGAGCCACACTAATCTCTTGCATGCTGACGTCCGGGATATCTTCGGTATAGTGTCGGGTCAATCCAGCTCTAGGGTCTGACGCTGGAGTACTTGCGGATTGTTGCGTTGTCGTGTATAGCTGTCCATAGAACCTTTCGATCTCCTCCAAGAGCTCAGGCTTGGACGATACGATTCTGCCATCCTCCGTCTTCAGCTTTGTCAGCTGACTCTGCCCAACAGACAGATCCCTCTGGAACACTTTGGATCCTTTATTCTGCTCGATCGCCTCACAAACACATTTTGTGTTGTATTGGCGGAGATCGCGAGTCAGAGACTTAGAGATCTGTCTGTTGAGGTGTGGATATTTCGGCATGTCGTCGGAGGATAGCAGAACCATCTTGCGCCTTTCCTCTAACAGCTCGAGGGTCGGACCCGAGATCTTGCTGGTTCTCTTGCTTTTCTGGGGCTTAAAGAATTTAGCCCCTGTTGTATGGACAATATTCTCTATTAATCGTTGCGTATTTTCCTCCTCATCTGTCATTTGCGTTAATATACTCAAAGCTACTTTAATGTTAAAAGGTCGACATAGTAGTTTCTACCGATTCAGCAGATTTACACAAGGATAAAACTTCACTATACAAAGTCTGAAATGAATTAATGAACTTGTCAATTAAAGGTGTATCACTAGTCTTTATAATACCTTGTTTAATATCTCTGCTAACCTGATTTACACAGGCTTGATACCTAGAATAAATTTCATTCGCCTCGCTTACCTTAATTATAAAATATTTCCTTTTCTACGACTTTGACCAATTTAATCAAATACGTTCTATACTTCTCTATACTTGGCATAATATAACGAAGATCATGAGAGGAAGATCAATACAATATTTCATGTAACATACACATTTAAGCAGTGATAGTTGGAGTTGGAGTGGATTAACGAAATCTAGGAAAACGTGACGCAGTACATAATTATCATGACATGTTTCTATTGATTGAACACCTGTCACGTTTCATATTTTATCTTTACAATTATCGTTTACGACAGAGCCTGATTTTTAAATCCAAAGTACCGGATAATGTCGATGCCATTAAATACTGATATTATTTTTAAACGATACGTATGGCAATTGGCAATTACAGTGAGTGGGAAATATGCGTAGATGTTGTAGTGTGATGCGATAATATAATGCGGTGTCAGTTTAACAGAGATTGTAACACCTACATATAGTGTGACTGGAGTTGGTGTTTGTGATCGGCTAAGTTAAGCTACGATCGCAGAAGTTACCTCTTGGATTGATGACCGTATGTTAAGGCATTTAAATTATAGTGCTATCTTGCTAAGCAGGTACTTCACTATAAGGCACGTGCGAATGTTACTCATTAAAGTTTGAACTTCGGTTAAGTGCCTGATTGTATGTCTCCTTTTAAAATCCAGTTTTCATGTTTCGCTTTTCAAAATGTTAAGTTCAGAAGATATAAAATCAAGTGATTAGTTTAGGCACTGCGATGTGTGAGCTGCCCAAACTTCTGAAAAAAGAAATTTGGTCTGCTGTTAATTTAATGAAGCCAACGAAGGATTTTAATATTACTTTTACATTTTCCTACGGATTTTTTTAATATTCCACCTCCAAAGGGATACTATAAAGGTTGATAGTTTAGGGCAGGCAAAGCCGCGGGCGACTTCTAGTTTCTAATATTTGTGTATTGAGGAGTAAGACTCATTTTATTACAGGTATAGCAAAATAAAGGTGATGTTTAGTTGATTGTTATTAAAGTAGAGGCCTTCGCGGGCTTGCGGCGTTCTCTGTTGACTACACAGTGAACGCCGAACGGACGCCGGGCACACGCCGGGCGCCCGCTCGAGAAACGCACACATAGCGACCAGCCTATAAGCTTTATCTTGTTTCAGCTTAAAGATAATGAAACTTCCTAAAACAACTATCACATCAAACAATGTTTTATAAAATGCTGTAAATCGAACCATGATGACATTATGCCTAAAAGCATTGTGCGTAATAAGACTTTATTCTTAATACTTTATTATTAAACATTGATTCGTCAAACGAATAATACTATAAACGGCGCGACAGACGCTAAGAGGCGTTTCATGTAAGTCAAGTAATAGTTTCTTTGAGTAAATATAGAATCTAATTTAATCTAAGCTTGTCGAAGAATCTAATTTAAGCTTGTCGACTCTAAATATAGAATCTAATGGTCAGATTCTATATTTAGAGTTGACAAGCACTATTAGAGTGCTGCGCAAATTTCATATTAGAGCTTATCGTACGTCAAAGACAGAAGAAACAAACTTAATTTAGTATTTTTCGGCTTTATAAACTGCCTTAGTTGTTTTCCATAAAGGGGTTTTGTCATAATAATATCGCAGATATAGGAATAAAGTGTAATTCTATATTCCTCGGTTGTGTAACCTGCTCAAGTTATTTAACATACATACATACATAGACTCACGCCTGTTTCCCGGAGGGGTAGGCAGAGACTACGGAACGCCACTTGCAACGATCCTGACATATCTCTCTTGCTTCATTCACTCCCATCAAATTCTTCATGCATGCTCTTCTGTTCAGGGACCTTCTAACCTTTCCTGTTTTAAGGATGTCTCCGATCTGGTCAGAGAACGACCGTCTTGGTCTTCCGCTTCGTGCTGTCCCATTCACACTTGCCTTATATATCTGCTTGGTCAGGCTTTCGTCATCCATCCTCTCCATGTGCCCAAACCACCTTAGCATTCCTTTCTCGATGCTTGTCACTACATCTTATTTTACACCACAACACTCTCTTATCACACAATTCTTTACTCTGTCATTCATAGACACACCACTCATACTACATACTCAGTGCTCTCATTTCTACAGCATTTATTCTACTTTCATGTTTATTCTGTCATACCCAACTTTCACTACCATAGATAAGTGTAGGTACTAACACCCCTCTATGCACAGCCAAACGTGCCTTTTTGGACACATTTTGACTGTTCATAAAGGCCTTCAAAGCTCCATTCATCCTATTACCTGCATTAACACTTCTTTCAATATTTTCTTGATTCTGACCATTCCTAGTAAACAGCGTACCTAAATATACAAAATCATTCACTTGCTCCACTCGTAGTCCATCGATCATAACATTACAAGCCGTAACACATTCCTCCTTTTCAAAAACCATAACTTTCGTCTTGCTCACATTCACTTTCATTCCTTTCCTCCCTAAAGCATCATGCATGATTGCTAACATCTCCTGCAACTCCTCCGCTGAAGACGCAAGTATTACCTGATCATCAGCATAAATGAGGCATTTGCGAGTAACTTAATATATATAATACATCCTTAATCCATAGTCACTATTTTTCAAATCGTGCAAACAATGTCTATGAAGAGGCTAACACCTGTCTCGATGGTAATACGACCCATTTATCCTCACAACAAGCTCTAGAATCTTTATAAAGGGATTTCAGAGCTTGTATGAGGCTGATACATCGACAGTAACGATCACATTTCATTCCTCACCAGTTTATCGTAAGCCTTTTCCAAATCCACGAATGCGCAATAGACCTTTTGACCTTTGGCCAAGAATTTCTCGGCTATGCACCGTAAGAAAAAGACTTGATCCGTGCACCCCATACCCTTTCGAAATCCTGCTTGTACATCCCATATTTTCTTGTCGGTTACTTCCATAACTCTTTCAATCAGTACCTTCGCATACAATTTGCCAACAATGCTGAGAAGGCTAATGCCTCTATAGTTCTTGCAGTCTTGTTGCGAGCCTTTTCCCTTATAAAGAGGCACAACCACCGCTGTGGCCCAGTCATCAGGTACTCGGCCGGTGCTCCAGCACAAGTTAAATAAGCGCTGCAGCTGACCTACTATGATGCCCTGTCCAGCCTTCAGCATTTCAACTGTAATCCTATCATATCCTGCAGCCTTACCTAATTTCATACTTCCCAGCGCCTTCACAATCTCATCAAGTTATTTAAATATAGTAGTAATCGGTATGTCTATGATACGGCGATTTGTGTATAAACCCATAATTGAAAGTAAGGTAAACGTCCCAATAGCCGTGAAATTCTGAACTTCGCTGACTTTGCAGGTCTGCTATGTTAAGGTTAAAAGACTAACAAAAATGAAATTTACGGATGTTTATAGATAATTTATTCTAGTTTTCGAGCAATTTTACAGCTTTTGATATATATGACATTAAGAATACTTTAATTTAAATAAAGTTTGAAAAGACCCATTTGTACCAGTATCCGGTAGATTTGTCCTAGTAAACGGTAGATTGTCCCAGATACCGGCAAATTTAACCACGAATTTGAACCCCATTTGCTTAATGTTAAAGTTTATAATATTTGAACTTTTTATTTTTAAATATTGTGTAATGTAATTGTTATGTATCTAAAGGGGTCAAAGAAAAGACTTTTATTGAAATGTATTTCAAAGGAAATCACAAGCAAGAATTAAAATTGTTGTAATACTATGTTTATATCTTTTCAACTGCTTTCTAAAATAAACTAAAAGCAAAGAAAAGTATACCTACATCACATTATTTTTGAACTTTTAAAATTACTGTAAGAAGTGAATTCTTACAGTAATTTTCTTTGGCTTTAAGCTAAACAACAAAATTGTTATGTAGTTTTCTGAAAAAATATCAAAATCAAAGATATAAAATAATTAACTACAGCTACAAGAAAATTTGGTATGAGCTTGGTTTAATAACAATTAACCTTTGAAGTGGCAGGCAGACATATTATGTCTGAACAGCCCAAGTCGTTAAAATGGCAAGCAGACATAATATGTCTGATAACGAATGGCACAATATTTGCCCGCCACTTTACGCCATATTGGCTCGGAAATTCTGCCATTTGAGCGGTTAAGATAGAATCTATAGCTTCACAAGGCCCTTTCTTTGATAGCACATTTCACGCACTAGGGATAAACCCAGTGTCGCGGGAGTCTTTACCAACATACAACCGACACGATGAACGGGTGTTCATCGTGCACCACAGTACTGCACCCACAACACTGAACAAGTGCCAAGCTGCGAGGTGTATTATACCCGGCGCCAACTTATTAATTATATAATAAAATATATTAACCATGACGCCAACCGTGCAGTCAGCTCAACAACCACTCTTTGTTTGCTGAAATTGGGCCTTCTCTCTAAGACTTGTCTGCGCCATCGGTCGTCGGTCCGTCGGGAGACGTGGCCAGCTCATTGCCACTTCAGACTGCTTATACGGCGAGCTATGTGGGTGACTCCAGTTCTCTTCCTGATGAGCTCGTTGCAAATTCTATCCTTTAGAGAGACTCCGAGCATAGCTGGATCCATAGTACGCTGAGCTATTTTATATCTATGGACCAGCACTACCATGAGTGTCCAGATTTCAGCACCGTATATCATTACTGGTAGGAAGCATTGGTTGAAGACTTTTGTCTTAAGGCTTTGCGGGATAGGCGACGAGAAAATCCGACTTAGCTTACGGAATGCTGCCCACACCAACTAAATCCACTTATCGATTTCCTTCTCGAAGCTGTGTCTACCCAACTGTATTACTTGCCCCAGGTGTGTCAACAACAGTATGTCACTGTTGCACAACTTCGAGCAAGGAACCGTCAATGCAGATCGGTCTAAACACGACGTGTTCATTGAATATTACCTTCGTTTTAGCCAGGTTCATGCCAAGATCAATCCCCCGGGGAGGCTTCATTAAGGTCGACAGCATTCCGCTAAGCTCTTCCAATGTCTCTGCTATTAGGACGATGTCGTCAGCAAATTGAAGGTGTGAGATGGACTCGCCGTTGATATTCGTTGAACCCACTCCAGTGTCTTGTAGACATCCTCAAGTGCCTTGGTGAACAGCTTTGGAGATATTACATCTCCATGCCGGACTCCCCTACGCAACTCTATGTATCTTAACACCTCTATATATCGCCAGCTAATGCGTCATCGTTGCAGGCTGTAAAGAACTGCCCAGGTTTCGATAGAGTCGAATGCTTTCTGGTGGTCCACGAATGCCATATACAGCGGCTGGTTATACTCATGGGTCATCAGTATGGATGTGGTCCACGGTGATGAAGCCTTTTTGAAACCCGGCTTGCACTGATGGCTGGAAGTCGTCGAGTCGTTTGTTACAACCCTCGAGAACATCTTGTAGATATAGCTCAGGAGTGAAATGGATATGTAATTCTTCAATAAAGTTTTGCAACCTTTTTTAAGAATAGAATCACCACACACTCGCTCCAGTTGAACCTTTGTGGATGACAGTATTGAAAAGACTTGCTAGCTCTCTCAAGGTTGTGTCTCCACTTGTTCAGAGGAGTTTTGCAGTGGTTCCGTCATCACCAGGTGCTTTATTTTTCCTAATTTGCTCAAATGCCATCCGTACCTCACTCTGTTTGACATCCGGGATAGGTAACTTCGGTAAAGTAGCTCGAGGGCTCTGTGGTCGCCCAAAAACTCAAAGTAGATTTCAAATCATAGTTGAGTTCAACTGAAAGAGAAGTTCCTCTGAAACATGAGTTCAACGTGACAGACCAACGTTGAACTCATGTTTCAGTGGAACTTCTCTTTCAGTTGAACTCAACTATGATTTGAAATCTACTTTGAGTTGAAGTCAACTTTGACAACGCATCATCAAACTTTGGTTGCCATATAGGATCAGAGTATTCGTCAATACGATTGAAACGAGCTCAAACTCGATGGGTCGATGGGCTTGTGTCGTTTTATTGCGGAGTTCCTATGGCCACTTTCCAGCTCCATCATGCGAGTACTCTATACAAATTAAGAAATGCGAGCAGAGCACCGTTTTATTTTTCATTATAAATAAGTATTTATGCCTCGTAATAAAATACGTTTTGAAATATAAACATCAAGCCCTTGCATATGATAGGGTTTAGAATCAAGTGGTAGGGTACGTCTCAGCATCAGGCAGAATATATAATGTTATAATTAATACTCTACTACTACCACTACTACAGTTTCAAAGGATAATGAGACTTATTGCAAGGCACTAAGGTGCAGTAATGGGCTCCGGTGCAACGGGTAGTACGAAGTTAACTCGTGTACCAGTATCCGGTAAAAAGGGTATAATATTGCCGGGTACTGGGTCATGTAGGGGTTTCTGAGTCCCAGTAAATGTAATATGCCAAAATACTTACTATTTCATTAAATTCATCGCCGCTTATGGACTATATCGCGAGATAATTAACTCAAATATTTCAGCAAATAAACACTCTCACAGTGCCGCTATCCACAGCAATATGATAAGCAAACCAATACAATGTGGTAGCTTAGTAGTTTAGTGACAGAACCTCGAAATTCCACAAAATTTTCGCACACCACACTTTCATTGTAGTATAGTTTTGCAACCATTGCAGTTATTGAGCAGCGTTCATATTATAATTATACGAAATAATATAAAGTATGGATTGCAATTCTCAAACTTCAATATTCTTTTTGGTAGAAACCTACAAAATGATAAAAACCGACTAGTTACCGGGTACCGGGAGGCTGCCGGAATTACGTACGTTTACCTTAAATGTAGACCTATTGAATATTCTTGTACTCTTATGATGTATAAAACTATAGCACGTATCATATAAGCATAAAACTATACAAGGCATTATGAATAATTTTGCCAGTTCGTTAACCACGGGTTTATTAATGAGTTAGTATTTCCAAAGTATTACATTACATTTTCACAAAAGCGAAGCGATTGCTATCTGGCACTTATATTGTAAAACGCAATTTTATCCCTTGTATGCTAAATACCGAGGGTTTTATGTGACGGGGAAGTACGTTATTAAATATATAGACTTACTTATTTATGCTCGTTAAATGGTGCATGGCTTCACATGTATGTATTGAAGGCCTAAGGATTAAAAGATTGCCATAATATTGTCAAAGTCAAGTCAATAATATGAAATTAAATGTGTCTGCTGATCCCCGCCACAGTTCTAAATATTAGGTAACTAAGAATTATCTCGATGACGTTAGATTTCAAATAAAAAAATCTCGGTATAATCGGTTCATTCGTTTAGGAGCTACGATGCCACAGACAGATCCATAGAAACCCGCCTATTTGCGTCGAGATCCAATACGAATGTCGAACTTACTTAAAGTTTTCTGCGCCTAAGTCTTTTCTGATCCTACAGACTGGCATCCTTAGGTATATGAAAGTTTGAATGAAGTTCTGTGAGGCGCCAATATTTTAAGCTAGACGACATTTCTGGCATGTGTTCATTGGCGTATGATTTAAAATGTAATCAGTGAAGACGGATCATTCTCATGTCGTAAGGCACTGGCAGTTTGTCTCCACGTTTAAAGTCCGTTGTTTCATTACCCTCGCGGACATGCAATCTTGCTGAGAGCCAGACCTACATCTTCAAGCACAATAAAATACAAAACTAGAACCACTTCGCTAACAACTCTCCATTTCTCATTCAACTCGCTATTTATCACGCTGTCTTGTTATTTAAATCAAAGAGACAAAAGGAATAGATCAAATAGAAAATCTAATGTAGATAGATTATCTCATTATTTTACGGTCGTGTGGTGAGACAGATTGGAAAATCAAAGCCTGAATAAAGTAAGTGCCTATCAAGACAGTTGAATTGGCCTCTTTGTAATAGCGCTGCTTCATTTTGTAGTTGTGGTTTTAAGTTGAATAGAATGTTTAACTTTAATAAAAAAAGGATTGCAAATTGTTTGTTTTTTTGTTTTGAATGTGACGTTTCAATTCAGTTTATAATGTTTTTTTAAATATTCTCTTATTTATAGTGAGTTTCTAGAAAAGATCGATTACGATGTCATAACCTCATTTTAAATTAAATGGCATTAAAGGGTTGCATACTGTTGCATAAAAAGGTGTAACTCAAAGCGAAATAAAGTTTCGAGAGTTGTTGGTTATCATTAGGATGATTAAGGCTAAGGTTAGTTTGAGACGCATTTAAAATACAACTTTCAATTACCTTCATATGTCAGCAAATGGTACTACGAAGACGTACGGAAACATTGTACTTTTGTTTTGCATATCGAAAATGAATTGTTATTTTGTTGTTCAAAAGTCACGTTAAGGTCCACGTGGTTCTTCTATAATTAGTCACTTTTTTATAAATAAGGTGCGTGATTAAGGGTTTTTAGACTGCCTCGTTGGTCTCGCGGCATGGGATTGGGAGGTCTCGGGTTCGATTCCCAGGTCGGACAAAGTGTAATTGAGTTTTTCCGTTAGGAAATTCTCAGTAGTAGCAGGGAGTCTGGTAATGTGCCCGGTACGGCTAAAGGCTCGCTCCCTATTACGTGGGACCTAAAAAATCATGGCGAAATGTGGGTCTAACATTACACCTCTGCCTACCCCTTCGGGGTTACAGAAGTGAGCCTAAAAATTAAAAAAACAATTAAACGCCCGTGGGCTTTATCACAATTAATAAATAACTTGCTAAGCCCGCTCCGCACCCGTGAGTCATAGCGTGATATTATACCTATAGCTTTTCTCCATAAATGTACTATCATACACAAAAATAAATATTCCAATCGGACTAGTAGTTCCTGATATTAGCACGTTCAACTAAACAAACAAACTCATTTTTAATATATCTATTAATATACTAATAGATTGATTATTTTCCTAAACTTGATTATTATTGTTGTTTTACTTTTCAATGTAGACGCAATCGCAGTTAGTTTGGTAATATAAACAGGAACTACTGTAACTTTGAGACATAACTGCCCAAACTTCAACGATCCGTCACTCAAGGATATGTCTTGCAATGATATTCTGGCAGACGATCAGTCATAACCATAATTATATGTCCGGTTATGCCTGCACTGTGTAATAGCTTAGTATATGAGTGTCACTGCTACATCAAACCAATACAAAACCATCAATTGGTAACATGTTCTTTCAAATAACATGTTACATATTCAGTTACTGGTTGAGGTGTAAAATCACCTTTTTTAGCTGTCAAGGTACAGCCATTGAAATACCTGGCCTTACAATTACTATTCGGTCGTTAATAGTTGTTATTGTATATGATGGAGTCAGTTTGCGCGTGCGATACAAGACTTTGGTAGATTAGCATGACCCTGTCGCTAGGGGTAATCGAGGACACGAGCGACCATCTCAACTTTAAGATGAACTCGACTTTGATTAGTGGTGGGTAGACCCACTAGCAAGGATTCCCACCTCAATTTTCGATCGATCACAAGCAGTAATTCCATCAACTTCAAGGATAATAACTGTCGCTGTAATCAAGCAGTGTCACCGATCTCTTCATGTAGAAAAAGTCGCGAATTACTCCTAACTTATTTGTAGTATTTTCTTTCAAAATATATTTTCGTAGAAAGTTATGCCTTGTTACTCGTCTGGTTTGATGTATCCAATTATATCACGCGATGTACATTATTGATATTCTTCTGATTTATTTGACTGTTCGATAACAAGCCGTTGGCCGCATTATACCGTCTTTCATCGAAGGCGAACAAAGCCAATAACGTTGTTGATTTGTGTCGTTTATGAATAAGTAAGAGTTACTCAATTTGCCGCCACACTGGCAATAGAAAACAGTTTTATTTTCAGTATTGAATCATAAAATTGAATTAATTGAGCGTAGAATTGGATCTTGCATCATTTAAGGTAATATTGCAGTAATGGTAACGTTTTGTTTGATCTTAATGTCAGAGTAGTATCTTAAAGGCGTATATATGAGTAATATATTCAACCCTAACTTACGCACATACGTAAAAGGTTAGATTTTTATAGCCGTTCTTTTTACGCTATGCTATGCCATCTATCAAATATGTTGATGATGATCTTTAATGAATATGAATTCGATTTTTGTTGCGACAAATATAAATAGAATATGCATTACCAACTGAATTTTTATTAGTCTTCATAACTAGGAACACTTACACAGAGAACATCATACCACAGTTAAAGTATTTCTCAATCTGCAACCTTTAATAAGTACATCTCTTTATAAGTGATTCCATCGTGCCTAGTTCAGTAGCAAAATAGTTTTGTTTACTTGTACGCGCCATAGTTTTCTCATACGTACGTAGGAAATAGGTACAATTTCCACCTAAATTATAGGTGGAAATTGTACCTATTTCCTTATTAAGATATAACTGGACTGCTGATATAAGTTTGTATGGTAACTATAAGGACTGATCGTGTATACCTAATAATAAGATATATTGAGATATATGTTGTGTCATCGCTCGGATAAGCGTATTGAGGTCGGCTTTCAATCTAACTTGATGCGGCTGATTACGACTACTTGTATACGTAAGCCAACGCAAGGTAAAGTTGCAGTAGTTCTACTTCTCAGAAATTATCTGAACTTTCGACTGCCCTTGTAGTTGAGTTGGAATCGAAACGCAGTCTCGAATTGAGAATTCTCTGAGTGTAGTTTTTACTTTAAAGCTATCGGCAGTTTTTACATGTATTTTTTTGGTTTTCTTATACTAATTGCCATAGCATATTAAATACATTATTGACGAACTTATTTTGAATTAACAACCAGAAAACATATTACAAGTTACCTACTTTTTATTAATAGTTAACTTGATTGATCTTATCATTATGGAAGTACAGTAATTGAAACTGGATGACAATAGGTACTAATTGTTCGAATATGCGAGTCGAATTCGTATCGAGGATCATTATCTATCATGTACACATTTTTACTCATTACAGTAAATTAATAATGAAAACGTAAATTAAGGTATATGCCTCCGTGGTCCAGTGGATAGCGTATGCGTCTGATCGGGACCCGGGTTCGATTCCCGGGTCGGGCAAAAGTGTTAATGAATTTTGCCGAAATCTTAGTAGCAGCACGGAGTCGCTGCAATGTGCCAATAGGCTCGCCCCCTATAACGTGGGACCTAAAATTCATAAGGCGAAGTGTGGGTGTAATATTACACCCTGCCTACCCCTTTGGGGATACAGGCGTGAAGATATATATAAAAAAGAAGTAATGGAGCGAGAAAAAACTCGTCTTGTATAAACTTAGAAAACAAGTAGCAAAAATGCTTTTATGAAACATTGACGCACAAACAGCAACATTTTTCAAAATAACGGGTATTCCACTATATTAACTATTGCGAGTATTCACATACTCGCAATAGTTTTAGTAAGAATTATTACATCCGAGAAAGCGGGATATGTTTCACCGAGGCATATGCAGACAGAAGTCAATGTCTATGCAATTTGCGTATATCTTAGTACATTATGTATTCCACTTATTAGAGTTGAGACGTACATTGTGTCGGAGTGTTTCTTGCATTTCCGAACACCTAGCGTCGATAAATGTTACTTTGTAGTGCTCTTATGTTTGTTGTGTAAATATAAGGCAGGATATATGAATTCGTAATAATCTGAAGTAGTTACAGTTTGACGGCTTATGCTGTTTTATTTGTATTTCAGAAGGCTAAGTCACATATCTACATACCTGGCCTCTATGATAGACATACTCAATTATATATTTATGCCAGTGGAAGCGTGCCCAGAAGACTGGCAGCATTGCCTCGTTGGATGGCTATACTTATTTTTTGAGCCAAATACGTGCCAGCCCTCTGGTCACGCGAGGCGTCTATGAGTCTCTTTGCGAGATCTCTAAAAAGTGATCGCGCACTTGGACCCCATGGCCCCAATGTTTCGACCCCAAACGGCTCAAATACTTAATCTCCTATTAGATTTACATATTTGCGCCGTTTGAGTGTCTCCGCTGTAGCAGCAGCAGCGCCCGCACAACCTGCTGTGCTGGGAATGATGATGATGAGATGGCGCAAGGGTATCGACACATGTTGCGTCCCATACCAATGGTCTACCCAGCTTCCACGGCAGTAACGACATCCCGTCTGGTCTTTTGCCATCGTCGCGTGCCAAGCCTTGAGGTTCAAGTTGGGCTGGAACGCCAGCGGTGGCAAGAGAACGGCGCAGTATGTCATTGAGGTTGGCGTGTCGAGAAATACGACCCGCGCTCCTGCTACATGACAGGCCATGGTGACCAAGGCTATCTACAGTGACAACGATGCGGAGAGACACATGACGCACCTAAACGCAGGCTAGTAGCATCGCGATAAAATCCGTAAACTGTAGTTTAATTTCAATGTGTAACATTCGCATAAGCTCAAGAAGATACACCCTTATATTGTCTTTCGGGATACATACCACGTAACTTTGTTTCGAGTATCCCATATTTCAGCACTGATCGCGGATGCTAAAGAGCACAAAATTTTAAATTCAGATAAAGGCTTGAGTTGAAAACATAATAACAATATTACAATTTGTAAAGTACAATCTTGAGTCGTACGTCTCTCTACTAAACTGATTTAAAGATTCTTAAGTAGATTTAACGGCGAGCCATTCTGGTATTCAGGGCCAACCATAGAATATTAAAGACTAAATGACCTGTGAGGGAAATATTTGCTTTATAATTAAACCTATGTAGCCCACATAGGTTTAATTATAAAGCAAATATTTAAGACGCTAATTACGTACAAAATGACGTCCCAGTAAGTAAAAGTTCATCATAATATACACTGTATATTTTTATTGACTTGGCTCGGGTACTGCTTTTTATCGAGGCTATAACAAACTCTGTTGTTATTAGAGTCTGCCAAACATCAAATAAATAGTTAATTTATTTAAGTAGCATATTTAATAGTAATATTTTATTTCTTATCCTCGTAAAAACCTATAATTGAATATAAATCTGATTCTCTTTCTCTATATCTCGTTTATATCTACATATAACGGCCGGCCTCTATATAATTATTATCTATCGGTGGATTGGACTACTAGAGATATGTTGTTGACATATTTCATATGGACCTTGTGTCATCATGTCGAATTTGTATCTCTAGCAGCCAAATCCAGCGATAGATACAGGTTGACGACCGGCTGGCGCAGCGGGAGTGTAAGCGACTACTACGCCGAAGGTCGCGGGTTCGATTCCCGCTCAAGTCAAACATTTGTGTGCATGAACATGGATGTTTGTCTTGGTCTGAGTTTTTCTATGTATAATATGTATGTATAAAAAAAAGTATATATGTATGTTTATCCATTATCTAGTACCCATAACACAAGCTCTGCTTAGCTAGGGACTAGATGGTGATGTGTGTATGTATGTGGTAGAATGATGGTAGAATATATAGATAAGATATTGGGACCGGCCGGTCGTCAGTTCTGAGAAGTAGAACTACCGCAGCTTTACTTTGCGTAGGCTTACGTATAGTTAGATTGTTGGGATCGGGTAGCTGGCACTCCACACAAGTAGTCGTAATCAGCCGCATCAAGTTAGATTGAAAGCCGACCTCAATACGCTTATCCGAGCGATGACACAACATATATCTCAATATATCTTATTATTAGGTATACACGATCAGTCCTTATAGTTATCATACAAACTTATATCAGCAATCCAGTTATATCTTAATAAAGAAATACAATTTCCACCTAAATTATGTATGAGAGAACTATGGCACGAACAAGTAAACAAAACTATTTTGCTAATGAACTAGGCACGATGGAATCACACATAAAGACATGTACCTATTAAGCTTGCAGATTGAGAAATACTATTACTGTGGTATGATGATCTCCGTGTAAGTGTTCCTAGTTACGAAGACTAATAAAAAGTCGGTTGGTAGTGCATCTATTTATAGGTATTTGTCGCAACAAATATCAAATTCATATTCAGTAAAGATCATCATCAACATATTTGATAGATGGCATAGCATAGCGTAAAAAGACCGGCTATAAAAATCCAACCTTTTACGTATGTGCGTAAGTTTAGAGTTGAATATATTACTCATATATACGCCTTCAAGATACTACTCTGACATTAAGGTCAACAGAACGTTACCATTACTGCAACATTACCTTAAATGATGCAAGATCCAATTTAACGCTCAATTAATTCAATTTTATCATTCATTATACTGAAAATAAAACTGTTTGCTATTGCCAGTGTGGCGGAAAATTGAATAACTCTTACATATTCATAATTCATAAACGACACAAATCAACAACGTTATTGGCTTTGTTCGTCTTCGATGAAAGACGGTATAATGCGGCCAACGGCTTGTTATCCAACAGTCAAATAAATCAGAAGAATATCAATAATATACATCGCGTGATATAATTGGGTATATCAAACCAGGCGAGTAACAAGGCATAATTTTCTACGAAAATACATCAATATTTGAAAGAAAATGTTACAAATAAGTTAGGAGTAAGTATTCGCTTTTTCTACACAAAGAGATCGGTGACACTGCTTGTTTACAGTGACAGTTATTAGTTTTGAAGTTGATTGAGTTACTGCTTGTGATCGATCGAAACGATCAATCAAGTCTTTGTTTTTTTAATGTTGAGTGGGGAATCCTTGCTAGTGGGTCTACCCACCACTAATCAAAGTCGAGTTCATCTCAAAGTTGAGATGGTTGCTCGTGTCCTCGATTACCCCTAGCGACAGGGTCATGCTAATCTACCAAAGTCTTGTATCGCACGCGCAAACTGACTCCGTCAGTCTATATACAATAACAACTTTTAACCCTTTGTATGCCGGAACGCAGATCTACGCGAGACACAATAGCTTTTTAATTGTGTCTGGTATTCCGGCATACAAGAGGTTAACGACCGAATTGTAGTTACGTACATACATAGACTCACGCCTGTTTCCCCGAAGGGGTAGGCAGAGGCATATTAAACGCCCACTTTTCGCCAGTGTTTTGATCCCACGTAATAGGTGGCGAGCCTATTGCCGCTTATCGGGATATTTTGCTTGCCAGAGCCTCGTCCGTTGATCGGCAGGTGCAACATTTGCAGGTGAGGTTGGCTTGGGACCCGAAGTTCTTGGTGGGAACCCTATGCACCGGTGCAATTGTAGTTGTAAGGCCAGGTATTTCAATGGCTATGCCTTGACACCTAAAAAAGGTGATTTTACACCTCAACTAGCAACTGAATATGTAACATGTTATTTCAATGTAGCCAATTGTAAGCAGTGACACTCATATACTAAGTTATTACGCAGTGCAGGCATAACCGGACATATATAATTGTGGTTATGACTGATCGTCTGCCAGAATATCATTGCAAGACACATCCTTGAGTGACGGATCGTTGAAGTTCGGACAGTTATGTCTCAAAGTTACAGTAGTTACTGTTTATATTATAAAACTAACTGCGACTGCGTCTACTTTGAAAAGTAAAACAACAATAATAATCGAAAAGTTTAGGAAAGTAATCAATATAATATATTAATAGATATAATAAAAATGAAGAGTTTGTTTGTTTGGTTGAACGTGCTAATACCTATTAGAAACTACCGATTATGGTCCGACTAGAATATTTATTTTTGTGTTGTATAGTCAATTTATCGAGTAAAGCTATAGGTATAATATCACGCTATGACTCACGGCTGCGGAAGAGTAGCCTTAAATAAGTGTGTCTAATCGCTTCAGTTATTTATTTATTGTGAAATAGCCTACTGGTGGTATGTAAAATATGAATACAAAAAATATAAGCACTCAAAACTTTATTTCGCTTTGAATTACAACTTTTTATGCAAACTTTTATTGCCATTTAATTTAAGGTAAGCTAGTGGAAATTTCGTCGATCTTTTCTATAAACCTATAAATATAAAAAATATTTAAAAATTCATAGTACTACTTTAAGTTAAACTGAATTGATATGTCACATTCAATAGCAAAAAGAAACAATTGGCAATGGTTTTCTTATCAAAGTACAACCTTTTTATTCAAGTTAAACCACAACTACAAATGAAGCAGCGCTATTACAAAGACGCCAATTCAACTGTCTTTATTCAGCCCTTTATTCAGCCTTTGATTTTCCAATCTGTCCACACGACCGTAAAATAATGAGATAATCTATATACATTAGATTTTCTATTTGATCCATTCCTTTTGTCTCTTTGCATTTAAATAACATGACAGCGTGATAAATAGCGAGTTGAGTGAGAAATGGAGAGTTTAGCGAAGTGGTTCTAGTTTTGTATTTTATTGTGCTTGAACATGTAGGTCTGGCTCTCAGCAAGATTGCACGTCGGCGAGGGTAATGAAACAACGGACTTTAAATGTGGAGACAAACTGCCAGTCCCTTACGACATGAGAATGATCCGTCTTAGCCGATTTCATTAAAGCATACGCCAATGAACACATGCCGGAAATGTCGTCAAGCTTAAAATATTATAAGAATGTTTACGCCTTACAGTATTTCATTCAAACTTTCAGATACCTAAAGATACCGGTCTGTAGGAGCAGAAAATTTTAAGTAAGTTCGACGCCCGTATTGGAATTCGACGCAAATAGAGGGGTTTCTATGGATCTGTACCTATGTCTGTGGCATTGTAACTCCTAAACGAATGAACCGATAATTCCAAAATTTTTATCTGAAAGCTGACGTCATCGTGATAATTCTTAGCTACCCGCTATTTAAGACTGTGACGGGGGCCAGCAGACACTTTTAATTTCATATTATTAACTTGACTTTGATAATATTATGGCAATCTTTTATTCCTTAGGCCTTTAATAGATCCATGTGAAGCCATGCACCATTTCACGAGCATATATAAGAAAGCCTATTTAATAACGTACTTCCCCATCACGTACAACCCTCGATATTTAACATTCGAGGGCTAAATTGCGTTTTACAATGTACGTGCCGGATGGCAATCGCTTCGCCTTTGTAAAAATGTATTCAGAATATGCAAAAAATGTGTACGACACAAAATACTTGGAAATTACTAACTCATTAATAAACCCGTGGTTAACGAACTGGCAAAATTATTCATAATGCCTTGTATAGTTTTATGCTTTCATGATGCGTGATATAGTTTTATACATCATATGAGTACAAGAATATTCAATAGGTCTACATTTACTTCCAACTAGGGGTTTATACACAAATTGCAGTATCATTGACAAACAGATTACTACTAACTTTAAATTACTTGAGCAGGTCATATAGCCGAGGAATGTAGAATTACACTTGAATTCTATGTCTGCGATATTATTATGGCAAACCCTTTTATGGAAAACAACTCAGGCAGATTATAAAGCCGAAAAATACTAAATTAAGTTTGTTTCTTCTGTCTTTGATGTACGATAAGCTCTAATATGAAATTTGCGCAGCACTCTAATAGTGCTTGTCAACTCTAGATATAGAATTTAATGATCTTTACTCAAAGAAACTATTACTTGACTTCCATGAAACGCCGCGTTTATACCTAGTATTATTCGTTCGACGAATCATTGTTTAAAAATAAAGTATTAAGAATAGAGAATAGTGGGTGTTTAATACACCTCTGCCTACCCCTTCGGGGATAAAAGGCGTGAAGATATGTTATATATGTTATTAAGAATAGAGTCGTATTACGCACAATGCTTTTAGGCATAATATCATCGTAGTTCTAATTACAGAATTTTATAAAACATTGTTTGATGTGATAGTTGTTTTTGGAAGTTTCATTATCTTTAAGCTGAAAAAAGATTAAGCTTATAGGCTTCATGTGTGCGTTTCTCGAACGGGCGCCCGGCGTGTGCCCGGCGGCGTCCGTTCGGCGTGCACTGTGTAGTCAACAGCGAACGCCTCACGCCCGCGAAGGCCTTTACTTCAATAACAATCAACTAAACATGCACCTTTATTTTGCCATACTTGTAATAAAATGAGTCTTAGTCCAGGCAATATCGCCTGCCCTAAACTATCAACCTTTATAGTATCCCTTTGGAGGTGGAATATTAAAAAAAATCCGTAAGAATGTAAAAGTAATATTAAAATCCTTCGTTGGCTTACGTCATCAAATTAACAACAGACCAAATTTCTTTTTCAGAAGTTTGGGCACTTCGCACATCGCAATGCCTAAACTGATCACTTGATTTTATATCTTCTGTATATATAGGTACAATTCTTCCAGATTGAACTGAACATTTTGAAAGTCGAAACATGAAAACTGGATTTTAAAAGGAGACATACCATCGGGCACTTAACCGAAGTTCAAAACTTTAATGAGTAACATTCGCACGTGCCTTATAATGAAGTACCTGCTAAGCAAGATAGCACTATAATTTAAATGCCTTAACATACGGTCATCAATCCATGAGGTAACTTCCGCGATCGTAGCTTAACTTAGCCGGTCACAAATACCAACTCAAGTCGCACTATATGTAGGTGTTACGTAATCTCTGTTAAACTCCATACAAAATAAATTAGCGGGTCTTAATCGCGTACAACTAACTTATATAAGGTATAAATACCTATTTGGTTCCGACGTTTCGCTCGTTTTGCACCGAGCGTGGTTGCGGAGAGACTGAACCGCACTCTCTCCCTCTCACCCTCTGTTAAACTGACACCGCAGTATATTATCGCACCACACTACAACGTCTACGCATATTTCCCACTTACTGTAATTGCCATACGTATCGTTTAAAAATAATATGAGTATTTAATGGCATCGACATTATCCGGTACTTTGGATCCAAAAATCAGGCTCTATCGTAAACGATAATTGTAAAGATAAAATATGAAACGGTGTTCAATCAACAGGAACATGACATGAAAATTATTATGTACTGCGTCACGTTTTCCTAGATTTCGTTGAACTCCAACTATCACTGCTTAAATGTGTATGTTACATGAATTATTGTATTGATCTCTCTCTTATGATCTTCATAATATTATGCGAATTTTAGATATGAATTAATGATGTTGTAAAATGTTGTTCAAATTGTTTTTAATTTGTAACATCTAAATTAATGATTGTAACCGTGTGGTTGACGGCATAGAATTGATAGAATACAAGTGTCACCACCCCCTATCTTCCCGTGGGTGTCGTAAGAGGCGACTAAGGGATAACACGATGCAAATACCATCTTTGCGTAGAGACGGAAAACTCGACATCAAACCCTATACGACTGCCTCGTTGGTCTCTCGGCATAAATGTGCGCGTGGGATCGGGAGGTCCCGGGTTCGATTCCTGGGTTGGGCAGTGTTATTGGGTTTTTCTGTCACGAAATTCTCAGTAACAGCACGGAGTCTGGAAATGTGCCCGGTACGGCAATAGGCTCGCCCCTTATTACGTGAGACTAAAGTATATCTGGCGAAAAGTGGATGTATAAATACACCTCTGCCTACCCCTTCGGGGATGAAAGGCGTGACGATATGTATGTATGTATGTAAATTAATAATTATATTTCAATTCACGGTCGTCGTAAAATGGTAAACAGAGCAAAATTAAAAATAGAAGGACGAGCTTTAAACTTAAAATAACAGAAGGCCGTATCTGCAAGAGAGTAGCTATTATAGAATTCAGTATAAGCAGCTAGAAGAGTAGGTATATTGCTAACAAGCATAGGTACATAATTGAGAGCCTTATCCAAGATATTAAAGAAGACAGAGAAAGAAATCGCTTTAATCGTTGAGAACACAGGGGTTGGCTTTTAGCATTATCATTTGGATAACTGCGTTATGGGTTTTTTATCTAAGATACAGACTTTACATTACTTTTATTTCTATAAAAAAATAAAAAAGTTTATAAAAAATAAACTACATATAAATCCTCCTTTATTCTTTGGCAACCTTAGGTACGTCTATTTTAAATCAAATTATACACATTTACAAAATATGCCGAAATATATTCAAGAAAGCAGTAAAGTACCTACAATCGGCGGTTAAAACCAATAATTCTGCGGCTTACCGCGCCTCTGGTCTGAGGTCGCTGACATAAATACGTAATCTAAAATTTATCCCTCTCAACCTATCTGAGGCAATAAGCTTACGAATGGCGAAAATAAACAACGGAAGGAAATTGACTAAACATCTACGTGACATATCTACACATCTATTGTTTTGGTAAAATGATTTGTTTGTCTTATTGTTAATTGTAGCCGTTTTGATTTTCTTCTTCTACTTTTTTTATTTATTGTGTAAGGTAGCGCACGACATGATTATATAATAACTTCTCTAATAAAACATTTTAGTCACATGGATATATAAATTCTGACATACAATCAATACTTTGGTACGCTCATACAACATTTATAGAATTAATGTTTAATTTCATCGTAACAATATGCTGGCATTATATCCTTGATACCGTAATTACCATAGAATAAAGAATAGTAATTACTCATACCCGATAATAATGCGTACATACATAATTATAAAACTTCGAAATAGGTCAAACGCCTTTGTAGTCGCAAAAATTGTATAATCAAGTGGAGTTACGTGCCACTCACACGCGGATGTGGCAAAAAAAATTAATGAAAAATATAAAACTTCAAATTTATTCCTTCCTTTATTTATTTCGCATGTTGCGATTTAAAAGAATATAAATATGAAATATCTATCTATTATTTGTATCACCAGCAATCATTTGCTAGATCTAGGAGAATTAGGGCTATTATTGGGAAAACTGGCAGAATCTTGATAATGACTTAATGTGCTGAAGATTCTCCCAACCTTTTTAAGATGTGTAATGTATATGTGTAATATTTGTTTATGTTTGGAATAATTGTTATAAATGAATTATGAAGAATCTATTACTAGTTAATATATGTATATACAATTATACATACATACATGCATAGACTCACGCCTGTTTCCCGGAGGGGTGGGCAGAGACTACGGAACGCCATTTGCAACGATCCTGGCATACCTTTCTTGCTTCATTCACTCCCATCAAGTTCCTCATACATGCTCTTCTGTTTAGGGTACTTCTGACCTGTCCTTTTTTAGGATGTCTCCGATCTGGTCAGAGAAGGTCCGTCTAGGTCTTCCCCTTTGTTCTGTCCCATTCACACTTGCCTTAAGTATATTAAACTTCATAATTCTACTATTCTATTCTTTAGATGCTTGTTATCACAAAAACACGCACCTTTAGCTTTTCCACGGAGCGACTGCCTGTCTGACCTCCGCAACCCGAGGGGATAGCGATATTCCACGGTTTATACTAGTGCCAGTTTATTTAGAAGGTACTGACGCCTTATAACGACTGTCAAAGATCTTCATGACAACCGGGACCAACGGCTTAACGTGCTTTCCGAGTCACGGGTCTAGCGATAATTAACAATTCAATACGCACATAACTCCGAAAAGTCAGTGGTGCGCGCCGTGGATTCGAACCCGATACCCTCTGCATGGCAGTCTGTTGGTATCTCCACTAGGCTATCACTGCCTACTCTCTCGTCTGCATACATATATTATATACATATTTGTTCAATAAAAGTTATTGAATAAAAGAGCACAAGTAATAAATATTAACATAATTGTACTCCTATGTCTGCTTTAAATAAAACATAATTTGAATTATTCTCTTCCCAGCTATTGATTTGCATCAAAACATTTGATTAGTAAATTGATGTTAGTACTAATTAGTAGTGTTCCATGTTAACGACACGCAACAGACATATTAATCTTGCTCAGTCTGTTTTGTATCACACGGCAAAAACATTAACAACACGGATTAACCGAATGTTAGTTTTTTTTATTATTTGCCAGACGATCGTTTATGAGTTTCTGGAATACTCTATTTATTAATATTGAAAATAAGCCTTGAAAGCTACGCGTTCTTATTAATTTTTATTTAGCTACGTTTAATTATGGTTGAAAATTATTTCATTGACCATTTCATTATGAATCATCCTTCTTGCGATTTACGTACATAGCGTCTGAGCAAAATAAAATGATAACTAAGCCATAACACTACATGAAAATATGATTAACCTTGGTGTAAATAGATATACAATCGAAAATGTACGAAATATTTTATTGGTTCGAAAATAAATTGAATGGATCAAGTTAATCCACTCAAATAAACATCCCTTAAATCCCTTAAACATAACGATTTGATGTCGCAATAAATATAATATTATTATTTCAGAAGTGAATCTAGAGGTAAAGATTCCAGGTGCAACTATATTTTGTTCAATTTAAATTAAAACTTGTTTATAAACGGCAAATTCAATAGTCTAAAACTACACATGTCTTTTAATCAAAGAACTCTACTATCAAATAAAATAAATACGACCAGTTGAATATACACGTTTTTATCAGATACAGAGTAAGAAATAAATTACTTTAGTACGGCATCAGCAAAAGAAAGAAAACCGCTGAGCAGATATTTACCATCTGATACAAGTTATATCTAAAAATCTTTTCTTTTGTTGACAAGGAATACAACATATGTATAGAGTTGCTTTGTAAATATTTTTACTTAGAAACTCAATACCCGTAGACGGAAATGGTGATCTATCAAAACAAGGTTATCCAGTACAAGCCGATGATACGCACACAAATGCGTCAATTTTCGATAGACTTAGCTTTATTTTGTCTATATATAAGCCAGTACCTAATATAAGCCTGAATATAAATATCAAACTTTGTTTATCGTCGTTCTCGTTATAAATAAGTTTGATGTCCATTATAAAACAAAATATATAAAACTTGTTGCATCAATCGAATCAAATCTTTAAAACAATATACATACCTACTAATGTCTTTATTTCCTCTACATAATTATGCCAAAGCTGAACAGTCGGGAATCATAGATCGAAGATCTTTTATCCCCGACTGTTCACTAGTGATTATAGCTTCAAGAGAAATGGTAGCGTCATATATAAGGAAGCGTAGAAGGCTCGCAGCTGCTGCATTCCTAACCTGAGGAATTTTACTTATAAACGTAGCGTCGCCGGACAATGTTTACCGCATCACTGAGTTTTTTAAGCTTGCTACCTCTTTCTAGTTAATCTGGTTTCTCTTGCGAAGATATCAAGTAAATAAAAATCTTACACAACCTATCTTCCATCTCCAAGACGTCAAGGACCTTGTGAAGATTACCACCATATACATATCTAAGTATACTTTTCGCGCGACTTTGTGTAAAACTGTTCACAGTGTGTCTGACGCCAATGTTGGAATATTTGTAATCAATCAAATATTCAACAAAACCCAGATAGAAAATTTATAATGAGAATCGTATGTTTGTTCAGGTCGGAAACTATTCGGTCCTGTCAATATCGTCACGTTAGTTACAACTGAATTGATTTCGATTAGGCATTAAAATTTTAATCGAATATATTCTATGTAAACGAATGATAGTTAATTCCGGCTAATTGTTTAAACGATTAATTTTAGCCAGTTTTTTATAGCCATCCGTAGGGTGTACCCTATGGATGGCTATAAAAACTTGTACCTAATTACAATAGGTATTCTCTATTTCTTGTAAGTGAAGTATATACTATTACTCCATTACATCTGCCGAGTTGCAAATGTAGTTTGAATAATGTAATTTATCACTGCGGTGTACTACTGTAACAAAAGCCAATGATACTTGTCTCTTCGCCAGAATGGAAAAAGGTAAAGAGGATGAACTTATTTTAATAGCGCAAACGCGCTAGAAACATTTTTCACTGGTTGTAGAATCAGTATGAATGCTTTATAATATACGTTATTTTTGTACAAACAAAATAAAAGAGAGTAATTAGCTCGTTTCGTTTTAGATTAACGCTACATTTGATGTGATTTATGTGGACAATTATCATAACACGATTCAGTCATTACTCAGACACAATCTTTTTTTTCTAAATTTTTTTTTGTTTCACACTGACAATAATATTAAGAGGTTTAATTTGTAAACGTGCTGATAAAATGGATAATGCTTCAACATACTGGTACGGTATAACAGAAGATTTAGGCCGCGGAAAGTTCTTGACTATGCGTATTCTGCCGTCTTATTGTGGAAAGTACTTAGCCATAGTTTTCGATAAAATAAATAATAAGTAATAAATATAAATTATTAGTTAAAAGGACTTTATAATCATTTTAAGAGCATTATGAACAACTGTTACTGCTTTATGCTCTATCAGTGTACGTCGGATTAATTCACATTAAAACAAGGGAAATAAAGGTAATATATATATAAATAGAGGATGCCAGCAGCTACGCCTGCAATTTTGTTAAATTTACCCGTTTGGGCCGATCCCATGGGAATTTCAGGAAATCCCTTCTTAGTGCACCCCTACGGTCCCCAAAGAACATACATGCCAAATTTCAGCTTCCTGCGCCCAATAGTTTCGGCTGTAGCGTGTCTGTCAGTCAGCAAGTAATGCAAGGATTTTATATATTAAGATAAGGACATAAAATAAAGTCCCCGCCACCTCCTGAATGTCTGTATGAACACGACAAGCTCAAAAACTAGAAAATGTGATAAGCTTTTATATTAGTAATACATATTTTAATCACAATAACAAAGAACATCGGTTGAATTTAAATCTTACAATTTTTGAAACAAGTAGAACAAAAGTATAAGCTTCTTACTTTATTTCAAAACACTCTTAAAATAACTGCCTCGCTTCCGTCTTCATGCGTGAGATTAGGTGCAACTTGAAGAATATTCATCACAATGGAGCTTGCATATACTTTACTAATAATTATTGCTTCAAAATCTAATATGTACGTTACCTTTTTATACGTTGACTACTGAATCAACCATGACCGAATTTTAGATATAAAACACACCGTTAGAGGTAGAGCAAAATACATCATCATATTATCAGCTCTTTTTAAAAACTGTTACACTGTTGGGCACGGGTCTCTTCTCGCTATGAGGAGTAATATCGCCACAGACTAATATTTTTCCAGAACATGTGTGTTGGGAATATTATGGGGAACACTAATATAAGCGGGTTGCTTGAAGCTTTATTCTACCCAGTTAATGTCTAGCTGTAGCGTTAGCTTTTAAGCTATATAGTTCTACACTGGCTAAACTGTAAGCACCAATACTGTAATACTTTGATCAATAAAGGCAAAATAAAAGTAGTAATAATACATAATCTAAATAATTTGTGATGAGCACATAAAAACGAACCCAATCTTCCAATACATTTTTATTCGCATGCCGTTATATAAAACCTTGTATTTCTCAAAAGAATATTCTGAAGGTTGTCATTTTTAAAAGTAATAAAGGTATCTTCATACAGATTATCCGACGCCATTGTCGGAATATCGCGTCTATTATCTATTAAAAAAGCAGGAAACAGTATAAAGGTGAAATATGAAAAAGGCACAAAAGTAAGATTGACAGGTTCTTTCCGCGAGACATTTTAAGAGATGTTTACCAAACGGTGTAAAGATTATCTCAAATATACTTTTTGGCATACTCCATTATCTTTAGATAACAGCTCTACCACTTATACCTAGTTTACACTCTCGCCTCGCGTCTCGCCTCGTACCTCGCCTCGCAGCTCGCGTGTTGTTGCGAGGTAGCGAGTGCCTGTTTACACTCTCGCGATGCGTTCAGTTTGCGTTGAGCCAGCAACGATGGAAGACGTCGAAGTAATAGCGGCATTAGCTCTAGCCTTAACAAGTTTTTACCGATTCTTGACCATCTTAAAAATATTTTTTTTTTACTTTGCACAGAACTCTGCTAGCGGTCTGCACATAACCTCAGAAAATCTTTGCCACGCATTATTTACTTTTTGGGTATTTTTATGCATCTTATTTTTTGGATCCCAAAATATTCGCTCGGCCTGATAGAGTTCCAAGAACTGCAGCGTTACTATTTGGAACCAGTCCATTTTTAATTGAAATCGAAGAACACAACCTGCACAGAAGGGCGCCGTAAACAAACTGAAACGAGAGCGCGAGTGTAAACACAACGCTCGCGTCCCTCGCGAGGCCCTTTGACTCGTGCCTAAAAAACCGCCTCCGACGCGAGCGCCACGAGTGGCGAGGCGAGCTACGAGGCGAGCCACGAGCGAGCGTTTACACTCGCGCACCTCGCCACTCGCCTCGCCGCTCGCGCGAGAGTGTAAACTAGACATTAAGAAAATATATTGTTGTGGGCCGTCGTCGTAAAATTTGTCTGGAGACGGAGACCTTTTTGCTGCTGTGATAACTGTCTGTCATATTTCTGGCCCAGATATGTTAACTACAAAATAATTCATATTTTAGTGCGCCTTGTGACTTCATGACCGGTATAGTGCTAAGCCGAAAGTAATATCAGTCGCGTTATAGAAAACTTATATTCTTTCACATCCAGATCAAAAATAAAATTGTATTAATCTAGATGTGAAAGAATCGGCTGCTCAGTGCTGGCCTAATACACGGGTCTTCAAAAAGCACTCGAAAGGATTTTTCCCCTTAAACTGATAATTGAATTTAAATATGTACTATACTCATTTACATCATCTAAATGTAAATTAAAAACTACCTACTACCATTTGTAAAGATCGAAATCTAGAGAGAATTCACTAAAACACAAAAAACTAAGTAACGCAATAACTATATGTAAACTTGTCTAAAAGACGTAGATCGCTTTTATTAAACTTAATGGAAGAAGTCGTTTAGGTAATGTGAGTGATTTTCATTCAAACCGATCTGCCATGAACTCCTCATCATAATAAAACGATTTCAAAGCCAAATGAATCCAATTAAAATATAATGAAAACATAAATTCAACCCTTTCCGGATAAACTTGGGATAATCTTCGAAAAGTAAATTATCTAATTTCATGGACAGCTGTACTTCACAAGTCAGTCAGTTAACTCGGTTAGTTAACATTTTATAATTAACTAGCTTTGGCCCGCGACTTCGCGCGCGTTGAAGTCGGGGTAACATAAATTTACTTTCAGTCTCAAGTTGTGTGAAGGCACTCCTGATTAGTTTAAAAAGTTCAGAAACTCTATAGAGTACAAAGTAATTCGGTCAGTATCCATGACATTATCTACCATTATATTTCCGTACTTAATATTATAAATTAGAAAGTATGTATGTATGTAGGTATGTTCCGTTTTTACACTAAAACGGCTGAACCGATTTTGTTGAAATTTAATATAGACATATATTGGATCATGGAGATGGATATAGGCTACCATAAGTTGCAAAAATTAAACTGGGAGGGATTGTAGGGAGGGTAGAAGTTTGTACGACACAAATTTACCTCTTGGAAGTAAGAACGCATGCGCTGTAAGTTGAGTGCTGCGCATGTGCTATCGTATATCTGTCAGTACTGTCACATCATATACAGGGTGATTTGTAATTGCTCGTATTCACTTCGGGAGGTGATTCTAGGGCCAAAATGGATTATTTCTACCCCCTTCATATGGGGGTTCAAAATGCACCATTTTGGCATAAAACGGTTTTTAAGATTTTTTGAGAAAATTCCAAATTTTTGTTATAAACATCTTGTAAAAAATTATTTTGACTATTCTTGGTGGCAAATTGGATCTTATTTAATGGATAATTAAATGACCCATCTTTTAAAATAAAATAAACCTACTAGCTCAACGTGGAATTTGAAAATAGAGCCAATAAACACGCAAAAAATTTTCGAATAAAATAAAATTACGCCACAAAAATGCAATTATTTGAAAAAAAAAAATATGTGGCATGTTATGTAAAGTATTGAAATAACTTCCTGGTATTACCTGCTATCCAAAAAGGTATAATAGTCTTGGACGATTGGTGCAAATTTTGAGTAATAGCCACTTTTGTTCAAAAAAAAAGTTTGAAGTTACAGAACTCATCTTGCCACCGAAGGCTTCATTAATTTACTCTATGAATACAGTATAAACCCAAGTCAATTTAATGTCCAAAATTGTCCCATATACCTAGTTACCTACATAAAATACAAGCTACTTTGTTACAAGTTTACTATTGTTCCAAACTTAACGGTTTGTTTTGTTTACTTTGCGGTTGACGCAATTTATCGTATTCTTCTGAAATGGTTACTTATTTACCCGTGATGCTGTATGTTTCATTTTCATTATGGTCTACTTATTTAACGTTAAACATCGAAATCATCGTTGCAGCAAGAACCAAAAGTTTGACATGAGCAACATTATTTTTAATGTGGTACAAGAACCAATGCCAATTCTTTTACGTGCCTTCCAAAGCATGGTAGAGCACTGATGTAAATGACACAAATGGTCACCCATTCAAGTGCTGGCCTCTAGAAGAGTCTCTTTACTTTGCCTATCTATAACGAAAGGTAAGTCAAGCTCTGAGCGCTACGAAGCTCTATCTACGTCTGTTCTCTATAATTACTCCCCCGTCTACCAAGTTAATTGGTTTTATAAAAACTATCAACATTCGGCACAAGTGTCGCACTGAGATTTCAAAACTTAAACAATAAAGTAATTAAACGTATAAAAGGAGTTAGTGAGGAGTGCTTAAATGAATTCCATGAAATCAATATGAGCTAGAGAAAACACTTAAATATTATACACAAATATATTTTATTTCAGAAAAGTTGACTTAGCAATAATAAGCAGATTAAGGAATTGTACCTATTGGTTTTTTTTTATCATTTTCAGCGCTGTATATAAACTGTCCAACTGCTGGATACGGGTCATTTCCCGCTATGGGAATGGTTAGGCCGTCCACCAAGCGGGCCATATACACACTACATATTAATATGTACATATGTACTGGTGGTCAGAATCCAAATGTGTTTTGGAAACATTATAGAAATCTCTCTAACATGCCGGTTTCCTCGCGATGGTTTCCTTCACCACTAAGCAAAGAATAATTAAGAATTTAATACGCACTTGAAAATGTGGTGGAAGGGCATTTGAACGAGGCTCTCTGCGTAGCAATCTGTTAATCTTCCCACTATGCTTTCGCTGCCTTTTTCTTTACCTAAAGTGGCTATCGATTGACCCTATGGCAACTGCACTACGTGCGCCTCTTCATATTATGCTACAAGCTGCAAAGTAATTATCGTAAGCGAGTGCTTGCCAATCACGGGCCGCATCGACGTCGTGTTTATGATTTTAATACAAAGTTCATTTGCATTTTTGGCATAAGTCTGTACGGAAACCGTTGGGAAATGAAACAGTTTTATTATACAGACGTTCCATAAAGTTGGTGCCACGAATAATATTATAATATTAATATTCTGTTGATCGCCGCGTATTTGTATTTGGTGACGTTACTAGCCAATGGAATACCGTTTCAGCGTAGGGTCAAGGTATGTATATAGTACGCCTATGCGTATATAGCCATGTTGGTGCAATACGAGCAACACCGTTACTTCGTAACAGCTAGAAAATCACATACAATGTAACATTAGTGGATCCTCCAACGAAGATATTACTCCAACCAATTACATCTGACTTACTTAGACAGTATTCAATAAATAATAAATAACAAAATACTGTAAGTACAAGATTGAAGCAGTAGGACGCGAATTAACCCTAAAACAAAGAATGACTTGGTAATATTAGAGGTGCTTTTATAACTGTCCCTTAAACCACCAAATCTTAATGCATCCATTTCGTCCCACGACGTAAAGCAGCCTCTATAGCTCAGGGTGACTTTTAGAGTCAATGTGGGGAATCTGGAGTAGAGACTCGATACGATACGACGAGTTTTTTGGACATTCATATAGAAAAACGTCTAAAAGTCTAAGTTCATCTATTTTTCATTATTTTTTTCCTTTCACTTCTAAAGTGAAACAAACAGAGAAAACATGAGATAACATGATTATATTCAACAGATTTATACGCAACAACTTACGTGACTATTTTCATTCACCTAACCATGGGGTAAATTGTAGACAACCTGTCAGAGGCAATTCTGTAAGATCATAATTATCTCAGTCAACTTTAAATTACTTTAAGTTCAAACTGGGAACAGGAATACTTATTACAACCTCGTTCTGAGACCTATTATTGACATCATTATAAAACTTTATGATTCACAATGCTTTCTTAGCTCTTGGATATTCACTGTCCTGTACTTTTTCCCAATAGGAAGCCAGAAATCTCCAGTGTGTCGACAAGGGTAGCATATTTTGTGATCAGACTCACCAAGAGATATACTCTCAAGGTTATCCAAGTGTATGCACCGACTTCGGCATACTCGGATGATGAAGTAGACGAAATGTACGAAGACATTTCCAGGGCCTTACACAACACCCAAAAGGCCCACTTTAATGTTGTCATGGGGGACTTCAACGCCAAAGTGGGAGTACATACTTGCGGCGAATCGGTAGTAGGACCACACGGATTTGGTAGGAGAAATCATAGGGGGCAGATGCTGGTGAACTTCTTAGAGAAGGAGGGGCTGTTCTTAATGAACTCATTCTTTAAGAAGCAGCCTCAAAGGAAGTGGACGTCGACGACAAAAAATGAGATAGACTTCATTATGGCGGACAAAAGGTGAATATTTAGGGATGTCTCCGTGATCACTAGGTTCAACACCGGAAGTGATCACCGACTTGTACGAGGCACTCTGAATATCGATTATAAGCTTGAACGCGTTTGCCTTATGAAGTCTACGCTCCAGCCAAATTTCTTCCAATCCGTGGTTGGATCTGAAACATTCCAGCTAAAACTGGAAAACCGGCTCGCTGCCTTGAAAACCACAATAGACGCTGATACGGACCAGGAACTCGATAAAGTGGTGGAAACCCTTCGGTATGAGGGGACGAAACTCTTTAAGACGCAGCACACCGGCAGGAGTTCTCAACTTTCGCGAAAATCTCTGCAGCTAATAGAGACGCGACGAGAAAACCCGGCAGGCACTTCGTCAGATCTAAATAAAAAGATCTTCAAGCTGGTAAGACGCGACCTCCGTAGCTTCAATACACGCTCTTACAAGATGCGATCGAGCGAAATCGGGGGTCGAAAGCTTTTACTCAGCATTTAGGTCGATGTCATCTGACTAAGCTGACCACGTCAGACGGGAAAGTTGCCACTTCTAGGGCGGAGATTCTTGCGGCGGTTCAGAGCTTCTACGGCAACCTCTACACCTCGAAAGCGTCCCTTCCCCAAACCGACTCCGAGGATCCAAGAGCCATTTTAACCCGCCACTTCACGGAAGAGTTGCCAGACGTCAGCCAAGTCGAAATCGTGGTGGCCCTGAGGCAGCTTAAAAACGGAAAAACTCCCGGGGAAGATGGAATTACGACGGAGCTGCTAAAGGCAGGTGGAAAACCTATACTGATGCAGCTCCAACGCATATTTAATTCTGTCCTGTTCTCGGGGAGAACTCCAAGGGCGTGGAGCAAGAGCATAGTCGTTTTGTTCTTCAAAAAGGGAGACAAAACTCTTTTGAAGAACTATCGACCTATCTCGCTCTTGAGCCACGTCTATAAGCTGTTTTCCAGGGTCATCACGAACCGTCTCGCGCGTAGACTCGACGAGTTTAAGCCGCCCGAACAGGCCGGTTTTCTAGGAGGATATGGCACCATAGACCACATCCACACAGTGCGGCAGATTATACAGAAGACAGAAGAGTAGATGAGGAGGAGGAGGAGGTGCCAAATCAGCCCCTTTGCTTAGCGTTTGTGGACTATGAGAAGGCCTTTGACTCCATTGAAACCTGGTCTGTTCTGGAGTCTTTGAAACGGTGCCAAATCGATTGGCGATTCGTCCAAGTGCTGAGAGGTCTGTATGACGCCGCGACTATGACCGGCCAAGTACAGAACCAGCAGTCTGAAGCTATCCACCTGCATCGAGGCGTGCGACAAGGGGATGTTATCTTCCCCAAATTGTTCACAAATGCAATGGAGGATATGTTCAAGACGCTGCACTGGAAAGGACGCGGTATTAACATAAACGGCGAGTACCTCTCACACTTAAGATTTGCAGATGATATCGTTATCGTGGCTGAAACCGTGCAAGACTTGCAGTATATGCTGAGCAGCCTGGCTGATTCTTCTGCTCGCATCGATCTCCGGATGAACTTGGATAAAACCAAGATCATGTTCAATGAACATGTCTCTCGGGAACCGATTATCCTAAATGGGGTCCCTCTCGAAGTTGTTCAGGAGTACGTCTACCTTGGGCAAACTTTGCAGTTGGGTAGAAACAACTTCGAGAAGGAGGCTTGCAAAAGAATACAGCTCGGCTGGGCAGCATATAGGAAACTCCGTCGAGTCTTTTCGTCATCCCTACCGCAAAGTCTGAAGACAAGTCTTCAACGAGTGCGTCCTACCCGTTATGACTTACGGTGCCGAGACATGGACACTGAAGGTGCGACTAGTCTACCAATTTAAGGTCGCTCGGCGGGCTATGGAGAGGGCTATGCTCGGAGTTTCTCTGAAGGATCGAATTCGTAATGAAGTGATCCGACAGAGAACTAAGGTAATCGACATAACTCAGAGAATTAGCACGTTGAAGTGGCACTGGGTTGGTCACATCTGTCACAGAACCGATAACCGATGGAGTAGTCGTGTTCTAGAGTGGAGATCGTGCCTTGGCAAACGTATTGTAGGACGCCCTCCAGCTAGGTGGAGTGACGATATACGCAGAGTGGCTGGCAGCGGCTGGACACGAGAGCCGAAAATCGGGTTCAGTGGCGTGCCATTGGAGAGGCCTATATCCAACAGTGGACTACGGTAAGCTGATGATAATGATGGTGATGAATTGTTTCGGGTTTATTCGTACTAACCCGAGATTTCACAAAACCCCAAAGAAAAAAATCGCACGGCATTAAATCGTCACACGATCAGTCATCACGATCTTGGTGGCCAGTTGACATCAGAATTTCGTGAGATAATATGTTCTGGAAATCGTTGCTGCAATAAGTCGAAACAATCGACTTATTGCAGCAACGGATGCGGATAACATGCGCGGTGTGGCAGGTTGCGCCGTCCTGCTGAAACGACATGTTTTCCAGATTCAGGCCGTCCAGTTGAGGCCACAACAAGTACGTTATCATATTCCTGTAACGAATGCCGTTCACTGCAATTTCGGCCTTATTTTCAAAAAAGTAAGGTCCAATCACGCCGCCTGACCAAAATCCGCATCAGACAGCTACTCGTTGTGGGTGCATTTGTTTCTCATGGATTGCATGAGGATTTTCTACGTCCCAAAATTGACAATTTTGTGTATTCACGAAGCCATTCATATGGAAATGCGCTTCATCAGAGAAAATGACTTTTTTTCGAAAAATTGGCATCGACTTCATGTTGCTCCATTACCCATTGAACGAATTGCCGGCGGTTTCCGTGGTCTGCTGGTTTGAGCTCCTGAGTTAACTGAATCTTGTACGTATGTAAGTGGAGGTCTTTAGTCAAAATTCTCTGCGTAGTGCTTCGTGAAATTTGAAGTTGTTGAGAACTATGTCGAATTGATGTTTTCAGGTTTTCGGCGACACTCTCGTTTTCAGCAGCAATGTTTTCATGAGACCGACCGGTACGTTGACGCAAAAGATTCTTATTATCCATAATTGACCCAGTTTCTTCAAATTTTTTGACCACTCTTCGAATGGTTGACACATTAGATGCACTTTCTCGGCTGAAAATTTGGCGAAGTTTGCGAGCGGTTTCAGCGTAACTTTCCCTATTTTTGTAATGGGTGTTCTTTCGAAAAGCGCTCCATTTTTAATAATCGGAATAAACAGAGGTGGCAGCTGTCAAATTTCAGAGTTGCCACTTGCATGAGAAATAAAAATCCAATTTTAAAAAGTGCACTCTTGCTGAGACACCCTTTACAACCAATCCATCCTTTATCATCTTTATACATACGAATTTTGCAATCTAATTGTTGTACGAAATAATCCCAAGAGCGAAGCTTCACAAACTAGCAAAAATATTACTTTGTTACATAGAATGGTCTGTGCTCTCTACATAATTACAAAACAATTTATCCTCTTATTGCAAAAATGATATGTGAACATTCTATAAATAAAAATGAAAGAAAATTTGTAGCTGGAAAAAGCATTCTATGTTTGTGTTAATTTGGTTTTCCACTAAAAAGTTTGATGTTCTTGACTTTTCTTTAAAAAAGTATTCATTTAAATTTATTAACTCTTACATCATAGCTGTAGCAGGTATGTACAAAGAAGTTTAATTTTCAACAGATTGTACAAACCAAGCAATTTTGTATTTTTGACAAAAGACAATTTGGCCAACGCGAAGTAGGCCCACTTACACACTATACACTCACACACATACACACACTCACATGCTAATACTAACGTGACGGAAATTAAGAGGAGGCAGTATCCAGCAGTGGATTGCGAAAGACTGAATGATACACAATGGGTCTTAGCTCTGTGTGTTATTGTGAATCAGTGAATATATTTCAGACCGTAAGTACCTGAAAGTTACTTACCCAATTGTAATTAAGACGTTGCCTCACGGTGTATTTTCGTCGTTTAGCTGTAGCAGGTACAAAGCAGTTTAATTTTCAACAGATTGTACAAACCAAGCAATTTTGTATTTTTGACAAAAGACAATTTGGCCAACGCGATGTAGGCCCACTCACAAACTATACACTCACACACATACACACACTCACATGCTAATGCTAACATGACGCAAATTAAGAGGAGGCAGTATCCAGCAGTGGATTGCGAAAGACTGAATGATACACAATGGGTCTTAGCTATGTGTGTTATTGTGAATCAGTGAATATATTTCAGACTGTGAGTAAGTACCTGAAAGTTGCTTACCCAATTGTAATTAAGACGTTGCCTCACGGTGTATTTTCGTCGTTTAGCTGTAGCAGGTACAAAGCAGTTTAATTTTCAACAGATTGTACAAACCAAGCAATTTTGTATTTTTGACAAAAGACAATTTAGCCAACGCGATGTAGGCCCACTCACAAACTATACACTCACACACATACACACACTCACATGCTAATGCTAACGTGACGCAAATTAAGAGGAGGCAGTATCCAGCAGTGGATTGCGAAAGACTGAATGATACACAATGGATCTTAGCTATGTGTGTTATTGTGAATCAGTGAATATATTTCAGACCGTGAGTTAGTACCTGAAAGTTGTTTACCCAATTGTAATTAAGACGTTGCCTCACGGTGTATTTTTGACTGGCGCTCGTCCATCCGCTTTAAGAAAATATCAGTGAAGAAAATTCCAGGTAGTTGTCATTTAAATAGTTACAAACCAAATGCTGTAATGTTTACCTATTTGAACACAAAAACAAAGGTAACACAATACTTTACTATGATTGAATGTTACTACAACCCATTTGGTTTATTTAAACACGCGGAGGCCTAAAGGTATACATTAATGAATGGAAACAATTAGACAAGGAAAGGTATAGCGTTTAAATTTCAATTAAATTTAAGAGAGATGGTATTCACAACATAATTATTTTTGTTATGTTATTTAAGCTGTTAAGAATATTGCAGGGGTACACAGAAGTACACAGTTTAGGAGTTACATGTGTAATGTTACGTGTGTTTAATTTACATGTGTAATGATAACGCTGGCGTTGTATTGTAGGCCTTGTTCCTTACTTAAATTTCGACAAAATGACACGGACAGATATGCCAGGCAATTGTTATATTATGTCTAAAAACCATGGTTTTCATCATCAAGAGAAAGGAACAGAGCTATTTATAAGGGTTTGCACCGCGAAACGCTGTGAAAATCATCATAAATAGTTCACGCTGTTCGCTGTTTCGGGGCGTCGACGGACACCGTGATGGTGGTAGTTGGTAAGCCCCTAACGCTCGGAGTAGAGAGTCACATAGAGGCTGAGGCTTGTCATTTGGGTTTCCACCGTGAAGATACCTTCGAGCTCCATCATCAGACTCATTCATCATCAGTGCATTGGTACCACAATAATATTATGATCACCTAATTTGATAAATGCCAAGTTTCATGATAAGAAATTATGCTTCTTTAGATGTTATTACATCATAATCATCACTCCTGTATATTTGCTGTCCCACTGCTGGCCATGAGCCTGTTCTCACTAAGAGAATGGTAAGGCCATAGTCCACCACATTGGCCAAGTTCGGGTTGTCAGACTTGACCTATCTTTCGAGAACATTATGGAGAACAGGGATTTTATTACTTGTGTGTGGTGTATTACACACCCACATTTCACCAGTTATGTTTCAGTCCCAATATAATAGAGGGCGAGCCTATTGCTATCTACCGGGCACATTATTAGGATAATTAACATTTTTAAAACACGCATAAGTTCGAATAGAAAGGTGTGTGCCCGGGGTAGCTGGGGATCGAACCCGAGACCATCGTCTCGGCAGTCCGTTACGTACACCACATTTTATTATATTACATACCTACACTGAATAAAAGCGTACTTAATAATATGCCCATCTTTTATGCATGCCTATCATATCTGTTTTTGTTTGAAAATCGATAGTATTCGATATTGTTTAGCTCTCTAAAACAAAGGGAAAATGGACTTGTTCATGGCAGTCTTCAATCATCATGTGGTATCTACTACTTTACAATGAATGCATCTGAAAACGATGAACATTGTTAGTGCCAAGATGGAAATCCTCTGTTGCTTTTGAAATTCAGTTCATTTTGCTTAAATAACTCTGCATTACGATACTCTTCATAACTTTGTATAACTTTTTGTACCATAGCCAAAAATGGCAGAAACGGAACAGTCCGAGTCTTGAATATTTGAAATGGTTAACTAATTAGGCATAGCCAGCTGAAAATAGTTTTCTAAAATTATATGACGCAAACTCTATCGTCACCCTTGCGTATAAACAGTAGCTACCGAAGCATAGCATGAGTCGGTACTTCCATTGAATAATTTTCGCACTTCCCTTTCGTACTTTCCTTAAATAATTTTCGCGTAGGTCGTCACCCGAGCGGACGGACATGGCGTTTTCCTGAGATCCTTCAGTAAACAGGACTTTAATGAGAAAACTTAGGGCAAGGGCACACTGAATCCAGACGGGCACATCAAGTCACATCCGGAGTGAAATCGCGTGCTGCACGCCACATAAACTTACTTATATCCTTAACTAGTAAAGTTTTCATGTTAATGTGTTGAGACACATCACTCAACCGCTTCAATAGTGGAAGTTATTCGTCTTGATGTGCCAATAAGAACAGATTATTGTTCCAATCTTCTAATTGACGTTCAGGAAGATCCTTTAAACGACCCAGCACAGTGTTTGGTTATTATTGACGTCTCTCTCATAACCCTAATTGCAAATATATTTTACTCACTTTTCAACTGAAACAGAACATGAGAATTGTTTCTTTTAACGTCATGTTTAACATCTTATGTTATGCTGTCATCGTTTTGAACGCAACAAATATCATAAACAAATGTTGTAAAATTATTTTTATAATATTGTAGCAGATATACTGTTTCATTTAGCATTGATTGAGTCCTTAATTAATATTGCTATTCGGATGAAACAGCGGCGTACTTGGTTTTGTTCCAGAGAGCAATCAATCGAACGGCAAACAATAAGCTTTAGGTTACTTTCACTATGTTGTATCATAGTTTTGCATTGAACTAAGGTTGAAACTGTAATAATACATACAAGTACAATGGTTAATACAAACTAAGTTATTCATTAGTGTACTTACTCGCATACTATTAAAAATTGGGTAGTCATTTTGCGGGTGTGTGATATTGATAATTATAGTTCAGTCATCGCATGACTACTAGCTGGTATAACCTGAGTCAAAACTTCGTGCGTCGGGGTGAATAGAGGGAATATTACATTCATATTAAAATAATTATGTGGCTTAGACCAATACCACATGAATTGGAGTAGAAATAGTAAAATGTTTAATGAAATTTAATATAATATCGATTTTATTTCTATGTTATTTTATAAATATTATAAAAACGGAAAGTACCTGCTGAGATGGTGAGATTTACCATGCGAAATAGGTTAATAATTTTACCTGGTAAAGAGCCAGCACCACCCCAGCAAAACAGCAAGATGTTCCTTAATTACCCACTAAAGGTATTGAAGCACCAGGCTATCATTTAACAGAACAGGTAGATGAACGTTCATATTGCGAAAGCTGACGAGAACGTCGCAATACTGTAAGGGCCAGATATCATGCAAACATCTGTTACATTTCCGGGCTTTGAAACTCGAAAATTCCTGATTGGAGTTTCTGATGTTACATACCTTTATATCTCTTCATTTTACCCGACGGAGAGGAACGGACGGGCTACGGTAAATATTGGTTATAGGATTTATCTGCAAACTATTACATCGAGAACTGTTTGTTTTGATAGATGGATAGATAGATAGATAACAACTTTATTGCGCAAATACAATTGTTACAAATTATGTAAAGATATCTTAAATATACAAAAAAATAGTAGCGATTTCCTACAGGCAACCTTAGGATGGACAGACTGAAAAGGATAGGTTTGATGGTGGTTTTGCTATAGATTAAAACTACATTCAAATCATATTTTACGTTACAACCTTTAGTTTACTTAATCTTTGAAATGAATCAAGAATTTAAGGGGACTAGAAGAGCTAAACGCGAGTTTTATAATTCTTTGAAGTATATGATTCAATGCAGTTAACACAATCAGAAAAATATATGATATTCTTCAGGATATAATCTAGTTAAGTAGTGTGTTAAAAACATAAAACAATTAACTTTAATCCATAGAAAAAAAACACAAAGATACCTCTAAAAAAATATTTTAACGAATAAAAACCAAATTAAAATACATACAATCATTCTGATTTTTTGACAAATTATTCAACAAGCAACATACTAACGAAATACTGTTTTATTTTTTTAATCCAATCAATACATTTTCTGTAATTAATTTATTCATGTTTTTAAAAAAACAGTTCTTATGTATACAGTCCGACAGTGACAGCAACAGCTCAACTCAATAGCTGTACTCGGCGCCTTAATACTCGTAGTCGAAAAATATCACAATATAATAAATATTCTCATGATGGGTATGAATCATTTATTCATTTTCATAACAATGTAGGTAAGTACATAATATTATTTAGATATCACTAAATACCTATTTAATTACTATCCTACGAAATATGTATATACAAAACAATCAAAACGAGAAAAGAAAATAATTTAGAGGGCGTCATAAAAGTCCTCCACATCGCCGTCGACCGGGAGCGTGCCCAGAACGCTGGCAGCATTGCCACGTTGAATGGCAATGCTAAATTTTTGGGCCAAGTACAACCCAGCCTTCTGGTCACACGAGGCGTCGACCAGTCTCTTTGCGAGATCTCTAAAAAGAGATCTTGCACTTGGACCCCACGGCCCTAACGTTTCGACCCCAAACGGCTCAAATACGTAATCCCCTACTAGGTTTGCGTTTTTCTCATGATTATATTTTTATATAACCTTCTTCTTCTTCTTGTAGTGCCTCTCCAACTAGTGAAGGTTGGCAGTCAGCTCTGCATATTTTACTCGATCTCTGGCGAGACTAAAAAGTTCTGTTCCACTCGCGTATATTGCTCAACCACGATTTCTTTCTCCGACCAACTGATCTTTTGCCGGCGACTTTGCCCATCATTATGAGTTGCAGGATCTCATATCTGGGATGCCTAAGCACATGTCCCAGATAGGCAACTTTCCTTCTTTTGATGGTCTGCATATGTACACGCTTTCTTCACGTCCAGCTCTTCGGAGAACTTCCTCATTGGTCACCCTGTGCGTCCAGCAAATAGACAACATACGCCTATAGGTCCACATCTCGAATGCTTTTATACGTTTTCGGAATTGCTCTTTGATAGTCCAGGCCTCACATCCGTGTAGAAGTATGGGCCATATGTAGCATTCTAGTAGACGATTGCACAAAGACATAATTATATAACCTACAGACGTTCGATAGTTAATTGAGTTTTAAAAGTTCAGTAAAGTCACTCAATCTGAAGTAATAAACCTATATAAGTTCGACAAACTAATAATTGAAGAAAATAGAATGCTCTTAACATTACATTAGAGCGCCGGGGCATCAACATGAGACAAATCAAAACTTCTTTAGTTCAATAAACTGAAAAACAAAGTTCATTTCATAAATTGGAAATGGAAAACCTGTTTGTTATCATGCAACAACGTCACAAAAGCATTATAACTGTTCCCTTTTTGGACAAAATATCTGCACAACAAACATGATGTCATAGTGTCAAAGAATTTGGATGTGATGAGGAATACGGTGTTCCAGAAAAGGCAATAGATCTGAATTAGATTAGTATCATCATCTTAAAATGATGATGATAATATCTTACCGATATCATGGGTTATGCTAGCGTCGTCTCGGTTGCATCTATATTTTTGCCGCGGAGCCCGTTTTTATTTCTAGTTTTAACAGAATATCAGGGTTTCTGCGGGGCGTGTGACCTCCGCAATTCAAAAATATAGTAACATTCCATGGGTCAGACCAGATTCAGAATACTTGAGGTTACTAACGCTCCTTAATGCCTATCAAGGATCTTTATGACAGCCCAGACCGATGGCTTAGTTCAAAAAGTTATCGTGGATCCATCCTGAAGATGATCAAGAGACTCTACACACGACTGTCTGTTGTCTGTTAGTTTGTCCACTGAACTTTAATAAGTATATTTATTTGGTATGTTGTCTAAAAATTAAACTACTCTTCTACCTGCGTAATTATATACATTCTTATAAAATGTATTACAAAAAATTAAACTACTTAAAAAACTTAACTATCCTAAACTAACGAAAAACAAAATAGGCAATAAAACTATGAAGCCGCAAAAAATTCCTCCGCAACGCTGTCCACTGGTAGCGCGTCCAGAAGGCTGGCAGCATTGCCACTGTATTACTATAGGATGTCCGCAGCTGCGCCCGCACGTGTTATATTCTGCGGGTATCCTCTACTAAAGTAGAGGATGCCCGCAGAACAATATAATGCGAATGGTAAACCGAAATAAATCATTAATAATTAATTTTTCAAAGGCAAATGCAAATGCATGCCTTTGAAAAATGTTTTTTCATGAACTTACGAATTGTGGCAATTATATGTTATTTAATTTGATTTCTATGATTTGTTATTTAATTTTATCTTTCTGACGAATATAATTTAACTGAGAATGATCAGTAAATATACAAACCTTTTAAATACGTAAAATCCTAGCGCGCACAATTTCACTTTCACGGCAATGCACAATAGTTAATGCAGCATTTATATGTTAAAGTTGGTTGAATAGAAAAGCTCTACGGAACTGTAGTAAAGCCGCCTGCAAACGACTTTCAGTTGAACTACTCTAGCCCATCAGACTTTACGTCCCTATAAATATTTTGTTGCATTGTTTCTAACAAAATCAATTTAACCTTGTGTTAGAAGTTTATTCGTTGAGACTTGTGTCGTACGAAGTTACTTATGATTGAACAAGTTTTCTGTCGGCCAGTGCTAGCATTTTCACACATTTCTATAAGTAAGCGACCAAGTTTTTGATTGTTGCTATTAACACTAATGAGTTTTTCTTGGGGACAGATGAAAAAGGCTGCAAAGTTTCAAGGATTAAATAGGCTATAGTATGTCAAGTTTGCTGTCCAAGCCCGACCCGTTTACTTGCTTTTCTCCGGGTTCTTATTTAAAAATTTCGCAGCATATGTATAATGTTGGAAAAATACTTGGCTCGCTTCTATAAAGCTCATAGGACCTAAAATAGATCTGATGAAATTGTGGTATACTTTGTCCTATTGGTGTACATAGGCGTATTTCAATAAATATTTTTAATTATAGGTGTAACCTTCAACTACACAATTCTAGTGTACGTAAATATTTGACAAACGATTAAACAGTAATAGTCGCAATCTAGGAACGTCGGTAACGGCAATAGGCTCGCCCCCTATTACGTGGGACCTAAAAAATCATGGCAAAATGTGGGTGTAATATTACACTTCTGCCTACCCCTTCGGGGATACAGGCGTGAGTCTATATAAAAGAAAAAAAAGGAATGTCTGTCAGCTTCCAAGTTAGGGCTAAGTCCATAAACTACTTACTACGTACTCATTTACTATTGTATAAACTATGTTGTGAACTCTTCGAAGAAGTTTCGTCATTTGTGTGTGTGTGTGTGTGTTTGCCGAACAGCTTTTCGAACAGTTTTCAGCAATGTATGGAATTATTAATGAGTAAGATTAGTTCATTAAGACGCTTTATTATAATTGGGCGAAATATTATAGTAATATTTTAAGAAGTCGGAAAGAATGAAGTCTATCAGGATATTTTCTAGCGGCCTACATACAGAAAAATTACAAAATGATTTACTTTTCTTGATTTTAACTTATTCCTTTAGTTATTATTTATTTAACCATAATCATTTAAATTATACCATCCATCCAGATCGTATCTGTCTGGCTCTTTGTGTGTAGACTAACGTCTTACTTACGCAATGGATTATGATACATGTATATTCTATTTATAGTAGATAGAAATGCAGTGGATATCCAGACAGATTGCCATTTACATTAATCGCACTATACAGAAGATCGTACTCATCTAGTAATCTAGTTCAACAACCGGAATTGGAAACCTATGCGGAATTGCATTGAATACATTGTTTCGTTCCTGGAAAACTATCGTGAAATGTTAAACTGAACAATTACAGCTTTGCTCTATTAGAATGTATTTGATTGCAGTTTAGAAGTAATGTTCTCGTCCGTTTTATTATTTCTTTACCTAGAAATAAATGCTGAATTATATTTGATTAGTTGTTTTCTACTTGGGTTGAGTGGCCAATATATAGCATACTACACTTACGAGATACATAAGGAAGTTGATTGTACAGATCAACTTGATCTGACTTTTATACACGCACACGCGATTAATGTCTTTCTCCGTTTTCGGACCTACTTATTTTAATTCTAATTTAATTTGTTTTTTGAATTTGTGTTTTTAAACAACTCAATAGTTAAGTTTACAATGCTTTATAACAAGAGCTTTGATTGTCATGTACCTATACGATATACAGGCAAAGGACCATTTTCAAATACCATACATTTTCGTGACGCCTTTAATTACAGCCATATTGTTTATGTAATCGAAATCTAAGCTGTTATATACCCGTTAACCGAGTTGTTCAGATATGTCATGCGGATGGGTTTAGCGGTATATACGCAGCTAAAGGTTGGCCTGACATCGCGCTGATGGGGGCGAATGGGTTTCCTTTGTTTCACTTTGATGTACCCTTCTTGTCAACCTGTCATTTGCTTGAAATTGGAAGACCGCAGTCCATACTATATAATACGCCTTTAGGACATTTTTATTTATGAGAACGAAGTTATTAACGTATGAGGTCTAAAGATTAATTGGGTTCATTGTACTGTAGAGTATATTATGATAGAAGTTTGGTTACTATTACCTCTGATCTATGCCAATCGAGTATGCTTATAAACTGTCCCCTTGTGAGGCACGGGCCTACCATACTCTTATCACTTAAAGATGAGTAAGCTCGACCATACTGGCCAAACGCGGGTAGGCAGATTTCACACAAATTTTGGCGAACTTCCAGACATACAGGTATCAGTCAATCAGAGTAGCCCGCCGTAGATTAGAAGATCATAGCCTTACAATCTGTCAATGTTTCTACTTGACTATCGCTGCCTTAAACGGATAATAACGTGCTACTACTATATAAAAAAAAATTAAAGAGCTAGAGTATTTCAAACATGTCCTTTACTGCTAACAAAAGCGGGTATTCATTATGTGAATCTTAATTAATGGCTAACAAATCAACACAGCAAAAAAGAATTACTTGGACTTTAAGACTTTAAAAACCTTTTACTAAAAATATTTCTTAAAATATTCGGACCACTTTGTGCTATCACGAGACTGACTTAATTAAAGTAAATTCTAAACTAAATTGAAAATAGTAATTACAAAGTTTTGTTAGGCACATAAAAATGTAAAGACTGTACAAAAAAGAATTTAATTATAATGTATAAACACATTTAAAATAAAAGGCTGCGATCGAGTGAGAATGAAATAATTAAATAAAATCTAGACTACTTAAATTATGATTGTGATAATTTTGAATATCGTTAAGACAACGAATAATAAAAGATACTCAGTCTAAAAACGATTTAATTGTTTCATCGTGAAATTTATCTGTATATGATAGGTATTGTACCATTCAAGATATAACGATAAAAAAATCATCTAATATATTAAACAAGTTTCATGAGGTGCATCGCGCTGTGTGCAAAAAAATATTAATTTGAACGTTTAATTACCTTAAAACTTTTTAAAACGCTGACCCTTTTTGCCATTACCATATATTCAAAATGTTCTTTTAAATTTTATTTAATATTCATATTTTACAAGCTACCTGTGTGAAATAGATCACGTTAGGGATATCTTTGACACGGAACCTAGATTTCAATCGTGAACATTCTGGCACACATGAAGTTCCAGCGAATCGAATTAATACTTTACACGACCATTTTTATTCAGGAAACTCAGAATGATTTCAATATTTGTACGTACCTATGCCTTAAAGAAGAAAAAGTACGTTTGAAACTTTGAAGCTTCGAATTTTAAATTTAAGAATTAATTTATTCTTTCTGAGTATTGGGCATAGAAATGTTCATTACATTAAATAGGTAGCAATAAACTAGAAAGCGTAGTGATTTCAGTGGCTATCTTTCCATCTTGTTCTGTGTCGAGTCGATTAAGTTGTTGATATGAGACGGAGTGGTCTTTGAACCTGTTAATTGGATGTTTGTAAAACCGTAGGCCCATTGTAGAGGGCCCGTAGATGCACCGTAACACAATCGTCTGCCACGGTGCATCTACGGGCCCTCTACAATGGGCCTACGGTACCTCTACGGCCCGCAGACCGCCCGCTATCCCCGTGCATGTGGCATGTATGATATGAAAAGCATGCACAAAACACGTGACTTGTAATTACTTCCCGCGATCTTAACCAGATCGCTGGTCCACGGACGGAAGGCCTACCCCTGCTGCGTCGTCCGGTAAGTGGTCGCCACTCCAGAACCCGCTTGCCCCAGCGGCCACCGATTCTTCGCGCTATGTGCCCTGCCTATTGCCACTTCAGCCTGGCTATTATTCGGCGAGCTATGTCAGTTACTTTGGTTCTCCTGCGGATCTCCTGATTGCTGATTTGATCTCGCAGGGAAACTCCGAGCATAGCTCTCTCCATCGCCCTCTGAGTGACCCTGAGCTTTCGGATAAGGCCCATAGTTAGCGACCACGTCAATCGTCAATCAATTACTCTCTAGATATGCATTTGTTATTGTCAGACTGGATGTATTTTAGTTTTCTAATATACCTTGTGGTTTACTATGCTAAAATTCAGTTATATTTGGTTATACTCGAAAGCTGACCCCGAGCGCCAAAGCATTCGTCTTGGATGCCACCGGTATAACGCTAGGTCAATAATGATGACTTTCTTGTGATATGAGAGCAACGCTGAGTTCTGTTTTATCTCTAATAACTTGTGGTTATATAACCTTTTTATCAATATTTTTATTATCAATAAGATCAGAATGTGCATAAGTTACTGTAGAAATATCAGCCGAAACTATTGGGTGCAGGAAGCTGAAATTTGGCATGTATGTTCCTTGGAGACCGTAGGGGTGCACTAAGAAGGGAATTCCCACGGGATCGGCCAAAACGGGTAAATTTAAAAAAATGCAGGCGTAGCTGCTGGCGTCCTCTAGTATGATTATAAAGCCACGGTCAAATAGCGGGTGGAGTGAGACGGCGACAACGACGTGACGGCGGCGACTTGGTGGCGGCGTCACACTGCGTTCGGGATGCGTCCCGCTAGACGCAACGACGCAACGTGACATCTTTTATTAGTCTATTGAAAACTTACATTTGGGTTGGCATTTGTAAGTGAAATAAATTTTATTTTTCACGGTATGATTTGTTTTTTTAGATACATCTTTGTCCGCCAATACCGTTAACAAAAACCTGCCGAAAAGATAGCATACATTTTTAGGAATATTTAGTGATATGTTAGTTTGCTCAGAAATCCGTCATTTATTAATTATCATCATCTGCCTGCCGTAGTCCACTGCTGGATCTACACACATCAACAAAGTCTAGGGATATTTTATATTTCATCAAATATCTAAAAATCTATGAAGAATTTTCTGATACAGTAAATAGAAGAATCATAGATTATTTTAAGGTCTTTAATAAAAATAAAAAACATTTCGTGTTTTTTTTTTGTTTTAAATAAAAAAAATAATTTTTTTAATCATCATGGAAAATAAGTATGATAACAACAAACATTTCTTCTTAAAAAACTATTAATTTTAATAAAAATGGAAAAAATCTTGTAAAATCTAATCATTAATAATCAGTGTTGCCACCTCTTACATTGATTACACATCGACATCGATTGTTAATACTTAAAATTAAATTGTCAATGTCTTGCTGCGGTATGAGGTCCCATGTCCTTTGCAAGTGTTCGTAAAGTTGTTGTTCAGTCGTCAAATTTGGTGGAAAATCTCTCAAAGCTTTTCGTTGTAACATGTCCCAGGCATGCTCGATAGGATTTAAGTCGGGCGACTGTGCAGGCCAATCCAAAACTTGAATATCGTGCTCTCGGAGAGCGGTCGATACCAGCCGCGCCGTATGGCAAGGAGCATTATCGTGCATGAGTAGAAATTCATGGCCTATTTGAGTTCTGTGTGGGACAATAACGGGCTCTACTACCTCCTCGTGGTATTTTTGTGCAGTCATGCTGCCTTGGATCCAAACGAGTTGGGTTCGTCCGCCAAGACGAATTCCTGCCCACACCATGATTGTCCCGCCTTGGTATGGGTGGACCTCCTGAGGGTGCCGTAGACGGCTAACTCTCCCTGGAGCTCTCCAAACGCGTGTTCTTCGTGAATCCGGGTGAAACCCAAACCGGGACTCATCGGTGAACAGCACCAAAGACCATTGTTCGTCACTCCATGGTAAATGCTCCCGAGCCCACGAAAGCCGCCGACCGCGATTGCCACGTCGCAATGCTGGAACACGCAATGGTCTTCGAGCATGAAGATCAACTTCATGTAACCTTCTTCGCACGGTTTGGTCGCTTACCAGCAGCTGGTGGTCCTCCTGGAGCCTTTGCACTAGTTGCAGCGCTGTGATATTGGGTTGTCTTCTGGCGGTCATTTGGAGAAATCGATCCTGTCTCTGCGTAGTAACACGATATCTACCTGTGTGCTGTTCGGCCACATCTCCAGTACTGCGATAACGTGACCACAACCTTGATATCACATTTTGACTGGTATGTAGGGCCTCAGCAACGACGCGTTGAATTGCACCATTTTCTAACATGCCCACGGCTCGTAACATTTCATCTCGACTCAAATGACGACGTGACATGACTTTTAAAGTTCGTACGTCACGTTAAATTAAAAAAGAAAAACAATTAAAAACCCTTTTCATTAATAATTATAATAAAACAGTTTTAACTTTCTTTAATGTAACGAATTACTAGCAAATTTTCCGCCATATTTTGTTTATTATTTTGTTTTTTTTCTTTCCATGTTCAAATTTTGAAAATAGAATAAAAGAGGTTTTAATCTGTATATAAACTTTTTGTGGAAACTAACAAGGTTCTAAACTATAAACTCGTAAATAATTTAGGATTAAGATATCCCTAGACTTTGTTGATGTGTGTATATCCAGCCTCTCCAAGAGTCCGATTTTCGGCTCTTGGTGTCCAGCCGCTGCCAGCCACCTTGTGTAGGTATATCGTCATTCCACCTGGCCGGAGGGCGTCCTGCGTCATTTATTAACCGATTTCAAAATCTTTTTTGTCTGGCAACGTTTAATTTCAGTATGGTAAAAACCAAAACCAACTGAAACAGTAACTGTTTTATAGAAACGCAATAAATTTTATTACTGCGTATCCATTTATAATATAAGTTATTAAGTTATTTATAATAAGTTCCAATAAAACTTGGCCCAGTTGAATGTTTCAAAGTTATAAAATATTAATGGTGTTCAACTTTTTTAAGTTAGTGCTTACTCCCCGCGTTTACTTTTAGTATCTCGATAGCAGAACCACCTGCTGATGCCATTCTGAAATTCACCCAAATACACAGAAGATTTTTTCTTTCCTATTAGAACGGGCTTTTACAATAAATTCATTGGTTGTTATTATACACCAACACCCGTCCTCAGGAATCACCCTATCTATTGGTGAAAACCATAGAAATATAAACAATAGGGAAGTGCCAAGGGGGCGTGTCGGTGTCCGCGCGAAATGCCCACGGTGGTCATATCGTCGTATGACCGTTTCCGCGAATTAGTGCAATTTCGACCGTGATCGCAGCAACTTACAATAATACCGTCTTGTTCAGTGGTTTTTTGTAAATATAGAAGCTCAAACCAAAACATTTTCACAGAATATATAATTAGTACCTGACTTTGTGAAGAATTGTGGAAGGAGCAAACTGGCGACACAGGTACCCGATATATTTTCGTCTATAAGGCATATCCTGAAAACCGTACAAAACCCAAAGTTTAGCTTATAGCGTTCATAATGACAGACAGAAAGAAAAGGGAACTTCATTTTATAAAATGTATAAATAACATAAGTAGCAGTAATTTTCAACCCCCTATTTTGATATTTTCAAGTGGGTATTATTTTCGCTTCGATAGCTTATGTTCGTCGCGGATGTTAATCTATTTCTATGGTAAAATGCTGTATGGTGAAGGATTTAAACTACAAAGTGCCACTACCGCATTGCAGCTCGTGGTATCATAAAAGGCAACTAAGGGAAATGCACGATGAAATTTACATTAAACTTGTACCAACCCACCTGGCCAGCGTGGCCTAATCCTCTTATCGACTCACAATAGTCACATGCTGTTGTGACGCATGTTAGAAGAGGCCAATGTCCAGCAGTGCACTTAGAAACGCAATTATGATGATTATGCTAAAATTCGTTCCATTCGGTTTAGTCGTTTTGTTATGAAAACGGAAATTACGTATCTACACTTAATATAATATAGCTGAAGAGTTTGTTTGTTTGGTTGAACGCGCTAATTTCAGGAACTACTTAACTGGTCCGATTTTATATTATTTTTGTGTTGGATAGCTCATCTATTTAGGAAGGCTATATAACTTTACGCTATGAGCTTAAGGTGCGGCGCAATAGCCCTAAATAACGCAGGTGTAACCGCGGGCTAATCTTGATAAGAACATGGACTGTTTTACTTCATTTAATAAAATATTTTTTGTTCTCCACTGTATGTACACTCCAGCTTATGCGACACACAATATCAGAAAGCTGTTTTAATTAACGTTCTTGTGTAATTTATGCAGTAAAGGGGTTAAATTAAGTCAGGCAGATGTAGTACTTTTGCGCTGTAAACGAGTTACTTGAAGCATTAGAAGCATTTTATAGTCGTTCGGGTTTTCTTTTTGCAGCGGAAAATAAATATAGCTCATGAATGCCCGTTTCTAGAAAAATGATTTCAACGTTCGCTTCATTTAATTTTATTACAAAGCTTTTTCTTTATTTGCATTTCTTATTTCTTCTCTCACTCTCTGTTTCTTTCTGCACCAATCTAAGGTAGACTGAGATATGTATAATGCCTATGGCATCAAGCCTGACTGTACATTTTGTCTACCTTAATGAAGAAAGAGTAAATAAATACATTTCTTTAAGTAACGTTATTTATCTATTGTCAGGCTTATAAACCATTAATATATTATACTATTTATCTCACTTACGCTTACCTCTAGGTAAAGAGATTATTTTGACATTGCTCAAGCTTAACTTACGTTAAAAGTTAGGCTTTTGAATAAACTTACGACTGCAATTCATAGTCAAGTCACTCAGAGATTTATTTAAGCTTAGCCTGAGACGGTCTGTGGCTGAGACTGATTAAACGACGCGTTGCGTTTTAGGCGTCTAATAAGAAGGGATGATAATAAATCGTAAAGATCTTCGTCGTTCATTTATTTTAAAATTGTAAGATGCTTTTAATTGAGTTGTATTTTATTTTCGGTACATGTTTTTACTTACTTTGTGATTCCAAGCAAAAGCGCAAAGTCTAGGATTACTTTCCTTCTTAGAATTTTAGATCACTACTATAATTTTGTGATGTGTATTAAATAATCTTGAATTCTCTAAGTTGCTCCCAAAAAGGACGGAGTTATATATAATAAGGGAAGTATTCGATTCTAGGTTAGAAGTGGGTCGTACATCGAACCGACCCTGTCAGTGTTGCTAGCGTAATCAATAATAACATTAGCGTAACTTATTTTCTAAGTTCTTTCTCGGAAACATTTCACCCATGTATTTTATTTTATAATGCAGTCTGTTTGTAAGTTTTATTTAGATTTTACTTCGGTACTGCAGAAAGTGTAGTGGCTGTATAAAATTGTATAAAACGAACACTTGAAAAACACAGATACACGTAGTTACCTTTTTATGTTACATATAAAGTTAAGTGCAAAGCTTAAGCCCCATTAGTGCATAGGTAATAAAGTGAGGAGGTGAATCGATGAGATTCTAAAATGTCATAAACACTACGACTAGAAAAAATACAAGGCATTTTGTGTGACATAATATCTTATAAGTATCTTATACTTATATATAAAGCTGAAGAGTTTGTTTGTTTGATTGAACGCGCTAATCTCTCCTGAGATTATATATAAAGCTGAAGAGTTTGTTTGTTTGATTGAACGCGCTAATCTCAGGAACTACTGGTCCGATTTGAAAAATTATTGCAGTGTTAGATAACCCATTTATCGAGAAAGGCTATAGGCTATATACCATCACGCTATGAGCGACTGGAGCAGAGCAGTAGCCTTAAATAACGCTGGTGTAACCGCGGGCGTCCTCTAGTGTCATTATATAGCTATTCACAAGCCAGAAATGATTCGTAATAGTGTAGTTGCATTGTTTTTGCCCAAATGGATAATTAAGAAATCTGAAACGTAGTGTGATTTGCGGTGAAAATACCTTTCTTCTCTACATAGAATAATACACTAAAAATACCTATCTACTCTTTTAGTAGATATTTCTTAATCAACATATTTATGTTGATCAAAAAACTAAACTGAGCTGTGAAGTTTACAACGATAGAGTAACTAAATTAATGTAGACCTGATACTGTTGTTTTTTACAAAATCCAGAGCTACAGTTTTTAGAAAAGCTATGCAAGGAAGGGATTCCATTTTAGAGCCATTTAATAGTAGCGCTATCAGTAAATCGTGCATCAATTTAATAAGGCAGATCGAAATGGGTATAAGAGTACAGCTGCATGTAATTGAATTAATCGTGCATTGGAATAAATTTCCGTTAGTTGGCAACACTAAGGCGAGCCGCCAGCGGTCATGACGGGTGGTTCCCGTCTCGCCTTTCAATCCCTTGAATGCAGTTGTACCTGTAATACGTAACCCAATTAGATTTCCCTCGGTTTATGGGAAACGTCGACTCGCTATTTTCCTGTCTAAATCATGTTCTTTTTTAAACGGCTACGGAGGGTTATGAATTCAGCCTCTACGTATTTGTATGATTATTTGTTCTCGTATAATTTTTGCTTAAAGTAATTTGACGAATGACTTAGCGTCTTTCTTGTATGAACAGACGTCTGTTACAGAACAGGCTGCAAACAATATTCAATATGGAGCACCCTGAGGGTTATTCAAATATATTTTTGCTACATGATGCCTAGCTTTCTGGCTCAATTTTCGAAACTGTTAAGATACATGTGTAGTATAAAATTATCTTCATATCACACAGATGATTGCTCAACGAAAAGATAATAATAAAGTAGCTTCAATAACTTATTAACTAGCCTATGCTCATTTGTGAGCATAGGTATAATAACTGGCTCCTTCTTGGAGAAAGTTCATTATGATGTTGACGACCCGTGAATAACATTCGGAGATTTTTGTTTTTCTTAGAACTAAGTAGGTGAAATATCCAAGAGGGCTAAACACATTAGACGATAATCACATTATGTTAGCAAAATACCGATTGTGAATACAGTGTAGATGTCAGATGAAATACTAGAATTGACCCTCAGTTCACTTAACAATAAGTGCCGTAAAGTCATACAAACCATAAATTAACTAAGTGCAGAAATCAACTGTGAATCGGAGGTAAAAGAAGAAAGTCTTACGAATAGATATTGGATCATTAGAATTTTAATAACTGACATAAATATTATTAAATAATCATAACTAAGAAAAGAAAGAGATACCTATGTATTCAGTTCTAATAAGTCAAATATAAAATTGAACGTGGTCTCTCAACACCATTCGGGATAAAGAAAAGTAAATTGCGACTGTGTAAAGAATACCTTTTTAGACTGCCATTTTCTTAAACGCCTGAAAGCTCTGAAAAAATGTAGACCGGTTTATAGAAAGAACGCCTTAAATCTACATAACGTGTTAGGTACTATAAAAAGATGATATATATCAATAGATCGTAGTGTGAATTTTAATTAACATAAATTATCTTCAATGAATGAAAGTTATTCGGTTCAATAAAATTGAAGACTTTATCTTTTACTATCACAAAAACATCATTGTTCGATATCTGGTCACACGCGATTACGCTGAGTCGTTATAGCGTCTCTCTGAAAGATCTGCTACTGATAATTTAGTTTCGTGGTCACACTTTTGTGATGATAATAATATGTCTGATACTAGGTACATTCATATGCGACCATTGATTTTGTAATTATATTATTGTCTGTTATTATTACCATTAGTAGTACAAGTAAACATTCTTATGGTCTATAATTTATAGTAAACTAGACGTCGCCAGCGGCTTCGCCCGCGTCAATTATACAAATAAACCTTCCTCTTGAATAATTCTATCTATTAAAAAAACCGCATTAAAATCCGTTGCGTAGTTTTTGAGATTTAAGCATACATGGGGACAGACAGACAGAAGACAGACAGAAGAAGTCGTATAATCAAAGCTTTTAGTAGTGTAAAGTTAATGTCTGACGAGAAATTAAAGCACTCCTAGGTTGAAGTTTGAAATCTTTTGCTGCTATTAACTGGCTAGAAGTTAGGGGGAAAATGGAACGAAAGAAAAAGCTTTTTGCTCGATTACCGACGTGTTGTTGCGTGATAATAAGACATTTTCACCGACGTCCGTATTATTTATTTACTTCTTCGGTTTGGCCTGTAATAAACAGTTAGAATGATGTCCAAACTTATTCCATGTCAGGCCGCCTTTGAATATTTACCGCTACATTGTGTAATACGTGAGTTATTTTCCGACGGAGACCTCGTAGATAGTCGATAGGTCTAGTATTCAGTTTCCATATAGAGTAAAATGTTATTGGTTTTCTGTTAGGTAGTTCACAAGTGTCTCGACGTCGGTGCGCAATAAAAGGCGAACCTATTTCTAGCGGTTGCTAGATATGAATTTGATTTTACTCCATTGCTTGGAACTTAAAACACTTAGACAAATGTAACGTGCAGTACGATCAGTTATAAATGGTTTCCTTTTCATCGGCGTTATTTTTGTACTAGATGTTTAATCATTGACTAAGGTGAAAAAACAACCCTTACACTTCAGATATACTTGTAACTAATATTGGAACGTCTACGGAACGTGTGATCCGAAAATGTAACAAATATATCAAAGTACTTCCCGAATATGTCGGCGTCTTTTTTCTTCGTAACCCGATGCCTCTGATTGGTGAACTTTCACGGAGTGTTTGTCATCCGACCTTTGGACCCAATTAGTGAGTGTATTTATAACTCAGGATTTTGATTTCCTAATGTGTTATTTGACAGCGAAATGAACAAAGGTAGCTTCTTACTTATAATATAGCCTAGTTCCTAGTAACCTAGTTCTTTTGCCATTAAGTTATACTTATAATGCTAGGCATGTATCTGCCTGAAATAATCAGACATGTACAGATGGCAACCTGCTTGACGTAACTACGGTACTGCTGTTCTGCAGCGTATAATACTATCAGTTCAAATTCAGTCTAGTAATTCTCGTTGGTGCTGAGGTGTATAATTCTGAGTATGACGCAGTCACATGAGCTAAGATAAACGAAGGTAGCTTATCTCACGTCACTGCTCGCTGTAGCGTCATCTTTTCATATTTCAGCTCACACTGCTACTGCTTAGGTAAGTTTAATTAATTCGCTTGATTTGCTTAGTTCGCGGGTATTACGTCTTGAGTTATAGTTTATTTTGTAACTATAGGTACATAAGATAGACTGCCTCGTTGGTCTCGCGGCATAAATGTGCGCGTGGGATTGGAGAGGTCTCGGGTTCGATTCCCGGGTCGGGCAAAGTTTTATTGGGTTTTTCCATTAGGAAATTCTCAGTAGCAGCACAGAGTCTGGTAATGTGCCCGGTACGGCAATAGGCTCGCCCCCTATTACGTGGGACCTAAAAAGTTCATGGCGAAATGTGGGTGTAATATTACACCTCTGCCTACCCCTTCGGTGATACAGGCGTGAGTCTATAAAAAATAAAAAATTAAAAAGTAATAAGGTACATAAGAAATTATCGTGCAAGATGTTTTTTCGATTATTACCACAGCGTTAAAGACATTGATTTTAATGACAATGCATTTTACACTCGAATAAAATAACCTGAAGAGGTAATTTGCCTGTATTACCAGAGGTCTAGAACCCGTGGTTATAACAAAAGATATCACACTTATAAATTTTTTGCGTAATTCTGAAATACTTCATATCAAGTTTATATAAGAAGCTTTAATATTGAATTTTATACTCTTAACTTTAATGTGACGAACATCGCATATAAGCTTTCAAGTTCTATTTTACCCTCTTATGTGTAAAAGTTTTGAGAAACACCAACGTACGCGAAGATTTATTTCAAATCAAAAATAAGTATATGCAATTTTGTGCTTTTTACTTTGAAAAGGAAGGGCTTCCATACAGCCGTAGATCCCCTTTTTTGTACTACCTAGCGATTGAAATCGCCAATAATCCTTTTTTAGTTGATACTCGCATAATAAAAGACGACGATGAAAAATTCAGGCATGCAAGAGGATTAAAGCTATGGTTTATTAAATCAGACAGATTAGTTCGTGTGATCATTTATGTTCTCATCATTATCCTAGAATCATCCCTGTATCTTTCAGCCCGAGGTCCACTTTCTAGTCTAACCAGATTTGGTATTATATACTTAATACAAGCTTTTTAAAAAGCCACAGCTGTCTAACCTTTGCAAAGGAACAGTGATATGCTAGACATACACCAATAGACCAGCGTCAAAGTATTCAAGGGGACCGACTTTCTAAAAGGAATGCCAAGAACTTTCAGCAGAGACCCATGGCTGAACGTTCTCTTCGAGGCATGGCTCAAGCGAAAATCGAGAGTTTAATTATGTATAGAGTATGTTTGTGTAGAAGATGAACATACCTATGTATAAAGCTCTATTTTAATAAATTGGGATCAACTTCAAACTGTGTTTCCGCGATAAAGTTTAATGTTATTTTGTATCGTAATACAAAATGGTTCAGTAAAGTTGAAATATTTGCCTATAAAACGTATCTACGTACCGGTCATTTTCGGTCAATTTAATTCTGGGGTGGATGTGTGCTATGCGCCAAGTCGCCGCGCTCTTGCGATTTTTCCAGTCCATTCATTTGGAAACGGATTTATTGGTTATCTACCTGCTACCGTTTATGTCTGGTGGAACGAAACATTTTAAAGGAATTTTGCTTATGCTATATTTTTGATACAAGAAATTGTACATGACAGCTTCTAGTGAATTAGGAAAACCAACTGATTCGCCAGTATTTTTGTAGTGATTACTATTCCGTTATCAATTGGTTAAATATCACTAAAAACGCAAAAATACTATTTACCTAATATGTGCACAATCACAGGTAGCTATCGAACTAATCGCAAATATGAATATCACAGGTAGCAACAAATTATGTAACTTGTAGTGTAAGTATTTTAAAGCTCACGTTTGCCTACACCTGTCATAATAATTTTAATGGTCTGTACCTTAGATCATAAGCATCACAAAAGGTGAAATAGAACAGGCAGCTTGCACAATAGTCTTACTTAAAAACTTAGTCATCTCATAAATATGACACTCACAAGATAATTCGTGAGTTTCATAAGTAGCTATGCTTAGGCGAAGATTCACTTAGGGCGAACTGACGGTTATAGAAATAAAATATATTATTCCAACAAAGTTCAAAGTGAAAAGAAAATCTATAGACATTACGGCGACTTACTATATAGATCCCTCAGTGGATAACATTTAAATATAAACATTAGATTTGAAAATAAAAATCGAGTTAAAGTACGTCCATTCAATTTCTACTTTTACTGCAGAACGGCTTATTTAATCGCTGTAGAAAACGACTTCGTTTGATAATAAAAATGTCTTATTATGCATTCGGAGTCTAAATAAAATTTTCAAGTATCCATAAATATGTATTTGTTATTTTAGAAATTTCCCTTCTAGTATGAATGAGTATGGAGAATTAACAGCAGTTATATTGACTTTTATACTAATAGAAGAATAATTCTAACATCGATTTCATTCAGATTTGTTTTGTATTGATTATCGTGGTACCATCTACTTTGTTAATAGGTACTTTATTTTGCCATTGCTTTATTTTTTAACTTGTCTTTCTTTTTCTGATTGACTTGATATTAAAAATGACGGAAATGTAAATATTTTTTGTTGCCCCGTGCCTCATAGAGCACTTTAAGCCGGTCCCAGTTGTCGTGAAGATCTTTGACAGCCGTTATACGAAGTTAGTAAGTACTCCAATAAAACTGACATTGGTCTAAACCAAATTCAAAGGAATAAGGTCTAAACCTTTTGGCAAAGCTAATATTCTGTAATAAAGTCATTAGAAACTCCACAAGAACAATGAAACATGTCATACGAGGCATAACAAAAGCTGACCCCGAAGACTGATTCCGGGGTACCGGGGTCCAAGGTGATAAGTCTTGATTCGCTATATCGCGGCAATGTTGGTGTAATTGGTTTTATGTACGCTTTAAGAATTCTCGCTTGATTTGAGAAAATAGTCAGTGTATGGAAGAAAACTATAAAACTGCTTTCTGACATAAAACCTGACTGTTTCATTCATGCACGTTTATAAGGACTAATAGGTAAGTTACGTATTTTCAAACATGCGTATTTAATATTAAGTATTTTATTTTTTTTACGTTTTAAGTTAGTTTCAAAATGAAGACAAATTAATCGGAGCTTTTTATTACATGTTTTTATGCACGGTTAAACTTCCCAATAATTCCAAATTATGATTTGTGCTGGCGCAAAGTGGAGAGGGTGGAAAGAAGACAGGAAAATGTGTGGAAAGAGGACTGCGTGCCCAGCAATGCAACGAGAGATTTTCAGTGAGACTGAAAATAAATAATATCGTTTATGTTTTTGGATATTGATATAATGTGTTTAATACTTACATATATAAAGTATTTTTATGTATGTAGGTTCATGAACGCATATCGTAATATGCGATCGTGAACCTAAACTTACGTAATGTTACGTATAACATTACGTAAGTTTAACTAAGTTTGCATGTAAAAATGTGTAAGAATTCAATTTCAAGAAATATGATTTTCAGCTCCTATAATTCGTTTGAAAATGCAACCATATGCCAGATAAAGAACTTTAGAGCCCTTTTTTGGTGTTAACAGTTTGACAATGACTACAATTTTATTGAGAGTCATAATTTACCACAAATTAAGATTAAGCATACTAAAGGCTAATGACCTTAGAAACCGTCATCCTTATACACATAATTATTTTCTTAAGCCCTAATAGAGCAGCCATTATTGTTTACGGTACAACCCTTAGGATCGCCGGCGCCTCATTGCTGGAAGCCATAGAGCGATATAGCTTCTATATATACAAGTTACACGTTAATAAACTTAAGTGAGTGAGAGCGCATCAATTAGGTGTAAGTAGTTATGACTCAACTGTGTTATCAAGATCGTTAATGCTTTACAAGCTTTTGTTATCATATTGGTCATGTGGGGCTTCTAATGGATTGACATCATAGCAATAAATATCCAGAAAAATCTGCTATGTTCGCATCTCCCAATTGCGTTAGAGTGAATGACATCGAGGCACATATTACTTTTTCGATTCGTTTAAGGCCAATTTCAGCGCCCTATGATAAGCTCTGTTTATATTACATGGTAGATAACATCTGAAAAGTGTGTTTCATATTTTAATTGTTTTGAATGATCATGCTTAACTCAGGATAGGACGTACTAAACGGTGCCTCAGCATTTAAAGTATTTCCACATGTGTACATGGGTGAGATTACGTACGCTTTCAAAGCGAATCAAAATCAATATTCGTAAGTTTTAGCTGTAAGGTAGATTCTAATAGAAGACGTTTTTTTAGTGATTTGATTGACCTTACTATACGATCATGATTGTTTTATTGATAACTAGACGTCGCCAGCGGCTTCACCCGCGTCAATTATACATATAAACCTTCCTCTTGAATCATTTCCTTTATTAAAGAAAACAGCATCAAAATCCGTTGCGTAGTTTTTAAGATAAAGCATACATAGGGACAGACAGACAAAAGACAGACTTTGTTTTATACTATGTAGTGATTTTAAATTTTATTTTTATCTAACAAAATTATCAAAACGCATCTCTTTTTTTATCTATGTAGGTATTATCACCTAGTATATTACCTAGTTTTGCAGTGTATTTAATGTTTTGCTTAACATGAGTCCTATCACAAAAACATAAAAACAACTAAGCTATAATAAATCAGAACATTATAGGTATTCATAAGAATCATAAGCGACGACCTACATATATTTATTGACGAAAATCCGTATTCCACGTCGTATTACTGAACGGTTATGCGGCTAATTCCATCCTGTCTCCTTTATATGTCGTTTTAGTCATGCTCTTTAGTTATGCCGTCTGCATGACTAACGTTCCAAATATATTGAAGTTATTGGAACACGTATCTAGAAATTCGAGCGTTTGGTACGAGTGTGGGGACTTGACATATCGATAAAAAAATCTGCGACGTTGCGGGTCCTAAATGTACTGATTCTTATTCCTCAGGTGTAGGCATAGGGCCTACTTCAGGCAAACGGCAATAAATATAATTATGACAATATAATTAAGTATATTCTTATAATTTTTTTTTTGGAATATTTTTTTATAGACTCACGTCTGTATCCCTGAAGGGGTAGGCAGAGGTATAATATTTTACACCCACATTTTTTCATGTTATGAATTTTAAGTCCCACGTGAAAAAGGCGAGCGCATTGCTGCTATTGGGCACTTTGCCAGACTGCACGAAGTCTACTTCTGAGAATTCGGGCAAACTCAGTAACACTTGTGCCCGACCCAGGAATCGAACCTTGGACCTCCCTATCAGCAGACGCGTACTCTATCCACTGGAGCTCGGAGACAGTCACTAATATATTACATGTCGTATAAATTACATCATAATGATAATTTAATATCTATAATTTATAGATACGTTTTTATTCTTTAACTATTTAGCCGATCGTCTTGTTTCAACATTGATTTTACAAACACATTGTTACTGGTGCAGAATAATTTACATGGTACATATTCTGATTAGCGAAGAAAGCTGAGAACAAAAAAATATTTTGTAAGTGTTGTAGAAATATTAGTTTTAGTTTAGTTTACCCCTATAGTTTTAGTTACTAACATATTAAATAATAGTAATATCTTAGATATTACTATTACCAGTCTTATAAAGATGCTAGTAACTAAAACTAATATTTCTACTTACAACATTACAAAATATTTTATTTTGTTCTTTTGTTGCGTGATGTTAATAAAGCAGGATTTTGTTAATAAAACAGCACTTATTTACTATTTAATCAGCGATACGATTCACCTTTAATATATTTCCGAGTCAACACATCGCAACAATATTGAGGTAAGGCATATCTGGCAGCACAGCTGTGCCCCCGCCAAGTCGAGCAAAAAAACGGCACGGCCGTACCATCCTTTTCTCGAAGCAGTTCAGACCATTTTCGACCCCCTATAACTTCGTTGTGGATAAAACTAGAAGCCTGAATTTGAAACCAAGCAGGCATTGTATAAACATGGTATATTTAAGATTTCATTCAATTTAAACCAGTCGTTTAAGAATTATAATAAGTCAAAGTTTCTTATTAATTTCCTCACTCACTCACTGACCGACCATCAAAAGTTTAAGGCTTTAACTGACTTGGTATTACATGGATCTCACAACTTTTTACGGTAGGAGAACTGAGTTGCGAGACTTGGTTTTTTTGACTAGTATTGTTTTTAAAGGGATACCTATTATGGCTTACAAGTCATCTGAATTTATAGTAATAATTGTATAAATACTGTAAAAGCGCAAAGCATGAAAACCAAAACTGGTGCATGCTGTTTATCTAAGGTATTTGATTCACGACGCAAAGTTTATTATACTTATTATTACTCTAATCATTAATTTTAGTATTACCACGGTAATATAATCTAAATTACCGTGGTATTACTTACCAACTTCCTATCGGCTATCAGGTGCAGCACATTTTTTAAACTTACGAGTTTCCTTACACAAAAGTAACTTCAGAGTAAAAACTTTAGAAAAGACTAGAGGACGCCAGCAGCTATGCCTGCTTTTTTTTTATTTACCCGTTTTGGCCGATCCCGTGGGAATTTCGGGAAATCCCTTCTTAGTGCACCCCTACGGTCTCCACGGAACATACATGCCAAATTTCAGCTTGCTGCGCCCAATAGTTTCGGATGTAGCGTGTCTGTCAGTCAGTCAGTAACGCAAGGATTTTATATATTAAGATTATGAGAAACTTTCAAGGAATTTATTAAACATTTATTTTTAACTCTTCTATTAAATGAAAAAAGGATCAGTAGAATTATTAAACTTTGTTGTAAAGTAGTAATTACATTAGTTTTCATGTTTTCACGGTGGCAATCAAGCTAGGTACAAAAAAGAGTCGTCAGTCTATGCATATTCTAACCAAACCTAGCTTAACCATAACCTTCTGTCGGTAGTAATGTCTGGCCAGAAATTACACCTGCATTGTCAACCTACTGGAAAGGAATAAGAAAGCGTATCCACGGTAATATAATCTAACAGTATTGTAACTCGGCCGTCTTCGTGAGTTATATACCTACAGACGCGCCGTATGCAAACTAGCGGTAGGGCTGCCCGCCTCAAGTATTTTAATTAGGTACATCTACCTATTTGACGTTTTTTTCTGGTTTTGTGATTGTTCATATTACTTATATTTTTATTCAAACAAATGAAAATCGAATGAATGAAATAGTAAACTGCAGTCGCCGAAGGTTACAAAACTTAAATTTTTACTTCAACACCTACCTTCTGAGCCAAAATGCAAGTACCTACGTCCTTAATAACTGACGAGTATAATAATAACTTTTTCATTTTGTAAATTAACGTCCCTATTACTATCAGCACAGAGCAACTTGAAATAACAGTTATTTGGTCACCCATCCGATGTCCAACCGCTTTGAACGTTACTTAACGTCAACCATCTAAATGTGTATGCGCTACTTACAGTAATATCTATTCATTGCCAACTTGTTCGATAACACTACATACCATCTACCTTATCATTATAATTTCATAACGATATTACGTTTTTTGAATATGTATTTCCAAAAACCTATAACTCGGGGTGCTTTAAAATTAAGCGAAAAATTATGTGCTTAGTTAAGTAAGTAGGTACCCTAAGAAATTACCTATTGGTTATGTAATAAGCAGATTCCCATTGGCTCCCATTTTGAAAATTACCCTGTAGCCTGTAGGTAGTACTAATAATAGACAACAATGAAATAATACATTGTCCATCACGCACCTGCGCAAAAATATAATACAAACATATTTCGGTTATAATATAATGTTTACTAGCAGGACACTTTTACCTAAAAGTGTCCTGCTAGTATACATTATATTATAACCGAAATATGTTTTAAAAATAATAAACATAATAATAGATTAAGCTTATCAAATTACGACTTTATCACGCTAGTTAATTACCGTGTCAGAAGGTAGGTGTGAAAAGCGTAGTTATCTATGATTATAAATGGTTTTTAATACAAAAAACTACATGTATGGGTTTTTACGACAATAAATGCGACCATAAGCTTATTATAAATGGATATACGACCTATAAAGTATTTTTGAAGTACATTTTCATGGGGTGTATTAACCAAGAATTGATTTTTCTTAGACGTAAATCCAAGCTAACTTTAAAACTCAAGAAGATAGATAGGTTTTGATAATTCAACCTTTTTCATTCGAAAATTATTAGAAACTTTCTCATAGATCATTTTTTTATAACTTCAAAACCAAAAATGTTATGGATTTATATGTAAAAAAAAATAGTTTTTCTGCTCGCCTGGAAAGTCGGGTTTTGGTTTATACGACCTTTCTACCCAAAGGTATCGATAATTGGGTTTTTACGACAGTAAATGTGACCATAAGCTTATTAAAAATGGATATAGTAATACGACCCATACATTTTTTTAAAAGTACATTTTCATGGGGTGTATTAACCAAGAATTTATTTTTCTTAGACGTAAATCCAAGCTAACTTTAAAACTAAAGAAGATAGATAGGTTTTGATGATTTAACCTTTTTCATTCGCAAATTGTAAGAATCTTTCTTATAAATCATTTTTTATCACTTTCGGGTTTTGGTTTATACGACCTTTCTACCCAAAGTTCGATATGCAATAAGGATTTGCGACGTCGAATTTAAACGATGCTTAGGTAATGCATTCAACACGTTAGGGCGTATAAACCATTTACAATTAACGACTTATTTTACGTCCTGAGTTAATAAAAATTATGGTCATTACATCATAACAAAACTACAAAAAAATTACATTCGGCTTTTACACTGAAAATTTACCTTTTTTAAGAGGCTATGACCAAAAATTTCTGGGTCGTATTAACCATTTTTGTGTGAATTTCTACATTTCGTATATACAGATCGATAGAGAAAAAAATTCTGAGAAAAATGGTATATATAACACAATTTGGCCAAAATGGTTTATACGACCTTTCTACCCAAAGGTATCGATTTGATAGTAATAATAACACGATCTTGTTCAACCATGCAACCAGCGCAGCGTGGCTTTACGATTAAAGATATGACGGCATAACATTTTTCAAGGAAAGAACTGGTATCTTATTAATTTCAAGTCACAATACTTTCATATGTATAGATAGCTAACACTGTGAAGATAAACACTCGACCTCAACAACTAAGTAGGTTAGTAGTTTGCTCATGGGGTATAATTTGAACCTGCGCCCTTTGGACCGCCACACCTACTCGTATATGCCAGTCGTAATTATTTACGAGCCATTACATCTGCGGGTCCCCGAAGTCACAAAACAGCTGTAAGTCGATAGTATTGAAAGCTAATTGGGTAATGGGTGTATATTTCCTCTATGTGTTGCAAAGGCTTTAGAAAAACTTTCGCGTCTTATGCTTGTGAAATAATTATTTGTCACAGTCTATGTGGCTGGCTGCCTTATTGTTTTTATTGTTCTCAAAGCCAGATTGGATATTGTTCAATACTATGCTAAGAAGGAGTTAATCTAGTTCTAAGAATAGCTTAACTCTCTCTCTTTCTTAAGATATGCAAATATAGCTACGTCTATGAAGACTTATATTTTCATATCGACCGCTGCCTACTGTAAACAAGTAAGAAGGCAAAATGGGTCGGCATAACCGTCGGCCGGTCAGTAACCTAATCAGGATAGACGCTGTTACATAATATTCGCAAGTCATAGCCACGTCCAACAAGAGAATGTGACTTAGTCACCTTAAAAGTGTGAAAGCAAAGGAGATACTGACGACTGAAATAAATTGGGACCAGGCCAAGATGATGATGTGTGGCCAATTACAGTGTCGGAGCTTTCTAAGGATCCCGGTCCTATGATAAGAACCTCGAACGTCATTTCGTATCACGGTGTTGCTCTGATATAAATGCCTATCCACTAGTCACCCATCCAAGTCCAAACCTCTGTGAACATACACAGCTTAATTTTACCGATCTATGTAGCGTTACTTCACTCCATTAAAACTTATATTGAAGGTCGTTGTCACACCAAATTATTTTCGATGATGTGTTCAACATTACCAGAGAGAATAATATCATTAGCAATACACACGTAACGGTATCGATTATACATAAACCATGACAATATGCCATTTCTAGTTAATAAACTAATGGGGTATCTTTATGTCTGCCTAATGTATTTTCATCATATCAATTACGCTGCCGTGCTGATTACTAGTGGTCCCGTTTGTTGATTGGATATGAAAATTAAATTATTTAGAACATTAACTATAGGTACCTAACTACCTATGATATACATAATAAACGGGCATGAATAAATCGTGAATGTATCGTTTTTTTGGAATGGAAGATAAAGGGTTCTATAAGCGAGGTGCGATTAACTTGTTCTCTAGGCCTGAGGCCATCAAGGTGAGGGCCATCATGCCATTATTACTGATTATCTTTTCTATGGTAATAATATATGTGAAAATATGAATTAAGTTTGGTAGACAAGTTACTATACTTACTCCTAGTATCACGATATTTGAATCGTTCACGATAATTCTCAGCATTCTATTGCATCGGAGCCTTGTGAATCGTTCTTACAGACGGTCTCCTCCATAGATATCTGAAAGAAATGCCTTTCCTTTCCTTACTGAGTAACAGCTAAGGATGTGAAGGTCACCGCTTGCCAATATGTTTTATTTACTTTGTTTGTATACGTATATGTATGCATATTGATCCATGTAGTGACAGATTTTGAATACAAAGCGTATGCGGCGACTAAGGAAAATACACGAAGTAAAAAATATGTACATGTGAACGGACGAAAAAGTCGAAATCAAACCCACCGACCCGTCCGACCAGCGTTATATATTAGGCCCAATCCTCATATCGACTCATGATGTTACTGAGACTCAAATTAGGAGAAGATTACGTCCAGCACTGGATTGCGATGGTCTGTCTGTGTGCAAATAAACATAACGGATTCCGGTGCTGGACAGCGTGCTGGGCCAACATTTGCTCATGCGAAGTGTTTATGTAGGTTGCAAATTCACGGATATCCATGGTCGCGGCTGAATCAGGACTGTATTAGTAGGTATTTTCCCTAAATACTGCAACCTACCATCTGCTGGGTATGAGTATCTATATGAGGTATATATATATGAGGTCCATTGTACAAGCCAAATGCGGGTTGGCAGATTTCACATGACTTTCGAACTCAATCTCCTAAAATCCTATGAAGATATCTCAAACGCGCTGGTTTCTTGAAGGTATTTCCTTTCAACATATAGCAAGCGATGATTGACAATGCGCGTCCAAGATCCTCCGCATATCAGTTTCGGCTATCGTTGTTATTTATGACACAAGCGTTATGACTTTCAAATACATTAAAATTAATAACTATCAGTCTCAATAAACCAAATTGCATTTTTCAGCGAAACGTAGAATATACACAAAAAGTTAACGCCATTTATAAAACTCAGTGAGTCGCCCAATCAATTAACTTAATGTGATCTGGAAAATGGCTAGACTCACACGTAGTGTTTGTATCGGCTACATTAGAGCCAGTTCGACTTTGAAGTCTACCGAATACAGTAGTCCTGTACCTTTATTGTATTTCGGGATATACACCACATTTCTTTATTTCGAGTATCCGATATTTCAGCACTGTTTCAAGCGCCATAATCGCAGATGTACTGAAACAAAGGTGCGAGACAATATATATAAAATGTTTAAAACCACGAAAGTTTAAATTCATATACAGTTGTCCTGTGTTTGAAATACCTGGTTCTGAAGGAGTATACAAGTGAGTTCAACGCTTTTCTTCTAAGTATTTTATTTGATCTTTAAAATTGGTTTTTCATCGATTAAACAGATTGCCAGTGAAGTCCTAAAAAAAATTTGTATTTTCACGACTGCACATCTAGCTGACTGCTCAGTGAAATTGGCTCTCTGAAGCGGATTATCCACAGATGTTGTTAATGATTGCGGCACCCACTCCTCACTACTCGAGCCACTTAAGTGTTCTATCAGTCTAATATATTGGATTACCAGCAATTTAGATTCCAAGTACGTCCTAGTATTATTTTTATTGCACCTGTAGCTAAGCTTAATTTTCGATTACACGTACTGGCTATGTTGAGGCTTCTCAGTCACGAGACAAATGCCTACATTATTGGACTAGGTACTGTTGCTTCGAATATAATTGAATTTAAGCTTTGTGCAGTCACGTATTTATTCATTCGTATAAGCATAATGTACGTAATAACACTATGATTTAATGGGTGATAATATCTCGAGTGTTCCGGATAAATGTAATAATATAATATTCTGCCACATAAACCACACCACCACCAGCTAGTCCCAAACTAAGCAGAGCTTGGACTTTGAGTACTAGATAATGGAGAAACATACATTTTTATATACTTTTTTTGTAAATACATTCATATTATACCCAGAAACACCCAGAATCTGAGAGATTTTGTTGCTGCCTGTCTAGCGTCCGCGACCCAAAGGAAAAGCGATATTCCATGACTTAGACTAGCGTTAGTTTATTTAGAAGTTCTTTATAACGACTGTCAAAAATCTTCATGATAATTACACAGGCGAGAACGACAGCTTAATCTGCTCGCCGAGACAAGGGCCAAGCAGTAATTAATAATTCTTTCAGTCAATATCAGGCACATGGCTCCGAAAAATCAGTGGTTAGTGGTGCCGGGTGCGTTCCGTGAGTTCGAACCTGATAGATTCTGCACTGCAGTCTGTTAGTATCTCTATTAGGCTGACGCTGCCTTACGCATACACTTATGACAATACACTCAATAGATGATGCAAAACAAATTATACATACATACATATACTCACGCCTTTTTTCCGTCGGAGTAGGCAGAGACAACGGAACGCCACTTGCATCTATCCTTACAAACCTCACGCGCTTCCTCTACATTCATTACTCTCTTCATACATGCTCGCCGGTTCCGGGTGCTTCGGACCTTGCCATGTTTTAAGATGTCTCCAATCTGATCGACGAATGTCCGACGAGGTCTGCCACGACCGACTTGCCCACACACGTTAGCATCATAAATTTGATGCGTCACTCATTAAAATACAAAATTCAAAATAATAAAATTATAAATTTTGTATTTTAATTTTAGGGTTTATTATTACCCCCGTAACAAATCATAAAATTAATACGCAACTAAAGTTTATCATGACTATCTGATTACCATTCTGACACTCGCCGCCTTGCACTGTTAAGTATTAATACGAGTATTAATGATGTAGATAACTAACGCGACAGTGTAACTTAATACTAATTTTAATTAAGTGTGTTTAATATAAACAATCTGTAATTTAAAAGTTTTTATTATGGTAAACAATTATTTAAAACAAGAGTAAAAGTGCGAAACTGTAGACAGTATGTACCTACTCACATTTCATTGAAAGCTAACTCGTTTAAACACTTCGCTATTGAAAATGAATAAGGGTTTCATGATTGTTTTATTTTTGTTCTTTTGGACGTTGTTACTTTATATGTAGGTAAGTAAGAATAATGTGAAAAACCATAACGGTTTCGATAAATCAAACGTCAACGATGTTTTTCAGAATGATTGACATTCGATTAAGTTGGAATAATGGTAAAGTTTGACCACACGAGGAAAACAATAAATGGACTCGTGGTATATGTATATTGCTTGCTAGAAGGTGCCTGAAAAATGTTTCCCTAGTGCAAAATGAGAAGCGAATGAACTGAAGATCTCTTTTTAATTTGTCTATGCGCTACCTCAAGCTAATAAAGAAGCAGCTACAATGTATAACTATTTAGCTATTAATAAATCCAATAATATTCATCTACTATTAGGTTTTCTTTCGGCATGATGAGTGATTTTATTTTAATTTATTTAGTAATAAATAATATTATCCGTTGACGAGATAGAAGATACCTATAGTTCCTTTTGCCAGAGTTTAATATGAATTTCTGTTAGTAATTCTGTCTAAGATTCTCAGGTGCAAATTCTATTAAACTAATGAAGTTTACCTCACAAGTCAATCTATCGATTAGCAGATGGGGTAGGTGAGAAGATACTTTAGTACAACTCGACCAAATAAATTTGCTCTAGCAAAATAGGTACTGCTACATTTTGTTGACGAGAGTGTTGTTTGATCACTGGCGAATTTCGATCTAATTTTTTTTGATGTCGAGAATTAAAAGAGTTAAAGTATCAAAGTAAATTTATACCAGGCGAATGCCAAATTTAAATGTTATAGAAATTATCTTTACTTAGAAATTATCTAAATGATTTTGTTTCTATGAATATGATTTTAGTTTGATTATTTTGATCTAAATAAGGCCGAGATTTAGATGAATTACAAAACATAATGTTGGATGACAAATGTAGTACTAAAGATAAAGAGTGGGCTAAGTCTAATGTAAGATTTGCGGCTAGTAGTGTATGTAGTGACTTAAGACATACATTTTCAGCGTATTACCTACACATGTTCGAAAATAAACCAGCCTATGAGGATCAAACTTGGCCTCTCATACCTATTGATCTTAGAAATCCTTTTATTTAGTAGCTGACGAGCATACCGCTTCCTGCCGTTCATTTCAGTCTCAGCTGCACACGACACAACAAAATTCATCATCAACATCAAATCTTCAAATAAATTGAAATCACGTTAAATCCGATGTCGAAATATCTTCCGACTAATGATATCATAATATATAAGTGCCAAAAATAATGGAACAGGACGCTTATTCTGAAATATTGAAATATCGTGGCATGTTTGAATACAAACCCGTCTAATATTACCCTTATCTTCGGTTATTGGTTATTCAAATCTGGCACGGTCAAGCAATCCAGTCTTACATATTTTTCACAATTTCATCTTCTTTTATAATACATTCTCATCGCTAGTCCTAATGTAATGAACCTTACAAGAATGGTAACTGAATTCTTTGTATGGTAAATACAATTGATCACGAAATTCGTATTTCGATTTTCCTCGAGTCCGCTATTGTGCATTTAATTAAATTTCGGAATAAATATTAAAGGGTTGTGAATAATGTCAGTTTATTGAAAGCCTAATAAATTACAGTGATTAAAAACGTATGGAAGAATCTTTTTAAAATCTACATTGGCAAATTAAATTTCAGTTAATGAATCACAAAATATTTTTAACACATGTGTATGATATTCTTTTAGTCACTACTACATACATTGGTCAGTTATATAAGAAGCTATAGTATTAAACCTTTATAGGTTTGTAGTAAAATGATTCATAAGTATTTTGAAGCAGTTTGTCACTGTCATGTTTTATTAAAACACGTTAACTCACATGAATTTATGGCAGAATATAATCTGCAACAGAAGTTTTACATTAAATTGAATTGAAAAGGTATATCCCTTAAAAAACAATACTTGTCAAAAAACCAAGTCTCGCTACTGTAAAAAGTTGTGAGATCCATGTAATACCAAGTCGGTTCATTAAAAATCTTTAATGTTTTAAATAAATAGATTGACTCGGCCATCGCATAAAAACACAATATATCTCATAAGTAATACATAGGTACATATTATATTAATTAGTTTGTTTAGTGCGATTGCCAAGTCAATCTATTTATTTAAAACATTAAAGATTTTTAATAAACCGACTTGGTATTACATGGATCTCACAACTTTTTACAGTAGCGAGACTTGGTTTTTTGACAAGTATTGTTTTTTAAGGGATATACCTTTTCAATTCAATTTAATGTAAAACTTCTGAAGAAGAAGCAGCTACAATGTATAACTATTTAGCTATTAATAAATCCAATAATATTAATCTACTATTAGGTTTTCTTTCGGCATGATGAGTGATTTTATTTTAATTTATTTAGTAATAAATAATAGTATCCGTTGACGAGATAGAAGATACCCATAGTTCCTTCCTTTTTGTAGATAGTCCTACTTTTTCCCTTTCCGGTACCTTCTACTTCTTGTACACCAACAACGAATTTTTTTAATTAAAGCCCTAAGTGCAAACGTAATTTTGTAATCTTATATGTTAATATGGGATTACAAAGTTATTTATGCAGTTGATGTTTATCGAAAACTGGACTGAAATTGAAAAATGTTTTAGTTTTTCCTTGATTCATACACTAAACACTAATTGTGTTCTAAATTTGAAGCTTCTATGTCTGCTAGAAGTGCCTTAGACTTTTGATGATCGGTCAGTGAGTGACAAAATCACGAAAATTGACTCGTTATAATTCTTAAACTACTGGTTCAAATTAAATGAAATTTGAAATATACCATATTTATACAATGCCTACTTGGGTACTAAAAAAACGGGCTTCTAGTTTTAGCCACAACGAAGTTATAGGGGGTCGAAAATGGCCTGAATTGCTTCGAGAAAAGGATGGTACGGCCGTGTCGCTTTTTTGCTCGACTTGGCGGGGACACTCCCGTGCTCCCAGATACCTACAAGATGCTCCATTTCAAAGTGAGCATTAAATTTTATCCAGCGGCTTTTGCTCCTATCACTAACTAGTCGGATTACATGTATTTGAAAATAAATTTTCTTTTGTTTCAGGTTCTTCGCAGCAAGTACCCAACTGTGAGTTTGACTTCAAAATTTTCATCTGATTCGAAAGTGTTGCCATAATTGAAACATAAATTAAATACTTATTATAAAACTAACCCTACTAACCACTAATATGTGACAGTGATTGCGTAAAAATGGGTGCATTTGGTAAACTATATAAAAAGTAAAAATAAATTTGGTAAAAGTGTATTGGTTTCGATATTGGTAGCTTATAGCTAAACCTTCTCTGAGTGATACTGAAATTGACAAAATACAGTGAAAACATAACCAACTGATACAATCGAATAAATGATACCGTTTTTACCAGTAAGCCAACGTATAATACGCTAAATTAATTCTGATACAAATAAATTAGTGACAGTAACCTCGTTCAAATATTTTCAATTCAGTTAATTACAAATAATAATCAGTGTGACGTAAGGATTAAATAAACCTCAAAGAGTAGGTACAGTTTATTCCGTAAAGGATCTTTGGCCAATTTTACAATCGCATGCTATGAATTGATCACAGTTGACCATAAGAAAAGTGACAATCCAGTTCTCAAGAAAAAGAGGTTAATCTAAAAATAATAAAAGTATTTTACACTGAAGTAAAGTGACGTAACGGTTTTCAAGGAATCACGATTAACCCAAATATGTAGTTAAAGCGATGAAACGATTTTAAAGGAAAAAGGTAAAGCCGAATAGTCATACATGGTTAAAACGTACAGTGTACAGTGAAAGAGTGACATAACGGTTTTCAAAAACGAGCTTGAGTACATGGGCAACGTTTAGTGACAAAAAGAACAGTCAAATAATGTGATGTAAAGGTTTTCAAGTTCCAATGGTTAACCCGAATAGATAGTTAAAATAAAATACAGTGAATTTAAGTGACGAAACGGCTTCAAACTAACGGTTAACCCAAGTTAAGGATTACAGTGTAGTACAGTGAAGATAAGTGTCGTAACGGTTTTCAAGGATCCAAATGAACGGTTATAGTATCGTTCAGTGAAGTAAAGTGACTTAACAGTTTTCAAGTACCTAATAACGGTTAACCCTAACATAGGGTTAAACTATAGTACAGTGAAATAAAGTGACGTAGTTGTTCACCAAAAATAGTGATGTCCGCGTGTGTGGTGGAAGAAGGTAGGGAGGAGGGGGGCGGCGCGTGCGCAGAGCCAAGTTCGAGCTTCGACCGCGATGAGGTGCCCGAACGGCCCGCGCGCAAGGAAGTGCTATTGAGTGCGCGAGGGAGACGCGCCTGTTCCGAACAGGGCCCGCATCCTACACTCAACTTTCGTGAGTCCTTTGAGTTTTATGTGTATTGTAGCTGCATGCTTCGCACTACATTCACCTTTGCTGTGTGTGTCCTATTTATTTTCACATAACAATACGATTTGTAAGGTTAGTATTTGGTTGGCTGCATGTGTGGCGTAAGTAATAAGTTATTAATGACAAAGTGTTAAAAGAGTGATAGAGTTGTTTTGCCTCTTGTTACCCTACATGTTTTCTTATAGTCTTACTTGAATACATTAAAATATAAGACCTCTTGTCTAAAATAAATAGTAAATTAGTGTAATGTTATTATTTTGTAGTATTATCGGTCAGCTAGCAATGCAGTGTAAACCAATGAAACTCAGAAGACCTTACGACTAGGAAAATGATTTCAATGAAAATTGTAATTAATATCTAAAGTAACTCTATTCTTAGAACAAGAGGTAAAAGAAATTTCCGACGTTTTAAAATGATCACAAATGTGATTATAGTATACTTATGTTCTGAAACAGTAAGAAGGTATTAAAACGTTTAAACTAATATCTTAAAAGGTCGACCAAAGTGCTAATTACAGTTCTAAACTGTACGGAACTTCACGAGTTTCGTGTTTTGCCAATCGGCCATTGTCACGAACTAGTGGCTGAATGCTGGCGTCGCATTTTGCCTCTTGTTTTTGAAAGCGTTAATTTTAAGACCCTTTGTCTAACTACTATTTTTAATGCGAAGGTTGGTGAGTATGAATGCATGTATGCATGATACTTTTTCGCAATAATTATACAACTGATTTTAATGAATCTTTGCAGTTATATAACTTACTAGATGAGCCCGCGCTTACACCCGCTTTATTTAAGACTACTGCTCCGCTCCCTTCGCTCATAGCGTGATGTTATTTAGGCTATAGCCTTCCTCGATAAATGGGCTATCTAACACTGAAATAATTTTTCAAATCAGACCAGTAGTTCCCGAGATTAGCGCGTTCAACCAACCAAACAAACAAACAAACTATTCAGCTTTATACACTAGTATAAGATACAGAATAGCATAGAGTTACATTTTCTACCGAAAGCTGAGTGCTATGGTGGCGAAATGACGGGAAAAGCTAGTGACAAAATATTTTAGTCCTGTATTACATGTGCAAGTTAATTACTAGTTCATTTTACACGTGTGTCAATGTCATGCACACTGGTAAATACTAACATAAACTGTCTAATTGTATTAGTAATGTGTGACTACGTGATTGGCGTAGAGTTTAGAGCGGGTGCCTCGCCATTGTTTTCATATAAATTAATTTATTTAACATTTAAAAATATTATAACATATTTTGAAATGTAAAATAATATCATGAGACACAATATAGAGTATGTGATTTAACAGCCATCTGCTTTTCCGAATTAGGTAGAGCCTGTACTTTGGTAATCAGTCAAGTTATAAACATACTTAGATATATATATTTTTATCGACTCATGCCTATATCCCTGTTGGGGTAGGCAGAGATGTAATGTTACACAGGTATTTTACCATGTTATGTACGACCCACGTATAGGAGGCGAGCGTATTACCGTTATCTTTGCCAGACTCCATGCTGCTACTGAGATTTCGGATAAACTCAGTTACGGTTTTGCCTGACCCGGGAATGGAACCCGGGATCTCCTATTCAGCAAACTATCTATACTATACACGCTATCCACTGGAAAACAGAGGCAGACTAACTTAAATAACTATAAATTAATTACAATCCCCGAACCTACCATCACCAGCATAGCAATAAGAGCCTCTAAACATTAAACCAGAAAAGCTGTAAAGTATATTATCTGTTGATTCAATGTATTAAAAGTTCTTTTTAGCTGTTATTGTTTCGCTATAGAATATGAAAATTCCACCTATACTGAAAATTTTCGAACGTTCAGGTTATTTAAATGCATGAGTTTGTTTGATTGTAACTTAGCAAGTTGTAAATTAATACAGATAACTTAACGAGGCTATTTGCGTCACGATCATCACAGTAACGAAAGAAACTGTAGGGCGAGAATCGCTTAGCCAGTCATCGTCGTCGTCGTTGACACTGGTATCCAAATTAGGTTCTAGTGTGCCTCGACTCTATGAGCGAGCCAGGGGATTTTTTTTCAAACTGGTCCAGCGCCGACTTGTTTGATTGTACGTATGTACGTCTTGGACGATGGTTTATGGTGTCAGATATACTTGAAATTTGTTTAGCTGACTTGTTAGTGTACTGGTTAGCGGATCAACTATTAAGCTGGAGGTCGTGGGTTAGATTTCCATCCAGAACGAATCTTCCACCCGCCACGACATCTATGTATGTTGTGTGTTTAGATTGAATTCCATTCCAAGGGCTTCTTAAGGAGATTTGACGACATCGCACTTATGATGATAGTGGTTTAAGTGTGCCAAGTGTTGTGGGTTTGATTATCCGCGAGACATTACTTTGAGTGAAACATCAACATCATCAAAGTGGTTCTATTTTTACAAGGGCTCTCAGACGCGGCAAGACGACTGTATGGCTTGAGGCATACCACCCATTCGGTCACGAAGAAATACACCAAAGCTGTGATGACATTTTCCGATTTTTGCGGTTGTATTAATGGAGCCTACAAAATGTAGTTGCGTAGCGTACAGACGTCAATCATCAACAACACGGAGAGGGCTTACGATGTGGCCAATAACATACCTACGCGTGGTTAATAATGTTACTAAACGTGGACCGTATATTGAACTATTAACTGTCATACGATTTATTACGTGGTGTGATGGCCGTGTGGCTGTGGTCGTAGTGTGATTGTGGTATGTGTGAACTGCTTCTAAGTCTTGCGTTGCTGATGTCAATACCGACGAAACATTAAATTTAGCAGCAGATTGATCGAAATCTATTAAAAGTATTTGGTAGTTAGATCGATAAATTATATTTTTGGTGTAGTGAGAAGACGCTGTGCCCAGCAGTGAGACTGTTTATATTTAGGACTGGTGATGATGAAGATAGTGATAATAACCATTCATTACCCTTACCTTACTAGCCTACCCTATAAAATGTATGAACTGATAATGTGTACTTCATATCGAAAGTAGTTCTAGTTTAACGATAAGTTGTTAAAGTTATATTGTTATATGAAATTTCGTAAAGTGCTCAGCTATTTATTTCCGACTAGGAATCGCACGTGTAGTACACGTACACACCTAAAATTTAACTTTGGCGACGTTATTTTATACCTTATTTCTAAAGACAATTCTTGCACTCAGCATAATTCCTGTATCGCGAGACTTGAAATACATTCAACCAGCGGTCACGTAGAGCATAATTCTATAATTATGCTGATTGTTGATTCGAGTCTTTACTCGAATGAACTATTTGTTTCCTCAAAGTGATGGCAGTGTGAGGATCGAATCCATAGCAATCGGTATAGTGTGCGGTGAAGAAGTCGCTTAAACTAGTACCTAGTGCCTACGCCTTCTTTGTAGTCAAATTCTTTGAAGGTAAGTCAATATGTTGAATACAGCTTAATGTACTAATTATATAAGACACAGTTGCTGTTTATTTCTATTCACTGAGTAAGCAAGTAGTAATTTGCACATGCACTAGATAAGATAAGATAAGATAAGATAAGCTTTATTTGCATAAACATGTGTGTGTACATACAAAGAAAGTGGATACATACAAGATGACAGAATAAATAAACAAAGCTCACGCACATGTGTACAGTTACACATACACATAATGTACGATGACTTACAATATTAATATACCTAGCTACTGCCTTTCTCGTAGTGCTAACTTCATAATCAGTGGATCATCAAGCTTTTCTACTCCTATTTCACACACTAGTTAGCAGCGAAATATTAAAAATCCTTCCTTAATGGATGACTAAGTTATAAAAGGAACTCATTGTACCAAATTTCATATTTCTAGTTTCTGAAGTTTAAGTTCCGCGAAAATATAAAGGCACATTGGTATGGTAGCACGGGTTGTTTCCGCAACTTCACGCCCTGGCGTGTATTTAAGTTCATAGGATATGAAATTCACTTAGATAAATGATTGCGAAGCGTTTATCTAAGGCCATTCAAAAAAGAAGACCAGTACGCGTTCTTCATTATACTCCAAATACACTTACATGTTTTTATTTCATTATTTCGCATCAACTCTTTTTCAGGCTTCTAGCTCCGTTAACTGCAGAGGAACAGGTGTACGAATTTATGCGATAATACCACATGAGTAAATAAATACGCCACGTAGCGCATTTTTTTTCCTATTGAATTACAATAGTTTTTCGTTGTGTAAAGTTTGCACCAAGCTTCCTGAATTTTTGCCACATGTGTTTAATGTATCTTCGCATAGAACCTTTCACATAGTTTTTAGTTGAACTGAATTTCATAGAAGTAACCCTAGCCAGCCAAATAATATAGTGGTGTGAAGTTATAACTAAGACTTGTATGAAAATTATTATATAAAAATACGTTTTCTTATTCATTTTTGATCTATTGCTTCTACTTGTTAGGGTTTATAGAATATGATTAGTTGCATTTCAGTACCTTCGAAGTAAGTTGTTAAACTATGTAGTGAAGGGCATCTCAAGTAAAGTAAGAATAACAAAGACCAATAACTTATAATAACTTCGTTGTATGGCACAATAGCTGCTAATTTTTGTCGTTGTATTGCAAATCATATATGTAGATGCTCTATTTATTGGTCAGCCGTAGTGAACATAATAGATGCATGCACTCTGGTGTTTCCATAGTTATAGGTATGTCCAAAATGTGTCAGCAAAAAATACCTTTATTTCATGCCAACCTCGTTTCAAATATTCCTTTAGAAGCTCTCTTTGGTCTAGGTTTCAATATTTTTATATCTGTTTATGACTGTATAGGCAGCGATAGCTATTATTTCCCAACTATGGTTTGCCTTCATCGTTTTGTATGGAATTGTAAATCTTAATATATAAAATCCTTGCGTTACTGACTGACTGACAGACACGCTACAGCCGAAACTATTGGGCGCAGGAAGCTGAAATTTGGCATGTATGTTCCTTGGGGTCGTAGGGGTGTACTAAGAAGGGATTTCCCGAAGTTCCCACGGGATCGGCAAAAACGGGTAAATTTAAAAAAAATGCAGGCGTAGCTGCTGGCGTCCTCTAGTAATTCAATGAGCACTGTGCGTGACAGTATGTTGTTATCTCTACTGAGTTATCATTGCGTCTCATAGGGTTGATGATTATAAGTAGGTATGTCTAAATATTTATCTAAGTATTTGTTATTAGCTGTCAAACGACTGGTAAGGTAATTGTACCAATGCTTGATACTGCCCTAGAAGTTGAGAAATTTGACTTTAACTCATCATAATAAGAATTCCTCCACGGATATCAATAAAACGTTAATTATTTGTACTAGTAGTAACATCCCTTAATCTAACCTGGTATTACTTTCTCTGTGATTCTACGTCAAATGTTGGCAATTTAATTTTGTTTACGACAGTGTCATATCATGTTCGCCGCTCAATGCTTATGCTAACGAATTTCCTAAGGTCCTTACTTGTTTCGACTTGAGTTACTCAAAATTGAAGCTAATAAAGTGGTAAGTGCTAACAATATTCTATTTGAGATGCTATTTAATATGTAAATATTTTGCTTTCCAACAGTTCTTGCAATATTTAAACGAAATATAAGGGTATCAAATACTAGGACAAAAAACACCTGATTTCCAGTACTTGATACAACTATCATCTACTAGGTATATTTTCATTTGCTCGATTTGATCTATTTTTTATACTATTACAATAAGTTTAAGGTTGAACTATATAAGTATCAAATATAGCTTTTCTAAGAGGCTTCTACCCAGTCGTTGATAGGGGGTATCAATTATTGGGACATAAAATATCAAATACTAGTACAAAAGTAAAGCTGTCTTTTTGTGCAGGTACCCATTGACTTTTAAACGTATAATACGTTAAGAATGCCTCCAATAAAGGGAAAAATATTCAGTTATTCAGAAGATGATATGGTAAAAGCATATAATGAGTTAAAATCTGGGATTTCAATATCCGCTACGGCAAAAAATATAATATCCCTTATTGCACTCTTTCATATAAAGTGCATGGTAAGACGCCACTTGAACGTCGTATGGGTCAATATCAACACAGACACAAGAGAGACAAATTGTGACCAAAGAGTTGTTCAGACTTATGAACAAGAACATTCAATTGATGATATTGATAGCAATAAAGAAAATTGCAGAGCTAAATGTAGAAGCTTTAAGAGCGTCAGAAAGCTTATTAACACCATCCCTTGAAACTCACAAATTTTTAAATGCGTCGGAAGTGACAGAGGTTTTGAATAACTTGAATGATCCGGCAAAAGACAAAATTACACCAACCAAATCTATTTGTGACAAAGAAAAAGAACAAACAGCTGATGAAGTGATTGATAATCCACACCAACTTGCACTTACGTCTCCTGTCGTTCAATCGTCACTTCCCTTAAGTCCTATACAGCCAAAAGCGTCAACCAGTACAGCAAAATATGTTATTCCTACATCATTTAAAACTTCTTTATTTTGGCTTAAAGAAAAAGAAAACAATAAAAAGAAGAGAAAAACTGAGAAAGTACCTACAGTAATTACATCAGAAAAGTGGCAAAAGTACCATGAAAAAGAAAAGCTAGAACAACTTGAACGGAAACAAGAAAAACAGGAAGCTAACAAAATCAAAATAGTCCGTGCAAAGAAGACTGAAAGAAAAAAATAATCTACTCCTAGAAAAAGGGTCACAAAGACATTGTTTGTTTTAAGTAGCGAATCGGAATGTGAGTCATTGAAGCCTTCTGGTGGAAGTACTGATGATCTCAATAGCGACGATACTGATGAGATGAATATTTTTAAAGTTTATTTTTCTGATAATTTAGACGTTTCAAAATGTTTGTTTAATGAGGCTGTATTTTTTAAGTAAAACGTTTTTACACGATTTTAAGAAGATTTGTGAAATTATTTTCTATGGGTTTAGTTTTTACGATTTAAGATGTTTCTTAATGAGGCTGTATTTTTTTAAGAAAAATGTTTTCTGTTTACTCGATTTTAAGAAGATTTGTGAAATGTTTTAGTACAGATTTTTTGATAATTTTAGTTTATTGCTGAAGAGTCTACTTATCATGTACTGGGTCACTAGCTTGAAGAATTCATAGTCAATTACTGGGACAATTGAAAATTTACCCATCAATTACTAGTACATTTTTAGTCCTTTCGAAAAAAAAATATATAAAAATAAACAACACTTATTTTGTATACTTAAGTTATATGTAAGCGACATGAAAGACTGGTTAATATTTGTTACTTACTTTGAAATTTCCAACTAAAGTAAATACATTGTTATTTAATAAAACGTGTTTTTTTTCCGCTAAGGTATCAACTACTAGTACATCATCTACCTTAAACTTTATTAACTGCAAATACAAACCTTGCTGCATTCTTAGTACATTTTTACACGCCTAGTTGTAAAATAAGCGTAATGTATGTCACATGTGGCAAATGAACCTGGTTTATTAGTTGGGTTTTATTATTTAGGTCATTAATACACGTGAGTGAATAATAATATGTCAGGTGAAGATATGATACTCGTAAGTGTCGGCACACATCCAAAAACAGGTCAATATTTCACAAAAAAGAATTATATTAAAATGTTCACATTGTTACAACATTTTCATCCCGCTCTCACAGGGAATCATTTTGGGTGGTGATCTGAACGGTCATGTGGGTGAGGGGTGTGAGGAGTTTGAGCGTGTTCGCGGTGGCTTTGGCTACGGTGGCCGTAACGAGGGAGGGGAGTAGGTATATCTTCCGAACTTGTGCGGCTGCCGACCTTGCCCTTGTGAACACGTACTTCAAAAAGAAAGCCGAACACCTTGTCACCTACAAGAGCGGGAGGCACGCGACCCAGATTGATTTCCTACTTACCAAGAGACACCATATCAGCAAAGTAGCCAACTGCAAGGTCACACCCGGTGAGAGTCTTACGGCACAACACTGCCTCCTTGTCATGGACCTCCGCGTGAAACCCAAAGGCAAACACGCCGACCGCTGTCAACGTCAAATTCGGTGGTGGCTGCTCAAGGATGCCAAATCCCTGGAGTTCGCCTCAGCTATCGGCGACAAGTGTGCTGCTATTGAAGGCGAACCAACTCAGAGCCAGTGGGATAGAATCCAGGCGGTCATCACTGGAGCGGCGAAGGCGGTGCTGGGCATGTCTAAGGGCGGACGCAAGTGTGACAAGGAGACTTGGTGGTGGAACGACACAGTCCAGAGGGAGACAAGGGTGAAGAGAGCCCTCTTTAAAGCACGGCAAGCATCCAAATCTCCTGAAGATTGCGACACATACAGGGCTGCCAAACGTGCCACTAAGAGGGCTATAGCCAGAGCCAGACGAGACCACTTGGAACCGCTTCATACCAAGCTAGAATCGTCTGAGGGGCAGAAGCTCTCATACAAGTTGGCACGTTCCAGGGCCAAAGCGGCCTTACTAATCTATTTAACCGCAAACTCCTTTCCGGAAAAATCCCAAACCAATGGAGACTGAGTATCATCACTCCTCCGTCTTCAAAGGCAAGGGATCGGTACAGGAGTGTCGTAGTTACCGCGGTATTAAGGTGATGTCCCATACCCTAAAGCTCTTTGAGCGAATCATCGACGCCGGAATCCGACAGGAGACCACAGTTTCGAAATGTCAATATGGGTTTCGCTCTGTTCACGGAACCATGGACCCAATTTTCGCCCTCAGGATCATCATGAAGCGATACAGGTCGAAGAACACACTTCTGCATCTTCTGTTTCTAGACATGCAGAAGGCCTTCGACTGTGTGCTGCGACAGATGATCTGGTGGGCTCTAAGATCCAAAGGAGTACCAGAAGCATATATTGTCATCATCCGAGATATGTACTCAAATTCAGATTCCATAGTTCAGACTGCTGTTGGCGACATAAAAACCTTTCCCATCACCGTTGGGGTCCACCAGGGTTCCGTCCTCAGTCCGTACCTATTCAGTGTGATATTAGACGTACTGTCAGACAGCATCAGAGACTCACATGAGCAGCCCCCGTGACTGCTCATGTATGCTGACGATATCGCGCTGGCGGATGTGGACAGGGGGCCGCTTGGTGCGGCGTGTGAATGCGTGGAAGGATTTGCTTGAGAACGGCGGTGTAAAAATAAACATGGCGAAGACCGAGTACTTGGCCTGCAACAGTACACATCCCACGTCAATTCGCATAGGCGGAGACATTGCCGAGCGAAAAGACCTGGTCAAGTACCTGGGATCAGTACTCCACGCGTCTGGTGACATCGATTGCGACGCTAAGGCACGCATTTTGGCAGCCTAGGCCAAATGGCGTGAGGTGAGCGGTGTCATTTGTGACCCCAAAATAATAATAATATTCTACCACATACACACATCACCATCTAGTCCCATACTAAGCAGAGCTTGTGTTATGGGTACTAGATGCTGGACAAACAAACATACATATATATACTTTTTTTTGTAAATACATACATATTATACATAGAAACACCCAGACCAAGACAAACATCCATATTCATGCACACAAATGTTTGACTTGAGCGGGAATCGAACCCGCGACCTTCGGCGTAGAAGTCGCTTGCAATCCTGCTGCGCCACCCGGTCGTCAAAAATGCCGGTTAAGCTCAAAGGACAGGTCTATAATTCCATCATTAGACCTGTCCTGATATATGGCAGTGAGACGTGGCCTGTGCTTGAGCGACACAAGCAGAGTCTGCGTGTCACGGAGACGAACATGCTGCGCTGGATGTGTGGAGTCACGCGGAAGGACCGCATTAGGAACTCCCGCATCCGGGGTAGCCTTCATTTCCGTGACATTGCTGACAAACTGCAAGAGTGTCAGCTGCGCTAGTGTGGCCACGTCTTACGTCAACCGGCATCTTACGTGGGTAACAAATGTCTTGCCATATATGCTACCTCCGCCCGGCCTCGGTAAACGAGAAAGGCCAAAGAAATGCTGGCTTGACGTCGTAAGGGATGATATGCGTGCCAATCGACTAACCACCAGGGATGCTGAAGATCGTGCAAAGTGGAGGAGATACAGCCGGAAAGCGGACCCCGGGCTCCAAGGGGTAGAATTAGGAGCGCAGCCGGGACAGCGCTAGGATGATGAATATGATGATTGTTACAGCATATTGTGTAACTTTAAACTATTTTAGAACAAATAATAAATAGTATTTTGTAAGGAATTTTGTAAGCATTCGACGACACCAAGAAACGTACTAGTGAGAGAAGATGATAATTCAAACCATAGCACCTTACATGCAGTTGATTTACAATGATATTGTCGAAATTGTATAAAAAATATAAAAAAGAGAGTTTTAAGATAGCAGAGCTAGTGAATACTTATCCTTTGAATTTTGTAACCAATGATGTAAGTGAATTCACTCACTAATGAAGTCATAATTTATGAGTTAAATTTGTTCTGATCTATCTTAAGCTAACAGTTAATCAGTTAAAATAATAAAACAAAAAATACAGTGTTGGATTTGGTACCTATATAAAAAGTTGTAAAACAATTATTGTTTATGGTCTGATAGCGAATACGAAATAAACTTTTCTTTTGAAATCAGTTACCGACAAAGTTGAAAACAAAAGCCAAATAAAGTTTAATTTCATTTCATAGCGAAATTATACTACGATGCAAACGAACAAGAGGGTTGTATGGCTTGGGTACTAACTAGACGCCGAGCGACTATGCCAGACAATACTGATTTTATATTTTTCTACACAGAGTAGAATAAAGTGTAAAATATATCACCTAGATTACTCAAAACCTGACTCCTGTTTCTCATCAAGTGTTGTGAGTTCAACTTCAGTCGGTATCGGCAATCATTTCTGATATCCCTATAGAGTTGTAGAACTACTGAGAGAAATTGGACAAAAATATATTGGAAATAAATGATATACGTTTTTGAAATTAAACTACAGTTTAAGGATTTTATGATGGATGGATAGATGGATGATCGTTATAAACGTCGGCTAGTAATAAATGTAGAAATGTAGTTTTTAGATCATTCAGTTTAATTAATGTAATAAGTCAGTGAAACCAATAAAACGCGTTAAAATACGTAGACTGTAATTTAATTTCAATGTGTAACATTCGCCTAAACCCAAGAAGATGTTATTTATACGTTACGTATTCTAATCGTAGAGTAGATGTAAATATCTTAAAGTACACACATTGTTCAAAGCAAGCATAAATTTCGATTGGTGAATCAGGCGACACAGATGATAATTCCCTCATCTCGATGTACAATACGAAATGTATCTTGCTTCCCTGCACCCCGTGTGGCAGGTGTACGTAAATTTTATCAGCAAACGAATCTTATTATTGCCTTAACACATTGTGGTTTTATTTGTCCTACGTGGTCTCCTCTCAACCATAAATTGTTAAAAATTCAGGCTCACGTAACACTTCGCAGGGAGTTTACATTCGTTTGAAATATTTTATCCTACCTTTATCATGATTTTCTCCTTCCATAAAATACGTCTTCTTTTGCCAAGTATACTTCAATGGTTTCACAGTTACGAAAACATTATAATATCAGATTTAAGGCTAAGTATGTTTTTGAGATAAACTTAATTTAAGTAAGCAGGCGTATGCTTTTTGCTTCACGCTTGAGATAAGGTTTTGCTGAATGTAAATATTGGTTTCTAATGCTCTCAAATGTTGTGAGACAGAACCCTGCGCTTTATCTATGTAGGTTTCTTAACGGTGTTAAAGACCAGTGTCTTTGACACCGTTAAGTGGTTATGACCCAGATATTTAAATTAGTTAAGCCTTGTCAAGAGTAAGGCGTTAGACGTATCCGATGCACTTTAGGTGATAATACATGATGGCACACATTATAGACTATAGAGTATATAGATTAGTTGTAAAATTGCTATTTCCTTCTGCGTAATTTTTGTGTATATTTAATTATAGCAGCTAAGGCCACCGCTCGGGTGTCAAATACGGAGAAATATTTGTTGTTTGACATCGAATTAATCGATCGTATGTAAGACCAATCTGAATGACAACCCTTAAATTTTTTCATAAAAAGTTTATAAAGTTTAATAATGTATTTAGTGGTACCTTTCAACATTTACAATATATATTATACTGACAATAATAATTAGTTATTGGTGTTAATTATCATTTCGCTACTGGACGCGCTGCTTTTCCATTGCCTGAAAAATATGTTACGGTACATTTTGAAAGCGTATTTTTAAAACAAATTCTTCTTTAGGAATAACTCTTGTATCGTGAGTGACTTTACAACTATTCAAGCAACGGTCAAACGTAGCATGGCCATAGAGACTCGAAACAAGAATTAGTGGATCACAGAAGATGTCGTTTCGTGTGGCGATTGAATCCACAACAGTATTGAACAGTGTGAGTGCCACATTATATTGTATTTTGCTGAGAACACATTTTGTGTTTCCCCCGCACCGATCGCCCATAGCCACGCCAGTCGTCCCTTAGCCTTCTAACTAGTTTAACGTGTTAGCGTAAGAACTATTGTGAAAGCGAATAGACCTTGTGTTTGACCAGACTCTACGTTTCATTTATCTCCAAAATATACCCTCGCCACCGTAACACAGTCAACACGCAGTAGACAGTCAGATAGTAAATTCATACACCACAGTGAACACGCAACCTTGACGCTCACCCAATAATAGCACTTTACTTAACATTGGTGACCTCCGACTTTAGTTACGGTGCGCGCAGAGACAGTAGTGCAGTGACTTGGCAGTGGACGAGGGACGACTCCCCGTCGACTGAGGAAGACGACCTGATTCGACGGGCAATTTCAAGGGAAACCATAAGAAAAAGCAGAGAACATGAATCCGACGCAAGCGACTGCGGATTTGGCATCCATAAGCGTTTCGGCGAGAATTCCAGAGTTTTGGGCGGAGATGCCGCGCATGTGGTTCGCGCAGTTCGAGGCAGTCATGGAGCCTCAGAAGCAGAGCGACCTGGCGAAGTTCCAGATGGTAGTGGCGAAGTTGACCAAGGACGCTCTACACCAAGCACACGACCTCATATTGGCACCGCCGGCAGAGAAAGCGTACATAGCGTTGAAACAACGACTTCTATCAGCATTTGAAGATAGCGCGGAACGGCAATTTCAAAAATTAGTTAGCGAAATGGATTTGGGATCGCAGCGCCCGTCACAGTTGTTACGCCGAATGTCTGAATTAGCTTGGAACACGGAAGTGTCTGACGACGCCCTAAGAAGATTATGGATAGCGCGACTCCCAGGCTCGGTGAAAGCGGTACTATCGGTATGTCAAGATTCAAAGTTGGATAACCTTGCGATAATGGCGGATAAGATCACAGAAAATCTACATGCTGACGACGTAGCTGCAGTTTCAGCGGCGACACCGGAAAGCACACCAGTGACCGAGATAGCAAGTATGATTGCCAAATTGGAATTAGGACTCAGAGAGATAAAGCAGGAAGTGAACGAGATAAGAGGAAGACGCGTAGGAGGTAGACCACAATGGAATAGGAGCAGGTCAAGGTCAAGATCAAGAGGACCACGTCGCACCCCAGAGAGTCCCAATTGGTTGTGCAAGTATCACTTCTGGTATAGACAACGAGCGAGGATGTGCGAAAAACCATGCAACTGGAAATCTTCGAAACCGTCACCGTCGGAAAACTAAGCGCGCTGCAGTCGAGCACGGTGGGCGACTGCATTACAGCGGCAGGTAACCATCGCTTTAGTATAACAGATAGAAAGTCGAGAATTCGATTTTTAGTAGACACCGGCGCGAATGTCTCAGTTCTACCGGTACGTAGTGTAAAAAAAGGCGAATGTGTCCAAAGTAGTTATAAATTGTATGCTGCTAATAACACCGAAATTAGAACCTATGGTGTAAAAACTTTAGAACTTAATCTCGGATTGCGTAGAATATTTAGGTGGACGTTTATTATTTGTGACGTCCAGCAAGCAATATTAGGGGCAGATTTTATTGAAGCACATAAATTAATTGTAGACTTGTATAATAAGAAACTTATAGACAGTTTAACGAATTTACGCTCTAATGGGTCCATCGTACAGTACGACACGCCGACTATTAAGAGTACACAAAACGATAATCCGTATCGCGAATTATTAGAAGAATTTTCAGAAATCACTAAACCAGTTTGTTTTAAGGACGCACCTTGTCATTCAGTTGTGCATCACATAGATACTAAAGGTCCCCCGGTATACGCGCGTCCCAGGCCCTTACCACCGGATCGGTACAACAAGGTAAAAAAGGAATTTCAGCTAATGAATGATTTAGGTATATGTCATCCTTCGAAAGGTGAGTGGTCAAGTCCGTTACATGTAGTACCAAAAAAGGACGGCGCATTACGCCCGTGTGGAGACTACAGAGCTTTGAATGCCATAACAAAACCAGACCGTTACCCAATCCCAAGGTTAAGTAGTTTTACGTATATTTTACAAAATAAAACATTGTTTACGCGTTTAGATTTAAATAGGGCCTACCACAACATAGCCGTTGCACAAGAAGACATTGAAAAGACGGCGATAGCAACACCGTTTAGTCTTTGGGAATTTCCACGCATGACGTTCGGATTAAGGAACGCTGCGCAGACATTCCAAAGATTTATGGGCCAGTACGTGCTGAAAGGAATAGAACTCATAGGAGGTACAGAAGCCGAAGGTGAAGAAACTGAAGGTGAGTCAGCACTTTTCTGTTATATCGATGATATCGTAATTTCGTCATCATTCATAAAAAGCACCTCAGATTACTTTTTAAACGGTTTAGCGAAGTAGGCATAACGATAAATTTAAGTAAATGTGCATTCGGACAGTCCAAAATAGAATTTTTAGGTTACGAGGTAACAAAAGATGGTTTTAGCCCTTTACCAGAGAAAATTAAGGCAATTACAAACTATCCAAGGCCGGTTACAGTAGAACAACTCCGTCGTTTTCTTGGAATGATTAATTTCTATAGGTCACATTTACCACACGCTGTAAAGTATCAGGCAGAGCTTAATAAGTATTTGCATAACACTAAAAAGAGAGATAAATCTAAAATTGTGTGGAATGATAGCAGTATATTAGCTTTTGAGCAATGTAAAAAGAGCTTACAGAACGCCACTACATTGTCTCATCCCAGTGTCAGTGCTCCGCTATCGCTTATGGCGGATGCGTCCGATTTTCGCGTGGGCGCGGTGTTACAACAGAAACTTAACGGTGAGTGGAAACCGCTAGGATATTTCTCTAAGCAGTTGTCAGATACACAGCAGAAATACTGTACTTATGATAAAGAGTTAACCGCGATATATTTAGCTATGGTACATTTTAGAAGTATGATCGAAGGACGACAGCTTACTATTTACACAGATCATAAACCCCTCATGTTTGCCTTTACAAAGCTTAGCAGTCAGAAGGAGATACCTAGGAGAGCTCGACAATTATTATATATTTCAGAATTTACAAACGATATTCAATACGTTAAAGGTAGAGAGAATACGGTTGCTGACGCACTATCGCGTGTGGAGTCCATTGTTTGTCCCACGGTAGTCGATTTCGACGAATTGGCGCAGGCACAGGAACTTGATAAGCCGTCGCTAGAACCGAACGTGAAAAGTAACTTGATATTTAAACGAATAACAATGCCTGGTAGTGATAATAGTATATATTGTGAAATTTCATCGAATAATATTAGACCTTACTTACCTGAGAAATTTAGAAAAGTAATATTTGATAGCATACATAACGTTAGCCACCCTGGTATGCGTGTCACGCGAAAAATGATAACACAAAGATATTTTTGGTACGGAATGAATAAGGACGTAAACACATGGGCTAAAGCTTGCATTGCTTGTCAAAGGGCAAAGATTAGTCGACACACTATTTCGAAATTATCTAGTTTTCCTAAATGTGACAGATTCGAACACATTCATACGGACATAATTGGCCCTTTGCCTACGTCACAGGATGGTCATCGTTACTGTGTAACTATAATAGACCGTTTTACGCGGTGGCCGGAAGCAATCGCAGTTTCAAATATCACGGCAGCCACAATCTCCGAAGTTATCTATAAAAATTGGATATGCAGATTCGGTTGTCCATCTAGAATAACTACGGACCAGGGGAGGCAGTTCGAAAGTGATTTATTTAAAAATCTTATGAAATATTTAGGTATACAAAGGATTAGGACAACTCCTTATCATCCCCAAAGCAACGGGATGATAGAGAGATGGCATCGCTCATTGAAAAATGCTTTAACAGCACGTTTAATAAATAATAAAGACTGGGTAAGTGAGCTTCCTACCACATTATTTGGACTTCGATGTGCATGCAGAGGAGATACAGGTATTAGCGCTTCGGAAATGCTGTATGGCGAAACTATTAGACTCCCTGGTGATTTTCTACATGTGCAAAGAAATAAGGTCAGTGATTCAAACAGTTTTCTAGAACAATTGCATCAGACGATTAGCAAGCTTAGGCCGCAGTCCGAGTCTAGAGCGACAAGCGATTCACGTAAATTTTTCGTAAGTAAAGATTTAAAAACTTGTACACATGTTTTCGTTAGGAATGAGTTATTAAAGAAAGCGTTTAGTCCTACTTACGACGGCCCATATAGAGTGATAAATAGAAATTACAAAATTTTTAGGATAAAATTACTAAACAGAGAGGTTGATTTGTCCATAGACAGGCTCAAACCCGCTTTTATGTTGCAAGAAAATCAGAATGATGACTTATGTTTAGATAAGACTCTAGAAAATAGTTGTAAGAATAATGAGGAGGTTAAATCGCCTCCGCTTATGAATCAAACTACGCGCAGTGGCCGACGTATTAAGCCACCCGTACGATTTTTGTTGCCGTAAGCTAATATTTTGACTAACATGTCATGTTTATTTTATAAAAGTTTGATGTAAGAAATCACTGTATCACTTTTGTATCACTATTTTTATAATTTTGTAATATTACTTTGAGACTTGTTAATTTTGTATAGAAATGGGAAATTATCAGACAAGGAACGAAGAAGTGATAATCGCTCAGCAAGGAGCTAACCAAGCTAAGCAAATTGGTGACATGGAGAAAAAGCTAGAAACATTCGGAGTAATAATTATTGTTGTTGTCAGCATTTTTATATTTTTGTGTATATGTTTATGTGGTAAACACACTTGTACCCGTTTAAAGAATTGGGTCAGAAAGGAGATGATGTCTATTTGGCCTGCAGGACCAGCAGTTCAAGCGACCCCGCAGTGTACTCAACAAACGTCATATGCTTAAATGTTGTAACGAACATGTGAAGATATTCTTTTGTTTAAAAATATGTTGAATCAGATTTTATATAGGTACGTATTGATGAGGTATTTTACTGTTCAATCATAGGACATTCTGCAGAGTTTGTGTTGTCGGTTATTAGCCACAATGACGCCAAGACAGGACAGTAGAATACATCAGAAAGACCGTAAATATGTGTTGGTATATTTTATATTTATGTTTGTCAAAAATGGCACAGTGATTTCAATAATGTATCGTGTATTGTGTAATCATTTTTATTAATTACGTGTAATATGTAATGTTATAAAAACTTAATACTTCAAATGTAAGGTCGAGTAACTAAATTGTAGCATCAGCATAGGTATGTTTTATGTTTCATCATTGCAACAACAGTTCTAAGTATTGTAATAATGGTAACTTGATATTAAATTGCAACAGTGTAACTTTGTTTTTATATAGCAGCGTTAGCAAGACGACTCGGCGACGAAATGTAATGAGTTAGCAGGTTGAATGTTATTCTTGGATTTATGTATTCAATTTATGTTTCGATATTTTAGAATAAAAATTTTCAATTTTTTTTAAAAAGGTGAGGTATGTGAGTGCCACATTATATTGTATTTTGCTGAGAACACATTTTGTGTTTCCCCCGCACCGATCGCCCATAGCCACGCCAGTCGTCCCTAAGCCTTCTAACTAGTTTAACGTGTTAGCGTAAGAACTATTGTGAAAGCGAATAGACCTTGTGTTTGACTAGACTCTACGTTTCATTTATCTCCAAAATATACCCTCGCCACCGTAACACAGTGAACACGCAGTAGACAGTCAGATAGTAAATTCATACACCACAGTGAACACGCAACCTTGACGCTCACCCAATAATAGCACTTTACTTAACAAACAGCAACCGCTTGGTATAAGCGGTTGCTGTTACTATACCATTAATAAAGGCAATTTTTTTTAACAGTCTAACACCAAATTTTACTTTGTAAAATAATCCATCTTATCTGCTCTGTCGTGCATATGGTCAAATAAAAACGATGCTCTTGGCAAAATAATATTAAGTACAGTTGTTGTAAATATTTGTTTCAAGTTTGAGCGACACATTTAGTGAATCAAGTTCATAGGTTTTTGCTAAAGGCTCATATATATTAGAACTTGTAGAACTAATATAAAAAGGCCCTCCGTCTCGTATGATATTAATTTTTACACATCTATACATAGACATAAGATCAAAATCAGTGATTTAAAAAAATGGTTTTATTTTTGGTTTACGTGAAACTGTGCTAGATGTTTCTTAAAAATATATCGTTTCTTAAATAATCCTAAATCCCTCTGGGATATGGGATACAAAATATTTGTTACAAGTTAGGGCCTGTTTCACCACTGTCTAATAAGTTCTGTTTAAACTACTTAGCAAATAAATTCATACAAATTCCGTTAAAATTTGAATTTACCTGGAACGCTTACTTAGAGGTGGTGAAACAGGGCCTTAAGGAAGGCGTATTAACCGCATGGCAGCTTCGTTGCGAAATGAATGTGTGTGGCGACACTGCGGTCCCGAAGGCTTCAGAGAGTCGGTTAGGTGGTTTCCAGTTTGTTGGGTGGTTGGAGAGGATTTCTAAGGGCGCCCGCAGGACTCTTAACTCTGGCTTGCATTGGTTGGTTGGCTAAAGGGAACCCGCAGAACTTACTAGCTCGGGGGTGAAAGAGTCACTGTCAACAGATCTGTGTCTCTGATGTCAAGAGATCCTCGCTGGCGAAACCGATCCCGCACCGCTCGACACCTCTAGCCACTCACACAGCTGTTGGTGCTTTTACAGCAGTCTTTTATTACTTTGACGGCTGTTAATAGGGGATGCATCCCGGGAGTTGGCGAGTCACCATCTGCCAAGTGAACGGTTTCTTTTTGAGTATCACGGGTAGTATCCATATATCGAATATAACAATTATTAGGTTAGAAATAACATAATTATAGGTATATTAAAATTAACTTAACACCTCTCCTCATAAGCCAGTTCAATAAAATTCCATATCATAATAATAGTCTATCACGTACTACGGCTAGACCATACCTGTACTCGTAGAGCGTAGCATTACCACTAGGTCATAAGATTTTTAACACGCTTTTATTAGGTCGTCGTGTATGTAACTATGTAATGGAATCTAAGCTAACTAATTTAACCATCTTCCAAGGGTCGTAGCGTACAAAAAATTGGCAGTTGTATGTAATTCCTATGACAATACAATAATATGGTACAGTCAAACTGATCTGATGATGGAGCTGGAAGACATGAAATGGAACTTCATGATGGAAAATCGTATCATAGCTGATTTGGATTTCTCAGAAAAGCCTTGTTGAAAAGCCTTCCTGTTACAGCGTCCCACGCTTTTACAATCAAATATTATAATTAAAAGCACATCGTTTATACTTCAGCCCAGAAATAGAGACTAGTTGAACGATCCATAATTTATTTTTTGTTTTTATGTGCATTTATAAAAGCGTGTTTTTCTAGTGCTTTTTAAACTATTAATTTATTTCACATTAACGTATTGTACAGGCGTCGGGACGTGACGACCCCACCGCCCACTGGGGGAGTTAATCTGACGAGTAGATACTCGTCATACTATCTCCCCCAGCGCAAGCAGTCAACCGAAATATGGCGGTCAAACCATCCGAACCTGGCGGAAGAAAATCCCAAGATGCTAGATGGGCAGCAGCGTCCAGCACTAAAGACTTCCGCCACTGCGATCGCCAATACGCCTGCCAAGCGTGGCGATTATGGCAAATCCCCCCATATGAACCACACCTATAAAAACCGGCCCCTAGTCCCCGGCGGCCCCGCTAGTCCTGGTTATGGTAGCAGCCATGGTAACGGCGGGGCAAGGGGTGCGAAGAATCTCCGGAAGAGATCGGGCTACCACCACCAACGACAATTGGCCCTGGCAACACTGAAAACGCGCACACTGCGGACCGACGAGAAGATTGTCGAGCTGGAAGAAGAATTGAGCAAGTTGCGATGGGATATCATAGGCCTATCCGAAGTCCGAAGACAGGGGGAGGACTCGATAGTTCTCAATTCCGGTAACTTGCTCTTCTACCGGGAGGGCGACCAACAGTCCCAAGGTGGTGTCGGGTTCGTTGTCCACAAATCTCTCGTGACCAACGTGGTAAATATCGGGAGTGTGTCGAGCAGGGTAGCGTACCTTATACTCAGAATATCCAAGCGGTATTCGCTGAAGGTCATACAAGTATACGCTCCGACCTCGTCACACCCCGATGAGGAGGTGGAAGCCATGTACGAGGATATATCTCGGGCTATACATGGCTACAAAACCCCTTACACCGTGGTCATGGGAGATTTTAACGCGAAACTGGGCAAACGCGACGGTGATGAGTTGAGAGTGGGGCAATTTAGTTATGGGCATCGGAATTCCCGGGGTCACTTGCTGGCTAGCTTTATGGAGAAGGAAGGACTCTATATGATGAACTCCTTCTTCAAGAAGCGAGAATGCCGCAAGTGGACCTGGGTAAGTCCAGACGGTGCAACCAAAAATGAGATCGACTTTATCATGTCGACGAAGAGGCAGATATTCAATGATGTATCCGTGATCAATTCACTTAAAGTGGGGAGCGATCACCGAATGGTAAGAGGCACATTGAATATCTGTACAAGCCTCAAACGGTCGAGGTTGATAAAGTCTACGCTCCGACCGGCACCGGTTCATATCCAAAACCCCGAGAGCTTTCAGCTCGAACTCAAGAACCGTTTCGAATGCCTGGGCGAATGCGTAGATGTGGACGAGTACAGTAACGGGTTCGTGGATGCTGTCCATACAACAGGGGCTAAATTCTTTAAGCCCCAGAAAAGCAAGAGAACCAGCAAGATCTCGGATCCGACCCTCGAGCTGTTAGAGGAAAGGCGCAAGATGGTTCTGCTATCCTCCGACGACATGCCGAAATATCGGCACCTCAACAGACAGATCTCTAAGTCTCTGACTCGCGATCTTCGCCAATACAACACAAAATGTGTTCGTGAGGCGATCGAGCAGAATAAGGGTTCCAAAGTGTTCCAAAGGGATCTGTCTGTTGGGCAGAGTCAGCTGACAAAGCTGAAGACGGAAGATGGCAGAATCGTATCGTCCAAGCCTGAGCTCTTGGAGGAGATCGAAAGGTTCCATGGATAGGATGCTATACACGACAACGCAACAACCCGCAAGCACTCCAGCGTCAGACCCTAGAGCTGGATTGACCCGACACTATACCGAAGATATCCCGGACGTCAGCATGCACGAGATTAGTGTGGCTCTCAAACAGCTCAAAAACAACAAGGCGCCGGGTGATGACGGAATTACGAGCGAGCTTCTGAAGGCCGGCGGTGCACCCGCTAGAGAAGCCCTCCGGAAGCTATTTAATTCCGTCATTTTCGAGGGTAAAACGCCACAGGCGTGGCACAGAGGTGTGGTGGTGCTTTTCTTTAAGAAAGGGGATACAACCCTCTTAAAGAACTACAGACCCATCACACTTCTGAGCCACGTCTACAAGCTGTTTTCGAGGGTCATCACGAATCGTCTCGAGAGCAAGCTAGACGACTTCCAGCCTCCCAAACAAGCCGGTTTCCGTAAAGGCTATAGTACCATAGACCACATACATACGCTGCGGCAGGTTATACAGAAGTCCAAGGAGTATAACCAGTCCCTATGCTTGACGTTTGTGGACTATGAGAAAGCCTTCGATTCGATCGAAACCTGGGCGGTGCTACAGTCTCTCCAACGGTGCCGGATTGACTACCGATATATCGAAGTGCTGAAGTGTTTGTATGAAAACGCCACTATGTCAGTCCGCCTCCAGGACCAGAGTTAGAAACCTATTCAACTCCAGCGAGGGGTGAGACAGGGGGATGTCATATCCCCGAAACTGTTTAAAGAATATCCAAGCGGTATTCGCTGAAGGTCATACAGGTATACGCTCCGACCTCGTCACACCCCGATGAGGAGGTGGAAGCCATGTACGAGGATATATCTCGGGCTATACATGGCTACAAAACCCATTACATCGTGGTCATGAGAGATTTTAACGCGAAACTGGGCAAACGCGACGGTGATGAGCTGAGAGTGGGGCAATTTGGTTATGGGCATCGGAATTCCCGGGGTCACTTGCTGGCTAGCTTTATGGAGAAGGAAGGACTTTATATGATGAACTCCTTCTTCAAGAAGCGAGAATGCCGCAAGTGGACCTGGGTAAGTCCAGACGGTGCAACCAAAAATGAGATCGACTTTATCATGTCGACGAAGAGGCAGATATTCAATGATGTATCCGTGATCAATTCACTTAAAGTGGGGAGCGATCACCGAATGGTAAGAGGCACATTGAATATCTGTACAAGCCTCAAACGGTCGAGGTTGATAAAGTCCACGCTCCGACCGGCACCGGTTCATATCCAAAACCCCGAGAGCTTTCAGCTCGAACTCAAGAACCGTTTCGAATGCCTGGGCGAATGCGTAGATGTGGACGAGTACAGTAACGGGTTCGTGGATGCTGTCCATACAACAGGGGCTACATTCTTTAAGCCCCAGAAAAGCAAGAGAACCAGCAAGATCTCGGATCCGACCCTCGAGCTGTTAGAGGAAAGGCGCAAGATGGTTCTGCTATCCTCCGACGACATGCCGAAATATCGGCACCTCAACAGACAGATCTCTAAGTCTCTGACTCGCGATCTTCGCCAATACAACCCAAAATGTGTTCGTGAGGCGATCGAGCAGAATAAGGGTTCCAAAGTGTTCCAGAGGGATCTGTCTGTTGGGCAGAGTCAGCTGACAAAGCTGAAGACGGAAGATGGCAGAATCGTATCGTCCAAGCCTGAGCTCTTGGAGGAGATCGAAAGGTTCCATGGATAGGATGCTATACACGACAACGCAACAAACCGCAAGCACTCCAGCGTCAGACCCTAGAGCTGGATTGACCCGACACTATACCGAAGATATCCCGGACGTCAGCATGCACGAGATTAGTGTGGCTCTCAAACAGCTCAAAAACAACAAGGCGCCGGGTGATGACGGAATTACGAGCGAACTTCTGAAGGCCGGCGGTGCACCCGCTAGAGAAGCCCTCCGGAAGCTATTTAATTCCGTCATTTTCGAGGGTAAAACGCCACAGGCGTGGCACAGAGGTGTGGTGGTGCTTTTCTTTAAGAAAGGGGATACAACCCTCTTAAAGAACTACAGACCCATCACACTTCTGAGCCACGTCTACAAGCTGTTTTCGAGGGTCATCACGAATCGTCTCGAGAGCAAGCTAGACGACTTCCAGCCTCCCGAACAAGCCGGTTTCCGTAAAGGCTATAGTACCATAGACCACATACATACGCTGCGGCAGGTTATACAGAAGTCCGAGGAGTATAACCAGTCTCTATGCTTGACGTTTGTGGACTATGAGAAAGCCTTCGATTCGATCGAAACCTGGGCGGTGCTACAGTCTCTCCAACGGTGCCGGATTGACTACCGATATATCGAAGTGCTGAAGTGTTTATGGGTATTAGGTGTGGTGTGTGGTAGAAAATAATACGTAACTCACGTTGTAGAGGAGTTTATTGTCCACAGTCGTACACCGTTAACACTAAGTTCAGAAGGCACAATAGAGAAGAGTTCACAAGCACAAGCTAAAGCACAGTATAGATGAATAGCGTAAGGATGAAAGTAGAAGAATGATAGATAGATGAAGTATAGTAAAGGTTAATAACATGGAAATCAAAGCTAAACCGCAATTTCGCGTGTTTATAATATTAAAGCGACAAGCGTGCGCTCCGCGTCGAGGTAAGGTCCTGACTGGTTTGACCTTGCGCGGTGAGAAGGAATGCGCCCGCGCAGCCGTAGCCGGCCGTATATGGCTATTGATAATTATACAGGTATCGGTCATTAGTGATGACGGCTCTGTCGATAGTTCAGTGAACATCGACTATCGATAGAAAATTTATCGACCAACTGGTAAGGGTGTATGTATGTTGGTGTTCAGTGATTGTGTTTAAATGTAAATAAATATATGTATAAATTGTATAGTAATTTGTAATTGTGTTTGTTTGTAAATATAAGTTGTAAGTTTTAAATTATATAGATAAACATATGTAAATAATTTGAATAAAGTGTATAGTTGCCTACACCACCCCCCTCCAGAGACCGTCAAGGGCGATAGAAGTTAGTAAATTTAACACGCCTCCCAGAACGTGTTGTATAACTTGGCGGCATTTCTGGGGCGGGTTCCTCCACCTGGTCAGATAGGATGAAGGCAGGCTTTAGTCGGTCAATGGATACTGTCACTTCGTTGTTTTTAACGAGTATCTTAAATATCTTGTCCCCTCGTGTGATGACTTTATATGGCCCAGAATAAGCAGGCTGGAGAGCACCTCGCAATGCGTCTTCACGGAGGAAAACGTGATCGCAAGTTTCTAGTTCTTTATAAATGAACACCTTGGGATTGCAGTGCCGGGAAGCTGGTACCGGTCGTAGTTTCTCGGCGAAATTTCTGAGCCTTGCAGTAAATTCGGAGGTGTCTACTGTACCGTTGACCGTTGGCTCAAAAAATTCTCCGGGTAACCTTAGCGGCTCCCCATACAGCAGTTCCGCAGAAGAGGCTTGGAGGTCCTCCTTAAAGGCAGATCTTATGCCTAATAAGACCCATGGCAGAGATTCGGTCCACCTATCGTTTGCATGGCAGACGATTGCGGCCTTCAGCTGACGGTGAAACCGTTCGACCAAGCCATTGCATGCCGGATGGTAGGCTGTCGTCCGCTTATGTTCGAATCCGGCTATCCTCGACAGACATTGAAACAGAGCCGATTCGAACTGGCGACCACGGTCGGTTACAATATCTGTCGGGCAACCGAACCGAGAAATCCAAATGGACAGCAATGCCTTGGCCACAGTTTCCGCTGTAATATCTTGTATCGGTACTGCCTCTGGCCACCGTGTAAATCTTTCCACGGCCGTTAAGCAGTACCGATAACCTTGGGAAATTGGGAGAGGACCCACAAGGTCAATATGGATTTGCTTAAACCGAGCGCGCGGTAAGTTGTAAGTGCCGAGAGGGGAAGTCACGTGACGGTTGACTTTCGTCCTCTGACACGATATACAAGCACGCGCCCAGTCCCTACTCTCCTTTCGCACACCCGGCCATACAAACCGCTCGGCTATCAGCTTGGCCGACGCATTGGCACCAGGGTGGCTTAAAGAATGCAAGCTATTAAAGATTTGCCTCCGAAAGGGTTTAGGTACGTATGGCCTGGAAGCTGAAGTACTGACGTCGCAGTACAGGGGAATTCGGCTTCCAGGGACATTGAACTTTTTAAGCTGCAGAGAAGAACCTTCGCTCAAAAGCTTACAGAGTTCTGGGTCAGAAGCCTGAGCTTGAGCTAATTTCTCGAGGTCTACGGGTTCTGCAAGCTCTTCAACTCGCGACAAGGTATCTGCAACCACATTATCCTTACCGGAAATGTGGCGGATATCCGTCGTGAATTGGGATATAAAATCCAAGTGCCTGTACTGCCTAGGCGAACAGTTGTTCTTCCTTTCATTGAAGGCAAAACTAATGGGTTTATGGTCAGTATAGACTATAAAATGGCGAGCTTCTAGCATGTGCCTAAAATATTTAATGGCCTCATAAATTGCTAGAAGCTCCCTATCATATGGTGAGTATTTCACCTGTGAAGGGCTCAATTTCCTTGAAAAGAAAGCTAAGGGCTGCCATGCGTTATCTTTAAATTGCTGCAGGACTGCTCCGATAGCTTTGTCGGAAGCGTCTGTAACCACAGCAAGCTTAGCGGTGCAGTCCGGATGAGCTAGAAGAGCAGCGTTGGTCAGGCTTTCTTTGCAAGCTTCGAAAGCAGCTAGTGTGTCGCCCGTCAAGGAAATTGGCTGTGAGCCTTTGACGGAGCCTGTTAGTAAGGCGTGAAGTGGGGCTTGGATTTCAGCTGCATGAGGAAGAAATCTCCTATAAAAGTTAACCATGCCGAGGAAGCCTCTGAGCTGGCGAACGTTGGTTGGTGGGGGAAAATCCTTGATCGCCTGAACTTTGGCATCAAGTGGCTTAGTACCGCTCTCGGTAATCCGGTAGCCCAGAAAAGTTACCTCCTCCATACCGAAAACGCATTTCGAGGTGTTCACCAACATGCCGTATTCCTTCAGCCTGTTGAAGACCTGACGAAGGTGATCCTCGTGCTGCTTAGGACTTCTAGAAAACACAAGAAAGTCATCCAGGTAACAATATACGAAGTCTAGTCCCCTCGTCATCTCGTCCACGAACCGCTGAAAAGTTTGGCCCGCATTCCTAAGACCGAACGTCATAAAAGGAAATTCAAATAACCCAAATGGGGTTGTGATAGCGGTCTTAGGAATGTCCCCGGGGCTGACAGGTATCTGATTATAGGCTTTTTCCAAATCGAGCGTGCTGAAGACTTTACATCCAGCTATACTATGGGTAAAGTCGTGGATGTGCTTAATCGGATACCTGTCAGGCACGGTACGGGCATTCAACTTACGGTAATCGCCGCAAGGGCGCCAGCCATTGTTTTTCTTTGGCGCTAGATGTAGAGGTGACGCCCAGGGGCTCTCAGAAGGTCTAGCTGTACCAAGGGACAGCATAGACTGGAACTCTTTTTGGGCAACCTTGAGTTTGTCCGGTGCTAAACGACGAGGTGAAGAGCAAACTGGAGGGCCTGGTGTCGTGCGTATGTGATGTACTGTTTTGTGTGGTGTGCAGTGTGGCTTACCAGCTGGTCGAGTAATTTCTGGAAACTCGCTGAGAATTTTATGATATCGAGTCTCACCAGTCACGACCTTAACAGAAGAAATGTTATTACAATTAGCTACAGCAGCAATAATGGAAATAGATGTTACATTATCAATGAGGCGCTTGTTACGACAATCAACTATAAGATTATAAAAGTTTAAAAAATCTACGCCTATTATAGGCTTCGTAACATCGGCTACAATGAAACGCCATTGAAATGTTCTGCGTAAACCAAAATCTAAATCTAAGTTAATACAACCATATGTAGCTATGCTGGAACCATTAGCCGCACACAAACTATAGTCCGTACGAGCACGACGATCATAAAGCGCTGACCGTGGGAATACGCAAAGGTCGCTCCCTGTGTCGACCAGGAACTGCGTCTTCGAAGATCGGTCAGTGACAAACAGGCGACCAGAAACGGGTAAAGGGCAATCGTCAGTCGCCATTATCGACCGCCCTTGGAGTTTTCCGCCTTATAGTCGCAGGGCCGGATACACCTGTTGGCCTTTTCTCCGAACTTGTTGTGGTACCAACAATTGGGGAACTTCTTATAGTTCGATTGAGAGCGCTGCCTCGAACTGCTTCGAGTGTTTCTGGTGGAACGGGAGCGTGGACGGCTGTTCCGAGTTGACATCTGCTGGAACTGTCGGCGAAGCTCAGCTATCTCCCTAGTTAGTTCATTCAGACCCGAGCTAGGGATAGCGTCGTTCACTATCGCGACCTTCGGAGTTGTCGTAGCCAGGTCGTTTACTCTATCGGCTAAGTCAGCTAGGTCCTCGAGAGAAGCTGCCCCTGGTTGACCTGCGAGCACAGTCTGGATGCCATACGGTAGGCGACTAACCCATATCGTCCTTAGGAAGTCGTCAGGAACGTTTGAGCCTGCCAGGCTTTTCAAGTGACGAAGAAATTGCGACGGCTTCCGGTCACCAAGCTCCTCATGCATCAGCAACTGCTTGATTTTTTTCTCGTTAGACGCGGTGAGTCGCTTGATGAGCTCAGTCTTAAGTTTTTCATATTTATTACTGGCAGGCGGGCTAATTATTATGTCCTTAACCTCTCTGGAATACTGGTTGTCTACGTGTCCGATGACATAATTAAATTTTGTTACGTCACTGGTTATTCCGGCTATACTAAATTGGCCTTCGACCTGAGCAAACCAAATCTCCGGCTCTTCAGCCCAAAATGGAGGCACTCGTACGCCGACTTTAAAGACGTTGCTGGGGTCTATCGACATCGGCCCATCACTAGTGCCCGGTGGCGGCAACGCTGCCGTGCCTTGTGCGTCTTTGAACATGTCTCTTTCCATCGTTCTTCACGGGGTCACCAGTATGGGTATTAGGTGTGGTGTGTGGTAGAAAATAATACGTAACTCACGTTGTAGAGGAGTTTATTGTCCACAGTCGTACACCGTTAACACTAAGTTCAGAAGGCACAATAGAGAAGAGTTCACAAGCACAAGCTAAAGCACAGTATAGATGAATAGCGTAAGGATGAAAGTAGAAGAATGATAGATAGATGAAGTATAGTAAAGGTTAATAACATGGAAATCAAAGCTAAACCGCAATTTCGCGTGTTTATAATATTAAAGCGACAAGCGTGCGCTCCGCGTCGAGGTAAGGTCCTGACTGGTTTGACCTTGCGCGGTGAGAAGGAATGCGCCCGCGCAGCCGTAGCCGGCCGTATATGGCTATTGATAATTATACAGGTATCGGTCATTAGTGATGACGGCTCTGTCGATAGTTCAGTGAACATCGACTATCGATAGAAAATTTATCGACCAACTGGTAAGGGTGTATGTATGTTGGTGTTCAGTGATTGTGTTTAAATGTAAATAAATATATGTATAAATTGTATAGTAATTTGTAATTGTGTTTGTTTGTAAATATAAGTTGTAAGTTTTAAATTATATAGATAAACATATGTAAATAATTTTAATAAAGTGTATAGTTGCCTACATGTTTGTATGAAAACGCCACTATGTCAGTCCGCCTCCAGGACCAGAGTTCGAAGACTATTCAACTCCAGCGAGGGGTGAGACAGGGGGATGTCATATCCTCGAAACTGTTTAAAGAATATCCAAGCGGTATTCGCTGAAGGTCATACAGGTATACGCTCCGACCTCGTCACACCCCGATGAGGAGGTGGAAGCCAAGTACGAGGATATATCTCGGGCTATACATGGCTACAAAACCCATTACATCGTGGTCATGAGAGATTTTAACGCGAAACTGGGCAAACGCGACGGTGATGAGCTGAGAGTGGGGCAATTTGGTTATGGGCATCGGAATTCCCGGGGTCACTTGCTGGCTAGCTTTATGGAGAAGGAAGGACTCTATATGATGAACTCCTTCTTCAAGAAGCGAGAATGCCGCAAGTGGACCTGGGTAAGTCCAGACGGTGCAACCAAAAATGAGATCGACTTTATCATGTCGACGAAGAGGCAGATATTCAATGATGTATCCGTGATCAATTCACTTAAAGTGGGGAGCGATCACCGAATGGTAAGAGGCACATTGAATATCTGTACAAGCCTCAAACGGTCGAGGTTGATAAAGTCCACGCTCCGACCGGCACCGGTTCATATCCAAAACCCCGAGAGCTTTCAGCTCGAACTCAAGAACCGTTTCGAATGCCTGGGCGAATGCGTAGATGTGGACGAGTACAGTAACGGGTTCGTGGATGCTGTCCATACAACAGGGGCTAAATTCTTTAAGCCCCAGAAAAGCAAGAGAACCAGCAAGATCTCGGATCCGACCCTCGAGCTGTTAGAGGAAAGGCGCAAGATGGTTCTGCTATCCTCCGACGACATGCCGAAATATCGGCACCTCAACAGACAGATCTCTAAGTCTCTGACTCGCGATCTTCGCCAATACAACACAAAATGTGTTCGTGAGGCGATCGAGCAGAATAAGGGTTCCAAAGTGTTCCAGAGGGATCTGTCTGTTGGGCAGAGTCAGCTGACAAAGCTGAAGACGGAAGATGGCAGAATCGTATCGTCCAAGCCTGAGCTCTTGGAGGAGATCGAAAGGTTCTATGGATAGGATGCTATACACGACAACGCAACAATTCGCAAGCACTCCAGCGTCAGACCCTAGAGCTGGATTGACCCGACATTATACCGAAGATATCCCGGACGTCAGCATGCACGAGATCAGTGTGGCTCTCAAACAGCTCAAAAACAACAAGGCGCCGGGTGATGACGGAATTACGAGCGAGCTTCTGAAGGCCGGCGGTGCACCCGCTAGAGAAGCCCTCCGGAAGCTATTTAATTCCGTCATTTTCGAGGGTAAAACGCCACAGGCGTGGCACAGAGGTGTGGTGGTGCTTTTCTTTAAGAAAGGGGATACAACCCTCTTAAAGAACTACAGACCCATCACACTTCTGAGCCACGTCTACAAGCTGTTTTCGAGGGTCATCACGAATCGTCTCGAGAGCAAGCTAGACGACTTCCAGCCTCCCGAACAAGCTGGTTTCCGTAAAGGCTATAGTACCATAGACCACATACATACGCTGCGGCAGGTTATACAGAAGTCCGAGGAGTATAACCAGTCCCTATGCTTGACGTTTGTGGACTATGAGAAAGCCTTCGATTCGATCGAAACCTGGGCGGTGCTACAGTCTCTCAAACGGTGCCGGATTGACTACCGATATATCGAAGTGCTGAAGTGTTTGTATGAAAACGCCACTATGTCAGTCCGCCTCCAGGACCAGAGTTCGAAGACTATTCAACTCCAGCGGGGGGTGAGACAGGGGGATGTCATATCCCCGAAACTGTTTAAAGAATATCCAAGCGGTATTCGCTGAAGGTCATACAGGTATACGCTCCGACCTCGTCACACCCCGATGAGGAGGTGGAAGCCAAGTACGAGGATATATCTCGGGCTATACATGGCTACAAAACCCATTACATCGTGGTCATGAGAGATTTTAACGCGAAACTGGGCAAACGCGACGGTGATGAGCTGAGAGTGGGGCAACTTGGTTATGGGCATCGGAATTCCCGGGGTCACTTGCTGGCTAGCTTTATGGAGAAGGAAGGACTTTATATGATGAACTCCTTCTTCAAGAAGCGAGAATGCCGCAAGTGGACCTGGGTAAGTCCAGACGGTGCAACCAAAAATGAGATCGACTTTATCATGTCGACGAAGAGGCAGATATTCAATGATGTCTCCGTGATCAATTCACTTAAAGTGGGGAGCGATCACCAAATGGTAAGAGCCACATTTAATATCTGTACAAGCCTCGAACGGTCGAGGTTGATAAAGTCCACGCTCCGACCGGCACCGGTTCATATCCAAAACCGCGAGAGCTTTCAGCTCGAACTCAAGAACCGTTTCGAATGCCTGGGCGAATGCGTAGATGTGGACGAGTACAGTAACGGGTTCGTGGATGCTGTCCATACAACAGAGGCTAAATTCTTTAAGCCTCCGAAAAGCAAGAGAACCAGCAAGATCTCGGATCCGACCCTCGAGCTGTTAGAGGAAAGGCGCAAGATGGTTCTGCTATCCTCCAACGACATGCCGAAATATCGGCACCTCAACAGACAGATCTCTAAGTCTCTGACTCGCGATCTCCGCCAATACAACACAAAATGTGTTCGTGAGGCGATCGAGCAGAATAAGGGTTCCAAAGTGTTCCAGAGCGATCTGTCTGTTGGGCAGAGTCAGCTGACAAAGCTGAAGACGGAAGATGGCAGAATCGTATCGTCCAAACCTGAGCTCTTGGAGGAGATCGAAAGGTTCTATGGATAGGATGCTATACACGACAACGCAACAACCCGCAAGCACTCCAGCGTCAGACCCTAGAGCTGGATTGACCCGACACTATACCGAAGATATCCCGGACGTCAGCATGCACGAGATTAGTGTGGCTCTCAAACAGCTCAAAAACAACAAGGCGCCGGGTGATGACGGAATTACGAGCGAGTTTCTGAAGGCCGGCGGTGCACCCGCTAGAGAAGCCCTCCGGAAGCTATTTAATTCCGTCATTCTCGAGGGTAAAACGCCACGTGCTGGAGGATGTTTTCAAGCTTCTGGACTGGAATGGACTCGGCATCAACATCAACGGCGAGTACATCACTCACCTTCGATTCGCAGACGATATCGTAGTCATGGCTGAGACCATGGAAGACCTAGGCACAATGCTCGATGGCCTCTGTAGAGTCTCCCAACAAGTAGGTCTTAAGATGAACATGGACAAGATGAAAATCATGTCGAACGTCCATGTTGTACCTGCTCCTATTCAGGTTGGGAACTCTACGCTCGAAGTTGTCGACAAGTATACCTACCTGGGACAAGTAGTCCAATTAGGTAGGTCCAACTTCGAGAAGGAGGTCAATCGTCGAATCCAACTCGGTTGGGCAGCGTTCGGGAAGCTACGACATATCTTCTCGTCCGATATCCCGCAGTGTCTCAAGACGAAAGTCTTTGAACAGTGTGTGTTGCCAGTGATGACTTACGGATCAGAGACGTGGTCGCTCACTATGGGCCTTATCAGAAGGCTCAAGGTCACTCAGAGGGCGATGGAGAGAGCTATGCTTGGAGTTTCCCTGCGAGATCGAATCAGAAATGAGGAGATCCGCAGTAGAACCAAAGTCGCCGACATAGCTCTCCGGATAGCCAAGCTGAAGTGGCAGTGGGCAGGGCACATAGCTCTAAGAACCGATGGCCGTTGGGGCAGAAAGGTTCTGGAGTGGCGGCCACGTACCGGACGACGCAGCAGAGGTAGGCCCCCCGCAAGGTGGACTGACGACCTCGTCAAGATCGCCGGAGGCGGTTGGATGCGGGCGGCTCAAGACCGGTCTGTGTGGAGAACCTTGGGTGAGGCCTATGTCCAGCAGTGGACGTCGTTTGGCTGATATGGTGATAACGTATTGTATGCACTAGTATCTATAACTTATTTAACAGTAGTGTTACAGCGTGTAAATATTATGTGCCTGTTTTGTTTTGTTTCGCTTTGATAAGTCTGTCTATTGTTATTTGTTTATCACACACCAGAAAATCCAATATCACCCACATAAATCGAACGCGATGGCAGACGATCGGCACGCAAGATATAACTGATTACACCGGGGACGACACAGTCAGGAGAAAACGAATCTTTAATATAAGTATGGGTAGATATATAATTATAATTATACCATAAGTATACATACATATATACATAGACACACGCCTGTTTCCCCGAAGGGGTAGGCAGAGGCATATTAAACGCCCACTTTTCGCCAGTGTTTTGATCCTACGTAATAAGTGGCGAGCCTATTGCCGCTTATCGGGATATTTTGTTTGCCAGAGCCTCGTCCGTTGATCGGCAGGTGCACCACTTGCAGGTGAGTTTGCTTGGGACCCTAAGTTCTTGGTGGGAACCCTATGCAACCCTATAATTATAATTATACCATAAGTATCTTTAAGAATAAGACAGCGACAGTCTAGTGGGGAGACCGACAGCCGATACGCAGCGTATTATGTGCTCAAACTAACGGCGCGCTCGTTTAAGAGTCCTCGTAAGATATCAACTCTATCTTCACTATTCGGCCACGGTAGTGAACTATGACCTATTATTACTAAGAAAAGCTCTTAGTGAGCAGAGTGCTACTACTGATCATGGGCTCAGTAGTAGCACAGTTTATAAACAGGATTAAACATTGCTATAAATTTGGTTATTAAAAACGTAATATATGATCTTGGGTTTACGCGACTGTTACACATTGAAATTAAATTACAGTTTACGGATTTTATCGCGCTATATTGGACAAATATCACCTCAGTATGCCGTGACCATGAATCCTGTAAAGAATTCTTTAAATTAAAAATGTAGTTTCTAGATAATTTGGTTTAAATGTAATAACTAACTGAAACCAATATAGCGCGATAAAATCCGTAACCTGTAATTTAATTTCAACACGTAATATATGAGTTCGTTAAAAGTGAATTTACGCTGACCGTAAAAAAGTGTGTAGGTACTTTTACCTAAGAAGAATTGTAGGTTTATTATCTTTGTAATATTTGCGTTGAACTACAAACCACGTTACTTATCTATATCCTTTGTTAATCCAGTCACATACTCGGCCAGCTGATACTAATCTGTTGCGTTCTAATTAATATCTACCGCAAACCTTTCCTTTATCTTACAGCGCGTTTACATTAGACTGATTCATTGAAGAGAAGGAAGAAAGGAGTTTTTTTATTTTCTATGTATGCAAGAAAATCAAGGTGTGGGATTTTCAAATAATTGGTTTGCACATGTGCTCCTAATTGTAAAAAAAAATATTTACCAGCAACGATTTGTAAGCGAGTGATTCATTTTGTATAATGAATGCCATATTAAGAAGATAACTTTATATTCTACCACTATTCAATTAGACAACAGGTTAGCTCTCTGCCCGATTGACAGATTTGATTAGTCCTGTACGCGAACTCCGTCTTCCAAGTTGAAAATCTTGCAAGATGGATAACACAAGACGAACAATTATTGAAAGATATACCTACAAAATTTACGCAGAAAGAGATATAATTCTTACAACTAACCGATATAATATTGCCCTATATCGTAAGTCTAAATGTATTATCATCTAAAGTGCATTGGCCGCGTTGAGCGCCTTCCCTTTGGGAAGACTGAACTAACTGAAATATCTGGATCATAACCACGTTAGTCGTTTTTCTAAATATAATATTTTAACAAGCAAAACCACCTACATACATATATACACAAATATACTTTTCAATAGCGTAAATAACAATTAAAACGCGGCATTTGAAAACGGCGCCTTACAGTGAAGCCAGTAAACAGAAGCTGAGAACCATATCGATAACTGCCTTGTACATTTGCCTGCTCTCGGGTTCCATAAACGTCATTATAATTAGTTTTATCGCTCATAGTCGCAGTCGCACACAATCTAAGATGTTCCGCAAATAATATATTACGATGAAGCTTTTCTTGCCTTTGTCTAGATCGTATCTAAGACATGTGGTGACAGTAGTGAGATTGTATCGGTTATCGACGCAAATTGAATGGATCTCTAGTTTATCTGCAGTCGCTTGTCTGCTTTTTTTTCCATAGTCATATGTTGGCAATCATAGGTTTTTAAATGAAAACTGTGATTATGACTCCATATTAAGAGTAATTCAATGTATATTTTATGATCTTCTTTGATAATGTTTCCATTAAAGGGTTCTCTTATATTGATGTAGTAATTTGATCTTGTTCTAATGTAAATAATTACAAAAATATACATTAAGAACACCGTTTAGTCTTTTATACGTACAAGCATACGCAAATCAAAAGTTTAAAGGCTTTTTCGTGGCCTCTACACAGTCAATATTCCACGTAGGCCACGAAGTAACATAGCACCTCATGTTTATATTTGTGGTAAGCTGTCATTCCGCAGGGAACAAAGAGCGTGGCTATATGTAAATTTCTTATGAAGTTAACTCGTGTCGGCCTCACGAAGTCTTTTAAGGTGGAACTTGGGTAATTTACATATAAAAAGCGACAGATCAATACCTTGTAAACAGGCGTCCTGATTATGTGGCGTCTACACGTGGAAATTGTAATGTATCAGATTTTATCAAGAAAATAAAATATATAAAGGGAATCCTTCGTTATTATCTTTATTGTAATCGCCAGATGGACAAAAGCTTCCTTCGAGTTGAAATTTCCAGTTCGAAACATCTATTCGCTTAGGAATCTTCAATCAAATACAGATAACTTGAGGCTGTAGCTCTGTTATCAACCTTTTGATTTTCTTTATAGTTAGATACTGTGTTAGTATAGATTTTGGTTACCATTATCCTAAAGACTTATTTTATTATAACTATAAAATACTACTATAATATACATTAATGTTCATATTTTACAAGCGATACTAAATCGCTGAAAACTATCTATAATTACATCGTGCGTAGTGTATTTAGAATATTACCGGGTATTTGTGTACTTATAGTTATTTATTGTACCAAGTTTTTTGTTTTGCAAAAGTACTTAACTACTATTTACCGTTTTTCCTAATTTCCTGTCTTTCAAAACCACCCTCGACATTTTCGCAAAAATTTGGAAACTCGCTGTCCGCAATTGATTTTTGTGTATTTATTTATTTGTGTAAGGGCCCTTTTCCTGTCATGCGTATTTTTGTCCGCGCGCGGATCTGGTCCGCATGCGGTTGATAGCACGCCCCTGGCTACACGCAGGACTAAGATTTCGTTTGCCGCTGCAGAGTCGTTCGCGTTGTCAGTGACTCTCTCTGTATAAATTTTCATTTGCGATTATATGCGTACTATGACCATGTGTGCGACCCGCGTCATAGTAAAAACAACACTGAAGACAGAAGAACGCCGTCCGCATGCGGATAGCATGCACGCAGGCTGCGCGTCCGCAACCAAACCGCGTTCCGCGCGCGTGATGGCCGCATGGTAAGAAATACACGTATGAAATGCGGGCAGGATGCGGGCAGGTTGCATGCGGATGAAATCCGCACGCGGACGATAAAACGCATGATAGGAAAAGGGCTCTAAATATAAAATTATAGTAGTGACTAACTTTTTTTTTGTTAATTGCGCGTTGCACCATACCATTCGTATTCACTTGATAATACAGATTGATAATATTCTCTTCATTATACTTGTCAATTTAGTACAGTGGATGAGCGGCTGTTGAAAAGCTATTCATTAAGTTCTCAAATACTGCTTTAAAATGTATTATATCTGTTATTTTTATAAATTAAGTCCCACAGCCGCTCCGTCTTTTTGCATGAACAGGATAAACTCAAAAACTACCGAACCGATTTGTCTGCGGCTTACACTAATAGATAGTGTGATTGCTGAGGTGTATATGGTGGTTGTGTGTGTATAGGTGTATTGAATATCGTGCGAAGTCTAGTGTTCAATAAATATATTTTCTTGTACAGAACACGGCACATCTCACCTGTGGGGAGCCAACAACAGTCGGCGCGGTTGGAGTCGCAAGCGCACGTCGGCGCCTCAGATGAGCAACGTTCACGGCTCCATGCCGCGGGTGGCGCTAGTGCTGCGCTCGCGGCGCAGCTGGCCCGTCGCTCCGCAATCTTGTCGCAGGTAAGCCTTATTTCTTGCTGGAAACGAATGTGCATAAATATCAAACTTTTAAGACCTACCTTGCACTTTAGGTTTTGAATACATGGCAGGGATATTTCTTTCTGTGTAAGGAATAGTAGAGCCACGATGCTAACAACGTGAATACCTGGCTCGACCCACCTTTTACAGAAGGTAAATTAAGTAATACGTAGTATCACTACTGTAGTATTATGTACCACGAGGGCAGTGCGCTGCAAACTCAGCTCTTATACTATGGTTGGCCGGTGGATGAAAATACGAAGGAGTTTTAGGAAATAGAGTAGGTAGAGCGTCAACAGAAGTACGGGAAACACTTCTAATGAGCGAGATATCTTAGTATCTTAGTGAGCGCTAAGTATCATACAAAATTTTCTTTTTTAAAGCATGCTGATCGTTTTTTTTTATTTATTGCTTCTTAGCTGCAACATTTGCGTCGTTGAATTAGGTTTATTCTACTCCATCCTACTTCTTACGTGTTGGGAGATCCAAAATGAGTTAGAATCAAAAAAATTCCCAGCTCATACAGGTTTGTGTGCCAACTAGGGTTGTGGTTTTTATCACTTTGCTGCTGCAGTTAGGACTGTGATGGAAACGAATACGAAGGAATGTGTGTATGAAAAGCTTTATTATATATCATAACCATTTAGAAGGAAATTCATAAATATTTTATGGCAAATATAGTACAATGGGCCTGCTTATCGTTAAATGCGTTAATAGCATCTTTGCCAGATGGCTGGATGGGACATGAGCAATTATTATTATTATGACGGGAAGATAAGTTGAACTTATGAGGTTCATAAAATAAGTTATTATGATCAATAAATATAACTGCTCAGTGCTATAAAACAGCTTATATAAAATATATACTCTGGACAGTGTTATTTATTAATAGATCGAAGTTACTCAATTAAACAATTGTTTTAATTTGTAACTGTTGCCCGTTGTCGTTAAGAAAATTTCGCATGGCAAACCCGAAATTTTCTCAATATCATAATTTCGTCGAAACATAATTTCGTCAAAACAATTTCGACTAAATTATGATATTTGTCTCAATATCATAATTTCATCGAGTCAATTGTTTAAAAAAACAGTGTTTCACTCGTACAAAGGACTTCTTAGCCTATCCAGCGGCAATTAGAAAGTAACCAAAGGCGGCGATAGGTGATGTGTAATTTTAAACGCATTTCAGTTTTATGGGGACCTACATTTGCACATCATTACCACAAATTCTAATACGAGGTACCCTTGTGATCGGACGATGTGCTAGTTTACAACAATAGCGCGAACTTAACCCTACTTAAAAGTCAAGGAGGCCATCTGCAAGGCACACTGCCAACACCACGCCGCCGCCGCAGTCTGCACTTCCTTGCCTGAATCTAGTAAGCATTTACTAAATACTTTACTCACTGAATACATTTGGGTATGCCGCAGTTATGACGGTTTTTATTTTAGTTTAAGGCTTTCAGGTGCTGATGTCCTAGATTCTGGGCATAAGTGCAATTTGCTGAAATGGGTTTAGTTTTGAACGTAATTTCTTTTAGTTTTAATGTGTGAAAATAAAGTAATAATGATAGTGTATACCTTATTGCAAATGTATAATGAAGTTCATATTTGAATTTGAAGTTTGTAAATAACCTTCCGGTGTAAGAACTGTCAATAACAGTGCATGCTATGTATGTTGGTTAATTAATAGTCGGAGCAATTAAACCACAGCATGCTGCTGGGTAAAATTAGTTAATCTGACTCTCAGCCATAGCAAAAGAATACATTCGGGTCAAACATAGGTATATATTGAAAATGTATCAATTCTGACAGCATCCTATAGAAAATATCTGATTCTAAATACAGCTTTATAATATTTTGTTGGCGTTGAAATCTTTAGTTCCACTCATACATAAATATACAATAACTGTGCCTGAACGTAGTCATACGTCGTAACTAAACGGCCGTGAACTTAGGAAAATCGTAGGTCGGCAGTCGAGGTGACTGAATATAAAATCTGCACAGGGAATGTATTCATAAAATCGATTTTAAACTGCCGCGATTTTTATACATCATGTACTCTTATTTCTAATATATATTAGGCCAGGCTGACACAAATAGTACTTTCTGAAACATACATCGTAGCCATAGTCGTAATGAAGATATCATCTTTATTAAGAACGGTATCGACGAAGAATAGTACCTACTGTTGACCGCCACTGTTTGAAATAGGTATGACATGTGGGAGTTTGCAAGCAGAATAAACATAATTTAGAATTTGTATGTTTCCTAGTTTGTCTACAAATATTTGTAGATTATAGACGTAATAACGCTACGGGAAGTAAATATAATTCAGACTAACACATGAGTACTCGTTTAAATCGTTACATCTCACCTTCTATTTTCTTAGAACTATCAGTTTCTCTACTAAGTCTGCATCACTCAAAGGGGAAAATTAATGCTTAAGGCGCTTTCTGAGGCAAACATAAAATGTCTTGGGTAAGTTTTCCTTTTGAATATCGTTTCCAGGAAGTTTTAAATGAACTAATTACTTCACGTACCAAGCTACACAGCTTACGTAAATTACTCAATTATTGTTAGGTGCTAACTAAGCAGAATAAGTAAGTCTCCTCGTACGGGCCTACTGTTATTATATCAGCTGTTTAGGCAAGTTATACGGGAACTGGCGCCTTGCGGGTTTGATATTGAATCATTTACGCTAGTTTTGCATTTTCTTACGGGATATTTACCAGGTACCTTCGTTTCGAGTAATAACATGTAAAACTAACGTAAATGACCACGAAAGCTTAAAATTCTATATGATTCACGTACGACTTAAGCTTTAGAAGCTACTATTTAAATATTCTTTAAGAGCTATATAATAGGTCGTCATAATCATCTTATAGCTTAGGTCTGGTCTTGACTTTTGCAATATTCTTATGGTTTATAATAGTGTCAGGACATTTGAAAGTACTAGTACTAGGTGCGAGTAACGACTATAATAGATCTTCATGAAAGCCGAGATCGGCATGTCGTATTTTTCGCAAAGTGACCTTTTGTGACCAAAAAGGACCAATACAGTTGGTAAAACATTATTAATTCTGTTATTTTGCTACTTAAAGTCGCCCCCTAGTTAAAAATTTTGTTGTTTACATTACAATGTCGTCTTCGGAAAAAACATATTAGTGCAAAATTTTAACTCATTTGTAGCAATTTTGGAACAAAATGGCTGTAATAGGGGTGGTATGTATGAAGGTAACGATTTCCGATTTATCCCTGTTTTTACACTCTATTTAACACATTGATGCTTGTATTCTTGCATATTATTGATTTTCTGGTGTACAATAAAGAATTTCAATTAATCAATCAATTTATTAGAGAGCAAAAATGTTTTTCAAAAGCTATCACAACACTGTTAGAAATCAAGCACATAAAGATACGACGCCGCGGGTGCTACCATTCGTTTTTTGACCCAATGCAGTAAGTCCAGCCTCGGCATCGGAAATCGTGCTATAAGCTTTCATACCCCTTGGTAGAACGTAGATTTTAACGGCAAATCCCCCGGTATTTTCCACGTAGTATGGACGTGAGTTCGGAAATGCAATGATTGCTATAGGTAGATAGAAATGTAGTGACGTAAACTGAGAAAGATAAAATTACAACCTCATTTTTAAAGACGGTTAAAATTTTCAGCAAATATAATAGTATAATCTTTTCATACCCAGATTGGTGCAAAATTCTCATCCAAGAGATCTTGGCTGAGTATATTTTCAAAGCATATGAGGATTAATATCTAAAAGCCATACCGAAGTGTCGAATGAGAATTTTACTAAATAATGCTGCATTGATTGCTCATTTCGTAAGCAAATCTGTTATTGCGCGCTGTGAGAGATCATAATTTAAGTGATAATATTTTTTACGTCTTTTGCCATATTTGAAGCTTTTAAAGTAGTGAACGCACGAAACTAGCAAATCGTTGTTGTAGTACGTCTACGTAACATTAAACGGTCATCTAATCGTGTGGAGAGTCAGTTAGGTACCTCAGATGTTTTGATACTGGTCTGAGCCAAGGCATATTGATTTTACTTTGGATTGCATCCATTTTTAGGGTTCCGTACCTCGAAAGGAAAAAACGGAACCCTTATAGGATCACTTTGTTGTCCGTCCGTCTGTCAAGACCCTTTTTCTCAGGAATGCGTGGAGGTATCAAACTGAAATTTATACTAAATACTAGAATCTACGGTTCCATAGAGCTGTAAATAAATCAAACTTCTAATCCAACGCAATAAAAAAATACAGCCCTATACGCTGCAAATTGCAGCATATTTTCAAACTCGCATTGGAATCAAAACCTACAGGGTACTTCCCGTGAACTCAGAATCTTGAAATTTAGTACGAAGCAACGTCTTATATCACTTATAAAGGAAAAATTGCAAAAACCGTAACTTTTTAGTTACAGCATATAAAAAAATATTTTTAATAAATTTAAAGTTAGTACGCCTTTCTCTTGAACGCGTGGAGGTATTAAATTGAAATTCATATCGAATACTCAGGTATATAACACCGTTATGCTGCAACAAACTCAAGCTTCTATGTCAACGCAATCAAAAGAAACAGCAATATAAGCATATTTTCAAACTCGCGCCTACTCGCAAGTGAATCAAAACCTACAGGGTACTTCCCGTGAACTCAGAATCTTGAAATTTGGTACGAAGCAACGCCTTATAGCACATATAAAGGAAAAATTGCGAAAACCATACATTTTTAGTTACAGCATATAAAAAAATATTTTTAATAAATTTATAGTTACTACCCCTTTCTCTTGAACGCGTGGAGGTATTAAATTGAAATTCATATCAAATTCTCAAGTATATAACACCGTAAGGCTGCAACAAAATCAAGCTTCTTTGTCAACGCAATCAAAAGAAACAGCAATATAAGCATATTTTCAAACTCGCGCCTACTCGCAAGTGAATCAAAACCTACAGGGTACTTCCCGTGAACTCAAAATCTTGAAATTTGGTACGAAGCAACTTCTTATATCACTTATAAAGGAAAAATTGCGAAAACCGTAAATTTTTTGTTACATCATATAATTAAAATATTTTTAATTAATTTAAAGTTACTACCCCTTATTCTTGAACGCATAGAGGTATTAAATTGAAATTCATGGCAAATACTCAGGTATATAACCCCGTTAGGCTGTAACAAAATCAAACGTCTATATCTACGCAATTAAAAGAAAGAGCAATATAATCATATTTTCAAACTCACGACTACTCGCAAGGGAATCAAAACCTACAGGGTTCTTTCCGTGAACTCAAAATCTTGAAATTTGGTACGAAGCAACGTCTTATATCACTTATAAAGGAAAAATTGCGAAAACCGTAATTTTTTACTTACAGCATATCAAAAAATAGTTTTAATCCCTTTCTCTTGAACGCGTAGAGGTATTAAATTGAAATTCATATCAAATACTCAGGTATATAACACCGTTAGGCTGTAACAAAATCAAACTTCTATATCTACGCAATTAAAAGAAAGAGCAATATAATCATATTTTCAAACTCGCGACTACTTGCAAGGGAATCAAAACCTACAGGGTATTTCCCGTGAACTCAAAATCTTGAAATTTGGTACGAAGCAACGTCTTATATCACTTATAAAGGAAAAATTGCGAAAACCATATTTTTTTAGTTACAGCATATAAAAAATATGTTTAATAAATTTAAAGTTACTAACCCTTTCTCTTGAACGAGTAGAGGTATTAAATTGAAATTCATATCAAATACTCAGGTATATAACACCTGTAAAAAAATCAAACTTCTATGTCTACGCAATCAAAAGAAAGATCAATATAATCATATTTTCAAACTCGCGACTACTCGCAAGGGAATCAAAACCTACAGGGTACTTCCCGTGAACACAAAATCTTGAAATTTGGTACGAAGCAACGTCTTATAGCCCAGATATAGAATGCGGAAGGCTGAGGACCGTGTGCTGTGGTGCGTGTTTGGTGAGGCCTATGTCCAGCAGTGGACTGCGATAGGCTGATTGAGATTGAGATTTCAAATAATTACATAGTCTTCCAACCTTTTTGCTAATTATTCTATACCTACTTTATAAGTATTTTTGTAACAGATTTCTAATAGTCACTAAAAACTTTGTAAATCAATAACTTTGATAAAAAATCTTACGATATTTCATCAGCAGACTTTTGCAAGGCTGCTGCAAGGCTGGTATAGGTATTAAAGTTATATTATAAAATAAGCGATATATGTTAATATAAAATAAAGGATCAGGATAAAGAATCAGTCGATTACAAACGACAAAGACCCCTTTTTCTTTAATTTATGCTCCTCCAGCTTTCGCTATTACGCTAGACAACTCATGATCTTTATACCTAATTAGAATTATATAGATACTTTGCTCTTTTCAGTTAATCTTTATATAATATTTCTAGTTCTTTTAAATTACTGTTCATGTATTATTAGGTCATTCAACTTACTAAGTTTACATTTGCATTGTTGTTCCACTAATTTTATTAAAGTTTTACTGCAATTTAAGATGAAGGTAACTCGTGATCATGGGCTGTAACCTAATGTTTTTGTAATTTTGTGTATTCATATACAGTCACTTCTGTAACATACATTTTCACCATAGTTCTGAACATGGTCGCGAGTTGCCTACATTATAAGACGTAAGTGGATGCTCCTGTTACACAATATTCACATTGGCAGGCTAACTAAGGCACTTAATTTTAGTAACTGCATTAATTTCTTAAGTATTATGTCTGTAACTAATTACTATTTACAAGTAATTAAGTACAATGTGAAACAGTTGCAGCTCCTTACAAAAATAAAATACATATGTACCATAATATTGGCGATTTAAAAGAGTGGCCACGAGTTTTATTGCCCGTTCTTTCTCGTAGTTCTGCCTATTGCTTTGCGAACGAGGCAGTAAATGTAAATGTAGAAGCATTAAGTAATTCGATTTAAAAAAATGACGTTCATAAGCGTCACCTTGTGACCTAGATAAATAAATGATTTTGACTTTTTGACTTTTTCCATACTGCAATGTTATGGATTTCATTTGGCAATAAAAATACCATAACTATGACTGGTGAACTTTTACTTATATACCTACAGGTTTGTACGGAACCCTCGGTGCGCGAGTCCGACTCGCACTTGACCGGTTTTTTTAAAGAAGTAATGTTAGCACTAAGCTGATCATTCAACTTTTAATTAATTTTTTATTCAGGTTACAGAGTAACACTTACGAAAGTCAAAATTTTAAGAATCATTCTCCTATCCAATACTTCACTTTACATCATTGTCAAATTAGAAGAAGCTATTGAAGGTGCACGACAATTTTGTGAGTTATTATTTAATACAAGGTTCACAATACCAATATTAAATAAGGCCCACAGTTGTATGCCATTGTTCTCATAATAAAGTCTTGCTTGACCCATAAAGTATGCATGCCTAATTTACTACCAACTTATACGTGTAACAGGCACACTACTTTCAAGTAATTAGCCTTAATTAACTATGCCAAGAATGCGTCATGTAGGGTGACGCATGTTAATTAAATTGTACTTGTGTTTGACTCACGGCTTCACCCTCTTGAAATGTATTTAAATAAATTTGTACGTGGTTCTCCAAACATATTTAGAAAAATTGAAAATCATATTTAGACTAGTCTTAGTTAATCCTTATTAAATAATCTATTCGTAAAAGTCTTACCATCAAAGTAACTTACGACAGATCAAACAGATTTGTCATTTCCATATCTACACACAACTTACCACACGAGGCCAAGCTACAGAATCAGGAACAAATAATTTGTTTCGTTTTCAAATTTTTGCTGATGTGTTGAGCCTAAGGCGAAGCCATGTCCAGAAGCGTACGTCTTTAGGCTGAAATAACGATGTACAAGTGAATATTTGATGAATTTCAACAAAAATAATGTTAACTACCTAATAGTTATTATTGTGAACGTAGTTACGTAGGTGTCATAACTACGTTCAGTTTTTAGTGTTTCAAAAGTTACAAAATCTTCATGAGAGACAAAAAATACTCCTTAAAATATGTGTGTTATGTAACTATAAATAGTATAAGTTATATAATACGTCTTCAAGTCCTTCACCGCAAAATTATGTCAAAGTGAGTCATGAGTGGTAGAACCACGCAGAGGGATGAATGAGCCGACAGTGGGTCGACTCGATAGGCCTCTGCCAGAAGATCGCTGTAACATTTTATTTATTTATGTTCGTCATCGTCTTTTTCTATTTTTACACGAAAGGAAAGTTTAAAAAGCTGCCTAATTAACGTAATTACCATTATATCATAAAACTGCTAATGCAAACATTCTACAATATTTTATGCTCTAAAAAGTTATAAATTCCTTCAATTCTCGAGAGCTAAGATTCCGTTAAATTCCACGTGAAACGTAATTTAAACTCAGTTAAACTCCACTATGTTAAAGTAAGTGATTAATTATCGGTCACGTCATTAGCCTGCTCGAGACCGAGACTAACAAAGATCGTCTGGTCTATGTAGGAGCAATATCGATCAACACTTATCAGATCCTAGATTTGAAAAAAGTTTAGATGTAATTTGCTTTGCCTTGTCTGAAAGTGAGAAGTAACTAATGAAATCTTGTCTCTCGAGATTGTATAATATAAAAACATATTATGCAAATATTCACTAATTTGATGACATTTCTAAATTTGTGTGAAAATTAATTGACTTGTATGAGTGTTGGCAAATAGTTAATCTGATTAACGATTAAAAATTACGATTAAAAACTTAATCGTGGCTTTTTCGATTAAAATTAATTAATCATAATCAAAATTTTGCTGATTAGGATTGGTAGCGCCATCTACCTTTCTATTGATAATTAATTACATCAACGTCAATCGTTCCTCGCTTGCTCGTCCAATACGAGCGATCCTTTTATTCCTTCCCTCCCAAAGGCACGCCTCGCTGATTGGTCGCTAGAATTCAACGACGCTACGAAGGAGTCTAGAATCATCCGTGTCGCGCCGAACACGTGTACCGAACGCCGCCATATTTTACCGCTTTATACCATAAACGCAACAAAACCGCCCGCGAGTGAAGTGGAGTCAATTGTATAATTCTGGGTTGGATCCAGACGGAGTGATCAGTGCAGTAACGACGTCCGTCGGGGATTCTCGAAAACTCCAGGACCACGCCATTTGCAAAGAAGAAGACTGACTTGCAAGGTAAGGTGTGCTCCCATACCCCCGTCTCCTATTCCTCCCATGAACTCACTCACTTTTCCTTTTCTAGGCAATCAGAACCCACTTCCTTACAGTCCACAATATTAATAATTTTTCCAACTCGCCTAGGAACATACGGTGTAACGCCGAACCATTTTTTGGTCCTTCGAGCCGGATTCATATGCGTTTATACGTAACCTCTCGCTTATATCTCGCGTAGGTATCTTCTAGAAGTACGAAGTACCTACCTAGGCAGTTATAGCACCTAGCTATACTCCTAATCCATTTACATACCCATTACAGGGCTATTTCCGCACGCATCCGTAGGTAATATACTTTTATGTAGCTACCTACTAACCCAATTATTATTACTGGAACTATCATAGTTGTCTTGTAAATCTCATATTTCAAGCACCTTTTAATTCCACCGCCTTAAAGTGTTGCCTACTTAGGTAAAATAATAGGTACTTTAGGTATTCTTATTTTGATTCGGTCTCATTAGCTTATACTTACGTAAGCATGGCACAACAAAAGAAGCCACGCATGTCGGAAGACAGAGAGCTGACAATCTTAGAAGCTAAACGTAATATTTTATTTGAGCGTATTCAAAACATTTACGAGCGCTCGAAAACTGCCGCCGCTTCCGATATTGATAGGGAATCATTTCTTAGTTATTGTATGACAGTAGATAGTATTCGAACAGATTTTCATAAGTTGTTAGACGATTATAACGCAAGATTGCTTTCTATTAATCCTGATGAAAAGCCGAATTATCAGGCGTACACCTCATTCGAAGATCTTTACTGTATCATCAAGCGCATACAATCACAATTGGAGGGTAAATATTCAGCACAGCCCGTTTCTGCGGTTCGAACGCCGAGATTACCGCCAATTGAGCTTATGTCATTTGATGGCGATATACGAAATTGGCCGTTATTCTATGCGAGTTTTAAGTCTACAGTGCACGATAATGGTTCTCTGACAGATGCTGACAGGTTGTACTATTTAATACGTAAACTGTCACCGAAGGCCCAGTCCGTATTTGCAGGTGTCACACCCAGTGCTGGGAATTATCAGGTCATATTTCAGTCACTACTTGATAGGTATCAAGATACTCGTGTTCTAGCGTCTACTTACTTTGATCAAGCTTTAAATCTTAAATTGTCCGGTGCCGCGTCTGTCTCGAATTTCCAGCTGTTTATAGACAACTTTGTTACCGCGGTTAATTCCCTTAAAACTTAAAATTAGAAGATCTTTCCGACTTTATGTTTCTTCAACTCGCTTTAAAAAAGTTCGACACTGATCTTTGATGAAAGAAATAAAACTATCTAGTGTAGGTATTTTATTATTGCGTTCCGTCATTTCAAATGCGCGAATTGTTTCAGTGTCAAACTTTTCTGTCGAATATTTCATAATACGCAGTCTACTTCATCTAGCTCGTCTAATAATAACAATAGCAAACAAAGGTCGAATAAAGCGCGAAATAGTAATAATAACTCGGTCCCTAATCCGCAATCTTACGTAACATGCTCGGAATCTAATAATAATAATTCACAGAAGTGTCTGTGCAGTAATATAGTGCACGAGCATTATAAGTGTCCCGCCTTTAATGGTTTAAATCTGACTGCTCGTTTCAAATGCGTAAAAGATAACAAAGCTTGCATTAATTGCTTAAGTATAAAGCATAAAACGAGTGATTGTTCTAGTAAGACGAGATGTCGTTCATGTAATCAGCGACATCATTCATTGTTGCACTTTGATAAAAGTAGTCCGTTGTCGAGCCAAGCCGGTAACTTTGACACACTTACGTCGCAAGTGCAGGCCACGATAACTGCGCCTTCCGCGTCTCCGGGTGAAATATCATTGTGTACGACATCCATTGCGCGGGTGACGCGCACGCGCGGACGGCCCTCGCGCATTTATAATGATCAGCGCGGGGCTAAACCGCAGTGTATGGCGTCCAAGACGGTTCTGTTAGCGACAGCGCAAGTTATCGTTTATGATATTAATGGATCGCCGCACATGGTACGTTGTCTGCTCGATAGCGCGTCTCAGAGTAATTTTATAACTTCTGATTGTTTCAAATGCCTCGGATTGGGGAATAACTTTAGAAATACTAATTTAGTAGTCAAAGGCATCGGGGGTTCAGAAAAACATTGCAAGGGTTCCGTAGATATTAAAATATATTCGCGTTTTGATAGGAATATTAATTTTAACATTTCTTCGCTTATCGTGGAGCGTATTACGGACGCATTGCCGAACGCTAATGTGGACGTAGCATTACTCACTCACCTCGAGTCATTGCCGCTGGCAGACTCGGAGTTTGCGAATCTGGCAGACATTGATGTTTTGATCGGAGCTGCAATATTTCCGCACTTGCTACTAACTAAAGTGGTACGTAGTGAGCAATATAATTTACCGCCCGCTATTGAGACGGTATTTGGGTATATGATTATGGGTACCGTACCTACGTTACATAATTCTCAATATATTACGTCTTGTTGTTGTTCTGTTCTTCAAGAAAATAATATTGATTCTCTTCTCAAGCGATTTTGGGAGCTCGAGGAGATTACCGCACCGCCCTCGATGAGCCGTAAGGATCTCGAATGTGAACAACATTTCCGCGTTACCACTGTTCGTGACGACAGTGGCAGATACGTAGTGGCGTTGCCATTCTATGGTGACCCTTATTCGTTAGGCGACTCGTACGCTGCTGCGCTTAGACGTTTTCATTGTTTAAAACGTAAACTTGATGCATCACTTAAGTTGCGCGGCGCCTATAATGACGTCATTCGTGACTACCAAAATAAAGGATTTTTGAGTGTAGTTGTAAACGACGAGGGCAATTCTCTTCCCTCATATCCCACATCACGGAGTAGTTCGCGAAGATAAAACCTCTACTAAACTTCGTGTGGTTTTAGATGCTAGTTGTAAGACTACATCGGGTCAGTCGATTAATGACATTTTGCATGCCGGCTCTAATCTACAGGGTGATTCATTTAACATCATAATAAAGTTTCGTCTCTTCCAAATCGCTCTGTCAGCTGATTGCCGCCAAATGTTCCTTAATATCGGCGTTTGCGAATCTGACCGTAGATTTCAACGGATTTTTTATCGTTTTAACAATAAGGAACCTTTATCAGTGTATCAGTTCAATCGTGTTTGTTTTGGACTCAAGTCTAGCCCATATCACGCGTTACGAGTTGTTCGCCAGTTGATCGCTGATGAAGGCGATCACTTTCCCGCCGCAGCAGCTGTTGCTACTTCCGCTTTGTATATGGATGACATTACCTGTAGTGTCATATCCGTTCCGCTAGCAATCTCGCTTTGTGAAGAGCTTATTCAGCTTTTCAAGCGAGACCAGTTTGATCTTGACAAATGGACAAGCAACTCTAAGGAGGTTCTCGCACGCATACCTGATTCTCATAAAGCTTCTCCAGACATTGAGTTTGAGAAGTCTGTACCGCATAAAGTTCTCGGTTTACGCTGGGACAAATCCTGTGATAGTTTTCGGTTTAACGTCTCACCGCCAGATGATAAGTGCACCAAACGCACTATGCAGTCCACAGTGGCTCGACTATGGGACATAATGGGTTTTGTGGCTCCCACAATTTTGTACGCCAAGCTCTTGATCAAAGAGCTTTGGCTATCAAAGTGTGAGTGGGATGAAACACCCCCTGACCATATTGTCGCCGCTTGGGGCCAGTTTTGTATTGAGCTTACCGCGCTCAATCAAATTACTATTCCGCGTCATCTTGGGTTGGTAGATGGATGTACCATCAACTTAATAGGTTTCGCTGACCCCGGCGAGCGTGCTTACGGCGGAGTCGTATATCTGCAAGTCCGCATTGGTTGTAACTACTCGGTGCAGTTAGTTTGTGCCAAGTCCAAGGTCTCGCCTATTAAAACCATTTTGGTTGCGAGACTGGAGTTGTGCGCGGCCCTTCTGCTGTCTCAGTTGCTCCGCAAGGTTCAAGACACAGTTTTGCCAAATATACGCATTTTCTGACTCCAAAGTAGTGCTCGCTTGGATTTATTCATCTCCTCAACGCTGGCAGACTTTTGTCGCCAACCGCGTTAGTAAATTGATTGAACTTGTTCCAGCTACTTGTTTCAATCACGTCGCGGGTACTGAGAACCGCGCTGATTGCTTGTCTCGTGGTGTTACTCCACTTAATCTTCTGCATCGTCCATTGCGGCATCGTGGACCTTCTTGGATTTCCCATGATCCGTCAGAGTGGCCCATGCAACCCTTTGACCACAGTGCAGAAGACGAAGATGTACCCGAACGGAAGTCTGTTTCTTATCCCGTAATTGCTGAGGTTGCGGAGTCTCCGATCTATGCACTGGCACTACGCATGTCATCGTGGTCTAAGTTACTCCGCGCCATCGTTTATGTCTGTAGGTTTCTTAGGCACCTACCTTATAGAACTTTTGTTTCAAGTACTGATATCAAATTCGCAGAATGTAAGTTACTACGAGCTGTACAGGCTGTTCATTTTAGTAACGACATTCAAAATTTGAAAAACAATGTACCTTGTTCTCCCGCTATCCTTAGGCTCAAGCTGTTTCTCGATGAACACGGCGTCATACGCGTTGGGGGTCGTCTGTTAAATTCGGATGAACCTTATAACTACAAACATCCTTGCATTCTTCCGCGTCATGATCATGTTGTCGACCTTTTTGTTGAATTTTTATCACAAGAAGCACCTCCATGCTGGTCCAGAGTTGCTTATGTCCTTACTTAGGCATAAGTATTGGCTTTTAGCCGCTCGACGAATAATTCGTCACAGAAGACATAAATGTAACGTCTGTTTCAAATTTTGTCCGCGTCCGACTTTCCCACCCATGGCAGATCTTCCTAGCCAACGCGTAAATCAAGTTGATAAAGCATTTACACATACCGGTTGTGATTACGCAGGACCACTGCAGTATACGCCAGTGCGTGGTCGAGGTGTTAAAAGCCGTAAAGCTTGGCTATGTATTTTTACATGCTTAACGACGCGCGCAACGCATATTGAAGTCGCGACAGATTTAAGCACGGTGTCATTCCTTGCAGCCCTTAAACGATTTCTTTCACGGCGCGGCCCTATACAGTGTTTGTATACGGATAACGGCACTTGTTTCGTCGTGGGCGCAAGCTCTTATTTACGCGACCTCTATAAGTTTCTCAGGGAAGAATATCGTACTCGTCTTCAGGAAGAACTTTCCATAAATCATATTGACTGGAAGTTTATTCCGCCAGCATCACCACATTTCGGTGGATGTTGGGAAAGCATGGTCAAAGTAATTAAAACGCATCTCTTCAAAGTTATAGGTCGGCAGATCCTCTCTTACGAAGAGCTTTTAACTGTCCTTGCACAAGTCGAGGCGCTGATCAACTCGCGCCCGATCACGGCATTGAGTAGTGACCCTGCAGAACCATCCGCGTTAAGCCCTGCACATTTTCTGAACACAGTGCCATTATCGTCATTACCGGCTCCTGAAGCAGACTCTTCAAGCTTGCTCCAGAGACATACTCTGCTGGATAAACTCGTGTAGTCGTTCTGGCGGCGCTGGCGTGCGGAATATCTCCACCAGCTTCAGGCTAGATCCAAGTGGAATAGTCCTGCATCCCCTATACAGGAGGGTACGTTGGTCGTCATAATACATGATAATGCTCTGCCGCTTTCATGGCCGTTAGCCATCGTAGAGAAACTGCATACTTCCAAAGACGGTACAACCCGCGTTGTTACCGTGAAAACCGCGAAGGGGAGCTATGTGCGCCTTGTTGAACGTCTCTGTCCGCTTCCAACTCAGTGAGATCTAGCCTGAAGTTGGATCTACTTCTTAGTTTAAGTATTTAGTTTGTAGTTTTCGTCATAATTTTTTCGCTAAAGTTAATTTAGATTGATTTTAATATCATATCGATGTCTTAGCCTATTGATGGGGTATACGGTAGTACATCCAACATAGCTAAGTTCAATTTTATTTTTTTTAAAGGCAACCCTTTAGGGCCGCGGGGATATGGTAGCGCCATCTACCTTTCTATTGATAATTAATTACATCAACGTCAATCGTTCCTCGCTTGCTCGTCCAATACGAGCGATCCTTTTATTCCTTCCTTCCCAAAGGCACGCCTCGCTGATTGGTCGCAAGAATTCAACGACGCTACGAAGGAGTCTAGAATCATCCGTGTCGCGCCGAACACGTGTACCGAACGCCGCCATATTTTATCCGCCGCCGCTTTATACCACAAACGCAACAAAACCGCCCGCGAGTGAAGTGGAGTGAATTGTATAATTCTGGGTTGGATCCAGACGGAGTGATCAGTGCAGTAACGACGTCCGTCGGGGATTCTCGAAGACTCCAGGACCACGCCATTTGCAAAGAAGAAGACTGACGTGCAAGGTAAGGTGTGCTCCCATACCCCCGTCTCCTATTCTTCCCATGAACTCACTCACTTTTCCTTTCCTAGGCGATCAGAACCCACTTCCTTACAGTCCACAATATTAATAATTTTTCCAACTGGCCTAGGAACATACGGTTTCGGTGTAACGCCGAACCAAGGATTATTAATCGTAATTATTAATCGTAAATCACAATTAAAATTTATGATTAATATAGTAGGAACAAGTTTGATAATAAAAAAAGTAGATGACCAGATTTTTTTATTTGAGTATCTATTTATTAAAATCACAGCAATCGAATAGTCATTATAATAGGTACACACATTTAGTAATTGAAATATAGAAAAACAGTGTTTAGTTCGGTAAATGATTTAAATTATATTTCATACTCACTCTTTTCTCAAATAATTCATCTGATTTCTAAAATCTTTAGTTTTTAGTTTGTTTGTCTGTTAAGTAGCGCCATCTAGCATCTACTTTAACTCAAAACATATAGAATTAGTAATTTTTTTGCTTGTTATTAAAATACTTTAATCTGCTTAATCAAATTAACGATTAAAGATTAATGATTAATTTTATTAATCGCGATCACGATTATTCTTTTAATTGAGATTAATTTAGTCACGATGAAGTTTAATCTGATTAAAATAATCAAATTTAATAATCGATTGAAAAATAAATCGATTAATGCCCACACTGACTTGTATGATATTATTACTAAACAAATTTGCGCAGCACATTAGTGACAGTTGGTAAACGCAACTTCGTAATACACAATCATATGTCATCCTAAATTGAACACATATTTGCAATAATAAATTGATATGATTTGATACTAAATGTTTTTCGGTAATCTGCTGCTGGGTGTCAGAAATTAATATTTAACATTCTTAAAATCCCATTGTTACCGGTTTATCAATCATAAAAATAGATGAAGTAAAATGTGATTAGATCGCGAATTATATTTTTACAATACCTTTCATTACAATGATTTAGGAAATTAGAATCGAATATTAAATTGATGTTTGAGATCGATTTTCACCTTCATTACGCTACGGTTCTTGGAATGCGACGTTGAATTGTGGTAAAAAGGTTTGAATAATGATTCGGCGCCCAAAAGGATTTACGAGAGCGCTGTGACTCGGGCTTTTATTGACTTAATTAATACTTGTTTAAACGTGATGAGGGTCAACCGATCGTTCAGTTCCTATTACTTTGTTGTTTAATATTTTAGGTCAAAACTTGATAGGTTAATTTGGTTATCCGTTTCAAGCCGTAAAGTTAAATTCACTACGTGAAAGTGACGAGCACAAAGGCCGCTGCCCGAGGCCATCATAGAGGCGACCTGTAATCTCCTGTAATAGTGGCATCACTACAGAGTAATATAGGCTTGTGCGGTTCTTGATTGTCACATGGCATAAAACAATTACTGTGGGCAATGCGGCGGTTAACAAGGAGGAGGGGTGACCGGGCCCTGTACTCTGTACTGAATTTAAATAAGACATTGTCTTTGCAATGACAAAGGTTAACTTTGTATTTCAGACCACATTATCAGTTGGCTAAAACATCGGCTTTGTGAGTAATTGTACGAGCATGTAAAACTTTGTTTACGGTATTAGTTTTGTTTTCATATTTTATTATTTGCATTATGTGCTGTTTACAAGTTTTGATTGTCTTCGAAGTCTGCGTCAGTTTAATATTGACTTAATTTACATTGAAATAACTTATATAACGGATATATAACCCCTTGCTCGCAAATTTACTTTCATTCAGATTCAATTTCTTATTTAAACTACTGAACCAAATGGGGTGAAATATATCTAAATGGGTCCAGAGCGGAAAGTATCCTCTTTCAATTAAAACGCAAATCAACTACGGAGGAGCGAAATGCGCAGTGTAAAAAAATGAGCGTCAGGAACGAAAAGAGCTTTCATGTTTAATTTTCTTTTATAGTATGATCAGTTCATGATTTGGTATTTATGACAACTTAATGCATTTTTCATACATCACGCAATCCACCTCACTTGGGATTCATAATAATAAATTATAATGGCGCTGGTACACTTGAGCATTCACCTGTAATGAGCATTCTTGCGAATGTTACAAAACAAATGAGTGTGTTTTAGCGAGCATTCTCACGAACATTCGGGCGAGCCCTAGAATATAGAAAATACATAGAATTCGCGCTACAATGACTTTTATTCTATCTCTACTTCACTTTGCCTTATGATTTTAATCTAGGGAAGAATCTTCGTAGTTTGTCACTAATTTTAACTTCACTATTGATGGGCTTACTCAGAATAAATATTGATAAAATATCGATAATGTTTACAATAAATCGTTAGATTTGGTTTACTCAGAATTAATTCCAATAGAATGTCGACTAACCCTCGATATCGATAAATAAAATTTGAACGTAGGAACAATCACTTGGGTGATTTATTAAACCTGTTCAAATTAAAATCTGCATTTTATTATATAGAAACGTCATTTGTTTATGTACTCTTACTTTAGAAATAATTCATAAGTGAAACTGAAGTAAATATATTGGGTAAAACTGCTGATGTAGTGCGATTTCTATATTTTTTCTATATTCTACGGATAAGAGTGTTCGCTAGAATGATCGTGAAAACGTTAGGTTCGACAAAACAAAAAACGGCGAATGCTCGTTGTTCTGTTACAAGTGAATGCTCGGGTGTGTCAGTGCCATTAAAACGACTAGACTACTAGAGTCCGAATCTCTAACATAAAAATGAAGACTGGCAGCGAAAGCATAATAATATTGGAGAGACTAGGAGATTGCTACGCAAAAGATTTTGAGTTCAAACCATCGACGCTTACCTGTTTATTTTTTCTTGCCTTTATTTTTACTTGGTCTCTTAGAACAACCAGCATGTCTGATATTTCTTCGTAATGTTCTTGAAGGACATGTGAAACCTGACTTCGCGCACTTTGCTAGCATGATGGACTATTGTCTAAGTCTTCTGATAATGAGTAGAGGACTGTGACCAAGAGTGGGACAGATTAGAAACAAAGTCGATGATGACGCCGATGAAGACTGGACCTGGAGTCCAAATCATTAACAAATAAAGACGTAATGCAAACATTCTTGACGTTTATAAGTATTAATCTATAACCTTAATTATATTAATGAATATGATTCTTCATTTCAGCCTAGAGGCGTCCACCGTTGGACACAGGGCAAGGCTTTCCAAACAGAGCGATGTTGAATTGAACAAATTTGAATAACGACATTATATATGTGTATTAATAAGCATTTAAATATATAAATTACATACTATAATATATTAGCATTGTAATCCTATTGCAATGTCGTCTACGTTGACATGAGTGTCGGTGACGGGATGCAATAAGCAAATGACGTCGTGCGTCGTATTTAATAGTCTGACTGTTATATTATAATGTAAATGGTAAAGTAGGCACAGTGCTTGTTGGTACGGACGTTTATAATGTAATTTCTTTTGATTTTACTCGCATGCTTGAGTTTTGTAATAGCGGTGTTTTTTATAACAGAATATTAATATTTGTAAGCTGAGAGTAGCTAATTAAGGCGCTGTCCTAAGCGACTGTTTTGGTAAATGAGGGGGTGAAGCAGGGGAGGTGAAGGGAGCTTAGCTCCGTCTACTGCGGGGCGCCCCCCTTCATTCCCGTCGCGTGCGGCCGTATTCTGGCGACATCCGTATTCCAATATTTCAAAATCGCAAGCAAAACGTTTTACCATATTGAATTGAGATACTGATATTAAAATTTATATTACATACATCAATCTGTTTGTACAATATAGGCATAGCGCAATTTTTGTTCTCAGTGCAGCCATAAGCAAAACTGGTTTACATTAGACGTTATAGGTATTAAATGTTGACGAAAGTAGGTAAATACCTACGTGCCGTAAGATGATAAAAATAATTAAGTCAGTTCCATGTATGGAGAGGCCATTATTATGTTTGTTTTGTTTTTGTATAAAAATAGTGAAGCAGTTCATAGAATACCTACATCTAATTCCATTCCTGCCAGTTTTCAAATCTGTTTTGCAATAAATTGGCTGTGACATACGGGCGGACAGACAGACAGACATTGCGAATCTATAAGGGTTCCGTTTTAACAATTTTTGGCTACAGTACCCTAAAAACACAATACTGCTCTACTAAGCGCAAAAGCCGTATCTCAACTAAAGCGAGTTACAAGATAATTGAAGTTTAGGAAAAGTTGGTTTCTTTTATTTATTTATGGATGTTTATTGTTATTATAGGTATAATTATTATGGCAAAGGTTTTGAAATACGTCGCCGTTTTTAGGGGTTGTGAGTGATTGGAGAGGGAGCAGGGGAGGTCTTGAGACCCCCCTCACCATTTACACTTGCCGGAAATACTTGGTTTCCTCTGAAAAAAAAAATCTCCAAACATCGGTGTGTATGGCACTGCCATCTTCCACATTCATCACACTAGTTTAATAAACTAAGGTTGTCGGAGCCCTGCGAAGGGCTCCTATTTTCGGATTAAGGGTCAAAAGAGAACCTAACATAACCTATTTATTTACTTATTACAGTCGCACCTAACCCAAGGCACTCGAAAGCAATGACGCACAAATTTGACATTAGCTGTCAATATGATCATTCCAAGATGGCAGTTTTGCGTTTCGTTTCACGTTTTTCACATAAAACCTAAAAATTACATTTGTAAAACTGTACTAAAGTATAAAAACTATGTTCCGTTTTGCATAATTGCCGAAGTATTTATGAAATTTTGGAAATTGTTTAAAAATATTTAGACGCAACTCCGGCAGCCAAAATTACTTTTAGGGGATTAAAACGAACTACCTTAAGCCCTCTACACTACCAATACCCTCAAATTCAGGCGACTCGTTTCGAAACCCAACCCATTATTATTTTAAAAAATAGATGAAACATCAAAAATATATGTGGATATAACTTATTCATGAGATACTGCTATGTCGCTTAGAAAATTATAGAATTAGAATTTGAGTTACTGCTTTTTCGTTAGCTCTCGTCATACATGTTTGTATGGAAAAATATAAAAAATTTATTTCGCTTCAAATATGTGTTGTTTCAAAGAAAATAAATATTAAAAGATATTTATTTATATTCATTTATAATTTATTAACGAAATACAGAGTTTACAGCTCATCAAAAGTTAGCTATCTGCTACAACCCGGCAGGTTTTCTTTATTCTCATCGAATGTTAAAGGCAGTGTGTGAGGTGATAAGGCTTCAATACTTATTATTTGCTGTTGTTCACGAGGCACAGTTTCATTTACTTTCCTTTTACGGCTTGGTATTGTAGAAAGAACAATGCCCATTTCTGGCCCAGTTTAGAACTCATGAACAGCACAATAAAGTTTCAGTTAGTTGTTGAATAATCCTTTTTATTTATAACTTAATTTATAGGCATTATTAAGGTGTGCTGAGAAACTAATTCAATAAATAGGTTTAAAAAGATGTGTTAACGTCTAAATAGCCAACACGTAATAGATCAGAAATTGCCAGTAAAGAAATCATAATATTAAATCGATTATCACTTCTTCTTTATCGATTTTACGTTTTCTCTACTCAAAATGATTTAATAGCAAATCTCTACTTGGTCCTTAAACATTTAAAATGTGTGTATTTTTAAGGTATATATGCGAATAACTACAAATAAGTTCGATTTTGAACCAAATATATAGATAACCTATATCCGAAATCCATATCGATTAATCAATATTATTTAAAACTGTAAAATGGCAACACTATTTTGACTCATAAGTAAATGTCAATAATGTCATATTCAGTTTATTTTGTTTGTTACCTAATTGTTTTGCTCGTGCACATTGTGAATGCTTTTTATGTTTTTGGATCTTTTACGACTTCTGGCTTTTTCTTTCGGATTTCTACCCTTACCAAATGATTAACTCATTCCTTTCTACGCAAAACTACGAAATACTTTAACTATCCTAATAAAAGTGGGTAGACACCTAATGTTTTGTGAGCATATAAAAGTACTTCTTGTAATAAATCTATGAATGTGATGGACCTCTAATCAATCTCAAAATTCTATTTTAACACTCTTTTATCGAATGTAATAACAACTACTACGATTTTTGACTGTACACATCTGGGCCGGCGAGAAAAATGGGCATTGTTCTTTCAAGCACTGATGAAACATTTTCCTCTCCGTGATCTCGCAATGCCATCCCTTGAGCTTGACGAGAATCAACAATTTCAGGCAACTGCCAATTCATATAAAACGCCACAAGCTTCTCCCAGAAAACATCATCTCTTTCTATAATTTCTATTTTTAGTGGTATACTTTCGCCACTCCACACAGCAAATAAACACTTTTGTTTGCGTGTAACGTGGCGTTGCCCATGAATTTGGTAATAACAATTACAATATTTGTTTAGACTAGTCAGTTCACTTTTTTATCATGTTTCCATATTTGTATTTTATTTGCTCTTATACTATTCTCCAGGCCATTTTTATAGGCAACTTTAGAACATTAAATTTCCACAATCGTGTTTCGACCTATTAATCCATCAGGCGTGGCACCAATAATCGAATAATCCACAAGGCTCGATCGTTACATTTTCTTGCTTCGCCAGTTGTTGCAAAGCCAGTTGTTCATTTTAGATTCCATGCGCAACTGATTTTACATTGCAAATATTTTATTTGTACAAAATATTTTTTACTAAGTTGGCTTTACTGCTGTTATCTCTTATTTTTACCACTATACAAAAATTTCAATCTGTCAACATATTCTTACGCAATTCGAACCAGTCACTGCTATCCCTCTTGAAATTTTTGCTTATCACTACGGAATTTGAGTCAAATTTGTTAAAAAAATTGTTTGGCATTTCTTGGCTAGCTTTTGAACAGATCGTGTTAGGAGTGACTGAAGTCAAATGTGTGTAAGACGTTGCAGAACTGTTATTTTTTAACTTCACTGTAATTACAATAATGATAATTAGTTACGTACTTTATTATTAAAAAATACTATATCTTGTGTTATAGCAAACAGAGAAGTTACCTTCTTACTTATAAATGGTTGATTTTAGAAATTAAAAAGATATTAGATGTACTGAGACATTCCTAATAGTTTATGAATAATCAAAGTTTTACCCGATGTACCTAAAAAGGTCTATGTTCAAAACACAATAATACAACATTCGTTACCGCTTGTGTGCGGATTGCGGAGCGCCATATTAGCGCTGTCATCATTATTGTTCGCCGTGGCGGCATCTTAGCGCTCCAGGCGTTCTGACAAGCTAATGAATTTGAAATATAGGTACATAACATGATTCGATTTTATGTTATTATTCTTTCAAAAATTGAAAACTGTGGCAGCTATGTATTGTGAGAATAATTTATATAATTATATTACGCATAATCGATAATATACATATAAGTAACATAGTTAGTCATAAAAGACTCTTATGAAAATAATTTGTGTAAAAATGTTACATATTTCATAATCACTTGGCCATGGATGAATTTCTATTTTATTACGACGCTTTCTTGTACAAATCCTTCGTAGAACTTCATTTCTCTAATTGTCCATATTTTATTCTTCTAATTATATATTTATAAGCACAGAAACAATAACACATTAAACGCAACAAGAGTATAAACTTAGGTCCTAATTATATGTGCCCATAGTTACATGAAAAGCCTATTTGATTCAAAGTATTCAGTCTATAACATAAAACACGAAATTACGAACTCAAATCGGCGTATTATAATAACAAACAGGTTTACGTAAAATTTCGTGCAGCGGAGACGCAAGCGACATGACCTATCTCTCACAGGGCTCATAGCCGAATGATGAGGTCTGGGCGGGGCGTAAACTAGCAACTGACACTCAGTACACCGCTTATGCTAATAAGGTTTAAATTGCTGAAGCGTTTGATATTGATGGGATCTACCGAGCGTCAAAATCATAGACGTCTGGCAGATTTTATTTAATTTTACAAAATATACACGTATAATATGAAAATAAATAGGGTAATTCTTTAGTTCATTAGATTTCCTACAATATTATCAAAAAAAATATGACAGCTTACGATCAAAATATTGCAAACAGTGAGACGAAAGATTATTTTCTGCCTCGATTTTGTGATTTTTTTACCGTGATTCTATTTTACGTACATGAAAAATTCTTTCAAAAGTCTTTTGTTCAGACTTTTGACTTTAAGCTCTAATTTTTGCTAGTTTGTAATATGTACCGTTATGGCTAGATGCGCGACGAAAAATTAGGTGTTTCACGGCTTCTGAGGTATAACAGCGCCTTAATAGCTTGCGTCAATTTTTATCTGTAAATGCCAAGTGGCGTGCATAACTCCCATGACTGTAAGTCACTATTTTTTGAAAATTAAATAGCAAACCATAGTACGTTATTCTAAAATTCGTCGTGTGTGTCTCATATTAATATAAATATATTTTTTTCTGTAGCTTACAGGAAGTTCGGTCATGGTACGACTGAAGTGACATTCGTTATTATTTTTTTATGTCTTGATCGTTGTGTTAGGCAAAGTAAAGCTTTTTTGATATTAAGACAAAAAGTTGTAGCAGTTTAAGTATCAGATGGAATCGATTTTACAGTGACGCTGTAAAATAAATAAAACATTCAATCTGCAGGTCAAATAGTAATAATATGCACTCCTGTTCAAGAAACAATTTTATGTTGTAAAACACGTTGCCTTGACGTTGACATATAGGCATGAGTATACATAAAGTAGGTAGGTATTTGATAATATGGGGATTTCATTGGCCTATTGTATAATTGGCTTTCATCGCTACACTTATATAATAAACCAGAAGATGTCCGCAGTTACGCCCACACTCATCATCGTCCTAGCGTCCCTAGCTATCCCGGTTACATCCAAGACTCACACGCCTTGGAGCCCGAGGTCCCCTTACTGGTCTAACCAGATATGACAGAATATCAACTTTTGCACAGAGCGACTGCCGTCTGACCTCCGCAACCCAAAGGGTTAGCGATATTCCATGGTTTAGACCAGAATCAGTTTATTTGAGGGTATGTAGTGACTTCTCGTAACGACTATCAAAGATCTTCATGACAGCCGGGACCGATGGTTTAACGTGCTCTCTGAGGCACGGGGCAAGCGATAATTAACAATTGAATACGCACATGACTTCGAAAAGTCAGTGGTGCGCGACGTGGATTCGAACCCGATACCCTCTGCATGGCAGTCGGTTGGTATCTCTACTAGGCTATCGTTGCCTACTACGCTATCGCTGCTTACGCCCGTATTATTAATTTTAATTTAACCGTTTCTTCCCCATCCCGTGGGAATTTCCAGAAGTTCTTTCTTAGTGCACTCCTTCGCTCCCCAAGGAACATATATGTATGTATGTCAAATTTCAGCATTTGTGCTCAATAGTGTTGGCTGTGCGTTGTCTGTCAGCAACGTAAGATATTTTATATAATATACCTACAGATAATAGTTAATTTTTTTTTTAATTTTTTTTTATTAAGACAAGACGGAAGGCAAATATTAGCACCTACACTGGTTAATTCGGAAGTGCTGTGTAAAACCGATGCCGTGAACGCCTGGAAAATGGCTTTTCCAAGCTCTGCTTTGCCTAGCAACCCATTCTCCCAAAGGCAGTGGGACGGGCCGCTTTGCAACACGGTGAGAGAAAAACTTATTTTATCATCTACAAGTGTTGCTGAGCGTGCTCGCTTGCTGGCTGTGGGAGAGTGGGAGTCTGGTCTTTGGCTTCAAGCGCTCCCGTCGTCCAATGTGGGCACAATGTTGGACGACATTTCGCCTCGCCACTAGCCTCCGTTTAGGTGCTCCGTGTGTTTCTCCGCATCGTTGTCATTGTGGTGAAGCCGTCGATAGCCTCGGACACCATGGACTATCTTGCGGCAGAAGCGCGGGCCGAATGCCTCGTCATGCCTATCTTAATGACATCATCCGTCGCACTCTTGTCACCGCCGGAGTACCAGCCGTACTTGAACCCAATGGTTTGGTACGCGACGATGGGAAGAGGCCCGACGGAATGTTGTTGCCTTGGAAGTTAGGTAGACCTTTGGTATGTGACGCTACGTGCGTAGATACCCTAGCGCCATCACATCTTCCAAGTACAGCCAGCTGTGCCGGCGCTGCTGCTGCAAGCGCAGAAACCCTCAAGCGCCGAAAGTACGGTAATTTAATAGGTAATTACGTATTTGAGCCGTTTGGGGTGGAGACGCTTGGTCCATGGGGTCCGAGCGCTCGTACGTTGTACAGAGAAATCGTATTTTTCCCTCCTTTTTTATACATATTTCTTTTTTATGTATGTAAATAAATTCCAATGTATAGTTTAGTGGAATATATTTTATATGCTGTAAATAGGACATTATATTATATTTGAGGTATCAATGCCATCTAAGTCGAATAACAATATAAAATGTTATTCAGTCATAACGTTCTTTATTGTTTGTGGCAACCACATGCCACGTTTTATGACTTCTTGGGGTTTTGCAGCTGATTCCGAGAGAGTAAGTGCTCCTTATGTTTTGAATTCTAGTTTTACTGCGAATATGTTTATATGTTTCGTCAGACTTTATGCCTCGGCATTTTATGCGTTTTGTGTTATGACGATTCCCGTTTATGTTGCTCGTATATTTATTGCAATATTTGTTTGTACGTTTGTATTGAAAGGCAACTGCCGCACTAGGACTATATCCCGTGTCAACGGGCACTTTATCAACATGCAATCTTTTAATTCTTTAATCTAAATCGTAGTCAAACTCTTATTTGTATTTTTACAAAATTTGGAAATGAATACATTAGTAATATTCTGTATGCGATTAATTCATTAAATGTCAAAATGTTATTAAGTTACGGAGCTTTCCTACGTGGATTTAAGTCATTCAAATAACTTTCGTGAGTGAGGCATGTATAAGAAATAGCACTAAATACACCTTTTAAGTTTCAAACACAACATTACGTTAGTGATAATAGTATATTCGAATAAGAACTACCATACAGACGAAATTAACATACAGACACAGATAGAAATCTGTACAGTAGGTCAAGGTGAAACTTACAACAGTAAAATTGTATAATTCTTATGCTTATTGTATTAATACATTGGCATAAAATACATCATCAACTTACCGGTCTTGTATGATAAGCTGTCCCACTGCTGGGCACGGCCCTATTCTTTGTATAAAACATATCTTATGTTTATATAAACATAATCGATTCAAAAGAAAAGAATTTAAGATCCAGTCTAAACTTTAATGATATCTTGAACGAAGTACTTCGCGGCAAATATTAAAAATACAGTTTGAAATAAAAACAATACACGTGAAATGTATAATTGTAATTATATCAACAAGATCACAAACAATATTTTTTTTAGTTTAAGAGCCGTTCTTACGTACAACGTTTCATAGATAGTTTCAAGAGCTCTATAACATGTAAACAGAATTTAAAGCTGTTAAAAGTGTATATGAATATTTTCTAAAACCATTTTATTGGATCTGAATTAGTAATCCCATACATTTAGCGATTAACCGAGTTGCATAACTCTGTTTCATATCTAAAAGAAACTGGATGAAAACAAAATTGTAATGTTCATAAGTATAGTTCTGTAATCTGAATGAAATAGACTTCGAATTTAGATTTAAGATGTATACCTAGTAACTATTGAGATTGATAATATTAATGGCAAACAGTCACAGTACGTTTTATTTGTACGCATAAATTCCAACAACAAATTCTGAGAGAAGTAATAAAATATCGAAACGAATTATATAAGCCTCTTTTCAAGAGCGCTACTGTATATACACATAAGGAAGGCAAGGGTAAACATTTGCTACGTTTATATAAATAAACAGAAAGACATAGATAAGCCTGTATCGATAACATTCTCTGGAAACGAATTGAATTGGAGACTCAGATTACAAACCGCTGTGTTTGCATCGAAATATATTTTCTTGTTGCTTTTAAAAGTAAATAAAACAAGTAATTAGAATCAAGATATTTAGAATTAATTTAAAAAAGATAGGAAAAAAAGAAAGAAAACATTTATTAGACACACCAATAAGAAAACAACAAAGTTCGACAGTAAAAACAAAACCAAAATACAAAAAAAGAAAAAAACAGACAACAAAAAATGTGCATTGTGTCCAAAAGGTCACAGCTCAGCGTCTGCTACGGATGACCGCAGCGCTGTTTATCAGCCGAAACCCAAGGGCTGGTCATGGACGATTACCAGAGTAGGTCCAGTAAATACTATAAAAATTAGGCTAGACAAATATAGGATAACAGTAGTGTGAGTGTTAGACAGATAATTATATAACAGCAGATAATATTAAAGTCAATAATTTAGATATAATAAGTAAGACGGTATGTCTTTACTGCCATGGAAGCTGGGTAGGCCTTTGGTGTGGGACGCAACATGTGTCGATACCCTTGCGCCATCTGCTGCTGCTACAGCGGAGTCTCTCATGCGGCGCAAATACATGAACCTAGTAGGGGGATTATGTATTTGAGCCGTTTGGAGTCGAAACGTTGGGACCATAGGGTCCAAGTGCGAGATCTCTTTTTAGAGATCTCTCAAAGAGATTGGTTGACGCCTCGCGTGACCAGAAGGCTGGCCTGTATTTGGCACAAAAGATCAGCATTGCCATACAACGTGGCAATGCTGCCAGCATTCTGGGCACGCTCCCAATTGATGGCGATGTGGAGGATTTCCATGACGCCCTTTAAAACTTTTCTTTGCCTTTTTATGTATTGGTTTTTATTTGTTAGGTACTTAAGTATAGAAATAATTGTTTTATTTTATGTGTACATATATAGTCACCTAGTAATAGTTTAATCTTCTTTAATATTAAATAAAAAGGAGGATGTATTAAAAAAATAAGTAAAATATATAGAATAAACAATTAAGAATAAAAATTACGTGCTGGATTTTTGTTCAGATAAAAACCACTTCTTCAATTTTCTCCTAAAGCTACCTACACCACCTAGTTTGCGCAGTGGAGGAAACAGAAAGATAAAATTAAGACGCAGATATTCGATATTTGACTTTGGTTCTTCACTAGTTACACTAGGTACTCAATGAGATGCCTGCGACCCAAAACCATTTTGAAGACAAATAGTGCTATTTGCGGTTAAGGCTCTTTCATAGTCATAAAAAACATTGCCTAGAAATCTTTTTGGTTATTACACATTATTACATTTGCACTTTGGACGTAATTACGCTATTTAACATTAATTAAAGATCGCCAACATCAATTTATAATAAATAGCATAATGAACCAACGATAGCTCTTCCTTTTTTAAACCATTAATTTTAAGGCTAGAATCATATTGTATTTCAAATAAAACTGGGTATACCGGGTCATGAGCAGCCAGGAGTGAAAACTTGCAGTATGCACCATGTTTCATAGCTAATATGGCTCAAAATCGTATGAACTCTTTCCCAAAGCAATGCCGCTATTGATACTTCTTTCGAATCGGACGCTACGATAGCATGTCATGGTCCCCTTTCTGGGCATTTCACAGGTAACATTATCCATTTGTGTACGTAAGCTAATCCGATACGGTAAATATAATAGATATACGTTCACATTCCAAGGGTTTTTATTCGTAGCTTTGAATATCGAGATTGATAATCTACAGAAACCGTTCTGAATCTCTCTCGAATATAATGGGTATTAGAAGCACATTAGCCACAATATTTTCCCTCGGTGATAAGTTCCCTGACGATTGAAAACAAATATCAATTGAAAAAATGGTTTAATCACCATTATAAATACTTTACCTACTTAAAATTTTTTTTCCTGAATTCTCAGTAGCAGCACGAAGTCTGGTGATGTGCCCGGTAACGGCAATAGGCTAGCGTATTACACGGGACCTAAAAATTTATGGCGAAATGTGGGTGCTGGGATAAGTTGTATTATAAGAAATAAACCAGTCACAAGTTCAATCCGACTTTGACTCAATACCCTTCCCACACCTCTGACAGTGGCCAAGACACCTTTAGCCATCAATACCGATCAGCTCAATGATTCTGTTGAGTTGGACGTCAGAAAACCATCTCCACCATACCTAATTCCAACCCACCGTCCCACATAGGGGTATTTTGCATTTTTAGCCGGGCGAAATTATTAGTGCGGTTTTTTCTGCTGTAAAGTAGGTAGGACTTACAAATATTGACAGACGACCATTGGGAAGGCCTTTATCCAACAGTGAGCGTCATGGGCTGACATGATCATGATGATGAGACATGAAAATAAAGGAGTATTTATGATTTGGAGAAGGTTTTATTCATTAATTAATTACATAAAAAAGTGTATATAATTCTAATTTGATGAGGAAGAATGCCAGGGTTCATCGTCACTTCCTCCGACATCTTCAGTTTCAGATTCCGAATCGGAATCATCTTGAGATTCTTGAGACGGTGGTAACAACATAGCAATCGCTTCTTTTGAAAATAAATGCATCCTGCTCTTTGGCTTTGGCCTCAGACTTGTGAGCAGTGGATCAGAGGATAGTAGAAGGCGATTTATTATATCGGCATTACAATCTACTCTCGAAAACTTCCTCGCAAAATTATATCTATACATCCTGAAATGTTTATTTCTGGCTTCAGCAGCCTCTTCCGATAATAGTCCTATAGGCAATAACGCCTTTTCCATGACTGTAGCACCATGCATCAAAATTTTGTGCATAGTCGGACTCATCGGATGCCAGTCGTAATGCGAGATATAGAGTTTTGCTGTGTCCCAACAGTAATCAGCAAATTTTTTCAAGTCAACTTTATGACCGCTTGAAATTACCTCGAGAATAATTTTAAGTCTGAATATCAGGTTGTAATCGATACCGGTAATTTCTGCAGCCTTCTGTGGGTCACCAAAAAATCGCCTGCTGGTGTTACCATCATTGGTATTGCCAAACCCAGCTTTCGGCACATCCACAATTAATCCAGTTTCATTTCTAAATCTTCGTTGTATGTTGAGTTTTCTTTCTGTAACTGTAGCTTTGTCCGAATCTGACCTCACTTGCCATTTCTTTATCGGAAGCTTGTAAGAAAGGTGCAAAACACTTTCAAACAAGCGGATTCTAGCGTGAAGGATAGATAAGCCAAAGTCTAAGGCTTCTATATCAACGGGCATTTGGATGTTTAAATTATTAAATTGCTTAGAAGTAGCTCCGCAAATGTAACATCTCATTGTGGAGCTGGTTTGCGTAGCAGCATTGCACACTTTAGCGTCTACCATTGTTAATGTCAAAGTATGCTTAACATCAGCAGACAAGCCATCATCGTTAATGAATTGACTGTTTTCTAGGAGTTCTATTTTTGACGATATGTATTCGATTTCTTCGTTTGTCAAGTCAGTAGTTTCTTTAGCAAACCGTATCCTCATTGGTCTACAATAGCGTGGTGAGGAGGGAGTCGGATTTTGCCATACAATTTTTTGCCCACATTTTAATTGCAGCGGTACTAAACAGCTTTGGAAGATGTTGGAGTCAGTGGAGTCTTCATTTTGCATTTTCTGTTTAAATTGGGACTGTTGCGAGCCGTCACAGCCCCACTTATAGATAAGCTCCAATGAACTAAGTTCTTCTTCAGTTAAAAGACTCAAATTTTCTTTTAAATAAGTAAGGAGCCTATTAACTGTGTGATTTAATAGGTCTTGCAAATTAACTTCTGCAGTTGTTTCAGTCACAGTAATTGAGGACTTAGGCGGGTAGCAGTTTAGCTTTTCTTTCTGAATTAAGCTATAACAAGGGTAATATTTTTTATTGGAATTTCTGACGATCTTATATTGTTTTCTGGATAGATCTGCTTCAACAAACATTGATAGTGTTTTAAAGGGAGATAATTGTGTGTCACTAGCTTGCAAACATTTTGAATAAGCTTGTTTGTATTTTTTCGCTCGCTTCGGTGACTTCATGACTTCTGACAATAAACGGGACGCATGTCTATGGCCAGACGTCTCTAAACTAGTTTTGGCTGCATGTACTAACACTCCTTGACTAACAATGGACCGTAGTTCACTGGTTTTCTTTCGCTTGTTTCTGTCAGAGAGTTCATCAAAAGGTTTTGATGGGCGACCGGCACGCTTTTGTGGTAGCGGAACAATAGGTATCTCGAACGTTCCTTGAAGCCATGTAGAATTGGCAGTAATAAATTTATCAAGTATTCTATTTGCCTTCAGCCACCTTTTTTTTAAATCACTTTTAAAATGTGAAATTTTATGTTTCAAAACCTTTAATTGTTCTTCATTAAAGTTGTCAGACGTTAAAAGGTAATTGTCCAAATAATCAACTTTTTCGTCAAAAGTATGTAACTCTTGTTGTTGCATTTTATTGAATAGGTATTCTCTAGTTACAACTTTGTAGTTAGAACCCCCTGGTATCCCTAAAACAATAAAAAAGAAAACATTTCATAATTTGCTTGAAAATAACGGTTAAAAGTTTTTAGCCAACACCAGCACTAACGGGTAAGTTTTGTCGAAAGTAGCAAAAAGTAGCACTCAATTCGTAAAATATCTATCATTTGACAGTTTTTGTCATACGTTACAACAGAAATCGTTACCCGGAAGCACTCGGAAAGATAACTATAATCATTTTGAAATGCACAATTCAGAAAAAAACTGCTTCAAAAATTGAGACAACTATAAATTGATTTTGAACCTTAAAAATACACGTAAACATTAGTGAATCGTAATAAATAAAACTGTTCTTACCTGTATTATGATAATCCATAATAGTTTTGGTTGAATAACTCACAATAAAAAAGCACTGAGGTCTCAAACACGGTACGTTTTTAATGTAGCCAGTAACTGACGCGAGCGCATGCGACAACGATCAAGTTCCGACTGTTTTGTGGCTGGCTGGCGCGGGCGGACGAGCCCGAAAAGGGTCGTCTTTTGTTCACTAGCTACCTGGCTCACTGACAAGTATTCATTTTTGCCTTTGTGTTAAAATTTGTTTTTACCAATTTCGCCCGGCTAGGAATGCAAAATACCCCTATGTGCGTCCGTCTGTCATCATAGGTCTCCGGTGGCAGACATCCCACACCTATGATACCTATCTATATAAGTATATACACCACTATTTTTTAATTAGTACAAAAACTTTAAGGACATATTAGCGAAGACGTTACGTCACATATATGATAATCATTATTATCATATATGTGACGTAAGAATTTCATAATATCTATAAATAGCAAAGTTATAATCATTTGTTTTTTGTAGAAAATCTCACCCAAATCATAGACATATTTTACAATCCATTCACTACTTCATTAATAGTACTTACTTTCCGTCCTACTCTTACGCATTCTTTCCGTCGCACTTATAATGTAGGTAGCCTTAGACAATAAAATGAAGCAAAGTAATGAGTGTAGGTAGATACTTTTTAATTTTCTAAATTCTACCCTCTCCTTCATACTTCATCCTGTCTTAGGACCGACAAAATGTACCGTTTTACAAGTAATTAAATACGGAGGTATGTAATTAGAAAGCAAACACATATCAAAATAAAAGAAGGTATTCTGTAATAAAAGTAATTAGTAAATGAGTAATTTTGGCGTATTTATGAAGTTAGAATCAGCTGTTATTTACAATTATTATTTTATCATCATCATGTCACCCTAGAGACGTCCACTGCTGGACATAGGCCTCCCTCAAGCATCACATTATTATTTACTTAAGTAGGTAATTTTTACTTTACTTACAAGTATTTCAATTGTTCTTCGAAATGTCCACCACCATTGTCAATACACAGCACGTTTTATTAAATTGTTTTTAACGAGAGAAGTACGCTTCTCTGACTTTTCACTGCGTCAAAAGCGTCCAATATGCGCTGTTTAAATTGTTCGACACTAACCGGCTCACTTTTGTACACAGTGGTGAGCATGGAGGCCAAGCTACAGGCCCGCCACTACGACCGATCCACTGGCTTCCAAACACTTTCCTGTACAAACGCACAGCTGCACTCGCATGATGTGAACTGATAAGCCATCGCGTTGGGCAAACGTAAACAAACAATAATTGTTGCTGCGAAAAAAAGAATCCGCTCGCTACCGCCTTCAATTTAGCACTGCGGCGCGGGCGCAGAGGGACAGGGGGTGGCGAGCTTCGAGTTTGCACAAATTTATCAATGGAGTAGTGCCGCGTAAAATTACTACTACAACATAGTATTTAGTTATGCATTTACCAATCATTACGTATTGTTGTGGACAGTTTTGGGACAGTTTTGGAACTTAGTATTTTAATTTTTTACGTACATAAATATGATTAGTTAAAGATGCTTAGAGCCCCATTAAATTTTTGTACTAATTAAAAAATAGTGGTGTATAAATACGTATGGTAGGGCTAGGATCTAGGGATTGTAGGGACACTAGGATTAAGGGTCTTAGGTGCGTACGAAGCGTACGCGTAGTACCACGATAGTACGTGCCCTAGGTTAAGGGCCTAGTAGTAGGTGCGTATAAGTGCTGGTCTGTATCACAGAATACCACAGAGCACCAAACCTATACGCATTATACGCTAGGTACAAGTTAGGATAGGTTTAGGATATATATAGGTATAAGGGGTAGGATAACTAGGATAAGATATTGTAGGTGATAGGCTAAGACTCTAGGATAGTGTAGGTTAATAAGTTAGATAAGGCCATATCATATCATTTAATAATTCCTGTACAGTTGGGTTAATAGCGTAGGGCTGTTAACCCGCTGTTCAGTGGGTGTAATATTACACCTCTGTCTACCCCTTCGGGGATATAGGCGTGAGTCTATAAATAAATAAAAATATTAATATATATATTCTTAAGTTCATATGTTGAAGATAATTTACACCTAGACACTGAAGAAGTAATAATGCACATCGCACGAAGCTTTGTACCTTATGGGCTTGCAACTCACAACTTTCGGTTTATCAGTCTGGGTACTTTGTGGATTTGACTTACGTTTATTTTGAGGTATTTTATTATTTTTTGGGCTCAAGCAAATGCTGTAGATCTACGAAAACATGGAAGCTTTTCGAGAACAGTATTTGAGTAGATACCGCTATCCATATAAGCGTAATTTGGTACACTTCTCTCCAGTACAGACAGTTGTTATGCGTGCTGCCTTATGCAGAATTGTATGAACGACACCCATACAAGCACTCTTCCTTGGTAATAACATTGCGCAGCTGGTACCGATAAGGGAAATCGAACGAACGTCTTGTGTAAAGGTCATCGACCTCACACAACGCTCATAACAAAACTTTTCTGCTTTAGAAGTTTTCCTTGCACAAAGCCACTTTCCAAGGTTTGAGAAATATCATTTTCCTTTTAAATTATAATAGGAAAAGCATGTTAGGCAACATATTTTCATGATGTGAGATCAGGTGTGAAAAGTCACGTGTATCTGTCTTTGTCGCCACAAACGAAGTATAAAATATTTTGCCAATCGTATAATAGTGCTTGTGATTGTTCCGTCCCCTGAGGGACCCATTTCGTAAGAAGCCTGTAAGATATAATAATATCGAGTTTCAGAGGCTTATTGTTGCGTAAGTCTTTAAAAGTCGTATACGAGTGTATTCGCTAGAAAAGTACGACATTTACATTTGAATACAGCCGAGTTTCTTGTGTTTTATATTTAATTTTTGTTCGGCACTTAAATAGAATATTACTTTTACTGTGCATGGTATTAATGCGAATCTAATACTTAACTAGGCATAGGACTACCTGTTTTGTAGTTAAAAGACGCAGGTTCAGCGCATATGTATCTATCTAATTGGTTACTATTGATGCGATGACTTTATATGCTACCGAATCTGTTTATTAAACTTCAGCCATTGAGTATCAAAATTAAATATAATATAATTCTACCAAAGGTTGCATTTCAAGATTGCTTTAGGGGACTCTAAAAATTGGGCACAGACTTTAACAGAATACTTTTATATAGCTAATTTTAATTTAGTTAACTATATAATATAATAAAATCATAAGTATAACATGCAGTATATATAAGTCTATTGAACATTGAACATTATTCTTCCTTTCAGAAACTGTCTTGGCAACTCGGCACAAAGCTTTAGCATATTATGCAATCTCATCCTAGTTTCATCGAACTAATCGCATATAAATCCTATATAAATAGACGTTGATACTTGGGATGGCTTAGTATACATTATATACATGGTATAGTATCACATTGTATGAGACCTCTCGATGCGTTCACCGTTAATGTTCACTTTAGGTATATTATAGACTAGCCAAGCTTGGCTACACTTGTTTTAGAGGTTCAGTATACAGTTCATTTGAATATGAGATGAATACCAAAATGATTGACAAATATTGTGTAACAGGTTTTATTTCAAAATATATTTTGATAGATCAAAATTATGTCAAAATTTAAAATTTATGAATTATCATATTTGCGATTAATGTGAGCTGAATATTCATATAATTTTAAATTATACTTATAAACTCGGATCTAAAATAATACTTTTGAGTATTAAATCTAGACCAAATATTTAATTATCTGTGAGCCATTTTTGTTATTTAAATCAGCAGCAGCATAAAAGCCACCAGTGCGTGCGCTATTATTGAAATCTTCATGATGTTACATACTGAAGCGGTTGCAACTGCAGGCCACCTCAGGCTATTACTAGCTTAAAATATTTATGAACCAATATGCAGTGTCTGTTAAAGGAAACCTCCAACATTCTGCAATTTATACCCTTGCTGGTGTTTAATTTTAGTGTCAGTGAAGTAAGATACGTCAGATTTTAACTTTATTTGCTAAAACTGTAGTCAGTTCGTCAGTCTGGTTTGTCTTGTTTTATTACAACACATAATGTACAGAAAATATCTAAAAGTAAACACATAGCAAGGCAATAAAGAAACAACCTTTATAAAATGCGAAGGCGAAGCGGCTTAATTTTTGGAACATTTGCACGAATGAGGTTTCTCTCCCCTATTCATTATTTTTTTTTCTAAATTAAGCAGCATCACGATATTAATTTACGAAAAAGATTGTCTCCGTACTGCTATTGAGCTAAAGAAAACTCGTGTATATAACGACTTAGTTAAAGAAATACAAATGTTAAGAATAATTTCTATAAATGTCTCATTTAAAAGACGTCTTCTTTATATATTACAAGTAAACGGCTTTATAATTTAATACGGCTATACGCCGCATAAAAGTCAAATAGAAAAGGAATTTATATTGCCGTATAGGAATGCGATAATAGATTTTAGATTGCATCGGTAACTTGCGAATCGTAACCAGGAATTTATGGTTGCCTTTAAGAACATTTGACGACGAGAACAGGTACGAAAAAGGTAAAAACACAATGTTTTGTTTCTAAAACAAAATGTTTTACAACATTTCCGCGTGCAAGTTGAAGCGTTAACTTCTGCACGCTTAACCGCGTTGGATCGCCCGCAGCTTGCATTCAAACGTCTCGCCAAATTGTTTCAAAGTAATTGCATTGGCACCATTATGCGCAACATTGTGTGACTGGTTAGATTTTCGTATTTATTGATCCCATAGGACTTTGTTTTTATACGGCACACGTCCTTCACCAGTGATAGCTGGATTGCAAGTTTTAGTACGTTGTCGGTTTTGGATAATAGTGTTTGCCTAGGAACAGTAAGAGCTGCTCGTCTCTGTTATTGTATTGAGATCATAAATGGTTGTGCTTATAGCGTGTCATGATAGATCATCTTCATATTCGTAGCAGATCGACAAAGTAAAGAAATGTTGGCAGAAGTCACTACATGGATGGGTAGCCGCTTGCTGTGGAATTTTCATCACAGCAGTACAAACCATAACTAAATATTTTTGCCGATGTAAGAAGAAGTGAAAAGGTGTAAGTGAATATTTGAGTAATTTCAACAAAAATAATGTTAAGAAATAGTTATTATTGTGAACGTAGTTACGTATGTGTCGTAACTACGTTCGGTTTCAGTCTGTAGTTGTGCAAAAATTACAATATCTTCATGAGACACAACAAATACTCCCTAAAATATGTATTCTAAGTAACTATATATAATATATCTAGAAGTTAAATACGTGATCAGATCCTTCACGGCTAAATTATGTCAAGTGAAAAGGTGTAAGAGAATAAAAAAAGTGTAAAGGTGTAAGTGAATATTTGAGTAACTTCAACAAAAATAATGTTAAGTAATAGTTATTATTGTGAATGTAGTTACGTATGTGTCATAACTACGTTCGGTTTCAGTCTGTAGTGTTTCAAATATTACAAAATCTTCATGAGACACAACAAATACTCCCTAAAATATGTATGCTAAGTAACTATACAGGATGTCACAAGACCCATCACCAAGCCGAAGTCTACTCATTTTGCACATCATGCCAAGTCATACTACGCGAAAATAATACCTGGGAAACAAAAAAAAATTTTAAGCTTAAAAAAATTTACAACTTTTATTACCGGCAATGTATAGCGCGCGCTTGCAGACATCGTACCTACGCCGGCCGTATCTACCTACACCGTGCGCCGCTGTGGCGGCAGTTTATGATCACGTAGTCGCGCGGCCGAGGGGAATGACCTCGCAGCTGATTGATGGTAGGCATACACTACGCGTCGGGAACTTTAAAGCCGCTTATTTTAGGGAAATATTGAAAATTTTGTGTATGTTTATTTGGCAGAAAGTGTACATTTATCATTCTAAACACGATTTTGGAATAATTCGAAAAAAAAAATCGTGATTTTGAGCCTCAATATCTCCTGAACCAGTAATTTCCCAGGTATTATGCCGAAGTAAAAAATGATCGTAATAATTGGTACTATATGGGGTTTCAGTTTTCGTTAAGGCTCTTTTTACACCCTGAATATATTATATCTAGAAGTTAAATACGTGATCAGATCATTCACGGCAAAATTATGTCAATATGAATCATGAGTGTTAGAACCACGCAGATGGATGAATGGACCAACCGTGGGCCAACTCGATAGGCTTGTACCAGCCTCTTACACAAAATCGATGTAAGATTTGCGTTTCATCGTCTTCTTTTTATACACGTCAGATAAGCTTTCAAAGCCTAATTAACGTAATTACCATTATATCACAGAACTGGCCGCTGAGGCAAACATTAAACAATATAATTATTATACTTTTGAACGTTATAAATCCCATCAATTCTCGAGAGCCAAGATTCCGTTAAATTCCACGTGACACGCAATTTAAACTCAGTTAATCTCTACTATGTTAAAGTGATAAATTATCGGTCACGTCATTGGGCTGCTTGAGACTAACATAGATCGTCTCGTCTATGTAGGAACAATATCGTTCAAAACTTATCAGATCCTAGATTTTAAGAAGTTTAGAAATAATTTGCAAACTTTGCCTCGTCTAAAGTGAGAACAAACTAATGAAATCGTGTCTCTCGATATTGTATAATTTTGACATTTGCTAATTTCATGATCTTTATAAATTTGCGAGACATTTATTTAACGTATATGAAATTATTACCAAACAACTTTGCACACCGCAAAGGGAAGTAAGGCAAAAGCAAGTTCGTAATACACATGTATCATTTTAAAATGTTAGCATATTTGCAATAATAAATTGATATGATGTGATTTACTAAATGTTTTTTTGATAATCTGTTGCTGAGTGTTAAAATATTTATGTTCTTAAAATACCATTATAAACGGTTTATCAATCATAAACATAGAAATCGGATTAGATTGCGAATAATCTTTTTACAATAGGTACCTATTTTCATAACAATGATTCAGGAAATTGGAATCGAATATTAAATTGGTGTTTTAGATCGATTCTCACCTTCATTACGCTACGGTTCTTGGAATGCGACGTTGAATTGTGGTAGAAAGGTTTGAATAATGATTTGGCGCCCAAAAGGATTTACGAGAGCGCTGTGACTCGGGCTTTTATTGACTTAATTAATAGATACTTGTTTAAACGTGATGAGGGTCAACTTATCGTTCAGTTACTATTACTTTGTTGTTTAATATTTTCAAAACTCATCATCCTCCTAGCGTTATCCCAGTTTCAACTGGGGTCCGCTTACTAGTCTAACCGGATTTGGCTGAATATTAGCTTTTCCACAGAGAGAGTGCCTGTCTGACTTCCGCAACCCGAAGGGATAGCGATATTCCATGGTTTAGACTAGTGTCCGTTTATTTTAGAGGTATTGACCTATACTGACCCTATAACGACTGTCAAAGATCTTCATGACAGCCGGGACCGACGGCTTAACGTGCTCACCGAGGCACGGGACAAGCGATTATTGTCAATTTAATACGCACATAACTCCGAAAAGTCATTGGTGCGTGCCGTGGATTCGAACCCGATACTCTCTGCATGGCAGTCCATTGGTATATCCACTAGGCTATCGCTGCGTTAATATTTTCAAAACTAATTTTCTAAATTGATAGGTTAATTTGGTTATCAGTTTCAGGCCGTAAAGTTAAATTCACTACGTGAAAGTGACGAGCACAAAGGTCGCTGTCCGATGTCATTATAGAGGCGACCTGTAATATCATGTAATAGTGGCATCACTATAGAGAACTATAGGCTTGTGCGGTTCTTGATTGCCACATGGCATAAAACAATTACTGTGGGCAATGCGGCGGTTAACGAGGAGGTGGGGTGACCGGGCCCTGTACCCTGTTCTGAATTTAAATAAGACATTGTCTTTGTAATTACAAAGGTTAACGGTGTATTTCAGACCACATTATCAGTTGGCTAAAACATCGGCTTTGTGAGTAATTGTACGAGCATGTAAAACTTTGCTTACGGTATTAGTTTTGTTTTCATATTTTATTATTTGCATTATGTGCTGTTTACAAGTTTTGATTGTCTTCGAAGTCTGCGTCAGTTTAATATTGACTTAATTTACATTGAAATAACTTATATAACGGATATATAACCCCTTGCTCGCAAATTTACTTTCATTCAGATTCAATTTATTCTTTATATTACTGAACCAAATGGGATGAAATATAACTAAATGGATCCAGAGCGGAGAGTATCCTCTTTCAATTAAAACGCAAATCAACTACGGAGGAGCGAAATGCGCAGTGTAAAAAAATGAGCGTCAGGAACGAAAAGAGCTTTCATGTTTAATTTTCTTTTATAGAATGATCAGTTCGTGATTTGGTATTTATGACAACTTAATGCATTTTTCATACATCATGCAATCTACCTCACTTGGGATTCATAATAATAAATTATAATGGCGCTGGTACACTTGAGCATTCACCTGTAATGAGCATTCTTGCGAATGTTACAAAACAAATTAGTGTGTTTTAGCGAGCATTCTCACGAACATTCGGGCGAGCCCTAGAATATAGAAAATACATAGAATTTGCGCTACAATGACTTTTATTCTATAATGAATTTACTTCACTTTGCCTTATGATTTTAATCTAGGGAAGAATCTTCGTAGTTTGTCACTAATTTTAACTTCACTATTGATGGATACTCAGAATAATTAATATTGATAAAATATCGATAATGTTTACAATAAATCTTTAGATTTGGTTTACTCAGAATTAATTTCAATAGAATGTTGATAAACCCTCGATATCGATAAATAAAATTTGAACGTAGGAACAATCACTTGGGTGATTTATTAAATTATATAGAAACGTCATTTGTTTATGTATTTTACTCTTACTCTAGAAATAATTCATAGTGAAACTGAAGTAAATATATTGTAAAACTGCTGTTGTAGTACGATTTCTATATTCTACGGATTAGAGTGTTCGCTACAATGATCGTGAAAACGTTCTGTTCGACAAAACAAAATACAGTTCTGTTACAAGTGAATGCTCAGGTGTATCAGCGCCATTAAAACGACAAGATTATTAGAGTCCGAATCTCTAACATAAAAATAAAGACTGGCAGCGAAAGCATAATAATATTGGAGAGACTAGCACATTGCTATGTAAAAGATTTTGAGTTCAAACCATCGACGCTTACCTGTTATTTTTCGAAGTTTATTTTTCTTGCCGTTATTTTTACTTGGTCTCTTAGAACAACCAGCATGTCTGATATTTCTCCGTAATGTTCTTGAAGGACATATGAAGCCTGACTTCGCGCACTTTGCTGGCGTGATGGACTATTGTGTATGTCTTCTGATAATGAGTAGAGGCCTGTGCCCAAGAGTAGGACAGATTAAAAACAAAGTTGATGATGACGCCGATGAAGACTGGACCTGGAGTCCAAATCATTAACAAATAAAGACGGAATGCAAACATTCTTGACGTTTATAATTTTTAATCTATAACCTTAATTATATTAATGAATATTAATCCTCATTCGCCATATAGGGAATGAACTTGCTTCTTACCCTGCGGGTAGCAAAGCGTTTTGGTCCCTGGCGAAATCGGTGGAATCGAACTTCTGCCGCCCCTCACTACCACCACTGCTGAGGTCAGATGGATCCCTGGCCCACACCGCTGAGGACAAGGCAAATTTATTTGCGTCCATCTTCGCGGAATCTTCGCGTCTAGATACTGCGAGTGAAACACCTCCAACATTACCTGTTTGCGAAACCCGTATGGGTGACATACGCATTCGGCAAACCGAGGTTCGTAAAATGCTGAGGAATCTGGCCAAAAATGTGTGAATAAGGCCAGTGGTCCAGATGGCATTCCAGCCATAGTACTTAAAACCTGTGCCCCAGAGTTGTCCCCCGTACTGACACGCCTTTTCCGCCTATCCCTGACGACAGGACAAGTACCTAAGTCCTGGAAGCATGCCAATGTTCATCCTGTGCCGAAGAAAGGCAGCCGTGCCGACCCTAATAATTATAGACCCATTTCAGTCACTTCCATACTCTGTAAGAGTATGGAACGTGTATTGAATAGTAGGCTTCTGGCATACCTAGAAACTAACAATCTTCTCAGTGACCGACAATACGACTTTCGCCGGAATCAGTCCACTGGAGACCTTCTAGTGTATGCCACACACATGTGGGGCGAGGCCATCGAAAGATACGGCGAAGCACTTGCTGTTTTGCTCGATATCTCAAAGGCCTTTGACAGGGTCTGGCACGACTGTCTTATAAGCAAGCTTCCCTCATTTGGCCTAGCCACTGGTCTCTGCACTTGGATATCAGATTTCCTGAGGGACCGATCTATTCGGGTAGTCGTTGATGGCTGCTCGTCGGATCAATTGGCAATCAATGCCGGAGTCCCTCAGGGATCAGTTCTCTCCGCAACCCTATTTTTGCTCCATATCAGCGATCTGTTGAAACCCGGTACCTTTGGGTATGCAGATGGCAGCACGGTGGTAGAGAGATATATGTCCAATGCTCGAGCCAGTGGAGCGCAAATACAATCACTCAGGGAAGGAATGATCGAGCGGATGAACTTATCCTTAAAGGCGGTCTCCGATTGGGGTGATGCCAATCTTGTCAAGTTCAATGCTTCGAAGACCCAGGCGTGTCTATTTTCGGCAAAACGGAGCCAATTTGACCTGGTTCCAACATTCCAAAATTTGTCCTTGCCGATAACTGACGACCTTGAGCTTCTTGGTATCTCGTTGACCTCAACCCTAAATTTTAGCCCATATGGAGGCCAAAGCTCAACTAGCTGGCAAAAAGCTGGGAATCCTCAACAGGGTGAGGCAGTACTTCACGCCGGCACAATTGCTCAATCTATATAAAGCACAAGTCCGGTCCTGCATGGAGTACTGTTAGCACCTCTGGGATGGTTCTGCCAAGTATCAATTAGATACATTGGAGTCAATTGAGAGAAAAGCTAGAAGAATCATCGGCGATGACCAATTGGTTGACGCAGGACTCCAAAGCCTGGAGCATCGCCGTAGTGTCGCCAGTCTATCGGTATTCTATAGGATACATTTTGGAGAGTGCGCAGAGGAACTACACAATCTGATTCCTCCTTCCCCTTTCTTCCATCGGACGACCAGACTAACGAGTCAGCGTCAGCGTTACATGGTGGATATCCCGCTTATACGCACGAAGTGCTTTGCTGCTTCCTTTCTTATTAGTACCGCCAAGGTGTGAAAGAAACTCTTTACCCGAGTCTATGTTTTCTGACGAGTACAACCTGGGTGTTTTCAAGCCGCGAGTCAATAGCTACCTTCTTGGTAAGCGTGCTGCATCTTAGACCATATCATCGCTTAACATCAGGTGAGATCATGGTCAAACGCTAGCCTATCAGTAATAAAAAAAAAACAGCCTAGAGACGTCCACTGTTGGACACAGGGCAAACAGACCGATGTTGAATTGGACAAATTTGAATAACTACATTATATATGTGTAGTAATAAGCATTTAAATATACATATTACATTCTATAATATATTAGCATTGTAATCTATCGCAATGTCGTATACGTTGACATGAGTGTCTGTTGGTGACGGGATGCAATAAGCAAATGACGTCGTGCGTCCCTGTTTAATAGTCTGACTGTTATATTATTATGTAAATGGTAAAGTAGGCACATTGCTTGTTGGTACGGACGTTTATAATGTAATTTCTTTTGATTTTACTCGCATGCTTGATTTTTGTAACAGCGGTGTTTTTTATAACTTTCAGAATATTCATCTTTGTAGGCTTAGAGTAGCTAATTAATAGCTTGCATCAATTTTTATCTGTAAATGCCAAGTGGCGTGCATAATTCCCATGACTGACTTTAAGTCACTATTTTTTGAAAATTTAATAGCAAACCATTGTACGTTATTCTAAAATTCGTCGTGTGTGTCGCATATTAATATAAATATACTCGCTTTTGCCCGCGCTCGCGTAAATTCGGGGTTCTCTAGTTATAGTATATCATCTATGTTCGGGGTAACACAAATCTCCTTTATTGGGCGGATATGTCGTTTTAACTGTTTAAGAAATACAACTGCAAAAAGTATTTACACATATAAACTACTTAGTACTAAGACTAATTATTAGTAGTACTCAAAATGTTATCAGGAATCAGTGACGTTTCGATAGAGTGGCCAATATGGCGAGAGCGATTTGTCTGTCAGAACGAATTTAACAAAATACTCGACAATCCAAATTTTGCGGATATGCCTATGTTGTCGACTCGAAATCTTTTTTTTTTATTTATTATTATTTCGGTAAGGTTTCGATCGAGTCTACCGCGCCCCTTGACGAAATTATTAAGATTTGACACTGCGATGGTAGCGCAGTCGGTCGGTTCCAATGTGAAACATTCCAAAATCAACAACTACTTACAAATTAAAAATTAACTAAAAAAACCATTTTCCAGTGGACTAAATTGTGTATCTAAACCATTCACAAGCGACTTGTGTTGAACACACACACACAGTGACATACACACGCACACAAGAAATATATATATAAAGATTTTTCTCGGTAGCTTACAGGAAGATTGGTCATGGTACGACTGAAGTGACATTCGTTATTAATTTATTTGTGTTTTGATCGTTGTGTTAGGCAAAGTAAAGTCTTTTTGATATTAAGACAAAAAGTTGTAGCAGTTTAAGTATCAGATGGAAATGATTTTACAGTGACGCTGTAAAATAAATAAAACATTCAATCTGCAGGTCAAATAGTAATAATATGCACTCCTATTTAAGAAACAATTTTATGTTGTAAAACACGTTGCCTTGACGTTGACATACAGGCATGAGTATACATAAAGTGGGTATTTGATAATATGGTGATTTCATTGGCCTGTTGCATAAATTGGCTGTCATCGCTACATTAATATAATAAACCAGAAGACGCCCGCAGTTACGCCCGCAATCATCATCGCCCTAGCGTTATCCCGGTTGCATCCAAGACTCACATGCCTTGGAGCCCAAGGTCCGCTTACAGGTCTAACCAGATATGACAGAATATCAACTTTTCCACAGAGCGACTGCTGTCTGACCTCCGCAACTCAAAGGGTTAGCGATTTCCACGGTTTGGACCAGTATCGGTTTATTTGAGGGTACTGACTCCTCGTAACGACTGTCATAGATCTTCATGACAGCCGGGACCGACGGCTTAACGTGCTCTCCGAGGCACGGGACTAGCGATAATTAACAATTCAATACGCACATAACTCCGAAAAGTCATTGCTGCGCGCCGTGGATTCGAACCCGATACCCTCTGCATGGCAGTCTGTTGGTATATCCACTAGGTTATCGCTGCTTAAATAACATTTTATTTTTATGTACCTATTGTTTTTTTTAACCACCAAATAAAAGCAACACATAAAAAAAGGAAAAGCAAAATTTAAAGGGCGTCATGCAAATCCTCCACATCGGAATCAGTCAGAAGCGTGCCCAGAATGTTGGCAGCATTGCCGCGTCGTATGGCAATGCTGATCTTTTGTGCTAAATTCAGGCCAGCCCGGACCAACGCAACGTGTTCTCCGGGGCACTGGGCATGCGATAATTAACAATAAAATTTAATACGCACATGACTTCGAAAAGTCAGTGATGCGCGCCGTGGATTGGAACCCGATACCCTTGGCATGGCAGTCGGTTGGTATCTCCACTAGGCTATCGTTGCCTACTAGGCTATCGCCACTTACGCCCGCACTATTAATTTTAATTTAACCGTTTCTTCTCCACTCCTACGCTCCCCAAGGAACATATATATATATGTCAGCTTTTGTGCCCAATAGTGTTGGCTGTGCGTTGTCTGTCAGCATCGTAAGATATTTTATATAATATACCTACAGATAATAGTTTACTTGAATGTATTTTATATGTTGTAAATAGGACATTATATTACCTATATTTGAGGTAACAATGCCATCTCAGTTGAATAACAATATAAAATTGTATTCTGTTATAACGTTATTTATTGTTTGTGGCAACCACATGTCACGTTTTATGACTTCTTGGGATTTTGCAGCTGATTCCGAGAGAATAAGTGCTCCTTATGTTTTGAATTCTAGGTTTACTGCGAATATGTTTATATCTTTCGTCAGACTTTATGAAAAGTTGAACTTCAATCTTGGCCTCGGCATTTTATGCGTTTTGTGTTATGAAGATTCCGGTTTATGTTGCTCGTATATTTATTGCAATATTTGTTTGTACGTTTGTATTGAAAGGCAACTGCCGCACTAATACTATATCCCGTGTCAACGGGCACTTTACCAACATGCAATATTTTTATTCTTTAATCTAAATCGTAGTCCAACTCTTATTTGTATTTTTTTTAAAATTGTTAATGAATACATTGATAATATTCTGTATACGATTAATTCATTAAATGTCAAAATGTTATTAAGTTACGTAGCTTTCCTACGTGGATTTATGTCATTCAAATAACTTTCGTGAGTGAGGCCTGTATAAGAAATAGCAGTAAATATACCTTTTAAGTTTGAATCACAACATTACGGCAGTGATAATGATATGCTCGAATAAGAACAACCATACTGACGAAATTAACATACAGACACAGATAGAAATCTGTACAGTAGGTCAAGGTGAAACTAACCACAGTAAAATTGTATAATTCTTATGCTTATTGTATTAATACATTGGCATAAAATACATCATCAACTTACCGGTCTTGTATGATAAGCTGTCCCACTGCTGGGCACGACCCTATTCTTTGTATAAAACATATCTTATGTTTTTATAAACATGATCGTTTCAAAAGAAAAGAATTTAAGAAAACATATCCAGTCTAAACCTTAATGATATCTTGAACGAAGTACTTCGCGGCAAATATTAAAAATACAGTTTGAAATAAAAACAATACGCGTGAAATGTATAAGTGTAATTATATCAACAAGATCACAAACAATGTTTTTTTTAGTTTAAGAGCCGTTCTTACGTACAACGTTTCATAGAAAGTTTCAAGAGCTCTTTAACATGTAAACAGGATTTAAAACTGTTAAAAGTGTTTATAACATACATACATAGACTCACGCCTGTTTCCCGGAGGGGTAGGCAGAGACTACGGAACGCCATTTGCAACGATCCTGACATATCTCTCTTGCTTCATTCACTCCCATCAGATTCCTCATGCATGCTCTTCTGTTCATGGTACTTCTAACCTGCCCTGTTTTTAGGATGTCTCCAATCTGGTCAGAGAACGTCCGCCTAGGTCTTCCACTTCGTCCTGTCCCATCCACACTTGCCTTATATATCTGCTTGGTCAGTCTTTTGTCATCCATCCTCTCCACGTGCCCAAACCACCTTAGCATACCTTTCTCGATGCTTGTCACTACGTCTTCTTTTACCCCACAACACTCCCTTATCACACAATTCTTTACTCTGTCAGTCAAAGACATACCACACATACTTCTCAGTCCTCTCATTTCTACAGCATTTATTCTACTTTCATGACTCTTCTGCCATACCCAACTTTCACTACCATACGTAAGTGTAGGTACTAACACCCCTCTATGTACAGCCATACGTGCCTTTTTGGATACATTATGGCTGTTCATAAAAGCCTTCAAAGCTCCATTCACCCTATTACCTGCATTAACTTTGCCTTCAATATCTTCTTCATTCTTACCATTCCTAGTAAACAGCGTACCTAAATACACGAAATCATTCACTTGTTCCACTCGTTGTCCATCGATCATAACATTACAAGCCGTAACACATTCCTCCTTTTCAAAAACCATAACTTTCGTCTTGCTCACATTCACTTTCAATCCTTTCCTCCCTAAAGCACCATGCATGATTGTTACCATCTCCTGCAACTCCTCCGCTGAAGACGCAAGTATTACCTGATCATAAGCATAAAGGAGGCATTTGATGAGTAACCCATTCATCCTTAATCCACAGTCACTATGTCTCAAATCTTGCAAACAAGTGTTTATGAATATTTTCGAAAACCATTTTATTGGATCGAATTAGTAATCCCATACATTTAGCGATTAATCGAGTTGCATAACTCTGTTTCATATCTAAAAGAAACTGGATGAAAACAAAATTGTAACGTTCATAAGTATAGTTCTGTAATCTGAATGAATTGGACTTCGAATTAAGATTTTAGATGTATACCTAGTAATTATTGAGATTGAGAACATTAATGGCAAACAGTCAGAGTACGTTTTATTTGTACGCACAAATTCCAACGACAAATTCTGAGAGAAGTAATAAAATTTCGAAATGAATTATATAAGCCTCTTTTCAAGAGCGCTATTGTAAATACACATGAGGAAGGCAAGGGTAAACATTTGCTACGTTTATATAAATAAACAGAAACACATAGATACGCCTGTATCGATAACATTCTCTGGAAACGAATGACTCAGATTACAAACCGCTGTGATTACTTCGAAATATATTTTCTTGTTGCCTTTAAAAGTAAATATAACAAGTTATTAGAATTAAGACATTACGAATTTATGTAAAAAAGAAAGGAAAAAAGAAAGAAAACATTTATAAGACACACTAATAAAAACACAACAAAGTTTGACAGTAAAAATAAAACCAAAATACAAAAAAAGAAAAAAACAGACAACCTAAAAACGTGCAGTGTGTCCAAAAGGTCACAGCTCAGCCTCTGCTATGGATAACCGCAGCGCTGTTTATCAGCCGAGACCCAAGGGCTGGTCATGGACGATTACCAGAGTAGGTAAACTAAATATATACTATAAATATATACTATAAAAGTTAGGCTAGAGAAATATAGGATAACAGTAGTGTACATAGACAGATAATGGTACAACAGCAGATAATATTATACTCAACTAGAGGACGCCAGCAGCTACGCCTGCATTTTTTTTAAATTAACCCGTTTGGCCGATCCCGTGGGAATTTCGGAAAATCCCTTCTTAGTGCACCCCTACGGTCCCCAAGGACCATACATGTCAAATTTCAGCTTCGTGCGCCCAATACTTTCGGCTGTAGCGTGTCTGTCAGTCAGTCAGTAACGCAAGGATTTTATATATTAAGATAATTTAGATATAATATGTATAATATAAAGAATATACAAATAAGAATAAATATTACGTGCTGGATTTCAGGAAAAATTACGTTCAGCTAAATACCTCTTCTTCAATTTTCTCCTAAAGCTACATACACCACCTAGTTTGCGCAGTGGAGGGAACAGAAAGATAAAATTTAGACGCAGATATTCGATATTTGACTTTGGTTCTTCACTAGTTACACTAGGTACTCAATGAGATGCCTGCGACCTAAAACCATTTTGAAGACAAATAGTGCTATTTGCGGTAAAGGCATAGTCATTAAAACATTGCCTAGAAAACTTTTTGGTTATTACCATTAGCACCTTGGACGTAATTACATTATTTAACATTAATTAAAGTTCGCCAACATCAATTAATAATAAATAGCATAATGAACCAACGATAGCTTCCATTTTTAAACCATTAATTTAAAAAGCTAGAATTATATTGTCTTTAAAATAAAACCGGGTATACCGGATCATGAGCAGCCAGGAGTGAAAACTTGCAGTATGCAAAATATGTTTTAGATGTAAGAATAATGTAACAACTACCTACTGGTAGTCCAAATAAAAATAAATAAATAATTATGTGTCATAGCTAATATTGCTCAAAATCGTATGACCTCTTTCCAAAAGCAATGGCGCTATTGATACTTCTTTCGAATAGGACGCTACGTTAGCATGTCATGGTCCCCTTTCTGCGCATTTTACAGGTAACATATCCATTTGTGTACGTAAGCTAATCCGATACGGTAAATATAATAGATATATGTTGACATTCTAAGGGTTATTCATTCGTAGCTTTGAATACCGAGATTGATAACCTACAGAAACCGTTCTGAATCTCTCTCGATTATAATGGGTATTCGAAGCACATTAGCCACAATAAAAAGTATAAGTTTTCCCTCGGTGATAAGTTCCCTGACGATTTATTTAAAAACAGGGATTAATTGAAAAAATGGTTTAAGCACCATTGTAAATACTTAAGTTAAAAAAAAATCCTGAATTCTCAGTAAATATATATATATATATATATATATATATATATATCCCCTTCATCACAATGTTGATCAAGCGTGCCATATAAGTAGTTTTTGTTTGATCCGTTTTCACTTGTTGATCCGGCCATGATTTCTTGATCCATTGCGAGCGCCCAATTCTCATGTGGTTCCCTTCGGATCAACTAACGCCAACGTCGTTGCTAATAATAATTACGCCATTTTTATACAAATCCACACTTTAGGTATTTTAGATTTACTTGATCCGATTCAAATGGGCCAATCGCAGCGCAGTATTCTTAACGGAGGGCAGTCATTGGTTTTTGGTTACTTTTATGTATTATTATTCTGTATTTCTTATCAATTCTCATAACTTGCGGCATTTCTTACATTAACTTGGTTTCTATGTCCATTTTTCCAGCAGTTTCATGTTACTTCGGAGTTTTTAGTTAAATATTTGTAGTAGGTAGGTACATTACCTACCAGAGGGGCCCGTGACAAAGTGGCGACCACTCGAATCTTTCAAAAATTCACGAGGTAAAACGCGTTCGTCACCGTCTGGTTTATAGATGGGTCATCATCGTCATCCTCCGAGTGATATCCCGGTTGCATCCAGGCCTTTGCCTTGGAGCCCGGGCTCCGCTTTCTAGTCTAACCAGATTTGACTAAATATTAGTAGTTTTCCACAGAGCGACTGTTTTTTTACTATAACATGTATAACCATTTAATTTAGGGCACGGAGGGTGTGACTTTTTGTGGCTGGTCACCCATCTATAAACCAGACGGTGACGAACGCTAAGCGCGTTCGTCACCGTCTGGTTTATAGATGGGTACCTTGCGAATCGATAGATTCCAGCGGTAACCACTTTGCCACGGGCCGCTCACTTTATACGCCACATGTGCGTACTTATTTGAATCCAAAACTTTATAATATAGACCTGCTGGTCAATATTATGTGGCTCCAGGATTATGTTACTTGAGTAGTTTTGTTTGAATATTTTAGCTTACTATTTAACGCATAATTGTATACCATAATCTGTATTTATTTGGCTCCTTTAAGACATACATATACCCGTCAATCAATACTTAATGGTTTCACATTACAATTGTTTAAATTTTAGTTTTCCATGCATAGGATGATCCAGTGGATTTATATTCATTACGTCCATGCATTGTCAAATCCGAAAGCATACTATATTAATCCGCTTTAAATATGAACTGATACTGATAATCTTATGCACGATAGCTTATATGAATATTATGTGGCTCCATTACGTATGTACGCCACGCCATATCTGCGTACTTATATGAATTTGGGTCGTTTGGCTGATATGAAATATCATCATCATATCAGCCAAACGACGTCCACTGCTGGACATAGGGTGACCGGCCACAAAAGACCACATCCCTCCGTGCCTCGTAATGCACATAAAGCCATCGGTTTCGGTTATCATCTTTGACAGTCGTTAGGGCACTCAGTGCCCTTCAAATATCTGGTCTAAACCATAAAATATGCCTATGCCTTCGGGTTGTAGAGGTCAGATGGCAGTGGCAGTCTATTATGATAATGTTTCTGAAATTTCTTTCGAAACACAATACCCACGATGGAGTTCCTTCGGACATCTTTTTTTATTAATGTGAAACATTTACAGAAAAGAAAATAATAGTTTATTTGTTGGAATACTGTTTACAAAGTTGTTTACCGTTTTTAAGTCCATAGTATTTTGCCGTCACCGGCGTACAAATGTTCCTTTTACATTAAAAATAATCTTAAATACTATAGTGTTATTACATAAGTCTTACTGTTCATCACACTGTATGACACATTTTAAATAAAAGGTCAACATAAATAAAATTTGCACGTCATGTCATAAGTTCTATTGAATAATATAGATAGAGTACTAATATCATCATTTAAAAGTGATAGGAATTAAGCATTTGGTAGAAAATTGTAACTGGCAGAACTTGTAGCTTTGGCAGAAAATTTGGCTGAATCTGTGGTAGAAAATGGTAACTTTGAAAGAAATTGTAGTTTTGGAAGATATGGTTGTTTTTTTATGAATAGTAGTTTTGGTGGAAATTTTAGTTGTGGTAGAAATGTTAGTAATGACACAAATTGTTGAAATGGTAGGTTTGGTAATTTTGAAAGAAATTGTTTTTTGGTAGAAAACGGTAATAGTAGTCAACCAAAACTACCATATTACCGGAATAACGTTCTGAAAATGATGATTGGTAGTAGGTGCTTTATGATTATTACAATGCCTGCTATTGTATATAAACTTCTTTGGTGTCTTAATGATGATCTGATAGTGTAGGAAGGTGGTCACAATAAATTGATGATGCCTTTTGCAGTCCACTACAGGACTTAAGCCTCCCTACATGGTGGTTTTGGTAGTAGGACAGTAGTAGATAAAACAACGCACTTATAATATCTAGTTGGTATTATTAGTATTACATGGCTATGATTAGCTGCTTACTATCAGGCGGGCAGACAGTAGCTCGTTTGCCACCTCTACTGTATAAAAGCGGTCAAGTGCGTGTCGGGCCACGTTTTTCGGTGTAGTGTACCCATGGGAGCTACCCGTATACATAACTTTTTTCAAAATAATTTACTGTTCAGTTTTGTCCGCGTGGTTACAATGCATAACCATGGCAAATTTCAGCTCTCTAGTGCTTATAGTTTTATCCTTGTAGTTTACTACGGAACCCTAAAATGGATTTATAGCTAGGTATTCATGACCAAATCCTTGTGTGACAAACATAAACATAAGTGTTAGTTCTATGTCTGGATGTAATTTGTGTATAATTATAACATATATTATTTATCTGACTGCCTCATTGTTCTACGGATAATTCACTACTGTTGATCATGAGTTCCGGGTCGAGTTTGTTTCCTTGGTACGGCTGACCAATTTTTGCTAAGATTCTTAATAATTAGTTTCGACCGCGATCGTCAGAAAAACAATTTCAAGTCATGTGACCCGAATGTCATGAAAATCTAAAGAAGTCAGCATTTGAGGCCAGCTCAGCTAATTGCGAGTACCTGAGAGGATTCTGATAAAAATTTGAACAGTGCCTTTCATCCTGCTTCTTTTCCCTCCTTCTCTTCCTCCTGGTAGGAGGAGGAGTTGGATGTGTTTCTTTGCTATTTCTTCTGTAATGCTGAGAAAACACAGGCATGTGTATGAACCACAGATAGCTTGCCATCAAGTATGCCGCTGGCTCGTCAGCCGCCGATGAATGCAATCAATAAATTAACCAAGTCGCAGACTAAGATCATAAAGTATGCCTTACGAGGTAAGTACGATTAGATATATAAGACGTAAGTAGATGCTCCTGTTACACAAGATTCATACTGGAAGGCTACTACAGCACTTAAATTGGTAACTGCATTAATAAAGTGTTATGTATGTACCTAATTACTATTTACAAGTAATTAATTACAATGTGAACCAGTTGCAGCTCCTTACAAAAACAAAATATGTTCCATAACACTGGCGATTAAAAAGAGTGGCCACGAGTTTTATTGCCCGTTCTTTCTCGTGGTTCTACCTATTGCTTTGCGAACGAGGCAGTAAATGTAAATGAAGAAGCATTAAGTGATTTACTTTAAAATTTGACGTTCATAAGCGTCACCTTGTGACCTAGATGAATAAATGATTTAAACTGTAGCTAGAATCAAATCAGTCGTAGATTTAGATCGTATCATAATATCTAATAATATGCCTGTCATGGTGAGTCAAGTCATACTTTCCAAGACTTGTATGACCTTTTACTGGAGCCAATTAAGTAAACAGAATGTGGCATACAATTTAGAGTATAATTGTAATAATAGTTTTAAACAGAAAATAGTTTACTATACTACTAATAATCATGCAATTAATGAAGTTAATCCTGGAGCTTCATAGTATTGATCGGTTGGTTAGCTGGTAGTATTATGACTGGGCTTATATAAGTATACAGATATGGCATGTAAAGTATAATATGGAGCCCCACATCACATTGATTTGTTTTATATAAGTTTACTGGATTCAAATAAGTACGTACTATGCAGCATGTAATCGGAGTTAAATAATACGTAAATAAACAACATAATGCCAGCAAATAACTTCATGGCTGCTATAATTTCACTCGTGGATCTAACAATGCATGGTTATAATAAATATAAATCTTCTGGATCAACTTATGTATGGAAAAAAGATAAGGATTTCACATTGTCACTCAGAGGGCGATGGAGAGAGCTATTCTTGGAGGTTTCCTGTGCGAGATCGAATCAGAAATGAGGAGATTCTCAGGAGAACCAAAGACAAAGCTCTCCGGATAGTCAAGCTGAAGTGGTAGTAGTCAGGGCACATATCTCAAAGTTGAGGCCGTGGAGGAAGAAAGGTTCTGAAGTGGTGGCCACATACCACAAGTTGGATCGACAATCTCGTTAATAACGCGGGTAACGGTTGGATGCGGGCGGCTCAAGACCAGTATGTGTAGAGAACCTTGGGGGAGGCCTACGTCAAGCAGTGGACGTTGTATGGCTGACATGATGATGAATTGATGATATTTCATCATACCAGCCAAACGACCCAAATTCATATAAGCACACAGATATGGCGCGGCGTGTATAGTAATGTAGCCACATAATATCCATAAGCTTGTGTGTATAAGATTATCAGTATCAGTTCATAATATTTAAAGCGGATCAATATAGTATGCTTTCGGATTTGACAATGTATGGACGTAATGAATATAAATTCAATGGATCATCTTATGAATGGAAAACTAAAATTTAAATAATTGTAATGTGAAACCATTAAGTACTGATTGACGGGAACATGTATGTCTTAAAGGAGCCAAATAAAGATACAGATTTTGGTACATACTAAAACGTAACATACTAAAAATACTGTAGTAAGTGATTATATATTTTATTATATCTAACTAGCCCTGATCGCCTGAAACACAGGTTTATCCTAGTTCAGGCATATAATTTTATATAAGGAACCTTAAACTAAGCTTTTGTACTTGAAACGAGTAAACTGTACTATTTTAATTAACAGAATAATTTGAATTTGGATTTGGTATACAATTATGCGTTAAATAGTAACCTAAAGTATTCAAACAAAAATACTCAACTAACATAATCCTGGAGCCACATAATACTAACCAGCAGGTCTAATATAATTTATAGTTTTGGATTCAAATAAGTACGCACATGTGGCGTATAAAGTGAGCGGCCCGTGGCAAAGTGGCGACCGCTCGAGTCTATCGATTCGCAAGGTTAAGCGGGTTCGTCACCGTCTGGTTTATAGATGGGTGACCGGCCACAAAAAGTCACACCCTCCGTGCCTCGGAGAGCACGTTAATCCGTCGGTCCCAGCTGTCATCAAAAAGATCCTTGACAGTCGTTACGAGGAATTAGTACCCGCGAACATCCTGACTATCCCTTCGGGTTGCAGAGGTCAGACGGCAGTCGCTCTGTGGAAAAGCTAATATTCTGTCAAATCTGGTTAAACTAGAAAGCGGAGCCCGGGCTTCAAGGTGAAGACCTGGATGCAACTGGCATAACGCTCGGAGGATGGTGATGATTTGGCATAATTATTATACAATATAAAGCCAAATAGTATACAATAAATGAATATCGGACTTAAATAGTATTTAAATTATCAAGTAGAAATAGGATCATTATAGTGCTGGTAAAAATGTATAACATGGTTATATCATATATTATTATTATTACACAGAGCAAGTACTGAAGTAACTTGTCCCTGGAACCACATATTTATAATTGTCACGTCTGGATTCAAATAAGAACAGACGCATGGCATATAATTCGGAGCCAAAAAGTCGACGTCGGTCTGAGATATATGGCCGTTACGGATCTAGTTTTGTTCGGAAATTCAGCCAAATTTATCACGAATACATCTAAATTTTATTGAATATGTTTGGCAACGTCTTGCCATGAATGACAACATTGTGAAAAAATCAAAAATATATTCCATAGAGCAAATGTCATTCGAGTGCAAAGGTGGATCAAGTAAGGAACGGCAATACCGCGTGATCAACCAAGTCCGCAAACAGTCGTTTATATATATATATATATATATTCTTAAGTTCATACATTCAAGATAATTTACACCTAGACACTGAAGAAGTAATAATGCAACTCACAACTTTCGGTTTATCAGTCCGGGTCATAGGTCTAAGAATGTTCTCACGAAACTTAAACAATTTGTGGATTTGACTTACGTTTTTTTTAGGTTTTTTATTATTTTCTAGGCTCAAGCAAATGCTGTAGATCTGCGAAAACATATGGAAGATTTTCGAGAACAGTATTTGAGTAGATACCGCTATCCATATATGCGTACTTTGGTACACCTCTCTCCAGCATAGACAGTTGTTATGCGTGCTGCCTTATGCAGAATTGTATGAACTACACCCATACAAGCACTCTTCCTTGGTAATAACATTGCGCAGCTGGTACCGATAAGGGAAATCAAACGAACGCCTTGTGTGAAGGACATCGACCTCACACAACGCTCATAACAAAACTCTTCTGCTTTAGAAGTTTTCCTTGCACAAAGCCACCTGCCAAGGTTTGAGAAATATCATTTTCCTTTTAAATTATAATAGGAAAAGCGTGTTAGGCAACATATTTTCATGATGTGAGATCAGGTGTGAAAAGTCACGTGTATCTGTCTTTGTCGTAACATACGAAGTATAAAATATTTTGCCAATCGTATAATAGTGCTTATGATTGTTCCGTACCCTGAGGGACCCATTTCGTAAGAAACCTGAAAGATATAATAATATCGAGTTTCAGAGGCTTATTGTTGCGTAAGTCTTTAAAAGTCGTATACGTGTGTATTCGCTAGAAAAGTACGCCATTTACATTTGAATACAGTCGAGTTTCTTGTGTTTTCTATTTAATTTTTGTTGGGCACTTAAATAGAATAGTACTTTTACTGTGCATGGTATTAACTCGAATCTAATACATAGCTAGGCATAGGACTACCTGTTACGTTAGTTAAAAGACGCAGGTTCAGCGCATATGTATCTACCTAATTGGTTATTATTGATGCGATGACTTTATGTGCTACCGAACCTGTTTACTAAACTTCAGCCATTGAGCTCATCATTGAGTTGAAAAAAATTTCAAGATTGCTTTATGGGACTCTAAAAATTGGGCACAGTTTTTAACAGATTCGTTTATTTAGCTAACTGTATCTATAGGTACTAATATAATAAAGCGGAAGAGTTTGTTTGTTTCTTTGAACGCGCTAATCTCAGGAACTACCGGTCGGATCTGAAAAAATATTTTTGTATACGATAGCCCAGTTATTCCGGAAGGCTATAGGCTATATAACATAACGCTTCGACCCTTTGGGGCCGGGCAAAAGGCTAAAAAGGCTAATAGATAATGTCGGCTAATCTCAGGAAATAGCAGTCAGAATTTAAAAAAATGTTTTTTCCTATGATAGCCCAATTATTCCGAAAGGAATAGGCTATATAAAATTACGCCACAACTTTTAGGAGCCAGACAAAAATAATAAAATTGTCAAACGAGGGACAAACGGTTAGGTTAAAGGCAAAAAAAGGCTAAACCAATAGGATAGGGTATCGTTTTCGAGATTTTCGGGACGCTGATTAATAATATGAAATTTATTTAGTGATCCAAGACGGCGGATGAGAAAATTTAAAAAATCAATATGGGTATCGCCTTCAATATTTTAAGGGGTGGGGAATCAAAATACAACATTTGTTTTGTGATTAAAGATGGCGGATGGGAAATCAAAATGGCGGATGGGAAAATTAAAAAAAAACAATATTGGTATCGTCTGCGATGTTAAAAGGGATGGGGAATCCAAATACAACATCTGTTTCGTGATTCAAGATGGTGAATGGGAAAAACAAAGATGGCGGATGGGAAAATTTTAAAAATCAATATGGATATCGTCTCCGATGTTTAAAGGGTTGGGGAATCCAAATACAACATCTATTTCGTGATTCAAGATGGCGGATGGGAAATCAATTATATATAAAAATCAATCTTCGTTTATTTGTATATCTTTATAAACATTGAAATTTTAGATTAAGCACTGCAGGCTTTTGTAACTTTCTTCAGAATTTCCTGGAGTAGTGGTTTGAAAAAAAAGGAATAAATAAAAAGATCTTTTAAAAGCGATACGGAGTTCGCCGGGGCAGCTAGTGATAGAATAAAATCATAAGCATAACATGAAGTATATAATAAGTGTATAGTGAGCAGACATTGAACATTATACTTCCTTTCAGAAACTGTCTTGGCAACTCGGCACAAAGCTTTAGCATATTATGCAATCTCATCCTAGTTTCATCAAACTAATCGCATATAAATCTTATATAAATAGCCGTTGACACTTGGGATGGCTTAGTATACATTAAACACATGGTATAGTATCACATTGTATGAGACCTCTCGATGCGTTCACCGTTAATGTTCACTTTAGGTATATTATAGACTAGCCAAGCTTGGCTACACTTGTTTTAGAGGTTCAGTATACAGTTCACTTGAATATGAGATGAATACCAAAATGATAGACAAATATTTTTAAATATATTTTGATAGATCAAAATTATGTCAAAATTTAAAATTTATAAATTACTAGAGGACGCCAGCAGCTACGCCTGCAATTTTTTTTTAATTTACCCGTTTTGGCCGATCCCGTGGGAATTTCGGGAAATCCCTTCTTAGTGCACCCCTACGGTCCCCAAGGAACATACATGCCAAATTTCAGCTTCCTGCGCCCAATAGTTTCGGCTGTAGCGTGTCTGTCAGTCAGTCAGTAACGCAAGGATTTTTTTTTTAATGATATTCCTCAAATTTATATATTAAGATTATTTGCGATTGATGTGAGCTAAATATTCATATAATTTTAAATTATACTTATAAACTCGGATCTAAAATAATACTTCTGAGTATTAAATCTAGATCAAATATTTAATTATCTGTGAGCCATTTTTGTTATTTAAATCAGCAGCTGCATAAAAGACATCAGTGCGTGTGCTTGTATTGAAATCTTCATGATGTTACATACTGAAGCGGTTGCAACTGCAGGCCGCCTCAGGTTAATACTAGCTTAAAATATTTATGAACCAATATGCAGTGTCTGTTAAAGGAAACCTGCAACATTCTGTAGTTTATACCCTTGCTTGTATTTGATTTTAGTGTCAGTGAAGTTGGATACGTCAGATTCTAATTCTATTTACTAAAACTGTAGTCAGTTCGTCAGTCTGGTTTGTCTTGATTAAAACACATACACACGTACAGAAAATATCTAAAAGTAAACACATAGCAAGGCAATAAAGAAACAACCTTTATATAATGCGAAGGCGAAGCATCTTAATTTTTGGAACATTTGCGCGAATGAGGTTTCTCTCCCCTATTCATTACATTTTTTTTCTAAATTAAGCAGCATCACGATATTCATTTATGAAAAATATTGTCTCCTTACTGCTATTTAGCTAAAGAAAACTCGTGTACATAACGACTTAGTTAAAGAAATACAAATGTTAAGAATTATTTCTATAAATGTCTCATTTAAAAGATATCTTCTTAATATATTAGAAGTATACGGCTTTATAATTTTATTTAATGCGGCGTATATAAAAGACAAGTAGAAAAGGAATTTATATTGCCCTATAGGAATTTCTTCGAAAAAAAACTATAGTATAGGAATGCGATAATAGCTTTTAGATTGCATCGGTTACTTGCGAATCGTAACCAGGTATTTAAGGCAGAACAGTTAACGTCGAAAACAGGACGGCGGTAACCGCCATTCGCGGTAAAAAGGAAAAAAGCACAATGTTTTGTTTCTAAAACAAAATGTTTGACAACATTTCCTGGGCAAGTTAAAGCGTTTTTTGGTATAACTTCTGCCCGCTTAACCGCGTTGGATTGCCGGCAGCTTACATTAAAACATATCGCTAAATTGTTTTAAAGTAATTGCATTGGCACCATTGCGCGCAACATTCTGTGACTGGTTACATTTTCGTATTTATTGATCCCATAGGACACGGCTGTTCTATCTAAATTATGTAAGGTTTGCCTAGTTAAAAGGACAATGGCAGATCTCCATACATCAAAATGTCTGAAATTAAATTGAAGCGACCAGTAATAAAAAATATATCAAAAAATTTGGCGTAAGTAACAGAGTCTAGAAATGATTCTATTTTCACTCAGGAAAGGTGGAAAAAGAAGATATCGGTGATTGAAGTTTTAGTTAAGAATGAACAATGTAGGTACAAGGAAAGTTATAGTATGAAAGTTAAACAATGTAGGTAGATACGTTTGAATTATCAAATGACATATGTCAGATTGACATCAAAACACGGAAGTATTTTGTAGCATCTAACTGTCACAGCCATAGACAAAAGCAGAGCTGCACATTTTAAATCGATTTTATGTGAAATCGATACAACTTTAAAACGATGCTGTGACGTTTTTATTTGATTTAAACGTTGTTTTGCTTCAAAAATATTAGCTTAATGATATAATGCTGATTAAATGTTAAATAACTGCATTTTAAACCAAACCAACTCTATAAAGGTCGATCGTATCGATTACTTATTTAATAATCGATACGGATATAGCACTCACGTCTATTCCTGTCACACCATTGTCTATGGCACCAATCAAATAAAAAAGTATTCGTAATCAATTGGAATGCTTTTAATCATCATAAAATACTCCAGCTTTAACGAGACAAAGTGAAAATGTTAAAAATCGTAGAAAAATAAACAATTTGTTTTGTTCATATAAAGTTTAAGGTCGCCACAACAAACCCAGACCAAATTCTGCCATTGTTCTTTAGATCTGACAAGACGTCATGATAAAAGTCAGACCATCGTTCTTCGAATATTAAACTTCTAACCAATCTCGAGAAGGCTTCGGACAGGTGAATGACACAGCTCAAAAATATCAAATTGGTTGTGTGTCTAAATGCTCATAGTACGAGATAGTAACACAACTATATACAAGTAATTAATTACAGTGTGAAACAGTTGCAGCTCCTTACACAAACAAAATATGTACCATAACACTGGCGATTAAAAAGAGTGGCCACGAGTTTTATAGCCCGTTCTTTCTCGTGGTCCTACCTATTGTTTTGAGAACGAGGCAGTAAATGTAAATGTAGAAGCATTAAGTAATTTACTTAAAAACATTGACGTTCATAAGCGTCACCTTGTGACATAGGTGAATAAATGATTTGACTTTGACTTTGTAATATAATTACACTACAGAGCATAAAACAAAGTCTGTCTTCTGTCTGTCTGTTCCTATGTATGCTTAAATCTTTAAAACTACACAACGGATTTTAATGCAGTTTTTTTTTAATAGATAAAATGATACAAGGGAAAGGTTTATATGTATAATACATATATATGGCGGTACGAAGTTCGCCGGGTCAGCCAATGTTCTTATATTCTGTTGTTCGTTACCTATGTTTCTTATGACTTTTAAGTAGGAGCTCTACGATAACCGTCCAACCAACAATAATTGATAATCCTAAAGAGATATGTTAGTATACGGGCTACATGGCACTCTGAATAAACTAGCTATTATACATATTACTGGGTAGTTTTTTTAATAATCTGTTACTGAGTGTTAACATTTTTACGTTCTTAAAATACCATTATAACCGGTTTATCAATTATAAACATAGAAATCTGATTAGATTGCGAATAATCTTTTTACAATAGGTACCTATTTCATAACAATGATTTAGGAAATTGGAATCGAATATTAAATTGGAGTTTTAGATCGATTCTCTCTTTCATTAGGCTACGGTTCTTGGAATGCGACGTTGAATTGTGGTAAAAAGGTTTGAATAATGATTTGGCGCCCAAAAGGATTTACGAGAGCGCTGTGACTCAGGCTTTAATGACTGAATAAATACTTGTTTAAACGTGATGAGGGTCAAGTTATCGTTCAGTTACTATTACTTTGTTGTTTAATATTTTCAAAACTCATCATCCTCCTAATGTTATCCAAGTTTCAACTGGGGTCCGCTTACTAGTCTAACCGGATTTGGCTGAATATTAGCTTTTCCACAGAGCGACTTGCTGTCTGACCTCCGCAACCCGAAGGAATAGCGATATTCCATGGTTTAGACTAGTGTCAGTTTATTTTAGACGTACTGACGCCCTATAACGACTGTCAAAGATCTTCATGACAGCCGGGACCGACGGCTTAACGTGCTCTCCGAGGCACGGGACAAGCAATTATTGTCAATTCAATACGCACATAACTCCGAAAAGTCATTGGTGCGCGCCGTGGATTCGAACCCGATACCCTCTGCATGGCAGTCCGTTGGTATCTCCACTAGGCTATCGCTGCCTTATTATTATTTTCAAACCTAATTTTCTAAATTGATAGGGTAATTTGGTTATCAGTTTCAAGCCGTAAAGTTAAATTCACTACGTGAAAGTGACGAGCACAAAGGCCGCTGTCCGATGTCATTATAGAGGCGACCTGTAATCGCCTGTAATAGTGGCATCACTACAGAGTAATATAGGCTTGTGCGGTTCTTGATTGTCACATGGCATAAAACAATTACTTTGGGCAATGCAGTGGTTAACGAGAAGGTGGGGTGACCGGGCCCTGTATTTTGTTCTGAATTTAAATAAGACATTGTCTTTGTAATAACAAAGGTTAACGGTGTATTTCAGACCACATAATCAGTTGGTTAAATATCGGCTTTGTGTGTAATTGTACGAGCATGTAAAACTTTGTTTACGGTATTAGTTTGTTTTCATATTTTATTACTTGCATTATGTGCTGTTTACAAGTTTTGTTTGTCTTCGAAGTCTGCGTCAGTTTAATATTGACTTAATTTACATTGAAATAACTTATATAACGTATATAACCCCTCGCTCGCAAGTTTACTTTCATTCAGATTCAATTTATTCTTTATATTACTGAACCAAATGAGATGAAATATAACTAAATGGATCCAGAGCGGAGAGTATCCTCTTTCAATTAAAACGCAAATCAACTACGAAAGGGTAAAATGCGCAGTGTAAAAAAAATGAGTGTCAGGAACGAAAAAAGCTTTCACGCTTTGTTTTCTTTTATAGAATGATCAGTTTGTGATTTGGTATTTATAACAGTTTTAAACATTTTTCATACATTATGCAATCTCATTCACTAGCATAGTAATAATTATAAGAAAAACCTTAACTGGAGACCGAATCTTTGACAAAAAAGTAAAGACTGACAGCGAAAGCATATTGGTGAGACTAGCAGACTGCTATGCAAAAGAGTTCGAGTTTAACCCCTAGACGCTTACTAGTTATTATTAAATTATATTTTTTCTTGTTGTCTGAAGAAAAACCAGCATGTCGGATATTTCTCTAAAAGTTCTTGAAGGACAAGTGAAGCCAGCCAACGCACACTTGGACAAGTTGGACAGCGTGATGTACCATAGTACATCACGCTGTCCAACTTGTCAACTGTGTTGTGTAGACCATAGTCTATCCCATCTGATAATGAGTTAAGACCTGTGCGCAGCTGTGGGACAGATCGTAATCAAGGTTGTGAGTTGTGATGATAATGTCGATGAAGATTGAAACTGGAGTCCAAATCAAATAAAGACTGAATGCGCTTAGAGCTTATTAGTCTGACTGTTATATTATTATGTAAATGCTGTAGCCACATTGCTTGATGGTACGGACGTTTATAATGAAATTTCTTTTTATTTTACTCGCATGTTTGATCTTATGTAATAGCAGCAACTTTTATAGTTAGACTTTCAGAATATTTTACGTATAAGCTGTGTAGATTCGGAGTAGCTATTATTGGTTTGGATCAATTATTATCAGTAATTGCAAGATGGCATGCGTTATTTCATAATTAACTATAATTGCCACTAACTTCTTGAAAATGAAACAGGTGTCCACTATATGCATATAATAAAATTTATGAACATACATATAATAGATTTTCCTCGGTTACTTACAGGAAGATTGTTCACGGCTCATTTGTTATTAATTGTGACTCAAGTGGCACTTGTTATTAATTTCTTCGTGTTTAAAACGTTGGGTTGGGCAAAGTAAAACATTTGGGATGTTTGAAATGTGACAAAACTGACTTAAAGTAGTAGCAGTTTAAATAAAATTGTAAATCGCTGTAAAAATTATAAATCATTCAGTCTGTAGGTTAAATAGGTAGTAGTAATATGTACTCTTGTTATAGAAGCATATTTTTATGGTTAAATTTTAAGAATGGAAAATATTACATAGGTATGGGCTCTTCTTTGTTGTAACACTATAAGTAAGTGTGCAGAATCTAGCTACATTGCCATTTGCTAGTAATATACTCGCCCCTATATAGTACAAACTAAAATATGTTGCTTTGACATACAGGCACGAGAATACGTAAAGTAGGTTTGCCATAATAAGGTTATTTCACTGGCCTATTGCATAATTTTCATATACACTTTCCTCGGTACACTTCATATAATAGCTAGAGGATGGGGGCAACTACGCTTGCACTTTTTTATACTTTATTGACCCAGCCCAATCATATGGAAATTCGGGAAATCTCTCCTTAGTGAACTCCTACGGTCCACAAGAAATATTAGATACCAAATTTCAGCTTCTTGCGCCCAATAGTTTTAGCTGTGCGTTGTCTGTCAGCAACGTTAGATATTTTATAATTATAATATACAGGTGTAAATTAAAATAGGACATTATATTATATTTGAGGTATCAATGCCATCTCAGTTGAATAACTATATAAAATGTTATTCTGTCCTAACGTTATTTATTGTTTGTGGCAACCACATGCCACGTTTTATGACTTCTTGGGATTTTGCAGCTGATTCCGAGCGAGTAAGTGCTCCTTATGTTTTGAATTCTAGTTTTACTGCGAATATGTTTATATGTTTCGTCAGACTTTATGGAAAGTTGAACTTCGATATTGGCCTCAGCATTTTATGTGTTTCGTATTACGACGATTCCCGTTTATATTACCCATATATTTTTTGCAATATTTGTTTGTACATTTGCACTGAAAGGCAACTACCCCAGTAGGAATAATAAATATTCTGTGTCAACGGACACTTTACCAACATTCAATATTGGCGTAGTCAAACTCTTATTTGTATTTTTACATGATTTGGGAATGAATGCATTAGTAATATTCTACATACATATATACATACATAGACTCACGTCTGTTTCCCCGAAGGGGTAGGCAGAGGCATATCAAACGCCCACTTTTCGCCAGAGTTTTGATCCCACGTAATAGGTGGCGAGCCTATTGCCGCTTATCGGGATATTTTGTTTGCCAGAGCCTCGTCCGTTGATTGGCAGGTGCACCACTTGCAGGTGAGGTTGGCTTGGGACCTTAAGATCTTGGTGGGAACCCTATGCACCCTAGTAATATTCTGTATACGATTAATTAATTAAATGTCAAAATGTTATTAAGTTACGGAGCTTTCCTACGTGGATTTATGTATTTCAAATATCTTTCGTGTAGCATATAAGATATAGCAGTAATTACACCTAATGAGTTTATTAACATACAGACACAGATAGAAATGTGTACAGTACGGTGCGGTCAAGGTGAAACTAACAACAGTAATATTGTATAATTCTTATGCTTACCTATTGTATTTATACATCATCAACTTACCAGTCTTGTATGATAAGCTGTTTTTGTATAAAACACATCTTATGTATATAAACATGATAGTTTAAAAATAATAAAATTGAAGAAAACATATCCAGTCTAATCTTGAAAAAAGCACTTCTCGGCAAATATTAAAAATACAGTTTGAAACAAAAACAATACGCGTGAAATGTATTGTTGTAATTATATAATCTAGATCACAAACAATGTTCTTTTGGTTTAAGAGCCGTTATTATGTACAACATTTCATAGAAAGCTTCAAGAGCTCTTTAGCATATAAACAGAATTTAAAACTGTTAATAGTGCTTATGAACATTTTCGAAAACCATTAAATTATATCTAAAGATTCCCATACATTTAGCGGTTAAGAGTTGGATAACTCTGTTTCACGTTCTTTTCATATCTAAAAGAAACTGGATGAAAACAAAATTGTAACGTTCATAAGTATTGTCCCGTAATCTGAAAGAATTAGACTACGAATTTAGATTTTAGATGTATAGTAACTATTGAGATTGAGAACATTAATGGAAAACAGTCACTGTACATTTTATTTGTACGCACAAATTCCAACGACATATTCTGAGAGAAGCAATAAAATTTCGAGATGAATAATATGACTCTCTTTTCAAGAGCGCTACTGTAAATACACATAAGGAAGGCAAGGGTAAACATTTGCTACGTTTATATAAATAAACAGAAAGACATAGATACGCCTGTATCGATAACATTCTCTGGAACCAAATGACTCAGGCCACAAACCGCTGTGATTGCTTCGCAGTATTTTCCTTGTTGCCTTTAAATTATAACAAGATAATAGAATCAAGATGTAACGAACTTGAAAAATTGGATCAAAAAGAAATTTCAGTCGGACACTTTCAATATTTGAGCTTAGCTCTAGGTACTCAATGAGAGCCTGCGACCCAAAACCATTTTGAAGACAAATAGCGCTATTTTGCGGAAAAGCTCTTTCATAGTCATAAAAATCATCGCCATGAAATCTTTTTGGGTATTATTATCATTTTCACTTTCATTTATTATTATCATTTTCACTTTGGACATGATTACATTATTTAACATTAATTAAAGTTCGCCAACTTCAATTAATAATAAATAACATAATTAAAAACGATTGCACACCTTTTTACTAAAGGTTAGTATAATACTGTATTTAAATATATACACGATTCGGGTTTATGAGCAGCCAGGACTGAAAACTTGCAGTATGCACCATGTTTCATAGCCCCTAAGACTCAAAATGGTACGACTTCTTTCCTAAAGCAATTCCACTATTGATACTTTTTTCGAATAGGACGCTACGATAGCATGTCATGGGCCCTTTCTACGCATTTCATAGGTAACGTATCCATTTGTGTACGTTAGCTAATCAAATACAGTAAATATAATAGACATACTTTGGCATTCCAAGGGTTTTTCATTCGTAGCATTGAATACCGAGATTGATAGCCTACAGAAACCGTTGAGAATCTCTCTCTGTTGTAGTGGGTATTGGAAGCACATTAGCCGAAATAAAAAATATAATTTTCCCATGATCATCAGGAAACCTGACGATTTATTTTAAAGCAAAGAGTAATCGAATACTGGTATTAATCACCAACGTAAATACTTAATGGGTTTATATGATGCATCGATTAAAAAAATTATATAAAGACTGAATGAGTTCTAACAATGGTCAAATTGCCAAATTAAAACCTATAGTACATACATACATTCATAGACTCACGCCTGTTTCCCAGAGGGATAGGCAGAGACTACGGAACGCCATTGGCAATGATCCTGACATACCTCTCTTGCTTCATTCACTCCCATCAAGTTTTTCATGCATGCTCTTCTGTTTAGGGTACTTCTGACCTGTCCTTTTTTTAGGTTGTCTCCAATCTGGTCAGAAAACGTCCGCCTAGGTCTTCCCCTTCGTCCTGTCCCATTCACACTTGCCTTATATATCTTCTTTGTCAGTCTTTCGTCATCCATTCTCTCCATGTGCCCAAACCATCTTAACATGCCTTTCTCGATGCTTGTCACTACATCTTCTTTTACCCCACACCACTCTCTTATCACACCATCCACCATTTCCTGCAACTCCTCCGCTGAAGACGCAAGTATTACCTTATCATCAGCATAAAGGAGGCATTTGACGAGTAACCCATTCATCCTTAATCCGCACATTACTATGTTTTAAATCTTGCAAACAACTGTCTATGAAGAGGTTAAACAGCCACGGCGATACTACACATCCTTGTCTAACACCTTTCTCGATGGTAAACCAGTCAGTGTAAGCCCCGTTTATCCGCACACCAGCTCTAGAATCCTCATAAAGGGATTTCAGGGCTCGAATGAGGCTGTCCACCCCATTAATTGACAGCCCCGACCTCATTTCATTCCACGCCACTTTAAACTATAGATACAGTTTTTATGTTTTTGAAAACTTCGTTTTTTTTACAATTATAAAAGGTATGTAAACATTGATTGATATACTTGGTACTGCAATGTCCTTAAGAACATATTTAATCATACTTGTATATTGTTAAGTTTATATACATTGAAGATAATTTACACCTAGATACCGAAGAAATACCTAATAATGCACATCGCACGAAGCTTTGTACCTGATGGGCTTGCAACCCACAACTTTTGGTTTATCAGTCTGGGTCATAGGACCAAGAATGTACTCACGAAACTTAAACACTTTGTCGATTTGACTTACGTATATTTTTAAGCTTTTTATTATTTTTAGGTTCAAGCAAATGCTGTAGATCGGCGAAAACATACGGAAGCTTTTGGACAACAGTATTTGAGTAGATACCGCTATCCATATATGCGTACTTTGGTACACCAATATATGAGGCAAACGTGTATGAGCAAGCCGGTCGCGGCCGACCTTGTAGGACATTCGTCGACCAAATTAGTAACGTTCAGAAAAACGGCATGATCCGAGGCACCCGGAACCGGCGAACATGTATGAAAAGAGTAATGAATGTAGAGGAAGCGCGTGAGGTTTGTTAGGATAGAAGCAAGTGGCGTTTCGTTGTCTCTGCCTACCCCGACGGGAAAAAGGCGTGAGTATATGTATGTATGTATTAGTGATGTGCCAGATCGTTAAAAATGTATATCCGCGGATACGGATACGGATCTTTATTTTCTTACTGAATCGATGTCGGTGCGCGCGACCTTGAAACGAAAGTTGATGTCACGCACGCCCGGCGGAACAATAGACAGATCATGTTTCGAATTGTATTGAAATTCTATTAAAAATACTCTGAACGGAATTTAATTGTTTTTAAATTCTACATAACCACCTATAGCATTCCATCCTATCAGTTGAAAATTAATAAGGTTAAAGATCCGTAAAAGATCCGCGAGAAAAGTAACGGATACGGATACAGATACGCATCTTTATTCTTCCTCGGATATCCGCGGATACGGATACTGATATCCGGAACATCACTAGTATGTATGTATGTATGTGGTAAACCTCTCTCCAGTATAGTCAGTTATTATGCATGCTGCCTATGTAGACTTGTACAGGCACTCTTACTTCGTAATAACATTGCACTGCTGGCACCGGTAAAGGGAAATCGAACGCTTTGTGCGATCGCACACAACGCTCATAACAAAATTTTCTGCTATAGAAGCTTTCCTTACACGAAGTCACATCCTGGGGAGGCGCTCCCAAAACTCTGTTGATTACTTTAGAACGTGCCCAACGAGCGGTTCTAAAAGTGGCTCTCTTCTTGCCGTTTTTACCTTGGATGTATACCAACGACTTAACGTTCTTACAGTCCGACAATTGTTCATATTCAGGATAGTTATGAAAGCCCATCAATTAACAAACTTTGACCCAATGACAAATATGTCAAAACGTCGTAAACATAAAGTCTGTGACTCTGGTGCTACATATAGAACTTCACTATCTCACAGGTTTTATTGCTTCTTGGGGCCATACCTGTACAATAAAATTAATGCCCATCTATCAATATATTGCAAAAATAAATTTAATTTAAAAAACACACACACACACACACACACACACACACACACACACACACACACATTCTCTCACACTCTCACACACACATACACACACACACACACACACACACACACACACACACACACATTCTCACACACACACACACATTCTCACACACACACGCACATTTAAATAATGTACATGCAATGGTTATTTGGTTATTTATAGATATTGTCATTGTATTTAGTCCGAGAGTTGGGAGCCTGGTGATCTGTAACACAGGTTCTACCTTTAACAGACACCAGTCCCTTCACAAAGGAAAGAGAGTTGTATTAATATACACCGTGATTCTGTAATATATGCCAAAATTCTAATATGATAATCCATGGCATTAATAACATTGATGTACATAACTTTATTTATATCGTTCCGTACAAAAATATTGACATATTGGGCCGCAAAAATGTCTCAAAAATGTCTGAGTTTATGGACACCACGTTACCACGCGCGCTCTTACACACCGAGTACCTACGAATATGACAATAAACTGCTCCGTCCCGCTTTTTCATTTCATTGATAAACTTAACAGCATTCCTAATTCGCTGCCTTCATACGTTATAAGAGTTAAATTTAAATACCCTCATGTACAAAAAATCTGTGGTATTAATTACGATTAACGAACAATGGTATTAATTACGTCTGTACAAAATGGAAAAACTAATAAGTAAACCAAACCCAATCATTAAAAAAAAATACTCACCAAATCTGATTCTGCGATGTTTATTGTGCTGAGATCAGCCAGGTGGCCAGCCAGGCGTCGCTGCCATCACTTCATCAGTTCATTCATAAGTTGCAAATTTTTCCTTCATACTTTATACGGGCTTAGGATCGTCAAATTGCAAAAGGTCTTTGTTGACTGCAATTGCTGATTATGATTATTAAACTTAGAGATCGACCGGCCTTTTGCAATGCGGCGTATTTAAAAAATTTGAATCAACTTATGTACAATGATTAAAAGACAATCAAAAATTCCTTACCTAATTACTTTCTAATCTTTTTTTAATAATTGTTCGAAGTGCAAACCGTTTCTCTCTAAACAGAGTCTCGCACGTTTTTGCACATTATGTTTTAATTTGTTAAGCACTACACGATCACTTCGCACTTGGTCAAATGCAGATTGTATTTGCACTTTCAAGTCCTCGAGGCTTTCGGCCTCTTCCACATAAACACGTCTTTTGATCTCACTCCACAAAAAAAGTCACATGGCGTAAGGTCTGGCGATCGCGGCGGCCATGATACTGGGCCTTGGCAGCCGATCCAGTGACTACCGTGTTCTAAATTCAAATAGTCACGTACGGCGGCGGCATAGTGATAAGATAAAGGCACATCGTCCATAAAATTTGATATGGTACCGCACAACATTTCTAAATAACTACCCCCAGTTAGCCGACCTTCTAGGAAATATGGGCCTAGAAGTTGGTTGCCTATTATGCCGGCCCAAACATTTGCGCTTAAGCGCACTTGGTGATACGTTTCCCGTATCATGTGTGGGTTTGTAAACGACCACCAATGTTCGTTGTGCTGATTATACAGCCCCACACGCGTAAATAACGCTTCGTCAGTCCACAAAATATTCGCATTAGGGTTTACAATTAGCCACTCACAGAACGTTCGCCGCCGTGCTGTATCTCCTTCGTATAATTTTTGCACCTTTTTAAAGTGGTATGGGTGCATATTAGCCGAATTCAACAGCCTCCATACGGCACTTTGACTCACTTCGAAAAAACGGCCTGCATCTCGCGTGCTTGAACGCGGATTTCTCTCAAAGAAATCCATAACCTCGTCTTCAATTTCAACCGTCAATCTCGGATTGCCACGGGCTTGAGCGTGAAGTGGGGTAGTGAATTGGCCATGATCTAACAGCCTCTGGTTAGCTGCTAAAATAGATCGACGATTGGGTATCACAGCGTTCACGTACCCTTGAGGCCGCAGACGGGGTAAACTTTCTTCTACGTATACCCTTTGCGCCCTGATAAGGCTCTCACCACTCAAAATGTAGCTTCGCACCATTTCATAGTACTCGCGGCAAGAATACATTGTAGGCTAGGGCGCCGGGCACCGTCTCGCGTCGACACTGCATAGATCAATGCGGAAGTGTTTCGCACTAACACCTCGCGATGCGCCAGCGCGGCCGACTGGTAAATTTAATTTAATTTCGTTTCCTGACCACACCCCTTCCCACTACCCCCGCGGCTCACGCACTTCCCCGGCCCTTGCTCATTGAAGTTTATTACGCGACTACAATGTGTTTACGTAGGTAACACTTAGTGACCACGCTGGATTGATATTTACATAAGAAAAATTATTTCGATAAGTAAATTTTACCTACTGATTTTTTTTCAGAAATGTGATCTTTAAGTGATACCTAAGGCCTAAAAAATTTTTTGGCATAGCTTACAAAATCACGGTGTATATCTATTGTATTTCCTACTTACTGTGTAACCTTTGTGAAAGAGATAAATAAACGATTATTATTATAATTATGGTTTGAGGAATATCGTTTCCCTTTTAAATTATAATTGGTAAAGCACGTTAGGCAACATATTTCTGTTATGCGATTTCAGGTGTGAAAAGTCAGGTGTATCTGATGAAATTTATTACGTACAGTAGAAAATATTTTGACAATCGTATAAATAATGCTTGTGATTGTTCCGTGCCCTTAGGGACCCATTTCATCGTGGAAGTAAGAAGCCTGAAAGATATAATATCGTGTTTCAGTGAGGCTTATTGTTGCGTAAGACGTCTTTAAAGTCGTATGCGTGTATATTCGGTAGAAAAGTACGCCATTTACATTTGAATACAGCCGAGTTTCCAGTGTTTTCTATTTAACTTTTGTGTGGCATTTAAATAGAATAGAACTTTTACTTTGCATGGTATTACCTCGAATGTATTAGATAACTAGTCATACGATTACCTACATATTACGTTACTTGAAAGACTAATTAATCCTAATTGGCTACTATTGATGCCATGATTATAATTATAGAACCGAGCTGCACCCAATTTTATTACTAAACATCAAGCATTGAGTATCAAATCATAAGATTTTCCATAAGCCTAGCAATGGTTGCATAATTATCAAGATTTCCTGAGCAATGTCTAAAAAAAATAATAAAATTCTGTACAGAGTATAATGGAATCCGTTTATTTAGCTTATAATACCTACAAATAAATTGACTTATCAACCATGAAGTACATAGGTAATAACATTAAGCGTTGAACATTATTCTTCCTTGCATAAACTATCTTGGCAACTCAGCACAACGCTTTAGCATATTATGCAATCTCATCCTAGTTTCACCGAACTAATCCCATATAAATCCTATGTAAATCGACGTTGACACTTGGGATGGCTTAGTATACATTATATACATGGTATTATAGAATACCATTGTATGAGACCTCTCGATTCGTTTACCGTTAACGTTCACTTTAGGTATATTATAGACTAGCTAAGCTTGGCTACAGTTGTGTTAGAGGTTCAGTATACAGTTCACTATAATACGAGATGAATACCAAAACCATTAACAAATATTATGTAACTTAAAGATGTATAAAAACTATAGATGCGTTGCCCGCACACTGAAATGGCAAACTGAAATGAAGGCAATTGCCGCCATTTCGTTTAGTAACGCGCGGACCTATGTTGTGATAGTACGCTCCGTAACAATAATTAGTGTGTAAGAATTTAAAAAACAACTAAAATTATCTCTCTCTAGCAACAGGTGTCCGTTATAGTAGTATTTATTTACTTTCTCTTTGTTTATTCATACAAGATATTATTTGGTATTTGTAGTCCGTTTTTCAGAGCCGCTTTGTGGTAGTATGGCGCGTCTATATTATAATATATCATTGATGTACCTGGTCAAAATTGCAAATAGACGAATTATTATTTCCGATTGATGTGAGCTCAATATTCATATAATTTTAAATTATTCCTATAAACACGGATCTAAAATAATATTTCTGAGTAAAAAATCTAAAACAATTATTTAATTATCTATTAGCGATTTTAGTTACTTAAATCAGTAGCCGCATAAAAGTCAGCAGTGCGTGTGCTTGTATTGAAATCTTCATGATGTTACATACTGACGCGGTTGCAACTGCAGGCCGCCTTAGGCTAAAACTAATTCAAAATATTTATGAGCCAATATTGCAGTTTCTATTAAAGGATAGCTCTAACGTTCTGCGGTTTATAACCCTGCCTGTATTTGATTTTAGTTTCCGACTTAGATACTTCAGATTCCAATTTTATGCACTTTAAATGTAGTAAGTTTTTCCTGGTGTGTCTGGTTTTATAACAATAGATAATGTCATGTACAGAAAATACCCAAAAGTAAACACATAGCAAGGCAATAAACAAACAACCTTTATAAAATGCGAAGGCGAAGTGGCTTAATTTTTGTAACATTTGCGCGAATGAGGTTTCTCTCCCCTATTCATTACATTTTTTCCAAATTAAGGAGCATCACGATATTAATTTATGAAAAAGATTGTCTTCTTACTGCTATTTAGGTAAAGAAAAGCTCGTGTACATAACGACTTAGTTAAAGAAATAGGTACGAATGTTAAGAATAATTTCAATAAATGTCTCATTTTAAGACTTCTTTATAAATAACAAGTAAACAGCTTTATAACTTAATACGGCGTATATAAAATTCAAGTAGAAAGAGAATTTATACTGCCCTATAGGAATGCGATAATAGCTGTTAGATTGTATCGGTAACTTGCGAATCGTAATCAGGTATTTACGATTGCCTTTAAGAACAGTTAACGTCGAGAACAGGACGGTGGTAACCGCCATTCGCTGTTAAAAGGTAAAAATACAATGTTTTGTTTCTAAAACAAAATGTTTGACATCATTTCCTGTGCAAGTTAAAGCATTTTGTGGAATAACTTCTGCCTGCTTAACCGCGTTGTATTGCCCGCAGCGTACATTAAAGCGTAAGTAATTACATTTCGTTAGATTTTCGTATTTATTGATACCATAGGGCAGGGCTGGTCTATCTAAATTATGTATGGTTTGCCCAGTCAAACCTTAGATCTCACAAGTCGTCTTTATACAATTCGGACTATTGTTCTTCGAATGTTAAAGTTTTAGCCAATCACGAGAGGGATCCGGACAGGCAAACGACACAGCTCAAAGAGAGCAAATGGGTTGCCGTGTCTAAATGCTCATAGTATTAAATAGTAATATAATCACTACATAGTATAAAACTAAGTCTGTCTTCTGTCTGTCTGTCCCTATGTTTTCATAAATCTTTAAACTACACAACGGATTTTAATGCGTTTTTTTGAATTGATAGAATGATACAAGAGGAAGTTTTATATGTAAAATACATACAAATATAATATGGCGGTACGAAGTTCGCCGGGTCAGCTAGTGTTCTTATATTCTGTTGTTCGTTACCTATGTTTCTTATGACTTTTAAGTAGGAGCCCTACGACAACCGTCCAGCATCCAACTACATATTAACGGTAATCGTAACGAAATATCTTGGTATAGGAGCTACCTTGCAGTCTTATTAATCTAGTTATTGATTGCAATGTAACACATAAAAAATATTAAAAAGCTTTATCTGTCAAAAGATTTTATGAAATTGTAGAGTTTGATTTACTAATTAACTTAATTTTAATTTATAACAGAGGAATCTTATTATTTCATTTGCCAAAACCAAAGCAAAAGTGTACTACGGCGGCTTTAAATCTATTTACGAAGTTGGTGTAGCTACTGCGTGGCGGTGTGTGTAGTGGTGAAGTAATTTGTGTGTTTGTTGTAAGTTATTCTTATGGTGCTGATACACTTGAGCATTCACCTGTAATGAGCATTCGTGCGAATGTTACAAAACAAAGAAACAAATGAGTGTGTTTTAGCGAGCATTCTTACGAACATTCTGGCGAACCTTAGAATATAGAAAATATGTAGTAACCGTACTACACTGGCGGTTAAAGTATATTGCTATATACGATTTTATTACATTACTAATAACTAGTGCTTATTAGTAATATAATAAATATCAATTGCTTTATTCATCAAAAGGTAATTAAAAAAAATATATACATACATACATACATACATATCGGCACGCCTTTTATCCCCGAAGGGGTAGGCAGAGGTGTATTTCTACACCCACTTTTCGCCAGATATACTTTAGTCCCACGTAATAAGGGGCGAGCCTATTGCCGTACCGGGCACATTTCCAGACTCCGTGCTGCTACTGAGAATTTTGTGATAGAAAAACCCAATAACACTGCCCGACCCAGGAATCGAACCCGGGACCTCCCGATCCCACGCGCACATTTATGCCGCGAGACCAACGAGGCAGTCGTATAGGGTTTGATGTCGAGTTTTCCGTCCCTACGCAAAGATGGTATTTGCATCGTATTATCCCTTAGTCGCCTCTTACGACACCCACGGGAAGATAGGGGGTGGTGACCCTTGTATTCTATGCCGTCAACCACACGGCAGCAAAAAAAATATATATTCGTAATTTAATTGGTGTTTAAGTTTGATTAATTCGTTTATGTTACTTAATCTGAGAATTTACAAACACTCAATCGGTATTCATTCTGAGTAAACCAAATCTAAGAATTTATTTTAAACATAATCCAAATTAGTGACAACCTACGAAGATTCGAAACGTCATTTGTGTATTTATCTTTCTCTTACATGAGGTAAAAATCAGAAGTCAAAGTGAAGTAAATATATTTAGTAAAACTGCTGTTGTAGTGCGGTTTCTATATTTTTTCTATTTTCTATGGATTGGAGTGTACGCTAGAAATATCGTGAAAATGTTCGTAGCAATGTTCGTTGTTCGGTTTGACAAAACAAATAGCGGCGAATGCTCGCTGTTCTGTTACAAGTGAATGCTCAGGTGTATTGGCGCCATTATATTCACCATCATCATAATGTCAGCCTATAGACGTCCACTGCTAAACATAGGCCTCCCCCAAGGCATGATAATTCCATTCATATATTATCAGAACCTAATTATGTAAAGTGTATGTAGTGGTGAAATAATTTATGTGATTGTTGTAAGTTATTCTTATATTATTAGAACCTAATTATGTAGTAATTATATAATGTACTATTTAAAACACAAGTAATCCCATCATCATCAGCCCCTTATACTGTGCCACTGCTGGGCACAGGCCTCTTCTCACTATGAGAAGGTTAAGGCCATAGTCCACCACGCTGGCCAAGTGCGGGTTGGCAGACTTCACATGTCTTTCGAGAACATTATTGAGAACTCTCAGACATGCCGGTTTCCTCAGGATGTTTTCAAAAGTTTAAAATTTTATTCAAAAGGTGGTAATTTTAGTCAAAATACAATAAAATAAATGCACTCAATATAGGTCTGAGTGATTCAGATATCCAAATGGACAAAATTATTAGCTAGTATTTCGATAGTATTTTACGCTCATTTATAAATACGTATATTCCTGATTGACAAAAGAGAACGAGATTAGCTCTTTTGCCTATTGTTGGAGCACTACAAGGAGGGTACTAGATGACAATGTCCTAGATCAATAGCGTTAGATACGCTGCTTGGGCCGGTACGGTAAATGTTTCACCCTTATCGAGACATGATACAAGTTTCTAGAATAGTCTTTCAGTATTGATCCAGAAAATTTACATCAGAATATGTTTAACTTCTACAATCCACTCTATTTCATTATTATCGTGAAAGGCGATTGTCGGTTTGTTCTTCGTTCATGCAAAAAGTACTGAAAGGATTTTGATGAAATTTGCTTATATTGCTAATACATGAAAATGATACATGAACTACGTTTTGACACGTTAACCAAGATGCCAGGGTGGCATAATTTATATTTTATATGCCGTCTGGAGACACAATAAAACTTTTAAAAGATCAGGTCTATTATATAGACTTACGCCTGTATCCTCGAAGGGGTGGGCAGAGGACTAATATTACACTACACCAATATATTATATCTACATCTATATTTAACAATCAAACGATGAAATCTTAAAATACAGCGTACCGAAAGAAAGCCTCTTGGTATGTTGTATTTTAGCTGCTGACTTACAATAACAATCTAACCTCAACTTAGTACGTTCATTACAATGAATACAACACCCATCATAGGCCCGTTATAACGGTCCGATGATGTGCAGACTTCTTACACAATTATTACATTCTTATGAAGTGAGTGCTAAACACACCTATTGCCACTTACAAGCTCATCTCGTTTTACTGTCTCACGAGTTACCACATGCCATAGACACGTTCCCAAGGCCTTGCCCCATGAACCTCTTAAAACATTATAAGACAGTTGGCTACACTACAAGTACGTTTGCCAGACCTTCTGAATGTAATCATACCAGCTTGTAATTTTACGATGTTCTTTATGACTGTGGCATTGTTAATCATATATATGACCGTCAACATGACAGCGAACCACTAAAATATTGCCGTATAAACTAAATCACTAATTTGTCAACATAAGATGCTGTGATGAAATTGCTTGATGAAAAAGCTAAAGCTGCTCTATAGAATATTGTTCGTTGATTTAAATGATGGATGTGCTGTGAGGAAGTCCTTCACAGATATCCACTGCGCCATATGTGTAGTATAAAATAACTAAGTACATACAGTTCCATGAAGAAAACTTATTTCTTAGCCAATTTTATTACGCAATTTATTCTTCTATTTAACATGCGTTTATTGAACTATTTATTATTTTACTGTGCATTAAATTAACTGCGCTATGGTTGTTAGATTTGTTCCGTGAATAAACTTAATAAAATTGCTACCAAAATCTTCTACTAGGTTTATTTTTTTAAACACCTAATAAAACTTAAACTTCGATCTTACGCCCATGAGACGGCAATGAAACGGTCAAGCCACTTATTTTGACTTAGGTATAAGGTTTGTAATGTTAGGACTAGTAATACTACGAAAACTTGGCTCTGTATGAGATTTTTGACAGTGCAAGCCTATGGTTTTGGCTTGACAAAATTTTACATATTATTATATTATTTAATTACATTTATTTAATTTTTAATCGGAATTACATATAATTATGAGCGTAATGCTTCTTTTTTCAATAATAATGGATTTGTTCATGACCTTGCCGCCTTTATGTTACCTCTTTCGTGTAATCAGGTATATAATCCTTTCTTAGTGAATACTTACAACATGAAAGGTATCAATTGCCATCATTTCAAGTTTGTAGTATCAGCGGTTTGGGATCTGCGTTGATAATTCAGGCAAGTAATTATATATATGTAATTATGTATGGATAATTTCTGTTCCTCTTATCCAATTACATCCGGATCGGCAGTTCGTATTTCTTATAGAATAATGTAGTACGATTTTGCCTTTGATTGTTACATTGGATAGATAAAAACTATTCTCGTACCTATTATTAAAAACTTGTAGCTAGCTGCGCTGATTCTGCATATGGGCAAAATTATTCAGACGAAGCCAAAGTTGAGCTTCGATGTCAACTATGTTACTACACATAGCCATAGTTTTGCTAAGCTAATGATTTATTTTCTGTTCTGTATTTTATGTTGTTGTATGTTGTAATTGTTGTGTTCTATCAAAAGATATATATCCTAAACTAAAAAACCGATGAGACCACGCACTGAATATGTCGAACTTGGTCGAAAGAGAAATTGAATTTAATTAAATGAAATGCATCTTTATTTTACGTACCTAATCTTTTTTTTACTTGGAAACACAACGTCAGTTAATTTCTCCCATCACTAATAACATTTAGTTGCTACTAAAAACAATCACAAAGTATTTGGTTATTTCTAGTTCAGTTGGCTATTTTACCCAGCTATCATAAAAACCAGACGTACAAAGAACAATTCTCAGTACTACTGCGAGTCTTACAAATCAATACACTTATTTGCAGACGTATCCAAATAAACTTTCTTTGGTTAGAGCCCTAAGCGGGTGAGGTTAGCGTTAATTCTGTATAGCGATATACTCAGTGTGGTGTAAGCAAATCACTTTTTCATTGAATTTGGGCGGACAGGTCACAGATTAGGAGGGTCAAATGTTATTTTGTTTGCCCGCAATCAGTATTTGGTTATGAATTTTGGACAGGCAGGATAAATCTTTTCAATAGACTTGGGTGTATTAAAATGTTTTTGCAGATAACACACGCTCTGACTTTATTTTTTGCCTCACTTACGTTCTATTAGGCTCACATACGTTTTATTTTCTAACATAAGCCCAAGATTAATCTTTTACTAATGAGGTAGATAAGGAAGTTTATTTTTATATTTTCAGTACGAATACGTTTCAATCATTCTTAGGGTTCCGTACCTTAAAGGGAAAAGAAAAAAACATAGCAAATGGCGATTAATCTACTACACATTTAGTTGCAACTTTCAATATTGTAAATACCGCAATAGTTTCAGTCGTCGAAGCCAAGACTATCTTCGACTGACTTCAACAAATTGCCGTAACCTAGTTATTATTTGTCCTATATTTGCAAAGCGGCTCTGCAACACTGGGCTTATTTGTACCGCATTTCGTATTTTATAAAGAAAAAGTAAGTATTGTTACTTCTTCTTTCACGCCAACTAGTCAAGATTTGACACCAATTTTGCAAACTTCAATTTATTTTCTGAGAGATGTATTATCTTGGGTAGGCTCGGTACTCGTGTCCTCTCCTTGATGCTATTCAGGCAAATCTTGTTACTGTGACCCATTTTCTTTTTTATATAACTTTATCCATCATCGTAATTTGATGGCTCTTGTCGCTCTATTATACCTAACCACATGCCTAAATATAGCAGTTACTACAAAAATGAATCCTTCTGAGAAGTAGTAATTTTTAGTTAAATAACTCATAATATATATATATATATTATGACGACGAATTTTCAAGATATATATATATTTATTTTTACGTCCAACTAGACAGTTCATTTTACTGAGATTATAACTAAAACTAATGTTTTGAGTAACGTAGTTGTTATCACTACATAGTATAAAACAAAGTCTTGTCTTCTGTCCCTATATATGCTTATATCTTTAAAACTACGCAACGGATTTTAATGCGGTTTTTTAATAGATAGAATGATTCGAGAGGAAGGTTTATATGTATACCTAATACTTATATGGCAGTACGAAGTTCGCCGGGTCAGCTAGTTGGAGAATAATTCGTGCCTTCCAGTTATTAGTTATCCAGTTTATTGATTAGTTTTGAATACTTAAACTATCCGATTTGACTATAGGTATACAAGAAGATCGGGATTACGCTTATTTCCAGATATTTTGTAATTTTAGTTAAAATGTGCCAAAATTTTGCCTAGTCCGGTAATTGAGCGTGATCAAGGCTCCTTGCAATGCAGATGCAGTCATTACTGCTGTGCCACCAAGGCTGTGTTTCCATTGATTATTATACTCAATATATTTTATTATATAGTTATCCAAACCCCACGCATAACAATCCCAGCGGGCAAAAGCTAGTAGACAATGAATATGCAATTTAATGTTATATTTTATTGCACTTCGCTTCTGGCTCACTAGCCCGTGATCTAGTTTCATACAAAGATATATGCCCTTCCTTTGGGAGCTTGCATTGTTGCCAATCGAATTTTACCATCGAGCATATTTGATGTCAAACTATTACAAAATGACGGCATTGCCTATAGCAATATAGTATTGCACTCTAATTGTAACCCAAATGTAACTAAAATTATCTTTTATGTAAGTCCACTGTTCAAAACAAGCCTCTCCTAATTTGCATCACAATAGCATTATAGGTCATTGGGAGGATTTGGCCTACTGGACCACTGGTCAGAGAGTCGGCCAAGGGTTTGAAGTCGAGTTTCTGTCTCTTTGCAAATACCTCTACTACCTCGTTGGTCTCGCGGCATAAATGTGCGCGTGGGATTGGGAGCTCTCGGGTTCGATTCCCGGGTCGCGCAAAGTGTTTTTGGGTTTTTACGTTAGGAAATTCTCGCACGGAGTCTGTTAATGTGCCCGGTATGGCAATAGGCTCGCCCCCTATTTCGTGGGACCTAAAATTTCATGGCGAAATGTGGGTGTAATATTACACCTCTGCCTACCCCTTCGGGGACACAGGCGTGGGTCTATATAGTCGCGAATAACCTATTTGCTACGTATATTTTCCTCAGTCACCTCTTACAACACCTACGGAAAGAAATGGAGTAGGGACACTTTGTATTCTTAATACCTCACCTACGGATCTTCCATGTATGTACAACGTATGGTTTAATTTTATGATCGACAAGACTTAATAAATTGTCAGTAAAAAATTTGCTATATAGCTGTTCCACTGTTGACCATGGCCTTTTCTTTACTGTTAAAGTTTAACAATGGTCACAGTACGTCTAAACCATCTTAACTATATGTTTTCCTTATCTTCAGTAAAGAATATGTTAGAATATTCATCAGTATTCATAAGAATAAACTGGCGAATTTCACGAAATTGACACACTTTAGAGGAGGCAGGATAGAGCTATTTACAATGGAAGCTAATTTAATTTGTGTATGCAATGGATAAAGAATAATGAACAGCACAAAAACTTCAACTTTATAAGGCCGTGTCCTCGATTGAAGCGACGAGCGGAGCGGTAGCCACGGCGGGCTGGTGAACGACGGATGACAACTGATTATGTTCGCGCAAAACTCTCCACCACGCTTATCGCTCCCGATTTCATAGTATATAAGCGTAATCATAGGAGATAAGCGCGCTCCTTCTGCTACCCTTTCCGTACCGCAAATCGCTTTATTCGAGACCGCGGCCTTGGAGGGATTACATAAAAAAGCCTATAAAATTCAGTTCATACAAGATACATGTTTGATGGAATGACATACGTTTATAAAAATAATATATTTACATATCTCATGTACGTATCTCTATTTCTGACAACAATATGACCTCCGTCATGTTCAAACAAACAGGATATCGGAATAAGCGTAATAAAATCATGTAACAATAGGTACATAACTTAGATTTATGCCACCATAACAGACTGGTTTCATTGCCAAGTGCGAATTGCGGGGCTATAACCTTTTATAAACAAGATAAACTAGGCAACTCATAACATCGAAACGTATATCGGAGCGATAAGCCGTTCTCATTTCATAGTCCAATGCGAATGCTCTAGAAGCATCTTAAAGAGTTTGGAGTAAAACGTCGAAGTTGGGAAGTAATGTATACGAAAGTTAGCAATCCTTTCGTGTTTGGATTATGACGTCAGATTTAGCGACCTGAATAATATTTTCAAAGGCGACTAAAATACGTTCAGAGCTCGCGAGTCATTATTCGCGGTCTGTTTGTTTATTACTTCAGTCAACTTATGATGGATCGATGGCTCTCCGTTTTATGATCCTCTGTTTACTTTTACAAAAACATAACAAATTCTGAAATTTTCATTACTTTACATAATTTTAACGTAAAACAGACCGTTGAATCTATTAAAAATGTTATTCTTAAAATTTCTTACGAATTGTTTATATATATCTTCTTATTGTAAGATTGATTTGAATATGTAAATTTCATAGGTATACAACTTGATAGTTGCAATTTTACAGTTATAAGTGTAACACAATTCTTGAACGTCTTTCATGCTCTATTGCTCGAAAGGCAAACAATAATATATTTGGTACTTATTTCCTACCAAAAATTTTAAACTTTTGTCAGTGTCTAACGTTTTAAGCTAGCTAGCTACCTGTAGTTTTGTCCATAAAATCGCGTGCGTTCCAGAAAACGATTCCATATTCCACAGTACACAATCGATCAACAATGAATGCATTGGCATTTTGATGAATGAATGAAATTACTCGAATGGCAGAAATATATGATTTATTACTAGCAAGCAATATGAATTGATAGCACAAATTAGCATAAACTCATTTAACTTTATTATTTGACTTTATTATGTGTATTATTTGTGCCTGTCGGACATCTGCAATGTGACACCATTTCCAAAATAAAATACAATTTCATTTACTTTTGGTTCCAAGTGTATTCGTTGAAGTTTACTGTTTCTCAAAGCTTTTGAAAATAATTATTATTGAAATGGAAACGTACGTGTCTGCTGCGACAACATCTAATTTTTGAGTGACATTTAGACGTTCATGTGTTTTATACACAACAGAGGTAATTCAAGAGTTGTGTGTGAATGTCCGCATGCCTGACGTCTGTCTAAATCCGTCGACTTGTGATTTTTTCATAAAGATTTTCACAAAATTTGCTACGAACAAGCAGGTGTACTGTGGTATTAATAACGATTTGTGGTATTAATAAATTATTGTCAAATAATTATTGTTAGGCCGTGCCACGACTGGAGCATGGCTGGATCACCTGGTACGGCCTAACATGAATTACAAAACATACAAACAAAAATAATACTATGAATATATGGCATATTGTAACGTGGATCGTGCTTATGATGGCATAAAGATTTTTAAAATTTATGTTCTTGTATTATCAAAAGCATAAATTAATTAGAGAAGAAACAGATGCTTAACTGCCGAACACAGTAAAAATATCATATAGAAAACTATGGCAAAAATCAGAGGTGAAAAAGGGTGAAGCACTTAAATTGCGTAGGTGGACGTGATGATATGGCTATGAGAGCAATTTATCTTTATGCTGAGATCCGCTCATCCCTTAGTTTCCCGTTGTAAATCATAGAAGAAATTTTCAGGGATTGTATAGCCTTGCACTTTAGAATTGACTCTGAATTTTGACTTTCAAGATCTAATATTTTCTTGGGTTTACGCGAATGTTACACATTGAAATTAAACTACAATTTACGGATTTTATCGCGTTATATTGGGTTCACTTGTTATTAGTTTTAATATAACGTAAAAGCTCCTATTAACGACCCCATAAAATGTGTACTCTATTAACGATCTAATTTTTAAATCATTCATATTAGACATAATAGTAGTTCCAGAAAAGTCAGACCTTAAAAATTTGTTACGTATTTTTGTTGGACATAAAAAAGAGTAAAATTTGTGTGTTTAAATAGCCAGTGAAAGAAATAATTTGAAAGTGAGTGGGACGCGCCCGAAGCGGACACACATTTCACAGTGTCGCGTCTCCAGCCACGTAAGTACACCTCAATATTACTTAAGGAAATTAACACACGAAAAATGGATTTGTCTTCTTGCTATCACATTACAACTGTAACGTATATATTCGTTTTCTAAACTAACTCTTAATATAATACTTTTTATTGTTTTTTGTGTTATAAAATCATGTTTTAATTGAAGGCGGTAATAGAACCCAAATTTCAAAACTTGATTCTAATAACGACCCATGGCGTTGTAAAATTTTAAGAACATTTAGTATAGTCAATAATATCTATTATAAACCAACTCAAATTTTGATTTTATTTTTTGCTTGTTTAATTCTTAAAATTATTTTACTTCGTTAGATCTATTAACGACAAAGCTATTTCTTAAAGTTTTTGTGTAAAACTCGATTCAACGTTAGACAATATCCCTATTATTATAATAACATTATACTATAAATAACCTTTATTATCTGAATTAAAGACTAATTGACATTAAAAGAAATAATATAGCAATGAGATCGAATTTAACAGCATTCCATAAAGCGGATATTTTATCTGTTTATTATTAATTTTACTGGTCGCTAATAGAATATTGTAACCTTCATACTTGATTCTATTACCGACTAACTGCTGTGACGATATTTTTAGTAATATTACAGTACACAAAATCAAAATGTATATTTTTGCACCTCAGATTATTTTGTTCTAATAATCTGAGTTTTGAACAAATTGGCTTATTTCTTGCTTACGTGACGTTTTGAGAGATTTTGTCACAAGACATATTATTAATGTAAAATAATATTTGCTATCTAGTTTCATTCATGGCTTCATGGCATTGGCTATATTTCATATGTTTTCAAAACAAATAAAAATGGCGTGACGGAATGGGGGCCATGTAACTTTTTAAAGTTTCTTTCGAAGCATTAAATTCGATATCTCTTTAAAGATTGTTTTCTTTTGTAGAATCATGGAGCCGCAGAAGCGCAAGCAGTACGCCTCTGCTCAACTAGAAGCTGCGCTTCTAGCTATAATTGAAGGGATCAGCAGAGACGAAGCTTCAAAAACCTATGGCATACAGAGGACGACTCTGCGTGACAAGAGAAATAATAAATTTAATAAATTGTGGAGAACTAACAGTTTTAACGAAGGAGGAAGAAAAAAGACTGGTAGACTAGATTATCTATCTCGGGAAGTCAGGTTTTATTAATTAAAATAACAAAAAATAAGTGCTCTAAGCGTTGCAATAAATAATTATGTTCATATTGTGATAATGTTGATCTCATAACTATTGTTATTATATAATCAATACCTTAAAACAAAGTTTTTATTTTATTTAAAAGTACCTATAGAAGAAGTGACACCTTCGTAGCGGTCGGTAAAAGAAGTAGAAAAATCGGTAATATTGGCGCGTTCTATGGGTCCGTAATAGAATCCACTACTCTTTTGGATTAAATAATTATTTAGTAAATATTGTGTTATTGAATATTGAATTCAAGTACTGAATTGCAAAGAATACTTCGGTGAGATTAATTATAAATTATAACATCTTTCCTAACATAACAGCTTATATCTATTTTTTTTAAGTGAATCCTAAGACAGCTAAAACTGGCGGTAATAGGAGCATTTACGTTATTTAAACCGAATGATCTAGAACATTCCTACAGTTTTATATTTTTTAACAGGATTCATGTTCACGGCAGACTGAGGTGATATTTGTCTTTGTCTTGAATTTAAAAGTTATCTCGAAGTACCCGAACATTTTTCAACTATTGGTGTTACTATCTACGCAGAATGTGCTCACTGTATCTTGATGTCTTCTGGTGAGTTTGTCCTTCTTGGGTTTCATTAGCCTGATAACAGGGTCCTAAGCTGGAGGAACATTCCAACCATCTTCCCTATTGAAATTAGGATGTTTTTTAATTTCAATAGCTTCACTTTTACTTCATACTCGCAAAAGAACACCGCTTTATTCCAAGAATGATACCAATAGTTGAAAAATGTTCGGGTACTTCGAGATAACTTTTAAATTCAAGACAAAGACAAATATCTGCCGTGAACATGAATCCTGTAAAGAATTAGAAACGTCGGCTAGTTATAAAAATGTAGTTTCTCGATCATTCGGTTTAAATGTATTAACTAATAACCAGTGAAACCAATATAACGCGATAAAATCCGTAAACTGTAGTTTAATTTCAATTTCAAGTTCTATTTGATGACCGAGACCATCATACTTTTGATTTGGGTATTACGTGATGCCATTACACTTTGACCGACCTATGATTACTAGACTTAGATACGTTCTGAAACTTTTTGTAAGTCATACTGTTAAGACTAAACTGTTCACTTCCATTCACGGAAAGAGTTTTTTTTTATTATTCGTGCTGAAACTTTTTGTAAGTCATACTGTAAAGACTAAACTGTTCACTTCCATTCACGGACAGCATTTTTTTTTTGCAATTTGTTCGGTATCGCATCGGCGTTACCGAACAAATTGCATTGGCGCGATAGAAGTTCATCAGGTACTCCTAGTATCGACTAGGAGTACCTGATGAACTTCTATCGCGCCAACTTTACAAACCTAAAAGTGATGAACGCAAACGACACCCGAATACACAGATGCGTATCGTAAAATTTAGCGTAGTTTCAGTGAGGCGGCTGTTTTGAAGCTAGTACTATACAATAATTTTGTTTAATTCTGTCTACCTGAAAACGTCAGGCTTAGAAAAAGTAAACAAGATGTATCTAGAACCAAAAGAAAAACGTAGTTATCAGCAGGTATACCTGATACCTGCTGATAACTATAAACTTATGCGCTAAGCTATTACTTTGGATTATCTTCTAGTTTGTTATCGCAGACAAGCAGTAAATTCCATCGTATAGTTTTTATGACGTCAGCCATATTGGTTTAGGCGAGTAATTTCAATACCATAAAGACGAGATAAAACTTCTCAGAGCGCTAGTCCTAACTAAGGAAATTAGCCCGATTAGCTATATAGGATGTGACTTTATGGCTGTTCTCGGTAATATTCCTGTGAAATTATACGGTTTCGTTTATACATCAGCCTTGTAATGATGGCAAAATTGACCCTAATGTTTTTAAATGTTCGTCAGATTTTAATAGATAAATTCTTAAATACATACTTGATTCTGAGATTTAAAAGCTGTTTAGGATATAAATAGTACAGTAAATAGCTAAGCACTATGATGTCTTTAGGTGAAGACTTTAAATACCAAATGGGTATTGATTTATTTTTTTATCAAAACTATGAAAAACAAATAATGACAGTCACTTTTTATATAGTTATGTGGACGAGGCTACTTCTCAAAGTAGCTTGAGTTAAAAAAATAAGATCTATAATGATAGATGAACGCGAACTCTACGTTCTTACTTCTTCCGCTAACATCATAATTTTTTTACAAAATTGTGATAGAGCGAGAAAATCGCATAAAAATCTACACTGTAGTAGTGTGTGTATATTAATAAAGTATTGCCATTTGATTTTGCTATCAAATACAAAATACTCTAGCTATCCATAATCAATAAAACTTATTTTGATCACTGTCATAACTATGCCTTAATGATTCCATAAATTAGATCTTCCAAAAACAGCCTTGTACTTGCTTGTAAGTGCTTTTATACTGCCTAAGCTCTTGGAATTTATTTAATTACTTACCGTAAGGATGTAATTTTTACGCTCTTTCCTGTTTCCCGCTTTGTTCAGGTAGGTAATGGAAATTGGTTCAACTCCCCATTTTCCTGGTTGTTCCCAATTACTCAATATTGAAGCCAAATCTTATGATGTTCTACATACAAAAGTTACAGTTCGTAGGCTTGGTAACAGAAGTCTTAAACTAATTAAATTTTTAAGCTCTAACAAGTATATAGCAAAGGTAAAACGAAAAGAAATTAAACAGCTACTTAACTACCTTCCTTTTACTTTTACTGATCAGTATTAAAAAAGTTAAGCAAGGTGTTTGAATAAGGGTATCCTTCATACTTGTAAGTAGGTGGAGGGGAGTGAGCTCTACCTGAGCCTTACTCTATAAATATAATAAAATATAAATTTGGTGATTGGTTATTATATATTCTGATTTGATTTTTATTTTTGTTGCAGGTATGGCCCGTGCTTCATGTAGGTTACCTACCTTTAATGGGATTTATTAGTTTTTTTTAATATCATCTAATTTAGAGTCAGTTCATACAACACAATCATTCAGACGGTTTCAATTTACGAGTAGTTCACTGCGAATGTAGACTTCGAACAAGGTTATGGCCACGGCCGTCCAAATACAGACCAAATCTTCCAATAGAAGGGTTTGCTAAGATACCAACTCGATCAAACTTACTGATATACTCATAGTTGCCCTTACAATGATTCTGCACTAGAACCTTGCATTTGGTTCAGCTTATTATTACTCATCTCGTTAAAGTTAAACATCGTAGTGCTATTTCAAACTTTTTCAAACTTTTCAACCATATATTCAACATGCCCATGATAACCCTACTCGTAAACTGACACGAGAAACGTGCTCAGCAGTGGTTCAGCAGATACCTTTATAGGGTAGACATAATATATTCCAATGCATCCAATTAGACCTCGGGGTGAAATCAATTATCATTGGATATAGAGTATTTAGAATCATTTAATTTGACGATACAATATGAGAATTGTGCTGGTTGCGCCGGTTGCAATCCAATCAACAAGTAAATTTATAATATCATCAATATTTGTTTGTATTTAGGAGCTTTTGATATTATAAAGAGAATGACGCAATAGATGAATTCCTACCGCTTTGCACACTGTAAAATAGGTAGTAAATTTGTATTAAAGGATTAAAAATATAAATAAATGGATAAGATGTATTAAAAAATCAATACGTATTAATAGCCTTTTTCCTAAACTATTTACCATCATCATCTCAGACAAAAATATTAATTAGGAGGCCTATGCCTCAAGGCTCCCTACATAGACAGGATCTTGTGTATCATCATATCAGCCAAACGACGTCCACTGCTGGACATAGGCCTCCCCCAAGGTTCTCCACACATACCGGTCTTGAGCCGCCCACATCCAACCGCCTCCCGCGATCTTGACGGGATCGTCGGTCCAACTTGCGGGGGGCCTACCTCTGCTGCGTCGTCCGGTACGTGGCCGCCACTCCAGAACCTTTCTGCCCCAACGGCCATCGGTTCTTCGAACTATGTGCCGTGCCCACTGCCACTTCAGCTTGGCTATCCGGAGAGCTATGTCGGCGACTTTGGTTCTACTGCGGATCTCCTCATTTCTGAGTCGATCTTGTGTAACGTGCATCCAACTGCTTCCTGCGACCGCATTAACATTTACCGTACGGTATCTTTCTTGCATCATCCGATGCGTGGCCAACACATATAATTTCATCTGGTTACATAACTTAAAGACCTTTCTTGCCGTCTTCGAGCTTCTGTTAGTAATAAGTGCTAGTAGTTATGAGTATCTACGAGGTCAAGTTAAACGTTCGACTTTAGAGTTCAAGGTGCAACAGCGACGACTGAATCTTGGCATTTTGTAACAAAAATATTGAACTTGAGTTCAAGAGGAAAGCTAGAGGAAACCTTAGCATGTAACGTTGTTGTTTTCTATAATCTGCAAGTGTTAAAATTTACATATCAGCAAGACTAAGATAAGCGAAATAACAAAAAGATATATTTATATAATACTGTAACAGAAATCCTTAGAGCCTTATATTTTTTTTTCAATCTATGTTCTCTGGATTGCCGTGGAATATTTTCACGCTATGACAAATATATTCCGACGCGTTGTCGAGTGACCTAAAATTCCGATCTCGGTTGAACGAACACGGTCTAAAGACGAATTCTCGTGAAGTAAGCCCGTGGGGACACGCAAACTCAATAATGTAATAGATGAATCCGATTCCATTGATTTCTCAATTCTATTAAAGCATAAACACAATAGACTACTGAAGTACGTATCTGAGTAATACATAGTAATGGAAGCTTTATTAGAGTGGGTTGTAATAGTCTGTATCTACTGTTATAAAGCTGATAAGGCACTCGCTATGAGTAGGTAAGTATACACTAGTATGCGGTCGCAATTCATTTATCGTTTTATTTTCTACAGGTATCTATAATTACAGTTACTTTTTAAAAATGAACATGATATTTTTTTTACCCATAAATAAGTAGGTAAATAAATCAAACGTCTTTGTACTTCTTTTCCCAGCGTTTTGAACGGCTGAAACCACCCAGAGTCACGGGAACATACGGCTGCGATAGATTTTCAATATTAATTCAGTAGAGACAGTGTTGAAAATAAGACCACCGTGAAGTCTACATAAAGTTTAAATTTACCTGAAGCAAAATGAGACATGTGCTTATGGCAACAATCTTTAAATTTCAAATAGCTGCATTAAATATCTGCGAACTAATATTTAGCCAGCTTAATTGTTGCTCACTAAATTTGCTATCGGGAAATCTGAAACCGGCTTGTGAGTTATCATGTAGTTTTCCAGATCGATCGCCTGTATGAGGCTAACTTATGTACTCATTTATAGCAGCAACGTCGACACTTAATTATAGACAAGTCTAGTCATTCGATTTAAGATAAGATATATTTATTAGTCTCAACATGTGTACATAAGGTGTTACAGGTTTTTTGTTTCAACATGTTCTGTCTGGTTAGACATGCCAATATAAATGTATTCTAATGATCTATTAAATGGATCTCTGCCTTTTCGCCGAAAATTGTTCAGCCGATTAATACTTGCCAACTAACGTTTCGCAGAATTTTATTTCGCAGAATAATCATTTGCCAACTTGTGATATAATTTTATTTTTATTTCCCAACCTCACAGTTGCCAACTTTACGTTTGGTCTTCCTTTTATTGTCGCAGTTCTAACCAAACCGATGTAGCATATTTAAATGCCCTGTGTAGTGAAATAAAAGCGATTTGGTTCTGGCACTTCGCCGGCCCCTGCCGCGGCACGCTCGCTTAGCTCGCTCGGCTCGTGCGTTGTGGTCGCAGTTCTAACCTACCCTAACCAGCCATCGTTTCAGTTGACGTGCATTGTTTATCAGCATACTAACCTAACCTAACCTAACCGATTCCTTTCGATTTCACCTGAACTTCCCGAAACATCACCTGAACAGACGAAACGTTATTCGTCTAAAAGTTGTCTGGCGTAATAATTTGACAAAAGATAAATGCCCCAAACATTTTTTGTCATTACAATAATCAGCTTAACAATAATTCTACCAAATGAAACGTTGTCATACAAAAATTTAACAATCGTTAGTCGTCAAAGTGAAAAATAGGCGAAACGTTGGTTGGCAAGTGATAATCGGCCAAACAATATTCGGCGAAAAGGCAGGATCCCCTATTAAATATACATTAAATCTGGATCTAATATAATACTAGTTACATTGTATTTTTAATAAGTGTTTCTTAGTAAACAAAATTCTAATTGGACAGTCAAAATTCATTCAATAAAATAGTAAAATATATAATTAAGGTCAATAATAATAAAAAAAAAAATAATAAGAAAATATGTCAATTAAATTAGATCCCGATAGGTCACATTATACATCAAAACTAAATAATTATATAAAATTGTCACAGGAAATCATTAACAGTGTAATAGCATTTATCCAATAATAAATCTTTTAATTTACGTTTAAATATATTAACATTGAAATCCTTGTATTTGTTAGGTATTGTATTATATATTTTGGGCGCCATGCAAAAAACGCTCTTGCCCAATAGCGCCGTCTTAGCAGTGTGCATACACAATCTATGGTTATCTTGACGGTTGCGTATGGTGACATCTGATAATTTGTAAAAGCACAGTTGGAAAACGAATTATCTTTTTTGTAATTCAGCAGACATTGACGGCTAATCAGAATGACAGAAATTAGTTGAATACGCAAAATAAGTTAAAAGAGTAACGGCCTCGATGTATCATAGTGTTGAAGTCGTTACTAGTTTAAATTTTTTGTAGTCTGCTTAATCTATCAAGAAATAAGTTAAAGTAACCGAATAAGTAACAAAGAAGTTTTCTAACCTAACAATAAAGTTATGATCGGTTTGCAGATTGTTATCTAAAACCATTTAATTAAAGTAGTCATAAAATCTGTATACTTATGTAAAACTATTGCGTTACTGACTGACTGACTAACAAGCTAACATTCTCAGGGCATCGGAAAGAAACGGATAAATTAAAAAAAGTTTCAGGCGTAGCTGCAGGTATCCACTAGTTTCTAAATTTTGCTTTGATATACCTTAAGTTTTAGAACTCTATGAAAACAATTATTGTTGTATACTTAAAGCATGTAATTAGTAAGTACTAACTACATTGGGCTACTAAAATAATTTAAATGTCATAGTATGTTAAGCAAATGTCAAACTGTTCCGTCTGTCATTTACTAAACATATTAAAGAAGCAATCAAATTAGGCATTATCGCACAAGTGGCCCTAAGGTTCGAGATAAATGTCTAAATTGATTTCATTTCGCTTGAATAACTTCAGCAAATTGAAAGCCTTTTAGTAAACTAAGGCCGATTTATCAAAAGGACGGATTGTTAGGTCATATCATTTAAGCACGAATGTAGTGTTCATAATTTATTTTTGCAATTATAGTTTATTTATTACGATATCGATCCTTCAAGAATAGTTTTTTTTTATTTTTTAGGTTGTTGAAGGTAAAACAATTGTTTCGGTTATTCTAAACGATTAAATAGTTTAGACGCTTAACAATGCCGCAATCAACCAATACCTGCAATTCACACTCTAACCTGAAGAAGTCAGTGCTAGTAGTTAGAGCTCTTACAGTTTTAATTGTTCCAAAGTACATGTGTGCTAGGGTAATATTACCTAACTCAAACATTGACTATTTTACTTAGGCTCTGTTTTAAGTTGTCAGAGGTTGTAAGTCAGAGGAAAGTTTGGTCTTTAACGGTTTACCATGTCGTTGTGCTGAAATACAGTGTTGGTCTTAGAGGGAATGAATGTCGCCAAAGGGACATTGTTTCCCCATGTTTTGAGGACAAGTTAAAGTAAGCGTCACTTACGGGCTATTAAATTAAAGGGGAATTTGACCTGAAACTCTCAACGAGATTATCTGAGTATTTATCAAATACTCGTGAAGTTTTAAATATGTTTAGGGTTGAATTGCTGTTACTGTATATGCTTGAAATTGGAATAATTCGTTTAACAAGGTAACTTTGTGATAAAAGAGTAATCGGTAGAATTTGTTTTATACTCTCGGGAAATCACGGCGCGTCCATTAGTTATAGCAAGCAACTTTGGAATGCATGATTATCCTGCGCACTTAATTTCATACAATGAATAATTATTATCTATTTGTTCCGTAACACTTTATACGTAATTTATAAATCATCTGCGAATATCAATAGCCACTGACTTTTTTAGTTACCTGTCTTCAAACACTTCTTTGTGATCTCAATTTTAATGTTTGTTTTCTCCCCGGAAGTCATGGAGTAGGTACATCTGACGGGTTCACGCAATCGCAGCATTTAAAATGAGAGAATATCTAATATTTTATTCAAAATTGTATGACATTGCGATGACAGCATATTGAATTCAGTGTTATTTCGAAATGTTTTCAACCAGGTTATGATGCTGACGCTCCTAACGATATCAATGGTCAAATTATGATAGGTTGCTCTGAAGATATGAGACAATAAATGAATATATATAGGTACCCACATAAATGACGGCCCAAATGATAACCCTCCCTATTTGTGTAAAAGGAGAGGTCATCAACGAGGTCAATCGTTATGGTTTCCGCTCGTAGGTTACTTGGTTATAAAGTGAAAATACGCAATAGTCAATTTGCCGTGACTACGGCTCCTATAAAAAAACTGAAACATCGGCTAGTAATAATAAAAAATGTAGTTTCTAGATCATTCGGTTTGAATGTAATTTAACTAAATCCAATATATCGCGATAGAATCCGTAAACCGTAGTTTGACTTAAATGACAATTTTATTGCTAATATTTCTCCAGCCGGTACTGATTTGATAAAAAAAACCTTCGTAAATTGAATATCATTAAATTAATTCGCTTACCAGGCGTGAAAAATTTCGTGAATATTTTTTCGAAAAAAAGTTCGGGTACTTTAAGGTATCACTCACTTCACCCAGATATAAATTTAATTTATTCAAAGTGTTGGTCTGGGCACTAGCTTATCTGCATGATCTTTTTGACGCGCCCCGTAAGTAAAGTCGTACGTAGCAGTATTTGACGAAATCCCATATACAGACCGTCTAGCTAACGCGTATGAAGGATGGCAGAACATTGCGTAAATAATTCTGAAAATGTAAAAATAAGATAAAGCGTGTTACGTATTGTTGTGATTTATACAGAATTACATACACAAAATAAGTATGGATTCGATAAAAGTTAAGTCATACACGGGAACATGACTATTTCTAAATTAATCTGCACATATTGTCATTTGTATAAAGTAACGAAGAGCTCTAGACATTTGACAACTACTATTCAACAGAAATAGCTTAGGTGCACAACAAAATCAATGTTCTTATATGTACTGGACAATGACAAAACATGAACGAGATAAAACTACCTGGTTCCTTATTAAATAAAAGTTTTATACTGTTCAATAAGAAAGCATATCGCGAAGTATTGCATGCACCAGACAATACAAAAATGACTAAAATTCAAAGATTGCAACGATATCCCGCGCACTTTTTAGGTTCAGAACAGAAACAGCATACTTCTATTTTCTCGTGTCCTAAACGAAACGACAAGCTGTCAATGCGCTGGTCGTAGAACTATGAGGAGACAGTTTACCTATTTGGTTCGGATCACATAACATCAGGTCGCATGATGTCTCTAACGTAGTACACTAGCTTGGTTTGTTTTATTACATAAACCTTGGTTCTCTTGTAGTACAATAACTCATAGTTTGTTGGGTTCGCATCACGTTGTTGCTGAGCCTATGTAAGATACTAGATTATTTAGTTTCAGTTGATTAAATCTTAAAACGATGTAATACAACGCATATAAACTAAATGAAAGTTAAATTGTTGTAAGCTAACGTCTACTATGTTTCTTATTTAGTCCGAAACGGAGATTTGAAGCTACAGGTTGATTAAAGTTCATTAACTTGACAAATTACTTTCGTAATTAACAATTTACTGAGTACCTACTAAATTAAATCACAATCTAAAATTAGCTATTACAATATAATATTCATGAATTCATGACTGCCTTAAGATAAGTAATGCCCAATCATCCGTTTTGGGTGGGCTTTAGAAGATAACTGAGTTAATCTCTAAGTCACCTTGTTAGCGCCGCCTTTGAACAAAAGGCACGATGTATTTCTGAAACTGATCAGCGGTTTTGATAGACGTTTTAGTACAATTATTGTGACTGTAATACTTATACTGCCATGGCAATATACATAGGTACGATTTCCATGTTAACAAACAGTTACTATAGCTGAGACAGTGCTATGAAGCAAAGACACATTCCTCTTTTTTATTTGTACCTGTATAACAGCTTTAAACAGCTAATTAAAACTTACGTCTGGAGTATCACTCTATACGGCTGTGAAACTTGGACCATGATGCAAAGGGATACAGAAAGATTGGAGGCGTTTGAGATGTGGTGCTGCAGGAGTATGAAGAGAAAAAGCTGGACAGAAAAGATTACAAACGAAGAGGTTCTGCAAATGGTTGACGAAGAGAGACGGTTGTTAAAACTAATAGAAAATCGGAGAGGAAAGATGATTGGCCACTTGATACGACACGACAACTTCTTCAAAATAATACTGGAAGGCAAAATAGAAGGGAGAAGAGGAAGAGGACGGCCTCGACGTACCTATGTGACACAGCTGAAGAAAAAAGTTGGAGTCGGGTCGTATCAAGAGGTCAAAGAAAAGGCAGAAAACCGAAGCCAATGGCAATTGCTCCATCGAAAAGAGCTACCTAGCTCTTAAATGGAAGAAGAACAGCTTTGAAGAATAGTTTTATACAATGGTGGGCTTAGGTACTTTCGTGAACAATATGTTATAGTACATTACTCAAGGCAGCAATTTTACTAGTGTCATGTGTACCTTAATAACAATCAAAACTGTCAACTGCATGCTAGGTCACGCACAATATTCTGTTTTAGTTGCCGTTATAAGTAATCAATTACAATTTTGATATTTGCTCGCAATATTAATTTTAAGTTAGTTGAATCGTTACTCTGTTATGCCTTATTAGCATTAATAATTTGCCTTGTAATGTAGGCTGCAATAGTCGACCTGGTATACTTTTACAACTCATCGAAATATCGTAACCGATGTCAAGGCCTTTCATTCAATATTAAATACTATAAAAAAACTGAAACATTGGCTAGTAATAATAAAAAATGTAGTTTCTAGATCATTCGGTTTGAATGTAATTTAACTAAATTCAATATATCGCGATAGAATCCGTAAACCGTAGTTTGACTTAAATGACAATTTTATTGCTAATATTTCTCCAGCCGGTACTGATTTGATAAAAAAACCTTCGTAAATTAAATATCATTAAATTAATTCGCTTACCAGGCGTGAAAAGTTTCGTGAATATTTTTTCGAAAAAAAGTTCGGGTACTTTAAGGTATCACTCACTTCACCCAGATATAAATTTAATTTATTCAAAGTGTTGGTCTGGGCACTAGCTTATCTGCATGATCTTTTTGACGCGCCCCATAAGTAAAGTCGTACGTAGCAGTATTTGACGAAATCCCATATACAGACCGTCTAGCTAACGCGTATGAAGGATGGCAGAATATTGCGTAAATAATTCTGAAAATGTAAAAATAAGATAAAGCGTGTTACGTATTGTTGTGGTTTATACAGAATTACATACACAAAATAGGTATGGATTCGATAAAAGTAAGTCGTACACGGGAACATGACTATTTCTAAATCAATCTGCACATATTGTCATTTGTATAAAGTAACGAAGAGCTCTCGACATTAAACAACTACTATTCAACAGAAATAGCTTAGTTACCCAACAAAATCAATGTTCTTATATGTACTGGACACTGACAAAACATTGGTAGAACGAGATAAAACTATCTGGTTCCTTATTAAATAAGAGTCCACCTACTGTTCAATAAGAAAGCATATCGCGAAGTATTGCATGCACCAGACACTACAAAAATGACTAAAATGACTAAAATTCACAGCTTGCAACGATATCCCGCGCACTTTTTAGATTCAGAACAGAAACTGCAAACTTCCATTTTCTCGTGTCCTAAACGAAACGACAACCTGTCACTGCGCTGGTCGTAGAACTATTAAGTGACAGTTGATTTGGTTCGGATCACAAAACATCAGGTCGCATGATGTCGCTAACGTAGTACACTAGCTTGGTTTGTTTTATTACATAAACTTTGGTTCTCTTGTAGTAAAATAACTGATAGTTTGTTGGGTTCGCATCACGTTGTTGATAAGCCTATGCAGTATACTAGGTTATTTAGTTTCAGTTGATTAAAACTTAAAACGATGTAATACAACGCATATAAACTAAATGAAAAGTTAAATTGTTGTAAGCTAAAGTCTATTATGTTTCTTATTTAATCCGAAACGGAGATTTGAATCTAAAGGTTGATTAAAGTTTATTAGGGAATAAAATTGAATATATAAATGTTAAAGTGTAAGGGAAGAAACGGTAAATATCAGTTAAATATATAATGGCGTAGCGATTAGTTGATCAACCGCTCAAACACCAAGAATAGTGACAGTTTGTTGTGTGTTTGGTGTGACAATTGATATTGTGTTTTGCTACGCTTCACATCGCATCGCATTCGTCGCTCACGTAGCACACAGTTTAATGTTCTGCGAGAGTGACAAGTGCGTAGACAGTTTGCTTGCGGCACTGCCTCGCACTAGGCACACACTTGTCGCGACAACCCGCCATTTTTCTGTTTAATAAAACTTTTTAAGCGACAGGTGACAGGTTACAATATGTCGTGAAAAACTTGTCAAATCTGCTTTATTAAACAGCAAATTGTCATGACATATTGACATATTTGTAGAATTGTCCGACAATTCTTACAGGAGCTGTACCCTCTGTCGCGAAATCTAATATTTGCAAATATGTCAAAAGTCGACATAATTGTCACGACTCCGAATCCGACAATTGTCAAAAATATGTTGATCGTGGTTTTCTGACATAATATGTCGAGTTTTATTAAACGCATTGTTACATGACAAATATGACAAGATTTCTCCTGTCGAGTTTTGACATATTTGTCACTTTTATTAAACAGCTTAAGCGCGACAATCTACAAATTTGTCTTTTTTTGACATATTTGTCGAATTGTCAGCTTTATTAAACAGGGCACTGGTCGCTCTCGTAGGACACAGCTTAATGTTCTACGAGAATAACAAATTCGCTGACAGTTTGATTGGATTGCTACGCATTGCGTCGTTCTCGTCACTCAAGTAAGCACTCGTACATGCCACGTATCGTAATGGAATAGGTAATACGATAATATAATCTTGGAAGTAATCCCTCATAATATAGCAAAAATAATTTTGAAGATTTCATCATCAGCTATTAACAGTCCACTGCTGGACTAGCCCGCTGCCCACTGCCTCTCCTTTGAAAGGAGGAATTGGCCTACTATACCACGCTGGCCAAACGGGTTGGTATAGGGTTTGTATCAAGTTTTTCTTCTCTTACAATGCTGTTCTCTGCATAATATGCTCCCTCTGTCGGCTTTTACGACACCCATGGAATGATATGGGGTGGTGACAATCCGTATTCTTAATCCGTCACCACACGGACAGTGAAGATTTAACAAATTACTTTCGTAATTAACAATTTACTGAGTACCTACTCGTATACCTACAAATGAATGTAATTCTTCGAATCACAATCTAAAATTAGCTATTACAATATAATATTCATGAATTCATGACTGCCTTAAGAGGAAACACTACGGCCGTTTTTCCATACAAACGTAGTCTCCTGTTTTCTCCCTGGATAATGCTAGTAGAGCGATTATTTTTTTTCCAAAAGATGTATGGCTCCGATTGGCATGTCCCTATGTTTTCCTTTTTCTCATAAATTAAATATTAAAAAAGATATGAACCTTCAAATATCTCAAATATTGGCCAGATTTTTCGCTGTGTTCAAACATCCAAAAAACAAATTTGGCTAGATTATTTAAAAAAAGGAAAACATAGGAACACGGCCAAAGCCTTTCTTTAATTAAATATGAAAAAGCTAGTTAAATCGATGAAGTTTTGGAGAAGAAATCAGGTGAATACGAAACGTTGATTTTGTGTACATTTAATAGCTATTTTTGGTCCAGCAGTAGCGTTGTCTCTATCGCGCTCTGCGGGGGGAGGCTTGAGGCTGCGCGACAGCAATAGACTTTACAAATACCTATTTTTCAATTCTCTCGCCCGTAGTGTTTCCTCTTAAGATAAGTAATGCCAAATCATCCGTTTTGGGTGGGCTTTAGAAGATAACTGACTTAATCTCTAAGACACCTTGTTAGCGCAGCCTTTGAACCAAAGGCACGATGTATTTCTGAAACGGTTCGGTGGTTTTGATAGGCGTTTTAGTACAATTATTGTGACTGTAATTTTTATACTGCGGTGGCAATATTCATAGGTACGATTTGCATGTTAACAAGCAGTAAGGTACTATAGTTGAGTTAGTGCTATAAAGCAAAGGCAAATTCCTCTTTTTAAAACATGTTGGGCTTAAGTACTTTCGTGGACAACACGTTATGGTACTTTACTCAAGGCAGCAATTTAACTAGTGTCATGTGTACCTTAATAACAATCAAAACTGTCAATTGCATGCTAGGTCACGTACAATATTTTGTTTTAGTTGCCGTTATAAGTAATCGATTACAATATTGATATTTGCTCGCAATATTAATTTTAAGTTAATTGAATCGTTACTCTGTTTTGCCTTATTAGCATTAATAATTTTCCTTGTAATATAGGCTGCAATAGTCGACCTGGTATACTTTTACAACTCATCGAAATATCGTAACCGATCTCAAGGCCTTCCATTTATTATTCACTGCCTTCACGGAAACACTTTGACACGTCTTTTCCAGAAAATGTGAGAAATTAATAAAATATTCACCACAAGTAAACGGTATCCATATAAAGCAAAAATCAATGGCGAACTCTTCGCCACGTGCTGGCCGTTTACTATGCACAGGGGAATTGATGCGTGTGTAATCTTTTTCATCGAATGCTGTTGAACCCCATAAGCGGAATAAGCTAAAATGTACGGCTAGGAAACAATGTATAGTTAGGCATGCTATGTAAAGTTAAGTATTTGTTTGATATTTTTGTGTCATGTAATAGTGTCCCTTTGAATAAGTTGAGTCATGAATAATACTGATAGAATTGTTACAAAATCAAAGTTATAGTTTCCTATGTATTATTTCCTTCAACATGATCGACATATTCCAGGGCGAACGTATTATTAAATCTGATTTCGACATAGGTGGGTTTTTAGCGAGGCACATTTTAGGCATTCAATTTTGTTAGCGTAGTGAGTATATAGATAGAAAAATATAGTCTATTAAAGGCGGTGTTAAGTCGCCGTAGATTTTGTTCGATCAGAAGGGATAAAATATACTGAAATATCAACCAATATTTCGTAAAATGTATGTCAGTTGGTCAATTCTCAAAATTATATTTTTACATAATTATAATCAATACGAAGTTTGAAATTAACTGAGATAATATCAGATTGTTTCATTGTATAAGTTTATTAACTTGTGGGAGTTTTATTTGAGATTTATAATAATATGTAGCTACTACAAATAGTTTGCTCATTGCAGTTACAGCTTTATACGCATCCAATGTCATACATGCAAATGTCAAGTTTCTTGGTATTGGAACTAAAATGTAACCACAATGAATGTCTAGTTCCAATACCAAGAAACTTATAAATAAGTAGTTTCAGAATACTTGAAAATGAATGTCCACTAACCCGTTAGAGCTGTTTTAAATTTATTAGGTATAAAGCGGAGTAATGTAAAATAGGTACCTACTTAATCTATCTGCTTTATTTAATTGTAGAAATACTAAACTGGTATTAGAATTACTCCGTTAATTGATTTTAAACTCCACTTTTTTTAATTTTCTGTAATATCGATTTTTAAGTTCTTAATACAAAACTTAGAATTTATAAACATTACTTTGTGACTATCTTCTCAACTGTATTGTTTTAAGTTATCTGCTGAGGGTACAAAATTTTATTGAAATCAATTTCTAAATAATGGCCTTCAAAATAATGTTAATAATTATTTGTTTATATTATTTGATGTTAAGGTCTGCAGTATAGACGAAGGCGAAGTAGTAGAGAAGGTCTCTATCGTATATAAAAACTTGGTGAACTATATTGTAATCAAACTATAGTTATCTTATATTATATTTCTTTTGAATGCTATAAAAATCGGTCTCAATTCAATTGATACCCCAGAATAGAACTCCGATTGGACAATCGTATCATGATTTTAACATTGAGTTGTGACATAGGAACAAAGGCTTTTAAAATTGTGTATGGCGTCACGCTAAAAATTTCGCCGGTTCATTTTTTTTATTTCACCCCGAAATGGTGGCGAGAAAGGTTATTCGTCGAATGAATGTTTATTTTTTGTTAAAGATCTAACTGCAGAGTTAAAATGTTCTATAGTATGTCATCATCCTCCTTTTTTTTCCTCGCTGTGGAAATGCATTTACGCATACGCCTCGCAAGATGAAAAGCGGGGGTATGTGGGCCTCGAAGGCTGGAGTGCAAGGCCGTTATACCAATTCAAACCACAGCGCATACGCCATTTTGGGGCGCCAGGGGGCGTTAGCATTCTTCCCTGACACATTTTTACGGCGTTTATACTAATGTCAATTTATTCCGACCAACGTATTCCACTTAAATTGTCATATTCGTCAAATATTTCATTACAGGCCGAAGGCTTAACGTGCTCTCCGAGGCACAGGGGCGAGATGCCTAATTAACCATTTAATAGACACTTAACTATGAAAAGTCACAGGTGGTGCGCATCCGAATCCGGTGAACTCTGCATAGCAGTCAGTTGGAAGCCATTTGAAAATTATAGGTGTGAATATCTGATTATTAGTTACCTGTTTGCAATAGTACAGTATCCATCACATATGCTATTATAGGATCAAATAGCCGTGTGTGAATCGTTTTAGGACATTATAATAATTTTCAGTACTTCATGGGCTAAAACGGTTTATAATAATTATAATCTAATGAATAGCTAATCGAATCGTGAACAACACGAACCCGTCAGTATAGATTTGACCTCTATTCCATACTTCACGTTTTCAATCGACCGACAATCGAAAATAACTTATATATAGTTTACGGAACAAGTCGAAAATTGAATTGTTTGTAAACTAGTTCACCACCGACTTTGAATGTTTCATAGCGTCAACGAGAATTCCGACAGCGACAAACACATTTTTGTTTACTACTAAAAACGTTCTTTTGTTCCTCCTTGGTTAAAAAGTAGTACCTACCTAATTCAACTCATTTAATTTTTTGTTCAGTCATATAATATCTCTACGTCTACGTCACTTCAGTGCCCTTTAGTGTCTACTTTATGCAAAGTTTTTAATTTCACATAAAGTCTGTATTGGACTTACTGGATTTGATGATGCATCTCGAAGCAAAAAATCTCACTATACCTGCTGATAACTGTGTTCTCTAGCAACTGGTACGCTATGCTATTAGTTCGGATTATCTTCCTTATGTTATCTCAGACAAGCAGTAAGTTCTATCGTATAGTTTTAATGGCGTGAGCTATATTTTTACGCGAGTAATTTCAATACCATAAAGACGAGATAAAATCCCTAGAGCACTAGTTCTAACTAAGGATATTAACCCGATTAGCTATGTAGAATGTGACTTTATGGGTGTGCTCGGTAATATTGCACTGAAATTATACGGTTTCATTTATATAAAAGCCTTGTAATGTTGGCAAAATTGAGCCTAATGTTTTTTTAATGTTCATCAGATTTCAATAGATCAATGTATAAATAATAATAATAAAATAAATATTTATTTTCTCTTCACAATAATTGGTACAATGTTACAATAGTTACAAATCGCTTACAATCTACACATGACCTAACATTGTGAGAGATTGGTGCCTGAAGTAGGTTTGTTAAAACCTACATGAATGGGCCGGCTCGACCGGGGTAGTACTACCCTCTCTCAGAAAATCGACGTAAAGTAACAGTACCTAAACTGTTGTGTTTCAGTTAGTGAGTGAGAGTGCCGGAGGCCCTATCCCCTATTCCTTCTCCCTCATCCCACTCCTTATCCTATCCCTTTTCCCAGCCCCAAGGGGCGGCAACGCACTTGTGACTCCTATGGTCGGCGGGTCCATGGGCGGCGGTAATTGCTTACCATCAGGCGATCCGTCTGCTCGTTTGCCGCCTATTGCCATAAAAAATACCTGTGTCACAGGTCACCAAGACCCTCCTGCAGCTATAGTACATATAAAGTAGTAGCGGTCAAGTAAAGGTACAGTTACCCAGAAAATAAAATAACCAAAGAAGCAAAGTAACAATAATAATAAAAATGAAAATCATCATCATATCAGCCAAACGACGTCCACTGCTGGACATAGGCCTCCCCCAAGGTTCTCCACACAGACCGGTCTTGAGCCGCCCGCATCCAACCTCCTCCCGCGATCTTGATAAGATCGTCGGTCCACCTTGCGGGGGGCCTACCTCTGCTGCGTCGTCCGGTACGTGGCCGCCACTCCAGAACCTTTCTGCCCCAACGGCCATCGGTTCTTCGAGCTATGTGCCCTGCCCACTGCCACTTCAGCTTGGCTATCCGGAGAGCTATGTCGGCGACTTTGGTTCTACTGCGGATCTCCTCATTTCTGATTCGATCTCGCAGGGAAACTCCAAGCATAGCTCTCTCCATCGCCCTCTGAGTGACCTTGAGCCTTCTGATAAGGCCCATAGTGAGCGACCACGTCTCTGATCCGTAAGTCATCACTGGCAACACACACTGGTCAAAGACTTTCGTCTTGAGACACTGCGGGATATCGGACGAGAAGATATGTCGTAGCTTCCCGAACGCTGCCCAACCGAGTTGGATTCGACGATTGACCTCCTTCTCGAAGTTGGACCTACCTAATTGGACTACTTGTCCCAGGTAGATATACTTGTCGACAACTTCGAGCGTAGAGTTCCCAACCTGAATAGGAGCAGGTACAACATGGACGTTCGACATGATTTTCGTCTTGTCCATGTTCATCTTAAAAATGAAAATAATATATATATATATATATATATATATATATAAAACGGTATAAATAATTTCGTTAAGCCAGATTGTGTGTGTGTGTGTGTGCGTGCGTGCATGCGTGCGTGCGTGCGAGCATGTGTGCATGTGTGCGTGTGTGCGTGTGTGTGTGTGTGTGTGTGTGTGGGAGCGTGTGTGTATAGTGTTGGTGTGGTTGTATTATGGTTAGTGAGAGTGTGTAAGAGTTTGCGAGTAGTGGAATAGAATAGACTATCCGAAGTAGCACTGAACAGATTAGATTACAGGAGACATCAGATTCTCAGTTTCATCGTAGTTTTAGTGTTTTTAGATAGACCGAGACAGTAGATTTACATAGTTGATTGAATCAGGCGTTACTTGGCGGAACTCCATTGTAACCTAATGGAAGGAAAGAGGAACCCACCACGCACCCTCGAATTGACCACCCCAACTATTGCAATAGAAAAAGGTTGACAATATCGAACTCCTCTAAAAGGATAAGGGATATAGGAATGGTATGGGTTCCAGGAAGATACCTGACTTGCAGTATCCCGCTGTATGCGCCGACTATTCTTCGACACGTGTTTCGCCTCTGCACGAGGCATCCTCAGGAACGATGGGCAACGACTGAGCGCTTTCCAACCGTGGGCATGTCTTATAAACGATTGTACTTTCTAATCCCCTCCCTCCGTTGCTCGACTAATGTGAGTCATTATGACGATGTGCGAATATATTCAGCAATGGGGACCCGTTAAAGTTGGTTTGATCGTTCAGTAATGTATGCTTGTCCCGCTTTAAAATCTCTAATTGTTCCAATACGCACATTCTAATACCCTTTTGACAAGTGTGTATGACGTCAAATGAATGTCCGCTATTTAAGGTATGACCCGATTCAAGTAAATGTTCGGCAAAATGAGACTTTTCCGGCTGGTTGTTTCTAAACGCCGCTAAATGTTCTTTATATCTCAGCTCAAAACTTCGACCCGTCTGTCCTATGTACTTATTTTGGCATTGGTCGCATGTTAAGCAGTAAATACCGGACTTTTTGTTCTTGCATACTTTATCTTTACCATTGCAAAGAAATTTTAACGTTTTGTATGGTTTATAGGCTGATCTGATACCGTTCCTCCACAGTATACGCGCCATACGGTCAGTTATGCTTCCAAAATAGGTAAGAACAGCGGTATTATTTATAGGTTCTTTTATAGAGGGATATAAAAGTGACTTGGCCATTCTAAGTGGTTTTCCTCTAATCATCTTGTCAATTAGGCGTTTACTATACCCGTTGGATTGAGCTATATGATAAATAATATTTAATTCTCTGTTATATGATTCTATATTCAGTGGTACATTTAATAATCTATGAATCATACTGTGAAATGCTGCCATTTTGTGTTGCGATGGATGACAGGACGATGCTGGTATTGTACTATCTGTATACGTCGGTTTACGATAAATTTCAAATGAGTGTGAGGTACCCTCCCTTTTGATAGTCAAATCTAAGAAGTTTATTGAGCTGTTTTGTTCTATCTCCAATTCGAACTTAATTTTGGGGTGTATACTATTAATTCTTGTAAGAAAACAGTGAAGCTGACGTTCTGTGCCCTTCCAAGCCAGCAAAATATCGTCCACGAATCTATAATAATATAAGATGTTCGGTATTTTTACCAAATGCTCGTGTTCGTAGTTATTCATAAAGATATCTGCTAACAACGGACTAAGCGGTGAACCCATGGCCAAACCCTCCTTCTGTAAGTAGTACTCGTTGTTGAATTGAAAATAATTTTGTTTACTGCATAACTCGGTTAATTTCAAAATATTCTGAATCTGTTCTGGGTGTATTCTATTTCTTCCCAGCAGATTTTTAATTATAACTAAACATTCTTTATACGGGACATTTGTAAATAAGCTTACAAATGTCCAATGCTTAAAATGGTAAAGATAAAGTAGGCAAGAACAAAAAGTCCGGTATTTACTGCTTAACATGCGACCAATGCCAAAATAAGTACATAGGACAGACGGGTCGAAGTTTTGAGCTGAGATATAAAGAACATTTAGCGGCGTTTTAGAAACAACCAGCCGGAAAAGTCTCATTTTGCCGAACATTTACTTGAATCGGGTCATACCTTAAATAGCGGACATTCATTTGACGTCATACACACTT